>JARQOD010000002.1:299429166-299572295 GCA_033576555.1 Oophaga sylvatica
AAAAATTCTGCCCAGTTTCCTTTGGAGATAACTCTAGAACGCTTCAACGGTTTCCCAGAGATTCGGAGATTGTTTTTTTGTGACATATTGTACTTCGTGAAAGTGGTAATAATTTGTTCAATATGACTTACTTTTATTTGTGAAAAAATTGGAAACTTGGTGAAAATTTTCCCAATTTGCCAATTTTAAACTTAATTTTTGTGTCCTTAAATCAGAGAGTTATGTCACACAAAATAGTTAACACATAGTTAATATATAACATTTCCCATATGTCTACTTTACATCAGCACAATTTTTGAAACATAATATTTTTTGTTAGGAAGTTAGAATTGTTAAAAATTGACCAGTGATTTCTGTTTGGGCGCATGGCAGGGTTCAGAAGGAAAGGAGTACTAATGACTTTTTGAATTGGCTGAACTCCAGAGCTGATGCTATGTCATATTTAGAGAGCCCCGATGTGCCTAAACAGTGGAAACTCCGCACAAGTGAGACACGC
The DNA here is from genome assembly GCA_033576555.1 of Oophaga sylvatica. NCBI lineage: Eukaryota > Metazoa > Chordata > Amphibia > Anura > Dendrobatidae > Oophaga > Oophaga sylvatica. Next base: position 299,429,663 of record JARQOD010000002.1, read on the forward strand.
CATTGTCGAAACTAGACCTCAATGGGTGTTTATTAAGTACAGCAGTGGGAAAAAAAATTTAAAAAAAAAAAAAAAAACACATTTTTCCCACAGAAATGTTATTTTAGCCTCAATTTTTTATTTTTACAAGGGCAACATGAGAAACAGAACCCCAAATTTGTTGTGAAAATTCTACTAAGTTCAAAGATACCTCATATGTGGGGGAGACTACTGTTTGAGCACACGGCAGCCTCATAAAAAAAAGGAGTAACGTTTTGAAATGCAGACTTTGATGGAATGGTCTGCGGGTGTCATGTCGCATTTGTAGAGTTCCTGATGTGCCTAACAGTGTAAACCCCCTCAAGTGATACCAATTTGGAAACTAGACCCAAGGAATTTATGGTGGCCCCATGAGGGCAGGGAAAAATCAACTGTATGCCTGCACTGTGGAATGCCAACCAGAATGTCAGCCTTATTGAGTTTTAAAGAGACAACATCACTAGGTTGGGAAGGGGGATAACATTTTTTCCCACTCTTTTGCCTGAAGTGTAAAGAGATGGACATCTTACCCAACGTTTCCTCTTGAAGAACAAGAATATTGTGAAATTGTGTATTTTCAATTGTGCTATGTGTTAACGGTGTTAATGATGTGTGTTGTTTGACAATAGGGAAATTAAAAGTTAATGGTTGAGACTAGCCCAGACTGGGAGAGCTGAATACAGAGGTAGTTTCCTGTCAGAAGATCAGAAAGGGTCCAGTATGCATAGCAAGAAGACTTAAGGCCCCTTTACACTAAGCGAGATCGCTAGCGAGATCGCTGAAACGTCACAGATTTTGTGACGCAGCAGCAACCTAGCCAGCGATCTAGCTTAGTGTGACACTCAGCGACGATCAGCCCCCCTGCTGGGTGTCGCTGATCGTCGCTGAATGTCCTGGACCATTTTTTGATTGCTGGTCTCCCGCTGGCCAGCTCGCATCGCTGCATGTGACAGGCGGGAGACCAGCGATCAGCCAGCAGGAGCTGGTAACCAAGGTAAACATCGGGTTTCCAGGCGCCGGGCGGCACCTGGAAACCCGATGTGTACCTTAGATACCAGCGCGCTGATGCAGGGGAGCTGGTAACCAAGGTACACAGTGGGTTTGAAAGCGCCGAGCGGTGCCTAGAAACCCGATGTGTACCTTGGTTACCAGCTCCCTGCACCAGCGCACTGGTATCTAAGGTACACTGCCGGTGACTAAGCGACATGCGTCGCTTGTTACAGGCATAGTCGCTGTCCTGATCGCTGCCTGAGCTGCCTGTTTGGCAGCTCAGCAGCGATCATGTAGCGACACACCAGCGATCCTGACAAGTGCATATTGTTGTCGGGATCGCTGGTGCGTCGTTATGTGTAACGGGACCCTTACGGTCTGAAGTGAGCAATGCCACATGACTTGGGAGTCCCTAATGAGATATGAGATAGAAGACTGCAAAATCCTAGCTGAGAGCATGATAGAAAAAAGTGACCGAAAAAAACGAGTGATGGACTCGAGACAGGCCCTGGGACAGGACGCCTAGTAGTATGGTGTAGAGTTTATAAGGCTGCTTTCACACTTGCGTATGATGGTGCTGCAGAGGGCTGCTCCGTGAAGCTCCACACACCGCCGCACCTCCTCCGGTCAGCTCCGCCTATGTCTGCATGCAGCCTGCGTACCTATCTTTAACATTGGGTACGCAGGCCGTGCGGATGTATGTGGATGCCTCCACATGCGTCGTTTTGACCATGCGACGAACAAAACAAATTCCAACATGGTGCATTCGACGCGGATCGCCGCATCGTCAAAACGACGCATGCAGAGGCATCTGCATACAGTACAGACCAAAAGTTTGGACACACCTTCTCATTCAATGATTTTTCTGCATTTTTCATGACTATGAAAATTGTAGAATCACACTGAAGGCATCAAAACTATGAATTAACACATGTGGAATTATACATTACACTTTACAAAAAAGTGTGAAACAACTGAAAATATGTCTTATATTCTAGGTTCTTCAAAGTAGCCACCTTTTGCTTTGATTACTGCTTTGCATGCAGAAAAGGTGAACGGATGGACTCTACATGCCTGGTTCCCACTGTGAAGCATGGAGGAGGAGGTGTGATGGTGGGGGTGCTTTGCTGGTGACACTGTTGGGGATTTATCTGTGCTTTTTTTGCAGATTTTGTGCGGATTTTTTGCGGATTGGCATGCGGTTTTAGCCCTGCTGATTTAATTAATGGAATGGGTGCAAGAACGCATGCAGATCTGCAAAAAGAATTGACATGCTGCAGAAAATAAACCGCTGTGGGTTCCGTGGATTTTTTTTTTGTCCATTGCATTACATTGGTTGGTCAAACACTTGCGGATCTGCAGCGAAACCGCAAGGAAAATCCACTGCGGATCTGCAACATGTGCACACAGCCTTAGAGGGGAAAGAAGAGACAGAACCACAGGTTGAGTAAAGGACTCTCGCTAATTGGATTGTAGTACTCAGCTGGGTTGTGGTGATGTAGAAAAGAACATTGAAGTATAGAACAAACGAGTACAGAGGAAGGAATTGAAATTGTATGAGGAAAATGCTCCATATTTTAAAGAAAACGTTCATCAAGATGTGTGCCCGGTCTACTGTATATAATCCCTCCCAAGTTATCGTTGTCTAAACCCACACAGCACAAGATAACACACCCAGCCGGGACCCGCACCACCTTCACGCCTTCATGAAACGTGCCAGGAGCAAAAGACGAGTACCTTGTCCTCGCCCATGGTTACAGCGCAGAGCCAAGTGTGACAAAGGTAGAGGGGCGATATGTGTCACTGCGCTTAATGGCCTCAGTGATATGAAAGCAGAGTATTTTCCTCCAGCACACTACGTGTTGTGAGGGTTAAGTTAAAGTTGCATAATGGGCTGGTTTCATGTGGACTTTCATAGAGCGAGTGGGAGATGGTCCACTTTATCTCCACCGGCAGAGCTGCCAGGATCTGTGTGATGCCATGATCATGTGATCAGTCACATGATGGAAAGTCACATGGTCTGGGGTTTAAATAACTGAGCTCTATAGGCAGTCTGGGTTCAGCTAGCCTGGAGAGAGGAGTCTCCAGTGGTTTTGTGTCTTGTAGAGGAAAGTCTGAACCTGTGTTGCCCCAGAGCAGGGTGCCACCCGCATATGTATGGACTGTGCTGCAGCATTTTTGTTTTTTTCTTTGTTGTTTTCCTGTTTTAGCCGGGAAAGCTGTGTTTATTTTTCCCCTCGTGTTGTTTTATGCTGTCTTATAATAAAACAACCAAGATTTAAAGAGACAGTGTTCCTAATGTCTACCTCTGTATACTGCAACGTGAGTTGGACTACCACACAAGCATACCTCCCAACCGTCCCGATTTGGCCGGGACAGTCCCGATTCTGACCCCCTCCTCCCGCTGTCCCGGCGGGACACTATGTGTCCCGCAGTGAGCTGAGCTGCCACGCCCCCCATACACCCTATAGTTGCCTTCCAGCGCTCCACTTTAGCTTCTCACAGCAGAGCAATGACCTGCTGAGCAGTACTCCTCTGTGTGCACACAGGACCTGTGATGAGGTCACAGGAGGGGAGGAGTTGGGTGTCACATGGCCAGGCTCGTGTACAAGTCTGCTGTGTGGTTGTCATGGGTGCTGGCTGCAGTGGCTGAGGGTAAGTTTATGTGAGGGGTCAGGAGGGATTTACAGTGTGGATGTCGCAGAGTCGTGTGTGTACGAGGTGTATAAAGCGGAGCCGTGTGTGAAAAGTGTATGGAGCGTAGCCGTGTGTGTACGAGGTGTACGGAGCGGAGCCGTGTGTGTACGAGGTGTACGGAGCGGAGCCGTGTGTGTATGAGGTGTATGGAGCAGAGCTGTGTGTGTACGAGGTGGCTGTAGCAGTGCAGTGTGTGTACGGAGCGGAGCCGCTCATCTCTGTACACACAGGGCTCTGTGCTTGAGCCGTGTGTGTACGGAGCAGAACCGTGTGTGTACGGGGTGTAGAGTGGAGCCGCATGTGTACGAGGTGTACGGAGCGGAACCGCATGTGTGCGAGGTGTATGGAGCGGAGCTGTGTGTGTACGAGGTGGCTGTAGCAGTACAGTGTGTGTACGGAGCTGAGCCGCTCATCTCCATACACACAGGGCTCCGTGCTTGAGCCGTGTGTGTACGGAGCAGAACCGTGTGTGTACGGGGTGTAGAGAAGTGGAGCCGCGTGTGTACGAGGTGTACGGAGCGGAACCGCGTGTGTACGAGGTGTACGGAGCGGAACCGCATGTGTGCGAGGTGTATGGAGCGGAGCTGTGTGTGTACGAGGTGGCTGTAGCAGTACAGTGTGTGCACGGAGCTGAGCCGCTCATCTCCGTACACACAGGGCTCCGTGCTTGAGCCGTGTGTGTACGGAGTGGAGCAGAGCCGTGTGTGTACGGAGCGGAGCAGAGCCGTGTGTGTACGGGGTGTAGAGAAGTGCAGCCGCGTGTGTATGGAGCGTTACCGCGTGTGTACGAGGTGTACGGAGCGGAAACGCATGTGTACGAGGTGTACGGAGCGGAACTGCATGTATACGAGGTGTATGGTGCAAAGCCACATGTGTACAAGGTTTACGGAGCGTGGCTGCGTATGTACGAGGTTTACGGAGTGAAGCCGTGTGTGTACTGAGTGGAGCCATGTGTGCGCGAGGTGTACGGAGTGGAGCCGTGTACGGAGCGGAGCCGTGTGTGCGCGAGGTGTACAGAGGGGAACCGTGTGTGTATGAGGTGTGCGGAGCCGTGCATGTACAAGGTGTATGGTGGGGAGCATTCATACCTCCCAACAGTCCCGATTTTGAGAGAGGGTCTGCCCCGCTGTCCCGGCTGGCAGCTTACTTTCCCCGTGGACACAGGAGTACACGGCGGAGCCCCGAGGAGCACTTTAAAACTCTGCTCTTTCTTTCTTTTCCTCAGTACCAGTCAGTGTGCGCACAGTACCAGCCACTGATCCATAATGCCAGCCACTGTGCCCTCAGTACCAGTCCGTGTGATCAGCAGGGCTAAATGGGTGTAGTTGGGGCGTGCACATGGGTGTGATTAGTTGTGAAATGGGTGTGATCAGGGGCGTGGCCTAAAATTTGCCGCAGCGCGCTATGCGCGCCGCAACCTCTTTCCCTCTTTCCCATCTTCAAAAGTTGGGAGGTATGCACAAGTTACAGGAGTTGCACTATTTAGAATGCATGTGGATGTGGCAGATCACAAGATTACTAAGTAATACAAGGCTACTGCTCAAAATTTACCATTTACTTTTTTATTCTTTTGTGTTGACAGCAAAAAAACAATATTCTAAGTTACAATTGCAGCAAAGAAAGCTGAATTACATGTAGACAACCTGCAAGCTTCAGATAACACTGCATCCAAGCATCAAACAGAACGTCTCTCAAAGGGCTTCTATGTTTTACTGTGGAGATCCAGATCTATTCTGAGAAAGCAACTGAAACCCACACTTGTGAAATGTGATTTCCACATGAACGTGAGCTCTCTATGGTGCACAATAATTAGATTTTCCTTTTTATGCAAAGTCTTAAGGTACTGCCACACTAAACAATCCCGCTAGCGATCACGATAACGACGCATACTAATGCGATCGCTAGCGGGATTGTTTCTATATCGCTAAATGCGGCCACATTTAGCGATATAGTTAACGACGCTATCGCCGTTAGCGATCTTCTTAACGACTTTAGCGGTACAAAAGTACCGCTAAATCGCTAAGAAAAGGTGCCACACAGCGATTAGATACTTACCCAGCGGGAGCGCCGACGAGAAAATAGGGTCCGGAACGATTCCAGCGACGAGCGAGATCACAGCAGGAAGCTCGTCGCTGGAAGCTGCCGCACTGAACAATATCGCTAACGGGATCGCTAAATAGTGACGTTTTTTAGCGATCCCGTTAGCGATATTGTTTAGTGTGGCATACCCTTATAAGCCCAGTTGGGCAATAATGAATGCATTAAGAAATGTGTTATAAATAATACACCATATCTTTGGGGAAGATTATCTGGCTTTCACCCAAGACCTCTTCTCTATCTAATCTCAATTCACGCTATTCTGAGCCAACACTCCTATACACAGGAGATTGGAAACATTTTCTTCTTTAAGGAAACCTGTAATCCTTATGTGCTACCCAACTACACCAAGCCTATATATGCTGTGATACTACGGTATTTTCAGATGAACAGCAGAAACTGTAAGCTTGTAGTAAGACAGTGCTCCATGTTTGTTCACAGATGTAAAGGAATCATGTGAAGCATGTGGCCACCCCCTTCAGGGCAAACAGAAAATCCAAGCAACTATTTGGCACCTAGCATATTCAAGGATTACTGTGGATGGTGCCATCATTCTGTTAGGGTCCCGTCACACTCTTCAATGTCCCAGCGATCCCACCAACGATACGACGTGGATGGGATCGCTGAGACATCGTTAGCTGATCGCTGGTGAGGTGTCACATGGGCAGACTCACCAGCGATCAGGACCAGCGAGCACGCTGGTATCCAATGTACACATCGGGTAACTAAGCACCGCGCACACTTAGTTACCCGATATGTACCCTAGATACTGGCTCTCAGCGCTCTATAGCAGAAGCTGGGAGCCGGTATCCAGGGTACATATCGGGTAACTAGGTGCCACGCGGTGCTTAGTTACCCGATATGTACATTGGATACCAGCTCGCTGATCGTTGGTCTCCTGCTGTCACACGCAGCGATGCGTGCTGGCCAGCGGGAGACCAACGATGAAAAAATGGTCCAGGACATTCAACGACGATCAGTGATACCCAGCAGAGGGGCTGGTCGTCGCTGCGTGTCACACTAATCGGTGACGCTTCAGCGATCTCGCTAGCGATCTCGCTTAGTGTGATGATCTCGCTTAGTGTGACGGAAGCTTTAGTCTGGTAACACCTTATTTCATGCTCTGTCAAGTAACAATAATACACAGAGATAAAAACTACATATGAAACTATTTCCTGCATCCAAAACCCTGAAGAATTTCTTAACTGCAAAGTTTATTTTACTCCTTTCTAGGTCTCTATAAAGTCCCTGAAACAATGTATTTATTCTTAAGAATTAGAGAAAATTTAGACACATTTTCTAAAAATCAGTATATCATCTCCGCAAGATATGTGGGAAACTTGCATCCCTCCACAAGAATGAGACAAATTGTTCAACACTGGGGGTCTAACCAATGGAAACCCACAGATCACAAGAACGGGAGATCAAAATACGCTGTCGATTGAGATACAGCATTTGGCTATTTCCGTCAGTCCCATAGACTTTGAATGGAGCGGAACTGGCAGTGCTCAACAATAATAAAAAAAAGAGAGACTGGGGAAGTCAGTGCTTGTTATCTGAATGCATCGGGGAGAAAATTAATTTTATTCTCCCTGCCAGCATTCGGTTTCAGTCATAGGGGCGGGCACAGCGGGTCCAGTCACCGCTCTGTATGCTGCTGTAATTGCGCCCCCGGCCCTGACACTCCCTCTGCATTGGGCCAGCTGTCAGTCAAAGTCGGGAGTGCGGTTACAGTGGCCGCTCTCTTTCCTCAGAGCAGTGACTGGACCAGCGGCGCTCCCACCCCCATGACCGAATGCTGACAGGGAGAATAAAGATAATTTTCTCCCTGCTGCGTGCGGGCGCCGGACAGCATAATTACGCTATTGAGCTGCAGATTAACCCCATTATTTTTGGTGACAGGTTCCCTTTAATATAAATATGTTGGGTATTTGATGAACGGTAAAAATGGCTTTGCAATAATTAAATTGAGTTTGGGTTACAATTATCTTTTCAATATGGCAGAAAAATTTAAATTTTAGCATCTCCCCTTCTCTAATAAACCCCACTGAACTTTGGTATAATAAATATGTCTATGTTGAGTTTTGTTATGCCCTGACCCCTTTACTCACACTTCATATAACATTACTTTAACCACCTTCACGCTGCAGCCCTGTTTCGTTTTTGCGTTTCTGTTTTTCGCTTCCGTTTTTCCCAGAGCCATAACTTTTTAATTTTTTCGCCAACATGGAAAAATAAGGGCTTGTTTGCTTTTTGCGGGATGAGTTGTACTCTTGAACGACACCATTGATTTTACCATGCCGTGTACTCGAAAATGGGAAAAAAATTCCAAGTGTGGTAACATAGTAACAAAGTTATTAAGGTTGAAGGAAGACTTTAAGTCCATCTAGTTCAACCCATATCCTATCCTAACCTGCCCTAACATGCTGATCCAGAGGAAGGCAAAAAAAAACCAAAGTGGCAAACAGTAAGCTTCACATTGGGGAAAAAAATTCCTTCCCGACTCCACATACGGCAATCAGACTAGCTCCCTGGATCAACGCAGTATCTAGGAAACTAGTGAATATAGCCTGTAATATTATACTTTTCAAGAAAGGCATCAGTCCCCTCTTAAATTTTAGTAAGGAATCACTCATTACAACATTAGACGGCAGAGAGTTCCATAGTCTCACTGCTCTTACAGTAAAGAATCTGCGTCTGTGATTATGGCTAAACCTTCTTTCCTCCAGACGTAGAGGATGCCCCCTTGTCCCCGTCACAGGTCTAAGAGTAAAAAGATCATTAGGAAGGTCTTTGTACTGTCCCCTGATATATTTATACATTGTAATAAGATCACCCCTAAGCCTTCGTTTTTCCAAACTAAATAACCCCAAGTGTAATAACCTGTCTTGGTATTGCAGATCCACCAGTTCTCTAATAACCTTGGTCGCTCTTCTCTGCACCCGCTCCAGTTCAGCTATGTCTTTCTTATACACCGGAGACCAGAACTGCACACAGTATTCTAAGTGTGGTCGCACCAGTGACTTGTATAGAGGTAAAATTATGTTCTCCTCATGAGCATCTATGCCTCTTTTAATGCATCCCATTATTTTATTTGCCTTGGTAGCAGCTGCCTGACATTGGCCACTAAATGTGAGTTTGTCGTCCACCCATAAACCCAGGTCTTTTTCAGTGACAGTTTTGCCCAGTGTTTTACAATTAAGCACATGATTATACATCTTGCTTGTTCTACCCAAGTGCATGACCTTACATTTATCCCCATTAAAGCTCATTTGCCATTTATCAGCCCAAGCTTCTAGTTTACATAAATCCTCCTGTAATATAAAATAGTCCTCCTCTGTATTTATTACCCTGTAGAGTTTAGTGTCATCTGCAAATATTGAAATACTATGCTGTATGCCCCCTACAAGGTCATTAATAAATATGATAAAGAGAAGCAGCCCCAATACTGACCCCTGTGGTACCCCACTGCTAACCGTGACCCAGTCCGAGTGTGTACCATTAATAATCACCCTTTGTTTCCTATCCATGAGCCAGTTCTTAACCCACTTACACATATTTTCCCCTATTCCCGTTGTTCTCACTTTATGTATCAATCTTTTGTGTGGCACTGTATCAAAAGCTTTTGAGAAGTCCATGAACACCACGTCCACTGCATTCCCTTGGTCCAGTCCGGAACTTACCCCTTCATAAAAGCTTATCAGATTAGTCTGACAAGAACGGTCCCTCGTAAACCCATGCTGATACTGTGTCATGAGGTTATTCAGCCTCAGATACTCCAATATAGTATCCCTTAAAAAACCCTCCAGGATTTTACCCACAGTAGAGGTTAAGTTCACTGGCCTATAATTTCCAGGTTCAGTTTTTGCCTCCTTTTTGAATATTGGCACCACATTTGCTATACGCCAGTTCTGTGGTACAGACCCCGTTATTATGGAATCTTTAAAGATTAAAAATAATGGTCTATCTATAACAGTACTTAATTCTTGCAGTATTTGGGAGTGTATCCCATCCGGGCCCGGGGATTTGTCAATTTTAGTGATTTTTAGACGCCACCGTACTTCCTGCTGGGTTAAGCAGGTGACATTTAATGGAGAAATTTTTTTTTATCACTGATCATGTTATCTGTCATGGGATTTTCTTGTGTAAATACAGTTGAAAAAAAGTCATTTAGCATATTGGCTTTTTCCTCATCCTCATCCACCATTTCACCCAGACTATTTTTAAGGGGACCAACACTATCATTTTTTAGTTTCTTGCTATTTATGTAGTTAAAGAATATTTTGGGATTATTTTTACTTTCTCTGGCAATGAGTCTCTCTGCCTCAATCTTTGCTGTCTTGATTTGCTTTTTACAGAATTTATTCAGTCTTCTGTATTTATTTAATGCCTCATCACTACCTACTTGCTTTAATTCCCTAAACGCTTTCTTTTTGTCACTTATTGCGCCCCTTACAGCTCTATTTAGCCATAGTGGTTTCCTAATTCTAGCGTGTTTATTCCCATAGGGTCAGGGGCGTAACTAGGAACGGCAGGGCCCCACAGCAAACTTCACAATGGGGCCCCCCCCCTCGCGCGCGTTGCCAATCCCGGTCTACCCAAGTTGTGTTAAGAAAGATACCTTTATTATCCAAAATTAGAGGTTTTTGGAGTAATGATAGTGAAATAACAGAAAATAACCAACTCCCAGGAAGCAACTGAGGTAGTGACGAAGGTAGGCTTTCTCCAGAGTAAATATGTGAAGAAACTTGTAATCCAGCCTGCAAATTGCTTTCAAACAGATGATTTATTCAGTAGAACAACAGTCTGGTATACAGAATAATCTAAGATTGTTCTGTATACCGTACTTCTGCACCACGCCCTCACCAATTACACATGTGAGGAGTGACAGCCTCAGCTCTGCTACATGTGAGGAGTGACAGCCTCAGCTCTGCTACATGTGAGGAGTGACAGCCTCAGCTCTGCTACATGTGAGGAGTGACAGACTCAGTTCTGCTACATGTGAGGAGTGACAGCCTCAGCTCTGCTACATGTGAGGAGGAACAGCCTCAGCTCTGCTACATGTGAGTAGGGACAGCCTCAGCTCTGCTACATTCGAGGAGTGACAGCCTCAGCTCTGCTACATGTAAGGAGTGACAGCCTCATCTCTGCAACATGTGAGGAGTGACAGCCTCAGCTCTGCTACTTGTATAGCAAAGCTGAGGCTGTCGCTCCGCACATGTAGCAGAGATGAGGCTGTCACTCCTCGCATGTAGCAGACCTGAGGTTGCTACTTGTCACATGTAGCAGAGCTGAGGTTGTTACTTGTCACATGTAGCAGAGCTGAGGTTGTTACTTGTCACATGTAGCAGAGCTGAGGTTGTTACTTGTCACATGAGCAGAGCTGAGGTTGTTACTTGTCACATGAGCAGAGCTGAGGTTGCTACTTGTCACATGTAGCAGAGCTGAGGTTGTTACTTGTCACATGTAGCAGAGCCGAGGTTGCTACTTGTCACATGTAGCAGAGCTGAGGTTGTTACTTGTCAAATGTAGCAGAGCTGAGGTTGTTACTTGTCAAATGTAGCAGAGCTGAGGTTGTTACTTGTCACATGTAGCAGAGCTGAGGTTGCTACTTGTCACATGTAGAAGAGCTGAGGTTACTTGTCACATGTAGCAGAGCTGAGGTTGCTACTTGTCACATGAGCAGAGCTGAGGTTGTTACTTGTCACATAAGCAGAGCTGAGGTTGTTACTTGTCACAAGTAGCAGAGTTGAGGTTGTTACTTGTCACATGTAGCAGAGCTGAGGTTGCTACTTGTCACATGTAGCAGAGCCGAGGTTGCTACTTGTCACATGTAGCAGAGCTGAGGTTGTTACTTGTTACATGTAGCAGAGCTGAGGTTGTTACTTGTTACATGTAGCAGAGCTGAGGTTGTTACTTGTCACATGTAGCAGAGATCAGGGTGTCACTCGTCACTTGTAGCAACCATGAGGCTGTTACTGGGCCAGGGGGAGGCTACTGGCGACTGAGGTCCCGTGCCCAACAGGGCCCAGGGGGAGGTTAGTGGTGACTTGAGGCTTGCGTCAAACAGGGCCCAGGAGCCCGAGGCCCTGTTGGAATGCGGGCCCCTTGCTACCTGGGCCCTGTGTTGAATGTGGGCCCCCTGCACTGCAGCCTGGGGCCTGGGCCCTGTTGAATGTGGGCCCTGTTAGATCCTGCCTGCACCTGCCCTCCCAGTCACCATTGAGCAGCCAAGCCTCTTCTCACTGTTGAGAGACTCACGGTACTCACCCTGCTCGCCCGGGCTTCCACCTGCTTGTTCAGTCAGTCTGCTGCTTCATGTGGTCTGCCTGGCCGTCTGCTGTCCGCCCCCACATGCACACACGCTGTGACAGACGGACCATAATGCACTGGGCCGCAGCTTAAAGCTACAGTGCTCATTTCTGTTCGCTGTCTGCATTTACAACACTGTAGTGTCTCTTTAAAACAACACAGTGTTGTTATGCATCAGCGTTCAGAGTCAGAAGCCTGAACAAAATGTTGGGAGGGGGCCCGAGCGCGGATCCATTTGCCAGCGTGCTCGGGCCCCCCTTTTTGCTCCTAAATCACAGGGCAGCTGCAGCAGGGACGGGCCTCCTTCTAGCCCGGGCCCTGTGGCAGCTGCTTCCCCTGCTTCCACTATAGTTCCGCCCCTGCATAGGGTATATACTGTGCACAGGTCCTATTCAGGATGCTAATAAACGTCTCCCATTTTCTTTGTGTATTTTTATGTCTCAGGATATCGTCCAAGTTTATTGCACCAAGATCATCTCTCATCCGTTGGAAATTTGCCTTCCTGAAGTTTAGTGTCCTTGTAACCCCTCGACTACACATCTTATTAAAGGATACATGAAAGCTTATTATTTTGTGATCACTATTACCCAAGTGACCCCCAACCCTTATATTTGATATGCGGTCTGGCCTGTTGGATAATTTTAGGTCTAGCAGTGCACCCCCTCTTGTTGGGTCCTGAACTAGTTGTGAAAGGTAATTGTCTCTCATAGTTGCCAAAAACTTATTACCTTTGCTGGAACTACAGGTTTCTGTTCCCCAATGTATTTCAGGGTAGTTGAAGTCCCCCATAATAATGACTTCTCCTTGAGTCGCTGCTTCATCTATTTGCTTAACGAGGATATTCTCTGTTGCTTCCATTATTTTAGGAGACTTATAACAAACCCCTATCAGTAATTTATTACTGGTGAAATTGCAAATTTCATTTTTCGGTCAATATGGCCATGTGAGGGCTTGTTTTTTTGCGGGATGAGTTGCACTTTTGAATGGCACCACTGATTTTACCATATCATGTACTGGAAAATGGGAAAAAAAATCCAAATGCGGTGAAATTGCAAAAAAAGTGCAATTCAAAACAACTGTTTTTTGGATTTTTTTTTTCATGTTCACCAAATGACAAAACTGACCTGCCATTATGATTCTGCAGGTCATTACGAGTTCATATATACGAAACATGTATAGGCTGTTTTTTATTTAAATAGTGAAAAAAATCCCCAAATTTGTAAAAAAACAAAAAATTTAGTCATTTTCCGAGACCCGTAGAGTCTCCACTTTTCATGATCTGGGGCTGGGTGAGGGCTTATTTTTTGCATGCCAAGCTGTTATTTTTAATGATACCATATTAGTGTGGATACGAGCTTTTAATCGCCCGCTATTGCATTTTAATGCAGTGTTGTGGCGACCAAAAAACATAATTATGGCGTTTGACTTTTATTCTTACTACGCCATTTACCGACTTGAATTAATTCTTTTTACACCTTGTTAGATTGAGCGATTTTGAACGCGGCGATACCAAATATGTGTATTTTTGGTTTTATTTTGAATGGGGCGAATGGGGGGGGTGATTTGAACTTTTATACTATTTTAATTTTTTTTTATATTTTTAAAAACATTGTGCAGGGAAAGATGTGGGCTCAGCGGCAAAGCCCACATCAAAGGGAGAGACACGACATGCGCTGTGCATGTTCGGCGCAAGCCGTAAAGGGGTTAAGAAATGCTTGTAATTGTTAAAGTGACAGATCACAGAGTATGTAATTCACAATTTACAAGCATTCCTCAAAATTTGCTTCTGTCTTTGCCACCAGTACAAAAATACATTTTAGTTACATTCAGGAAAATCAGACAATGGTCCATTTCATCGAAGAAAACAAAAGAAAACTTTCATGTTTTTACTACAAAGAAAACAATTCTATATCATTCTTAAATAAAACTGCAGCTTGTCAAACATTCCTATACATTACCACTACATACCGCAGCATTTCATAATGGAAATGTAAGCTCACGTGTGAACCCTGTGTACATTTCAGGTTGTACGAAAAAAACTATTGCTGACGTACACTGATATGTTTAATGCTAAAGAGTTTCAGAAAAAAATGAGACATCAAAATACAAAGAAGAAAAATAAAAAAAAATCATATGGCAGGAATGCAGGAATGTTATGGCTTTATAGCACTAAGAATTTGGTCAACTTTTAGATCAGAAATACGAGTTAGGGGTCAGGAAGAACTCTGTAGGCACCATGACTTTTTGGCTGTAGGTATTCATCCTTCCTTGTCTTAAGTGCATAGTAAGTGTTCACTGGTATGCAAGGGTCATGGGGTTATCCGTTGTCCAAATAACACTGCGGAACATTTTAATTAAAAGGAAGACAAAAGAAGAATCGATACAATGGTGCAGCTTATACAGGCTTCTGCAAACAGCAGCGTGTCAAATAAAGGCAACAATATCCATGGAAGTATATGGGTTTTGTATTAATTTAATAGGCTTTGCTTATATAGCACTATCTTATTCTGCAGCACTTTACAGACATCATCACTGTCCCCGATGGGGCTCACAATCTAAATTCCCTATCAGTATGTCTTTGGAGTGTGGGAGGAAACCGGAGAACCCAGAGGAAACCCACACAAACACGGGGAGAACATACACACTCCTTGCAGATGTTATCATTGGTGGGATTTGAACCCAGGACCCCAGCGCTATAAGGCTGCAGTGATAACCACTGAGCCACCGTTGACTACGGACAATATATTTAAAGGAGCTGATTGGCGGGAGAGAAGAACATCGGATCCCTCACAGATTTAAAGAGGCTGTCCGGCCTTAAGGTACTGCCACACTAAACGCTCCCGCTAACGATCACAATAACGACGCATACTAATGCGATCGTTTTTGTGATTGTTTTAATGTCGCTAGTAGCTGCCACATTTAGCGATCTCGTTAACGACGCATAAGCGGTTAGCGATCTCCTTAACGACTTTGCGATGTAAAAAACAGCGCAAATCGTTCACAAAAGGTGCCAGACACAGCGATATAGGCTCACCAGCGGGACGCCAACGATCTAAATACGGTCCAGAACCCTAGTGAACGATCAACGAGATCACAGCAGAGGCCACGTCGTTCCTACATGCCACACACAACAGCGTCACTAACGAGATCGCTAAATAGTGACGTTTTTTAGCGATCTCGTTAGCGACGCTGTTTAGTGTGGCATACCCTTTAGGCTGCAACTTTGCAGTCATTCTATGTGACTGCAGACTTGTGAATCCTCACATTGCACATACTACACTGTGAATTATCTCTAGAGCCGGAGTGGGTGAACAAGTAACTGCAAGTATGCGATTTTCAAACTTGCAGCCACACTACGTCTAGACGGTATTCAAACTTGCTAAAAACATTTGAATTGAGCAAGGTCGTGCTCATCTGTGTGACCGCATGTAGGCAAATCACATACCTATGTTGCAAATGGAGATTCTGATTTGGCTTTTATCCTAAGTCATGTTACAAGACTCGTTAAAGGGTTGATTGTGACTTGTAGGATCGCTACTTCCAATAGGTGGCGCTATAGAGTACAAGTCCTCTTTGTTTGAAGAGGCAATTTGCATATACCTATGGTTACACACTCACCACCAGCAACGGAGAATGCGGGCAGTGCGCTGTGAGGAGTCACAAGTCTGCAGGCAGAGAGCGTAACTGCAGACGTGCAGCGCAAGGCTGAACAACCACTTTCATATTATTGCCCTTTCTTCAGTTTTAAAGAATAGTTTTACAGGTCCTGAAAACTTGATTTCTCTTTCTATAACCATCTGTTTAGATTCAACATTGTCTTTACAAATATGTAAACTAATTATTGTGATGAACGGGCACACGGTCCGCCACACGGTAGCCCGGGGTATCACGGCCTGTGATCCCTCCGTGCCGCAAATGTGACGAAAACGCGCACACACACGACGGCTGCTGCCGTCCGACCCGGTAAACTGCAGGGACTTTTAATTATCCCACTTCCACTTAGGAACTTGCAGCTCTCTGGCGCCCCCCTTACCCTCAGGTTAGTCAGGGAACTGCACCTAGGATAATTGGTCGCCAGACGGGTCACTTGGATGTGTGCTGGCTATTGGGCACGCTGCAGTGAGGGAATTATAATTACTCCTGGCTGCAGCCAGGCAGTACCCTTATAAACCCCGCTCCGTCACTGCCAGCGTCACCCAATAGATTAACACTTTACACCCCTTCCTTTTAGCTGCCACCAGCTACGGCTTTTGATGAACAATTTATCAAGAGGGTCCGTAGCAACCCCAAAACAGTAACGTAGTGCTTCAGGCACGTGCAAATTCGTTTATAGAGCAGGAGAAACAAACTAATAAATTTATAGGTTTATTCCTAAAAAGACAGGCAGTGCTTATACAATATAAAAAGATGTAACAAGCTGAGGCAATATAGTTATGTACAAGACAATTAGAAAATAAAAGGGGTTAACATAAGGAAGATCAACTTACAGTTCTTAGATCATAGTAGGCAAGCCATGCGGTCGGGGGAGGGGAGACATCACAATGCATCACAGAGCTGCTATAAGTCTGGTGTCCAGGGCAGATCTGAGCCAGAATACCTGGCCCCTACCTTATAGACCTGTGGCCGTGACATCATAAACGGGGTGGAGTTACCAGGGTCCTCCTCTTGCTGAAAGGTATGGTTGGAGTTCTGAAAGATCATCAGGAGCATAACTCATCCTGAGAACCTCGCAGAAGAATGGCAGACCTATCAATGATCTTACTTTGAAATGACGGTTCAAATGAGCCCACACGCGGGTGGGCTAGTTTATAGGGCATCCGAGAATTCCATTTCTCGGGTTCTGTTGGAGTTACGGGTTTACCAGTACCACGGGACCGTTGCCTGTCAGGCGCATGTTTCACAACAGTACTTTCGTGTTTCTAGCGGACGCTCCCACCGTGTTATTAACCAAAACAGAATGCAGTCTCCAAAATGGCTGCTAGTGTAGGAGCAGCACATGTGCTGACAATGGGGGACCCCTGCGGTGAAGCGGGAAAACTTCCAGCACTGGCAGCTCACATTACACTGCCTGAGTGCAGGCTGGGGGGGTTGGTGAGAAGTATGAGAGCTGCAGAGAGAAGGAGGGGGCTTTGCTTTGTGGGCTTTCCGCAGTACAAAAAAAAAGATGAGGACAGCAATTCCAGCACAGCACTCATCACAATTATATATTGCAGTTGTCAAGCAGATTATGGTGTGAATCTTACTAGACCTGGACCTGTTGTGAGATACTCACTTTGAGTAATAACACCAAACATGGTCGCCTGCCTACACGTCTCTGGTTTGTCAGTCATCTTTCACAGCTCTGATTTGCAGGATCAAAACTACCCCATTACCTGGATGGCAAGTTCCAAAGCAGGAGACTCAGGGTAGTTCCTGGCTATAGTAGACCGGTCTGTGCACCAAAAGTAGCTTTACCTTGTTGTAGGGGATGAGGGCAGCCAGAACACAACTTTCTATATTTTTTGTGTTAAAAGACAACTTTTAAAATCCTCATCATTCTGAAGATCTTTTCTGTCACTGGCTAAAACATTCATCTTTACATAGAAAGGCTGAAAGCCAGTGCAGAGCTAACACTTCTCACAGCTGAAAGTTTGCTACAAATGAACCCAGTTTATGTCCACAATCCACTATGAGCTAAACTGACTAGCAGTGCTCCCCTTCATATTATACCAGTGTTCCCCTTTATATTACACCAGTGCTCCCCTTCATATTATAACAGTGTTCCCCTTTATATTACACCAGTGCTCCCCTTCATATTATACCAGTGTTCCCCTTTATATTACACCAGTGCTCCCCTTCATATTATAACAGTGTTCCCCTTTATATTACACCAGTGCTCCCCTTCATATTATACCACTGTTCCCCTTTATATTACACCAGTGCTCCCCTTCATATTATAACAGTGTTCCCCTTTATATTACACCAGTGCTCCCCTTCATATTATACCAGTGTTCCCCTTTATATTACACCAGTGCTCCCCTTCATATTATACCAGTGCTCCCCTTTATATTACACCAGTGCTCCCCTTCATATTATAACAGTGTTCCCCTTTATATTACACCAGTGCTCCCCTTCATATTATACCAGTGTTCCCCTTTATATTACACCAGTGCTCCCCTTCATATTATACCAGTGCTCCCCTTTATATTACACCAGTGCTCCCCTTCATATTATAACAGTGTTCCCCTTTATATTACACCAGTGCTCCCCTTCATATTATACCAGTGTTCCACTTTATATTATACCAGTGCTCCCCTTCATATTATACCAGTGCTCCCTGTTGTGAATGGGTTTGAGATGAGTTCTGAGCAGAGGCTCCCTCTGGTGGTTACAAGCGGTACTGGTCTGTTCAGTGAAGATTGTGAGGACTGGGAATCAGGTGTTACTGACTGGTCTTATATAAGGGAGTCACCTTCCCATCAGGGTTGCCAGTGATCAATTGTTCTGGTCTGAATCCTTGATTCCAGTTTCCCTTGTAGCCTGCTGTGTCGTGTCTGCATCTCCTTCTAACAGATAAGACATTTTCTTCTTTTTGTTTCTGTGCTTGATTTTTGCATTTTGTCCTACACTTCTGTGGGGGCCTTCTGGGTCCCCTCAGGGGGCTTTTGCCCTCTCAGTTTAGTTCAGCCACTGATGTTTGTACTTTTGCTTTTTCCAGTTTTTTCAGTGGCTGCTGTTTTGATTTTGTTACACCAGAGAGCTAATTTAGGTGGTAGAGGTCGTGTGATCTCAGGTGTTTTTGAAATTAGTAGAGTTGGTGCTTTCAGGTTTTTTTTGGGATTGCAGTAAGTACCCTTCCTATCCTTTTCTATTTAGTTAGTTTGGGCCCCAACGTTTGCTCATACTATTTTCTGTCTGTGTCAGTATTTCGTCTTGTCTAACCGCCATTACATGTTTGGGGGCTTGCTATTATCTTTGGGGTTCTGCTCCGGGCAGATAGCTTTCCTATTTCTATCTTTAGGTGTAGTTAGTTTCTCAGGCTGTGACGAGGCGTCTAGGACCAACGTAGGAGCGCTCCACGGCTGCCTCTAGTTGTGGTGGTTAGTCAGGGTACTGCAATCTCATAGATTCCAACTGCTCTGGTGTATTGCCTTTTTGCCTGCACTCCTCAGCTACCGAATCATAACAGTATCACCGGCCCAAAAAATTGAAAATTGTATGGTACTCACAGAAGGGAAAAAATATTGTGAAAGAAAAAAAAAAAAAAAGGTTGTCAGAGATATTTTTCTGTTTGTTGCATTTTTTTTTTTTCCCTCTGTATCTCTGGGTGCTGGGGAGGATTTTTTTTTCTCTTCTATGGAGTTTGCACAGTTGTCTGGCCGTGTGGATCAGCTTGCCACTGAGGTTCGGAGTATTGCTACCTATCTTGCTAGGTTGCCTGTTGTGGAACCTAGGATTCCCATGCCAGATTTGTTTTTAGGGGATCGAGCTAAGTTTCAGAATTTCAAAAATAATTGTAAATTGTTTTTTGCCTTAAAATCTAAGTCCTCAGGAAACGCAGCGCAGCAGGTTCAAATTGTCATCTCTCTCCTGCGCGGCGATCCTCAGGATTGGACTTTTTCCCTGACACCTGGGGATCCTGTTTTGAGTGATGTTGATGCATTTTTTCAGGCTTTGGGGTTATTGTACGATGAGCCTAATGTCACTGATCAAGCTGAAAAAGCCTTGTTGGCATTAAATCAGGGGCTTGATGACGCTGAGTTATACTGTCAGAGATTCCGTAGGTGGGCAGTCCTGACCAAGTGGAATGACGACGCTTTGGCGGCCCTTTTTCGGAAGGGGCTGTCAGATAATGTAAAGGATGTTATGGTGGGATTCCCTGTCCCCTCTGGTCTCAATGATTCTATGTCATTAGCGATTCAAATTGACAGACGTTTGCGTGAGCGGAGAAGTATGCGTGGAATAGTGTTGCCTTGTGAACCTGCTTCTGAATCCATGCAGTGTGATAGAGTGGTGTCTGGGGCACAGCGTCATGAGTTTCGAAAGCGCAATGGGTTATGTTTCTACTGTGGTGATGCCTCTCATGCTATTTCAGTCTGCCCTAAGCGGGGAGGACGTTTTGCACGCTCAGTTGTCTTGGGTAGTGTTCAGACTAAGTTTTTACTAACTGTCACTCTGATATGCTCTCTGTCCTCATTTTCTGCTCAGGCTTTCGTTGATTCTGGAGCAGCTATTAACCTGATGGATTTTGATTTTGCTAAACGTTGTGGGTTTCCCTTGATACCCCTACAGAAGTCTATTCCCCTACTGGGGATCGATTCTACCCCTTTGGCTGAGAATAAACCTCAGTTCTCTACTCAGGTTATAATGAGGGTTGAACCTGATCATCAAGAGTGCTGCAAATTTTTGGTTCTGTATAATCTGCATGATATTATCGTACTGGGTTTCCCTTGGTTACAGTCTCATAATCCTGTTTTGGATTGGAAATCTGTGTCTGTAACCAGTTGGGGCTGCCAATGTGTTAATACCAACACTCCTGTTTTTTCTGCCTCCCCCCAGGCTCAGGATGTTCCTGACTTTTTGATTGATTTTTCTGATGTGTTTAGCGAAAGTAAATCTGCATCCTTGCCTCCCCATAGGAGCTATGACTGCGCTATATAATTAGTGCCTGGTAGTAAATTCCCTAAAGGTCGCCTTTTTAACTTGTCTGTACCTGAACATGACGCTATGCGGTCTTATATCAAGGAGTCATTGGAGAAAGGTCATATCAGACCATCCTCTTCACCCTTAGGTGCCGGTTTTTTCTTTGTGGCCAAAAAGGATGGTTCATTAAGGCCGTGTATTGATTATCGTCTTTTGAACAATATTACTGTGAAATATCAATACCCGTTACCCTTGATTTCTGACCTGTTTTCCAGGGTGAAAAACGCTACTTGGTTTACCAAGCTTGACCTCAGGGGGGCATATAACCTTATTCGCATTAAGCACGGGGATGAATGGAAGACGGCATTCAATACCCCGGAGGGGCATTTTGAGTACCTTGTGATGCCCTTTGGGCTCACTAATGCTCCTTCTGTCTTCCAGTCCTTCATGAATGACATTTTCAGAGATTTTGTGGATAAATTTCTGATTGTTTATTTGGATGATATCTTGATTTTTTCCAATGACTGGGACTCTCATGTGAAACATGTTCGAACTGTATTCCAGATTTTGAGAGAGAATGCTCTGTATGTGAAGGGATCAAAGTGTCTTTTTGGCGTACAGAGGATCTCATTTCTGGGATTCATTTTGTCCCCATCTGTTATTGAAATGGACCCGGTCAAGGTTCAGGCCATCTGTGATTGGGTCCAACCTACTTCATTAAAGGCTCTTCAAAGATTTTTGGGTTTTGCCAATTTTTATCGTAAATTTATTGGTAATTTCTCGGTTATTGTTAAACCATTAACTGATTTGACCAAAAAGGGTTCTGATGTGGTGAATTGGCCTCCTGAGGCAGTCTCTGCATTTCAGGAACTTAAGCAGAGATTCACTTCTGCTCCTGTTCTACGGCAGCCTGATGTTTCTCTGCCATTTCAGGTGGAGGTTGATGCCTCTGAAATTGGGGCAGGTGCCGTTTTGTCCCAAAAAGATCCAGAGACCTCTAAAAGTAACCCTTGTGCCTTTTTCTCTCGAAAATTTTCTCCTACTGAACGTAATTATGACGTGGGTAATCGGGAGTTATTGGCCATGAAGTGGGCTTTTGAAGAGTGGAGACATTGGCTGGAGGGAGCCAAACATCGGGTGGTGGTCCTTACGGACCATAAGAATCTGGTTTATCTGGAATCTGCCAAGCGACTCAATCCTAGACAGGCCAGGTGGGCCTTGTTTTTCACACGTTTTAATTTTGTGGTTTCCTTTCTTCCTGGCACTAAGAATGTTAAGGCGGATGCTCTCTCGAGGAGTTTCCTTGCGGACTCTCCTGAGTTATCTGATCCTTCTGTTATTTTGAAAGAGGGTGTAGTTCTTTCCGCCATCTCGCCCAATTTGAGACTTGCTCTGGAGGGGTGTCAGGAGGATAGGCCCGAGCGCTGCCCTGTTGGAAAATTGTTTGTCCCGGACCAGTGGAAAAAGAGTGTGATGTCTGAGATTCATTGTTCCGCGTTGGCTGGGCATCCCGGAATTTTTGGTACCAGAGACTTGGTTAGTCGGTCCTTTTGGTGGCCTACCTTGTCTCGTGATGTCAGGGAATTTGTGCAGTCCTGCGGGACTTGCTCTCGCTCCAAGCCCTGCTCTCGCTCTGGTGGTTTGTTGATGCCATTGCCTGTGCCCAAGAGACCATGGACCCATATCTCTATGGATTTCATTTCCGACCTTCCTGTTTCTCAGAAAATGACCGCCATCTGGGTGATTTGTGATAGGTTTTCCAAGATGATACATCTTGTGCCATTGCCTAAGTTGCCTTCCTCCTCTGAATTGGTGCCTTTGTTCCTTCAGCACGTGGTTCGTTTACACGGCATTCCTGAGAACATTGTGTCTGACAGAGGAGTCCAGTTTGTTTCCAGATTTTGGAGGACCTTTTGTTCTAAACTTGGGTGTTCAATTGTCTTTCTCCTCGGCGTTTCATCCTCAGACCAATGGTCAAACTGAGAGAACAAACCAGACATTGGAGACTTATCTAAGATGCTTTGTGTCTGCTGATCAGGATGACTGGGTTTCTTTTTTGCCTTTGGCTGAGTTTGCTCTTAATAATAGGGCTAGCTCTGCCACTTTGATGTCTCCATTTTTCTGTAATTCTGGGTTTCACCCTCGATTTCTTCGGGACAGACGGAGGCTTCTGTCTGTCCGGGTGTTGACTCTGTTGTGGAGCGTATGCAACAGATTTGGGACCAGGTAGTGGAGAGGTTGTCCCTCTCTCAAGAGAGGGCCCAGCGGTTTGCTAACCGGCATAGGACTGATGGTCCTCGGTTTAAAGTAGGGGACTTGGTCTGGTTGTCCTCAAAAAATATTCCTATGAGAGTAGCATCTCCTAAATTTAAGCCTAGGTTCATTGGACCTTATAAGATCATGGAGATTCTTAATCCTGTTTCTTTTCGTTTGCTTCTTCCAGGGACATTTAAGATCCATAACGTGTTCCACAAGTCCTTGTTGAAGAGGTTTGTTGAGCCAGTGGTTCCTGCTGCTGTGCCTCCTGACCCTGTTTTGGTTGAGGGCAATCTGGAGTATGTGGTTGAGAAAATATTAGATTCTCGTTTTTCTAGACGGAAACTCCAGTATTTGGTTAAGTGGAGAGGTTATGGTCAGGAAGACAATTCTTGGGTGTTTGCTTCGGACATCCATGCTAGGAGACTCATCCGTGCGTATCATAGAACTCATCCTGACCGACCTGGTTGCTCAAATGAGGGTTCGGTGACCCCTCCTCAAGGGGGGGTACTGTTGTGAATGGGTTTGAGATGAGTTCTGAGCAGAGGCTCCCTCTGGTGGTTACAAGCGGTACTGGTCTGTTCAGTGAAGATTGTGAGGACTGGGAATCAGGTGTTACTGACTGGTCTTATATAAGGGAGTCACCTTCCCATCAGGGTTGCCGGTGATCAATTGTTCTGGTCTGAATCCTTGATTCCAGTTTCCCTTGTAGCCTGCTGTGTCGTGTCTGCATCTCCTTCTAACAGATAAGACATTTTCTTCTTTTTGTTTCTGTGCTTGATTTTTGCATTTTGTCCTACACTTCTGTGGGGGCCTTCTGGGTCCCCTCAGGGGGCTTTTGCCCTCTCAGTTTAGTTCAGCCACTGATGTTTGTACTTTTGCTTTTTTCCAGTTTTTTCAGTGGCTGCTGTTTTGATTTTGTTACACCAGAGAGCTAATTTAGGTGGTAGAGGTCGTGTGATCTCAGTGTTTTTGAAATTAGTAGAGTTGGTGCTTTCAGGGTTTTTTTGGGATTGCAGTAAGTACCCTTCCTATCCTTTTCTATTTAGTTAGTTTGGGCCCCAACGTTTGCTCATACTATTTTCTGTCTGTGTCAGTATTTCGTCTTGTCTAACCGCCATTACATGTTTGGGGGCTTGCTATTATCTTTGGTGTTCTGCTCCGGGGCAGATAGCTTTCCTATTTCTATCTTTAGGTGTAGTTAGTTTCTCAGGCTGTGACGAGGCGTCTAGGACCAACGTAGGAACGCTCCACGGCTGCCTCTAGTTGTGGTGGTTAGTCAGGGTACTGCAATCTCATAGATTCCAACTGCTCTGGTGTATTGCCTTTTTGCCTGCACTCCTCAGCTACCGAATCATAACAGCTCCCCTTTATATTACACCAGTGCTCCCCTTCATATTACACCGTGTTCCCCTTTATATTATACCAGTGCTCCACTTCATATTATACCAGTGTTCCCCTTTATATTATACCAGTGTTCCCCTTTCTATTACTTAGATTTGTGCTACAATTACCCTTCTCATTAGAGGTTAATGGTCTAAACTCTATTATCATCCTGCCCATGCTGAAATAGAAAACAGTTATTTAAAAGGAACCTTGCATTCGATTCAAGCTGCCCTTACTGGGTTTCTTGTTGTACTTTCAATAAAATACATTTTTATTAGCAAGAGGACTAGTACATCTGCTGCCACGTAGTTCTCCATAATCATAAGCTGTGTAAAAGCCCCGCCCTCACCACTGGCAGCTTTCTGCTTATGCAGAGTGTACGCAGAGACCTGCCAATCAGTGATGTGGGCGGGGTTATACAGAGCTAAGCATTCAGAGAAGGAATAGATCTCAGCAGAGAAAACAGGACCACCCAGTTAAGTTCATGATAGATTGCTGGAATCAGGGTTTCTATCGCTACATTATTTTGGGAAGAAAAAAAAATCTGTGAACAGTTTGCCTTTAAAGCAGCAACAATATCTCTCCGTTACCCAGAGCAGTTTTCTATATAAATAGAAATATTTACAAAACCCATATACTTCCATGGATATTGTTGCCTTTATTTGACACGCTGCTGTTTGCAGAAGCCTGTATAAGCTGCACCATTGTATCGATTCTTCTTTTGTCTTCCTTTTTAATTAAAATGTTCACATAAACATAGTTATATTTTAAGTAATGGCAAGCATAGAGGTGTTGTTTGGACAATGGATAACCCCATGACCCTTGCATACCAGTGAACACTTACTATGCACTTAAGTCAAGGAAGGATGAATACCTACAGCCATAGTCTTGGTGCCTACAGAGTTCTTCCTGACCCCTAACTCGTATTTCTGCTCTAAAAGTTGACCAAATTCTTAGTGCTATAAAGCCATAACATTTCTGCATTCCTGCCATACGATTTTTTATTATTTTTCTTCTTTGTATTTTGATGTCTCATTTTTTTTTCTGAAACTCTTTAGCATTAAACATATCAGTGTACGTCAGCAATAGTTTTTTTCCGTACAACCTGAAATGTACACAGGGTTCACACGTGAGCTCACATTTCCATTATGAAATGCTGCGGTATGTAGTGGTAATGTATAGGAATGTTTGACAAGCTGCAGTTTTATTTAAGGAGAATGATATAGAATTGTTTTCTTTGTAGTAAAAACATGAAAGTTTTCTTTTGTTTTCTTCGATGAAATGGACCATTGTCTGATTTTCCTGAATGTAACTAAAATGTATTTTTGTACTGGTGGCAAAGACAAAAGCAAATTTTGAGGAATGCTTGTAAATTGTGAATTACATACTCTGTGATCTGTCACTTTAACAATTACAAGCATTTCTTAACCTCTTCACGGCATGCGCCGAACATGCACAGCGCATGCCGTGTCTCTCCCTTTGATGTGGGCTTTGGCGCTGAGCCCACATCTTTCCCTGCACAATGTTTTTAAAAATATTAAAAAAAAATTAAAATAGTATAAAAGTTCAAATCACCCCCCCATTCAAAATGAAACAAACAAAAAAATACACATATTTGGTATCGCCGCGTTCAAAATCGCTCAATCTATCAAGATATAAAAAGAATTGTGTTTTTTGGTCACCGCAACACTGCATTAAAATGCAATAACGGGCGATCAAAAGATCGTATCCACACTAATATTGATCATTAAAAACAACAGATCGGCACGCAAAAAATAAGCCCTCACTCCGGCCCCAGATCATGAAAAGTGGAGAGGCTACGAGTCTCGAAAATGACGCAATTTTTTTTTTACAATATATATATATTTATATACAGTATATTATATATAGGATAAATTCATCCAGTATCAACAAAAATCTGAAAATGGCGTGAAAGTTAAACTGAAAAGGCACATTAAGGAAAAGAAAAGACTGGCACTAAGGGTTTAATTTATGATTTATGACACGTCCATGGGGATCCATTTCTAACAACAAAGCTAACTTTAACTTCTCTGCTTCTCTTAACCCTGTGCAATATCATAGTGCTTCAAATGTCCTTTCTTCCTCTTCTGTAGACAACTTGGATAATGAGCTCCGAAGTAGAAACAAATTTTAGGTAACCATAAGTTCCATTTAAAGGGTATTCACATCTTAAGCATGAAGCATATCCACAGGATATGCCATAAATAGTACTGTGAGCCCTCGCGGGCAGGGTCCTCTCTCCTTCTGTACTTATGCGTCCCTTGTCTAGCACATGTTTATTGTATCTGTCTATATTTTCCCCTTTTCATATGTAAAGCGCCATGGAATAAATGGCGCTATATAAATGTATAATAATAATAATAATAATAATAAATGCCTTTAGGGTGGGAGTCCCTCCTGTGGGACCTTTAACAGCTGTGAGAATAAGAATCTAGCGACTTCTGTTCACAGATTCCCAAATACAAATTTTAGATTAGATTATATTATTTATATTCTATAGGAAATCTAAAACTAAGTGACAGCCGAAAAACATTTTTTATGTCGATCCGTAGAAGTTACCGAAACAGTGAATATTTAAAGCTTTCAAATCAATCTGAAACAGTTGGGAACTCATGTCCTCCACCCACCTGGGGAAATGTTGTTTTTGCACGACATGACCACAGCAGTGAACATCTTAACTTTCTAAACTAGCAAGAACAAAATGGTATAATCATATTGAAAATTATAGCAGATTGTGAAAATGATGTCTCCTGGTAACAAAAGAAAAAAAAATGAACCACAGTATATCATGCAATTAGCAATTCTGAACATCGGTCAGAATAAAGGTTTGGCTTCACTTGCTTCAACTTGATATAATTTTAGCAGTTTGGAAAACAAGGGACTAATCAGGGTTTTTTCCTATTAAATATCTTCTGCGAAATTCATTTGATAAATAAGACCTTTTTATACTGATATGTCAATTTTACTAAATATTCATGTTCCACAATCAAACTGTGTTAGACTGTATAGGGCAGGGGTCCCCAACCTGTAGCTCGAGAGTCACATGTGGCTTGGTCCATTAGCTCCAGGTCTAGCAAACAGGTATTAAGAACAGGTCTCAAAATGGTAAATCCTTGGGGCCAGTGCTGCACCGAAGAGCAAATCTGGATACACATATACTGGTCTTAGGGGTTTAGAGAAAATTTAAGCATGGTAAGCTGGAGACACGATGATACTATTTGTCAGAGGAAGTGCTTAAACCTGGATGCGACAGTGTGTTGCGATGCTTCATGGGAGAATAATGAATGAGGGTATTGTGGGAACCCTTGGATCTTGGTATAATGCTTTGGGGTGATTTCTGTGGAAAAGCCTGGGTTATCATTATACCAATAATGGGGGTTTTGGTTGTCACTACTGTGAAGGGGACGGAAGCTGAATGTGGTTTGCGACCCTTTCTCGGAGCTGGATGCGGCTCGCGACTCTCTCTTGGAGTTGGACACGGCTCGCGACTCTCTCTTGGAGCTGGACACGGCTCGCGACCCTCTCTATGGGCTGGAAGCGGCTCGCGACTCTCTCGGAGATGGACGTGGCTCGCGACCCTCTCTCGGAGCTGGACCCGGCTCGCGACCCTCTCTTGGAGCTGGACGCGGCTCGCGACCCTCTCTTGGAGCTGGACGCGGCTCACGACCCTCTCTCGGAGCTAGATGCGGCTCGCTACTCTCTCTTGGAGCTGGATGCGGCTCACAACCCTCTCTCAAGAACTGAATGTGGCTCTCAAGGTCAAAAAGGTTGCGGACCACTGGTATAGGGCATGCTATATTGACACTAAAATAGCAATCAATTTATTCATAGATTACCATAGGAACAGCATAACATGGTGTCCTAAGAAAATACTCTTTAGATCAGATATCACAAGAATTTAGTATTAACCAGTAAATAAGAGAAGATTCAGTTTTAGGTAAATCAATTGCATATCTCTAGCATTAAATTCCCTAGGAAGCATAAAGAAAAATAAGTAAATTATACAAAAGGGCAGAAAATCAGCTTATAAAGTCAGGATGTTCAACCTTGTTCTTTTTTTTTGTACTGTAGGAGATCTCAATCATATCCCAGGTGGAGGCTGCAATAACAGACAGAGGACCTAACTAAACAAGAAAAGCTGATGTTTCAGCAGTTTTAACCTTTACGATTTATTAAAAGCTATGGGCTTGAAAAAGAAAGTGGCATATACACTCCTCAAGGCTGAAATTGAAACACTAAGAAAGAAAAGTCGTGGAATTGTGGAAATCACAGGATTGACAGACATGTTAATAAGTTTAATTAAAAAATGTAAAAAAATTTTTTTTCAAACATCTACATTTTATTCAGTATTGAGTATGAGCTTCACATGCAGAAATGTATGGACTTGTATGAAATGCGTTTTTAACATCAGCTTTTACATACTGTAATTATCTATGTAATTTAAAGCTAGTTTACAAACTAATAAAGCAATCTTATACTGTATACAGATAGATAGATCTCTAGAATAGGGGAAAATAAGTATTTGATACACTAAGTTTTCCCACCTATAAAGAATGGAGAGATGTATAATTTTTATCGTAGATACACTTCAACTGTGACAGAATCTTAAAAAGAAATCAGGAAAATCATATCATATGATTTTTACATAATTAATTTTAATTTTATTGCATTAAATAAGTATTTCATACCATAGAAAATCAGAACTTAATATTTGGTACAAAAACCTTTGTTTGCAATTATAGATGTCAGATGTTTCCTGTAGTTCTTGACCAAGCTTGCACACACTACAGCAGGGATTTTGGCCCAGTCCTCCATACAGATCTTCTCCAGATCTTTCAGGTTTTGGGGCTGTCGCTGGGTAACATTGAGTTTCAGCTCCCTCCAAAGATTTTCTATTGGGTTCAGGTCTGGAGACAGGCTAGGCCACTCCAGGACCTTGAAATGCTTCTTACGGAGCCACTCCATAGTTGCTCTGGCTGTGCATTTCAGGTCATTGTCATGCTGGAAGACTTAGCCACGATCCATCTCCAATGCTCTTACTGATGGAAAGAGGTTGTTGGCCAAAATTGCGCGATACATGACCCCATCCATCCTCCCTTAAATATGATGCAGTCGTCCTCTGTCCTCTTTGCAGAAAAAACACCCCAAAGTATGAGGAGTCCTGCACCATGATTCACAGTTAGGATGGTGTTCTTGGGGTTGTACTCCTCTTTCTTCTTCCAAACTCAGCAAATGGAGTTGATACCAAAATGTTCTATTTTGGTCTCATCAGACCACATGACCTTCTCCCATGCCTTCTCTGGATCATCCAGATGGTCACTGGCAAACTTCACTCCCTGACGAAGCAACTGTGAAACGTACGTTGGAGTGGTGTGTGCTGGGGCATTGGTGTGTCTTCCTCTGGTTGGTATTATTTCCCCATATACGTGTATATGCAATTTATTTAGGGTGCACTTTTTTGCATGTTTAGTCATTTATTTGGCTTTTATTCACTTTTTTTCATCTGGTTGGTATCATATCCTATTCATTTATATTTATATATGCACTTGATTTAGGGTATACCTTCTTTTGATGTTTAGTCATTCATTTGCTTTTCATTTTTGTGTCATCAATATTCACCAATTTTTTATATATTTTGGCATTATTTATTTGTTATTAATTCACACAAACATATTAATCTGAAATCGGTGTGGTTTTTTATATATATCACTGTTATATATATATTGATGTTTTACACATTATATGCTTTATAATTTTTTGGTCATTTTTTTGGGTTATTTTATCATAAATTGTATATTTTGCACTAGTCACCTTAATATTTTTTGGGGGAGATTTATTTTATTGATTACATTTTGATTAATTAATATTATGCCAATCAGTGGGACACATTATGCCCTGCACACACTAGTATGTGTTTTTTATATGTTTTTTGTATGTTCTTTTTAAATTGTCTTCAATAAACATTTCTTT
Source organism: Oophaga sylvatica (assembly GCA_033576555.1). Classification (NCBI taxonomy): domain Eukaryota; kingdom Metazoa; phylum Chordata; class Amphibia; order Anura; family Dendrobatidae; genus Oophaga; species Oophaga sylvatica. The sequence continues at coordinate 299,460,032 of JARQOD010000002.1, forward strand.
TAATAAAATTTGGATTGTGTCTATCTAATTTTGATTAAAGGTGTTTTTCAATTTTTTTAAATTATTTTTACATTTTTTTATTAATATTTTTTACACACATAATATATATATCTTTAATGAATATTTTTATCGGAATTGTACATGCATATGCGATATTCATAAAATAAATATTAATTGTGTTACTCCTGGTATTTCTTTTCTATATAGGATATAAACTTCAAAATGGGCCTGGACATGTGATTCGTTAGCAGGAAGACCAGGATTTTAATCCATGACGGCATAATGTGTTACTAACACTTATGTTTGAGACTTTGGTCCCAGCTCTCTTCAGGTCATTGACCAGGTCCTCCCGTGTAGCTCTGGGCCGATTCCTGACCTTTCTCAGAGTTATCCTTACCCCACGAGGCAAGATCTTGCATGGAGCCCCAGACCGAGGAAGATTGACAGTCATCTTGTGCTTTTTCCATTTTCTAATAATTGTACAAACAGTTGTTGCTTTCTCACTAAGCTGATGCCTATTGTCCTGTAACCCATCCCAGCCTTGTGCAGGTCTATAATTTTGTACCTGGTGTCCTTAGACAGCTCTTTGGTCTTGGCCATGGTGAGGAGTTTGGAGTGTGATTGATTGATTGTATGGACAGGTGTTTTTTTATAAAGATAACAAGTTCAAACAGGTGAAATTAATAAAAGGTTATGAGTGCAGAGTAGGAGGACTTCTGAAAGAAAAATGAACGGGTCTGTGAGAGCCAGAATTCTAGCTGGTTGGTGGTTGATCAAATACTTATTTCATGCAATAAAATGCAATTTAATCATTTAAAAATCACACAATGTGATTTTCTGGTTTTTATTTTCAGATTCTGTCTCTCACAGTTGAAGTGTACTTACGATAAAAATTACAGACCTCTCCATTCTTTATAGGTGGGAAAACTTGCAAATTCAGCTGTGTATCAAATACTTATTTTCCACACAGTAGATAAATAGAATAGATAGAATAAATGGTATAGATGTCCAGTAGATATTTAATGTCACAAACCCCCTTCATATTAAATAAACTAGCACTCTTTATTGCCTTTCATGTGGCACTAAATGGTATTTAGCCTTATTTAAACTACTAGATGATGGTCCGATTCTAACGCATCGGGTATTCTAGAATATGTATGTAGTATATTTATGAAGATTTAAGAATAATGCAATGAATACACAGGATTTTCCAGGTAAAATCTATACATTATCATTCTGCTGCGGGGGTATATGTGGAGGCTGCTGCTGCTGGGGTATATGTGGAGGCTGCTGCTGCTGGGGTATATGTGGAGGCTGCTGCTGGAGTATATGTGGAGGCTGCTGCTGCTGGGGTATATGTGGAGGCTTCAGCTGCTGGGGTATATGTGGAGGCTGCTGCTGCTGGGGTATATGTGGAGGCAGCTGCTGGGGTATATGTGGAGGCTGCTGCTGGGGTATATAGAGGCTGCTGCTGGTGGGGTATATATGGAGGCTGCTGCTGGGGTATATGTGGAAGCTGCTGCTGGGGTATATGTGGAGGCTGCTGCTGCTGGAGTATATGTTGAGGCTGCTGCTGTGGGGTATATGTGGAGGCTGCTGCTGCTGCTGGGGTATTTGTGGAGGCTGCTGCTGCTGGAGTATATAGAGGCTGCTGCTGGTGGGGTGTACATGAAGGCTGCTGCTGGGGTTTACGTGGAGGGCGCCGGTCAGGGTACTTCCGCTGCGAACCACTGGGAAATGACCAGCTGGCGTGTGTCGCTGATCTCCCGACGATAGCGGTGGCGTGCGTGGTTCAAATCCTGCGACAATTTTCGGCCGGACTGCGCCTGTCGCTGATTGGTCACACCCGGCGGGACGCGACCAATCAGTGACGCGGGATTTCTGTTACAGACAGAATTAGACGATTATATAGTAGATTAGACTAAAAAGCACTCCCCAACAAAATTTCCTCTTTTACCCATTTATTACCATAAAATAAATAATCTGCAGTGGTCCGACCACGTCCATATGGAGGTCCCACAACGATCCCGTTCTTCTTCGTCCAGTCTATGGACTGGAGCTGCAGTCACTGCCGATTCTCATGCTGCGTAGCACGAGAACCTTGCTGCTGTTACACTAGTAAGGTTATCACAGTTCACAGCCGCTGAACTGCAGCAACCTTACTGAAGTCACTGCTTGCAGCATGAGAACTTGAGAACTTACTGCCGGTTCTCGTGCTGCGCAGTAAGACAAACTATGAGCTGATATTATTAGGTTGGGAAGCTCTGTGGTTATTGGTCCCTTCACAGACTGAACACCAGCTCACAGTTGTCTGCTTTCCCTTAACTGGTTATTAAAAATAAAGGGGACACCACATCATTTTTTTATTAGCTAAATACTTGTGCAGTAAACTACACACACAACACTAATTATTTATGTCACATAGTTCTATCCATTCCCTGTATCTAGCTGTGAATTTATTGTACTTGGCTGATGAAATATCGTGCTTCCTTTGGGATGCGTGCGTAAAAATTGGACAGCACACGCATGGCCTGTGTGCAGTGCAATTTTTTTCTCACACACATTGACTTGCATTGGCGTATGTGATCTGATTCTCACAGACAATTGCAGTATGATGCAAGTTTTTTCTCAGTCCAATCTGTGCTAAGAAATAACTTGCAGACGAACATTGGCTCATTTATTAACATTGATCAGAGCAAAATGCAATGTTTCCTCGCACTGCACTCCTCCGATTTATACGCCAGTGTGAACGAGCCCTTGGAAGGTGTTTCAAGACATAAGGCTACAAACCAAATGGCCAACTACAAGTGTTGTATTATTCTCATGCAATCAATCTCAAAGGCCATCGAGGTGCAAAGTAAGATGGCAATGGAGGCTGGAATTCCAGTTCCTCTTTTGTCTTGGACGCAATTGCCTGCTTTCGAGACCACATGGGCAATGCCATGAAGAGGGAACATGAAAGTGTCCCAAGAACTAGTTTTCAACATGACACCAAGCCACATATTCCTATTGAACACTTCAGAGAGGTCATTGATTGGCATTTGCAAAGGGAGCTGCCGGCAGCAGATCTTCATGATTTGCATGGCCAAGTGCATTTAGCATGGCAGAACATTCCTCAGACATCCATTAATAACATCGCTGAAAGCATGCCAAGGTGTGTAAGTGCGTGTATTGCTTATACTTTATACCTAATAAATTGAGTTGTTTCAAAAATGTTGTTTCCATTGTCAAATCATTATCATATCTATTCTGTGATTTCCATAATTCCAAGACTTTTCCTTCTTGGTATTGCAATTTCAATGTTGTAGAGTTTTAAATTATAGATTTTACAAATGGAAATATATCTGATCTAGGAATGCTCGACTGAATGGTAGATGAGAATAGGAGCTGCCTGATATTGACATTCACTAGTCTCTTTTGTGAAACAAACTAGACAAATGCAATTTTTTTTCACATTGACCATTGGTCCTTACAATAAATTGCTGGTATGCTCACCAGTTATTGGCTTAGTGTGATTTCCGTTAAGCACACAGACAGCATGCTATAACAATAATAATTTTTATTTTTATAGCGCCAACATGTTCCATAGGACCACAGCACTTTACAATTTTAGAGGACTTGTACAGACAAAGACATTACAGAATAAGCATAACTCAGATAACAAAAGGAGGGAGGGCTTTGCTTGCAAGCTTACAATCTACGGTAAAATGTGCTTATATTGTACAATACAAGCATAATATACTAAATAGGGTATGCACACAACGCTGCATGAACTTTGTCACCAGCTAGTATGTGAACAGTACAGACTTAGAGGGCAATTAAATGCATGGAGGGTATGAACCGATGATACGGAGGTCATGATTTTTAAAACTTTTGTATGGGCCAAATGGGGATAGTTAGATAAGTGAGGTGGGGCGATAGACTTGTCTAAAGAAATGCATTTTTAGGTCAACTGTGGGTATTAGAAATTAATCCAATTGTCCTCAGTAATGCATTCCAAAGAATTGGCGCAGCACTCATGAAGTCTTGGAAATGGGAATGGGAGGTTCGGATTATTGAAGATTTTAGTTTTAAGTCATTAGAGGGCATGGGAGAGTGGTAGACTGAGAGGGGGGAGGAGATGTTGGGGGGATATTGAACCGTGGAGCACTCTGTGGGTGAGAGAGGCAAGTTTATATTGAACTCTGTATCAGATGGGCAACCAGTGCAATGACTGGCATAGGGTAGAGGCATCGGTGTAACGGTTTGAAATGAATATGATCCTGGCTGCTGCATTCAGGATAGATTGGAGAGGGGAGAGTTTAGTAAGAGAGACCGATTAGTAAAGAGTTGCAATAGTACAGACGAGGATGAATAAGAGCCACAGCAAGAGTTTTTGCCAAGTCAAAGGTAAGAAAAGGTCTAATTTTAGAGATGTTTTTGAGGTGCCGGTGACATGAGCGGGCAAGAGATCGGATGTGGCGAATGAAGGAAAGATCTTAACCAAAGATGACGACAAATGACGATATTAGGCATAGCTAGGTTAATGGAGGGAAAAAACATGAGTAGTTAAGTTTTTGACAGATTTAGGTTTTAGATAGTGGGAGGACATAATGTTAGAGACAGTGGTATGACAATCACTGGTACTTTGAAGTAATGCAGGGTTAATGTTAGGAGACAGGTATATAATTGGGTGTCATCGGCATAGAGTTGGTACTGAAAACCAAATCTATTAATTATTTGTCCAATAGGGGCGGCGTACAAGGAGAAAAGGATGGGGCATTGGACTGAACCTTGAGGAACTCCATCAGGAAGGGGAAAGGAAGAGGAGACAGCAAAAGATACAGTGAAGGAGCGGTTAGAGAGCTAGGAGGAGAACTGGAGAGAACAGTGTCCTTGAGCCCGATAGAGCGGAGCATAGAGAGGAGGAGCTGGTGATCCAGTGTCGAAATGTTGTAGAAAGATCCAAGAGAATCAGCAGGGAGTAGTGACCATTAAACTTAGTTGTTAGGAGATCATTAGAGACTTTAGTGAGGGAAGTTTCAGTAGAATGGGAAGAGCGGAAATTAGATTGTAACGGTCAAGAAGAGAGTTTTCCGAGAGATAGCGGATTAGATGGGAGTGGAATAAGCATTACAGGAGTTTAGAGATGAAGTGAAGATTGGAGACAGGTCTGTAGTTAGCAGCGCAGTTCTGGTCAAGGGATGATTTTCTAAGTAATGGATGTATACTGGCGTATTTAAATGAAGGAAAAATACAAGAGAGGTAGAGATTAAATATTTCAGTTAGGTGAGTGGAGACAGAAGGGGAAAAGTGACAAGATGTGAGGGAATAGGGTCAATGGTGCAGATAGTAGGGTTAGAGGATGCAGAGACTGGTCACTTCTTCAAAGACAGAAAGTGAGCAAGATGCAGTGCAGGAGGCAGGAGAGTTCATAACATAAGGGATTGGGAGAAAATTTCCTGTCGGATATGGTCATTTTTTTTTCTTTGAAATAATTGGCCAGATGATCAAAGTTGAGGTCGGTGACGAGGGGCCTGCACTGTTTGTTTGTAGAGTGAAAAGTGTCAAAGAGTCGTTTAGGAATATTGGAGGTGATGAGGGTGTTGACGTAGGCTTGTTTGGAGAGGTGAAAGGCAGAGTTGTATGTTTGAAGCATAAACTTATGATGGATGAAATCTTTGTGCAGATTGGATTTTCTCCACAGACGTTCAGCGAACCTGAAGGCCCACTGGAGAAAACGTGTTTGCAGCGTGTGCCAGGGTTGTTGCCGTCTGTGCTGAGTTGTTCTATGTGTAGGAGGTGCAGCTTCATCCAGGGCGCATTACAGTGTTTCATTATAATGTTTCAGTGCAGAGTCAGGACATGCGAGGGAGGAGATTGGGGCCAATGATGACTGCAAATTCTTCATAAGTTTCTGGGTGTTAATGGCACATATATTTCTAGATGCGTGGAAAGTGGGGGTGTCCTGAGTGGGGCGACAATTCTCGATAGAGAATGAAAGAAGGTTGTGGTCAGAGAGCAGAAGAGGGGAGTTAGGCCTCTTTCACACTTCCGTTGTGTGACGTCCGCCCATCCGTGAAAATGGCGGATCCGTCAGAAAAGTAAAAAAACGGATGCAAAACTGGTCAGTTTTCTGACGGATCCGCCAAGAAGATTTCACCCGGAAATGATGAGAGAGAGAGAGAGAGAGAGAGAGAAGAGAGAGAGAAGAGACCCCGGACACTGTTTTCTGCATTTTACTATGGTTTTCAATAGAGGCGACGGATCCGCAGGCGGATTCCGTCAAAAACGGATGCTTGCGGATCCGCCGCCCATAGGCAGCCATTGTACAAAATGGCGGATGCGGCGGATCCGCCGTTGTCCGCCATTTTGGCGGTCAAAAAAAACGTTGCATTGGACGTTTTTTTGAAATGACGGAGCCAATTTTTTGGCGGATCCGTCCAAAAACGGACGACCATCCTCAAAATCCGTCACTAATGCAAGTCTATGGGAAAAAAACGGATCTGCCAAAAAAAAATGGCGGATCCGTTTTTTCACATTTTGACGGATTTTGACTGACGTCGCACGACTGAAGTGTGAAAGAGGCCTTAGTGAAGTCATGCACTGAGCAGAGCCGGGAGACGACCAGGTCCAGCGTATTCCCGACTTCATGCGTAGAAAAATTAGTAAGCTGTGTTAAGGAGGAAGTTAGCGATAAAAAGGGGGAGAGGAATAAAATATTGGGGATACTGACTTAATACACACTTGCCTGAATAAGCTTTAATATATAAATAATTTCTCAAGATTACATTGATATGCAACTGTTTGGAATACTTCATTCATTGCCCATTCTTATGATAGGCCATTAATATGTAACTAGTGTGGGTTAGAAGCCTAGTAGGCCCGTTCACCAACAAAAAAGGAGTATTCAGTTTTATAAAACAACTGCAAAAATGCTGACCTTGTCCTAAATGATAGTCAAACACAGCCTCACTTTTCCATGCATTGATGAGTGTAAGGTTGAATCTGCATAAAAGACACATTAATGGTTTGTACTGTGATCTGTCCTAATATTAAAATTCCCTACGAAATGCCGACCAATCACAGGACACAGAATTGCCTACAGCTCCTTTGAAGCGAATAGGGCTGTGTAGTTGTTCCCTGCGCAGTAAACTGACAAAAAAAACATATCTAATAGGGACTATCCGCATTCTGATGATTGATTGGCATCCGGGCAGTTGCACGCCCACTGACGATATACTGTAGACCGCCATGTTCTATATTAGCAAAACTCCATTTAGGCATATTTTTTTCTTTCAGGCATATCCAGGCCCTAAATTAATAAGATAAGATGTAAAACAACTCAAGAAATACCAGGCAAAACATAAACCTAACACAATGTACATATGTATGCCTCACACAGTGAAAGCGTAAGGACAAACCAAACATAAATAATAAAACATACAATCTGATAAATTATAAAGTAACTACTAAAAATGTTATTAACGTATTTCGCAAATGACTGTAATATTATAAATAATGATTAAGCCACCTGCCATCTAGGAAAAAAAAAATCTTTGATGCCTCTAGTTATATATGAGCATATATTTACATATACTAATTATATAGAAAAAGACAAGATCTGAGGAACTATTTTACAGAACCACCGCTGTGAAGGAATTGTGGGATGCTAATAGATACTTTGTAGGACACGTACCGCGCAGTGAAATTAAAACTGCTAGTATCCCAGAGAAAGGAAAATAAAATGCTAATAGATGGAAGCATGCTGCCAGTTTTTATACATCAACTTAATTTCCCTTATGACTTCCTCATCCCTGGCGTTGCAGTGAATGCATACCAAATATTATTCTTTATCATTTTTTATTTTTTTTTGCTAAACTACACTATATTTTGAATATTAATGCTAAAAACGTACTATCTAGAAAGTTTTCAATACTAATCGTATAAAAAAAATTTGAGGATAGGTATTATCACATATTAAAGGTGGCCATATCTTATTGTAAATTTGACAAACATCAGGTAGCCATCATATGTCAATGTCATCTCAACGTAGAATGTAAAAAAACATGCCACGTAAGCTTGGTTTGATCATAAGGATTTGTTAACATACAGTATGAGTTTGTCAACTACACTGTTTTATATACACCTACATTAATACCATAGAATAGGTCACAAAGCAAAAACAAACCAATACCAAAAGAAAAAGCTTTGCACACAACCAAGATAAAAAGGTATAATTTTATTGAGACACAAAAAACATTAAAAAATGGCAGTAACCACAGAACACAAGAAAGGTGGGTACACCCAGGTAGAAAAAATGTGATGCTAATTAAATACCATTATGCACCTGATAGCTAACAATGCTACTAGTACATGATACAAGAAGGAACGCATAGAAAAAAACACTAAATAATAAATAAACTATCATACGAACACCACACAGTGGTGGTAGTGATAAATATATAGAAAAATAAATACAAGTTTAGCCAAGTGGGATCAAAAAAATCAATAGATATTGAAAAAAATAATAACTAAATAAAGAAAAAGAAACAATAATAATGCATCTGTGTTCCTGATGATAAGGAGTATCCATGATAATAGCATATATGAAGAGATAAACTAAGCACAAATTAGGGCAGTAATGAAGTCATATATGGGCACATATGTTAGAATATATAAGAACGATGTTACACAGCAATGGCATCACAATATCAAATATAGCTAAATAGAGGCATAGTTACCATAAGTCAGAGCCCGGGGAACCCACCACACCCGACGCGCGTTTCGCAAGAAGTATCTAGATCAACTGTAAAACTTTTCCATTAGTGACATGATCTGGAAATCCTTTCAACAAGAAAACCACCATAAAAAAGGCAGGTAAAGAGCTTAGTTTTGGGAGAAATGTCCTTTTGTCTTGAGAACTAAAAAATTGAACTACCGGTATTCGGATATTGTGACCATAATTATACATGGAGTAAAAAGGGGGAGGGTTCTAACTGTTAAGAACAGGGTCACAGCATTATGTTATGGGGGTTCTTAGCTGCAGGAAGAACTGGTGGCACTTTACAAAACAGATGCCATTGTGAGAAAGGAAAATGATGTGCAGATATTGAAGCACCTCTCAAGACATCAGACAGAAAGCTAAAATTTGGCCGAAATCGGGTCCTCCAAATGGACAATGTCTTCATGCCTACTTTCAAAGTTGTAGCAAACCGGCTTAAGGGCAACAAAGTGAAGGTAATGGTGCGGCCATCACAAAGCCTGACTTCATTCTCATAGAAAATGTATGGGTCGAACTGAAAAAGCGTGCGCGAGCAAGGAGGACGACAAACCTGGAATTGTGAAAAGATGATTTTAATTGAGAATAAAGGAATTGTGTCAGCAGGTTTTTGCAGTGTAGTCTGATAGTATGAGAGCAGCATGATAAAGAGGCAGGGAATCTGATTCCAGTGACGTTTCACTTACTAAACTGCTTGGTGAAGTTGAGAGTCCCTGTTTTCTTTGCTATTGATGTTGCCGTAGTCAGAGTGCTGACCTTTGTATAACCCCACCCACACCACTGATTGGCAGCTTCTTGTGTACTCTGTGCATAGGCAGAAAGCTGCCAATCAGTGGTGGGGTCAAAGTTACATAGATTAGCTTGTCTGGCTGGCAGCCAGACCTAGTTTTCCAGTGATAATCCCCTACTGATAAAACACGGATTACATTGAAACTGCACCAAGCAGCCTAGTAAGTGACACATACCTGGAATCAGACTCTCTGCCCCTACACTATGCTGCTGTCAAATTAAATAGCTAAAAGACCTGCTGACAAATTCCCTTCAAGGTGTTTTTAAACTTATTAATTCAACAGTATATTTAAATGTTAAATAAAAGGAAGAGGGCAATCTTGGTAATGTGGGGAGGATTGCCATATATTCATAATGTGGCAAACCAGTAAGAATTTTACCCTTGGAGAGATGGTACACAAGTGTGACTGTTTTATAGAAAGTGACTGTTACATACAATGATACTTAATTACATTCCAAAGTCATCTGTTGTCTATGTAGAATACTGTAATTATTTTATTCGGTTATAGATATATTTCTGTAGCGGCAAACTACAATTTGTGAATCCCACACATAAATTTGTCATTCAAGTTACAAAAATGGTAACCCACGCTTGCACTTATTTATTTAACTCACTTATATAGCGCCATTAATTCCACAGAGCTATGCAGACATCATCGGCACTGTCCCCATTGGGGCTCACAATCTAAGCTCAAGCTTTGAGAAAGAACATTCACTGTTCGAAACGCGTTGCTAGTCTTCACATTATATAAGTTTTGTCCTGTTGGATTTTATCTACAATAAACTTGGATATTTTTGGAAGCTGGATTTTCTTCCTTTTTTTCCCTATAGCTCCATAAAAGCACAGAGGTCATCTATAGTAAAAATATAGATTGGAAGCTTCCAAGCCAGGGCCTCACGCCCACTCGGAATTGTTGAATGATGTGTTACTCTGCAATTTCAGGTAATGTTTGTTAACGTATACTCTTTATTGTAAAGTGCTGCAACAATGCTGCCATATTTACGGCCGTTCTAACCAATTATTAAAGACGATGCTTGAATGAATTGGAAATCATCCCTGAGCTTCTCTACCGCAGCTTCCATTTAATTTGAAAGCTCAAAGCCGACTTCCAGGTTGTCCTTGTAATTTGTTCCCATGACCTGATGTCAGTATGCCACTGACAGGATGTACCATTCATTGTACATCAGAGGAAACAGCTGAGACTGGAATAGGATGCAGGGCCGTTACAAACAGTGACAATGCTCAAATACATCAGCGCAAGTTTTGTTCTTTGAAACAATTGTTTAAGTCAAAACATTTTCCCTGGAACCACAAGAAAAGGAAATAGCTAAACTTTTGCTAGCTTGCAGCAGTCCCGCTGTCAGAACATTACCATGAGTCAATTGGCAAACTGTCACTTTTTTTTCCCTTTTTCCATCTCCTTGCCAAGAACATGTACAACTTAAATCTAAAGAAACTGTACTACTTTATGACAACTTCAACTTATTGCAGGACTTCACATGTCGAATTCTGCCCTGAAGTGAAAAAAAATATATGGCAATTAAAAAACGGACAGTGGCTGAGTTCCTTGGACTGCCTGATTCTACCGCTGCAGACTAGGAGATAAGCCAGTTCTGTAATTAATGACATCATATATAATTACATTGTATTCTGCTATAGTCAAAAATACCAAAGATTCTATGCATAACGATGGCACAGATTAAACAAAGATACAAGGAAGAAGAAATCCAAACTCACTTCCCATACAGCACACCATTCAAATAACTAGAATATGAATATGATGCTTATTGTGCATGTGCCAACAGTCCCACTGGTACTGATCGCCATCCTGTCTGCAAGCAAGAGATATACAGTTTATTTCATCAACTCTGTAGGTGTATTATTCCATAAATATGTACAAACTTTACTAACCTATAGCAATAACTTGTATGAATAATATATATTGTAAGGCCAGGAAAACCCCAAAGATGCTTCAATGCCAATAATGCCCTGCAAGAAATTTCCTTCCACATACCCTGTAGACCTAAAAGCAGCATTGCTATGAATTAGATATTTTTTTTAATCAAAACCGCATTAACTAGCTCTGTAAAGTAAGTGACACATATCTGAAATCGGAGTCTCTAACCCTACATCATGCTGTTCTCAGACTCTTCTTGGCTCCACATATTCTCTTTTTTCTTATAGTGGTGTTTGATATAGTTTATATATTTAACACTATGCCATGGTATTTCCTGAGCATTACAATATTATATTTGATGAACGCGATTTAAAAATGTGGAGTTGCTTTTGTATAATTTTGTCATGTTAAAAGAAAAAAAAAATCAGAGCTAAAAAAATGTACAAAAGAAACAGCAGATGAATCCAGTAATGCTAGGGGTATTCATAACACCTGACATGAAAATTTAAGTCCCTTAAGTTTCACACCATACCCTCTGGTTTTCTCCTTTTCCTCCATTCTTTATTAGGGAAGCGGTCACTAGGTTTTTCCCATATACAGCAGCTTCTCAGAAAATTAGAATATCATCAAAAAGTTAATTTATTTCAGTTCTTCAATACAAAAAGTGAATCTCATCTACTATATAGAGGCATTACAAACAGAGTGATCTATTTCAAGTGTTTGTTTCTGTTAATGTTGATGATTATGGTTTAAAAGCCAATGAAAACGCAGAAGTCATTATCTCAGTAAATTAGAATACTTTATAACACCAGCTTGAAAAATTATTTTAAAATCTGAAATGTTGGCCTACTGAAATGTATGTTCAGTAAATGCACTTAATACTTGGTTGAGGCTCCTTTTGCATCAATTACTGCATCAATGTGGCGTGGCATGGAGGTGATCATTCTGTGGTACTGCTGAGGTGATATGGAAGCCTAGGTTGCTTTGATAACAGCCTTCAGCTTGTCTGCATTGTTGGGTCTGGTGTCTCTTATCTCCCTCTTGACAATACCCCATAGATTCTCTATAGGGTTAAGGTCAGGCGAGTTTGCTGGCCAATCAAGCACAGTGATACTGTTGTTTTTAAACCAGGTATTGGTACTTTTGGTAGTGTGGTCAGGTGCCAAGTCCTGCAGGAGAATGAAATTTCCATCTCCAAAAAGCTTGTCGGCAGAGGGAAGCATGAAGTGCTCTAAAATTTCCTGGTAGACGGCTGCACTTTGGTCTTGATAAAACACAGTGGACCTACACCAGCAGATGACATGGCTCCCCAAACCATTACTGATTGTGGAAACTTCACACTTGACCTCAAGCAGCTTGGATTGTGGCCTCTCCACTCTTCCTCCAGACTCTGGGACCTTGATCTCCAAATGAAATGCAAAATTTACTTTCCTTGTGGAGTGTGTCAATGACTGCCTTCTGGACATCTGTCAAGTCAGCAGTCTTCTCCATGATTGTGGAGACTACTGAAACAGACTAAGGAACCTTTTTAAATGCTTAGGAAGCCTTTACAGGTGTTTTTTTGTTAATTATTCTAACTTAGTTAGAAAATGATACGATAGTAATAGTGGAATTAATAATATGCATTATAAAGATAAAAGCAATATCCAATGCAGCCTAAAAAAATATTAATAAAAAATTATACCAAAATTCCTAACACATGGATGGCAGACCATCCGGATAATATGAGAATGGTATGGTGAAGCAAACCGACTTACACGTGATTAAGCCACGAACATGTAAGTACACACAGACGGTACAGTGAAACTGCGAATGGCTCATTAAATCAGTTATGGTTCCTTTGATCGCTCTCTATTAATATTTCTGTGTTGTATATTGTTTTATGCAAATTAATACATTACTCATTTCTTGCACATCTTTCTGATTGTTGGTGTTATTCAGCACTCTGATATTCCTGTCGGTTTGCTTCACCATACCATATCCTTTGGTTCCTTTTCTCTTATTCAGAAAATGACAGCTGGGTTTTCATTAGCTATAAAGCCATAGTCATCAATATTGGGCGTGCTTGAGTAATATGTTCAAGTCCCAGTGGCTACATGCTTCGTAGCTGTTAGGCCGGCTTCACATTTGTGGTTTAGTCAGCTGCGTTTGATGCGCATACATCCGCATACGTCCAGCATACCTATCTTTAACATGGGGTATGCGTTTGTATGCGTTCGGGCGCGTTTGCGTACGGTTGCGTCTTTTCGCGGTATGCGGCGGGACGCGCCGAGCGCATCTTGTTGCAATTTTTGCAGCGTCAAATATCTGCAGTCATCCGCAAGCCTACGCAATGACATGCGTACGCTTTGCGTTTGAGTACTCAAGAATTTACATAAGACGCCCATTCAAAAATTCGCCAGGAAAATAGCACTTGCCTATCGTTCGCATGCATGCGTTTGCGGTCGATACGCTGCAGACTCAACCGCAAATGTGAAACTAGCCTTAGACAGCTGCAACACATGCGGTATTGCCTAACAAACAGTCACGGGGACTCAACATACTACTCTAGTATGCCCGAGATATTCGGATAAGGTGATATCCGAGCATGCTCGCTCATCACTACATACAACCTATGGCCACCACCCTTCAGCCCTGTGTCACAGCCATCTAGAATGCTGTATAAAAGTCTCCAAGCCGCCCTGCAAAACAAAAAAAATAGCCTTTTATTGAGCGTCACTGGTTTAGGTCCAGCGCCAACTTTCTTCTTGCAGTGCAAAAAAAAAAAAAAGACCTTTTATTATACTCACCTACGGGGCGGTCTGGTCCGGTGCTTCCGCTCTTCTTGCGATGCCGTCCTCCTTCTCTGCTTCATGTAGATGACGCGCCCTACGTCTTCCACACTGTGTTCCAAATCACACTTCTGCACAGGCGTACTCCTCTCTGCCTCTCTGCTGAGGGCACAGCAAAGTAGTGTTCTGCGCATGTGCGTGGAAAAAACAAAGAGTGTCAGGACATGCGCACAACAGTACGGTACTTTGCTCTGCCCTCAGCAGGGCAGAGAGAAGTGCGCCTGCGCAGGAGCGCGATTTGGAACACCGTGTGGATGACGTAGGATGCGTCATGCTCACAAAGCAGAGGAGAACAACATCACAATAAGAGAGGAGGCGCCGGACCAAGACCAGTGGCATTCATCAGACCGGACCGCCCTGTAGGCAAATCTAATAAAAGGTCTTTTTTTGTTTTGCAGAGAGGCTTGGAGACTTATATACAGAATTCCAGAATGCTGTAACACAGGGCTGAAAGGTGGTGGCCATAGGGGACGATAATGTGTGCAAACTGTAAAGTGCTGCGGAATATGTTAGCGCTATATAAAAATAAAGATTATTATTATTATATGGGAAAAACCTGGTGACAGTTTCCCTTTAAACAATAGTAATAAATTATTTCAACATTTTACATTCTGAAACATAAGAATAGGAATATTTTATGTAATAAGAAAATATAAAATTATGTTGATACACGTCTTGATTAGTGTTGAGCATTCCGATACCGCAAGTATCGGGTATCGGCCGATATTCGCGTTATCGGAATTCCGATACTTAATTCCGATACTTTTTCCATATCGTATACCGGAATCGGAAGTTCCCATAATTCTTTGAGACAGGCAATGTGATTTTAGTCAGCCAATGAGGAATCCTACGAAGTGTGGGCACATCCTGTAATGCTGCGGTCATCTTAACTAATGGCATGGCTGTGATTGGCTGCTGAAATGATGTCAGAATGCACTATAAAAGGCGCCGCCGCCATTTTAGCGTCACTGTGCTGTGAACTCAGTAAGGGACAGAACGCTACTCTGCTCACTCTGAGGGACAGTTAGATATTGCGATTTTGTGTACTACTGTGCTTGAGGCAGGCTAGTTTACCAACCGCTGTGTAAAGCTTCATTTTGCCAGTGTTGTTTTAACAGCTCTGTGCGAGGTGTGTGTGTGACAGTGCAGGTGACGCTGCAGTTTGCTCTGCATCCACCGCTGTTTGTAGGCATCTGCACGTGTCACTGACTCTTTTTTTTTTTTTTTTTTTTTTTATTTTGTGGAATTGGTGCAGCTCCATTATATTACAAAAAAAAATCAAATCTATTAGTGTGACGTGCTTCCATCCGTATACAATACATTGGTTGCAAACACTATAGAACTACACAAAGGAGCTTTTCACAGATTGTGGACAGTTGTGTTTCAGTGTTCACTTCAGTCTGTGTTTTTTACTTTTTTTAGTGCAGATCACGCTCCAGTTACATGTTCAAGCACTGCTGCTTGTACTCTGCTGAGCGTGTCTCAGTGTCTCATCCTTTTCATTTATCTCCAATTGGTTCTGCTACATTCCATTTAAAATAAATGTAATCTATTAGACTAATAGATTAGATTTATTTTAAATGGAATGTAGCAGAACCAATTGGAGATAAATGAAAAGGATGAGCCACTGAGACACGCTCAGCAGAGTACAAGCAGCAGTGCTTGAACAAGTAACTGGAGCGTGATCTGCACTCAAAAAAGTAAAAAACACAGACTGAAGTGAACACTGAAACACAACTGTCCACAATCTGTGAAAAGCTCCTTTCTGTACTTCTATAGTGTTTGCAACCAATGTATTGTATACGGATGGAAGCGCGTCACACTAATACTATTAGTGTGACGCGCTTCCATCCGTATACAATACATTGGTTGCAAACACTATAGAAGTACAGAAAGGAGCTTTTCACAGATTGTGGACAGTTGTGTTTCAGTGTTCACTTCAGTCTGTGTTTTTTACTTTTTTGAGTGCAGATCACGCTCCAGTTACATGTTCAAGCACTGCTGCTTGTACTCTGCTGAGCGTGTCTCAGTGGCTCATCCTAATAGTATTAGTGTGACGCGCTTCCATCCGTATACAATACATTGGTTGCAAACACTATAGAAGTACAGAAAGGAGCTTTTCACAGATTGTGGACAGTTGTGTTTCAGTGTTCACTTCAGTCTGTGTTTTTTACTTTTTTGAGTGCAGATCACGCTCCAGTTACTTGTTCAAGCACTGCTGCTTGTACTCTGCTGAGCGTGTCTCAGTGGCTCATCCTAATAGTATTAGTGTGACGCGCTTCCATCCGTATACAATACATTGGTTGCAAACACTATAGAAGTACAGAAAGGAGCTTTTCACAGATTGTGGACAGTTGTGTTTCAGTGTTCACTTCAGTCTGTGTTTTTTACTTTTTTTAGTGCAGATCACGCTCCAGTTACATGTTCAAGCACTGCTGCTTGTACTCTGCTGAGCGTGTCTCAGTGGCTCATCCTAATAGTATTAGTGTGACGCGCTTCCATCCGTATACAATACATTGGTTGCAAACACTATAGAAGTACAGAAAGGAGCTTTTCACAGATTGTGGACAGTTGTGTTTCAGTGTTCACTTCAGTCTGTGTTTTTTACTTTTTTTAGTGCAGATCACGCTCCAGTTACATGTTCAAGCACTGCTGCTTGTACTCTGCTGAGCGTGTCTCAGTGGCTCATCCTAATAGTATTAGTGTGACGCGCTTCCATCCGTATACAATACATTGGTTGCAAACACTATAGAAGTACAGAAAGGAGCTTTTCACAGATTGTGGACAGTTGTGTTTCAGTGTTCACTTCAGTCTGTGTTTTTTACTTTTTTTAGTGCAGATCACGCTCCAGTTACATGTTCAAGCACTGCTGCTTGTACTCTGCTGAGCGTGTCTCAGTGGCTCATCCTTTTCATTTATCTCCAATTGGTTCTGCTACATTCCATTTAAAATAAATCTAATCTATTAGTGTGACGCGCTTCCATCCGTATACAATACATTGGTTGCAAACACTATAGAAGTACAGAAAGGAGCTTTTCACAGATTGTGGACAGTTGTGTTTCAGTGTTCACTTCAGTCTGTGTTTTTTACTTTTTTGAGTGCAGATCACGCTCCAGTTACTTGTTCAAGCACTGCTGCTTGTACTCTGCTGAGCGTGTCTCAGTGGCTCATCCTAATAGTATTAGTGTGACGCGCTTCCATCCGTATACAATACATTGGTTGCAAACACTATAGAAGTACAGAAAGGAGCTTTTCACAGATTGTGGACAGTTGTGTTTCAGTGTTCACTTCAGTCTGTGTTTTTTACTTTTTTTAGTGCAGATCACGCTCCAGTTACATGTTCAAGCACTGCTGCTTGTACTCTGCTGAGCGTGTCTCAGTGGCTCATCCTAATAGTATTAGTGTGACGCGCTTCCATCCGTATACAATACATTGGTTGCAAACACTATAGAAGTACAGAAAGGAGCTTTTCACAGATTGTGGACAGTTGTGTTTCAGTGTTCACTTCAGTCTGTGTTTTTTACTTTTTTTAGTGCAGATCACGCTCCAGTTACATGTTCAAGCACTGCTGCTTGTACTCTGCTGAGCGTGTCTCAGTGGCTCATCCTAATAGTATTAGTGTGACGCGCTTCCATCCGTATACAATACATTGGTTGCAAACACTATAGAAGTACAGAAAGGAGCTTTTCACAGATTGTGGACAGTTGTGTTTCAGTGTTCACTTCAGTCTGTGTTTTTTACTTTTTTTAGTGCAGATCACGCTCCAGTTACATGTTCAAGCACTGCTGCTTGTACTCTGCTGAGCGTGTCTCAGTGGCTCATCCTTTTCATTTATCTCCAATTGGTTCTGCTACATTCCATTTAAAATAAATCTAATCTATTAGTGTGACGCGCTTCCATCCGTATACAATACATTGGTTGCAAACAATATAGAAGTACACAAACGGGCCTTTCACAGCTACTGAACATGGGTTTTTAATTTTTAACTAAAATATGTATTTTTTCAAATGACACAAATATAAGTAATGTTGAAGAGGAATAGTCCTACATCCATTGTTTGCACAATATTACAGGTGTACATCATGTCCCTTAATCAACAATGTATTATTATATTTACTTGTATGCTTTTATTTAAAAGCCAAGAACACAGAAGGATAACCTTCGCACTGCAGCTGTTGTCAAAGTTCAACCCACATTATGCACTTCCAACATTGCAGCATTTGAGGCATGATGTGAGTTGGATTGGTCAAAGTTATGGAGTGAGAAGGTTCACCATCAGTACCCTATAGCATAAGTATGCTTTTGTGTTAGACATGTGGATATCTGCCATAATATGTCACAATTATTTAGTTACAGATTTGTTACCAACACTAATCATTGAATGGTTTTAAATTTGACGTTTCACTTGTTTACAGCTTAGAAATAAGGGTGTAGCCTGATATCTATGTGTAGCACTAGCCACTTTAACATGTCATGTTTTTTTAAACATGTGTAGCTAGGTAGCAGTAATTTTTGCCGGACACACAGCAGGGGAACAGCAGGCGTTACTGAACCCCACTATTACTATAGCTTGTGTATTGGTCTGTGGACACGACACTTCTGAGCAGCAACTGGCAGTGTTGTAGCCCAGGGAGTATAGCTCAGGTGGTAGAAAGATGAACATAACAGGAGACATGGAAAACGTTGTCAACCAGTTAGTTAATCTGAAACCGGACAGGCAAATTCAGGCGAGATCCATGCCTAGTTCATTTTCAGAAAAGTAAGCCGTTGTACATTATCGTAGGATAGTCGCATGCAACGGTCTGTTAGTACACCACCTGCAGCAGTAAAGACGCGCTCCGATAATACACTGCCAGCAGATCAAGCCAGCACCTCCAATGCATACTGGCTAAGCTCTGGCCATGTATCCAGCTTAGAGACACAAAACTTGAATGGGGAAGAGCCATCTGAGAGTACACTGAGAGGGCAAGACATGTAGTCTGTAACCATCTTACGGAAATGTTGCCTCCTGCTGACTGGAGCCGTCTCGGATGGTGTAGACATTGGTGGCGCTGCCACAAAACTTCGACACATTTGGAACATACTGGTCTTGCCCTGTGCAGAGGCGCTGCTTGTGCTCCCTCTTGTTGCAGAGCTGTCTCCACTGCCTCGACGCACAGAGCTGCTTTGTAAATCAGTAGCAGCAGCAGTGCTCTTGGCTGGAATGGAGAACATTATGGATTGCACCAGTGTGTCTTGGTACTTCCGCATTTTACGCTCCCGGTTCAACGGTGTGATGAGGCTTTGTAAGTTGTCCCGGTAGCGAGGGTCTAGGAGGGTGTACACCCAATAATCAGACGTGGTGTGAATGTGTTCGATGCGGCGGTCGTTTCTCAGCCACTGCAGCATGAAATCAACCATGTGCTGCAGACTCCCAACTGGCCAAGAAACGTTGTCCCCTGCAAGAGGCGTCATCTCCGCCTGCTGTGCATCACCCCACCCTTGGTCTACATACTGACTAGAGCATTGTCTACCTCCCTCTGGAGCGATGTCTTCCTCCTCCATTGACTCCTCCTCACAAAGTCCTTCAAATACATATAAATTTACAAAATTTAAAACTCAAAATTTAAAAACTTTGTATCATAATTCTGTAACATCAGTTTATGGAAACACAATAGCATTACAAAAGGATAGACAAAAAATGTACATTATGTGCTTTGTAAATACATTAAAAGTTTGTAATGGTTATGAAAATATAGACAGCGACTCTGGAGGTTCAATTGTTGATACAGCATGGTACTTTGAAAGTCCTCCAGCCCTTTGTGAAGAACCACGTTGCGCTGACTGTCCAGAAGGTGATGGAATTTGTGACTCCTCATCCTCCTCACAAAGTCCTTCAAATACATATAAATTTACAAAATTTAAAACTCAAAATTTAAAAACTTTGTATCATAATTCTGTAACATCAGTTTATGGAAACACAATAGCATTACAAAAGGATAGACAAAAAATGTACATTATGTGCTTTGTAAATACATTAAAAGTTTGTAATGGTTATGAAAATATAGACAGCGACTCTGGAGGTTCAATTGTTGATACAGCATGGTACTTTGAAAGTCCTCCAGCCCTTTGTGAAGAACCACGTTGCGCTGACTGTCCAGAAGGTGATGGAATTTGTGACTCCTCATCCTCCACCTCTTCCAAAACCTCATGCCTTAGTGCTTGCAGTGTTTTTTGAAGCAGGCAGATAAGGGGGACAGTCAGGCTGACTAGTGCATCATCTGCACTCGCCATCCGCGTTGACTCATCAAACGCACGCAAAACGTGGCAGATATCCTTCATAGAGTTATTCGCCACTCATTACACTGGCAGTGGCTGCCCATTCATTATAGGATCCAATTCTAATTACTGGTTCTCACCAACATAGCTCTCCACAGCGCAGCACCCCCCTACATCTCCTCCCTTATTTATATTTATCGGCCTAACCGACTGCTGCACTCTGCAAACGACCTTCGACTAACCTCTGCACTAATCCGTACCTCCCACTCCCAACTCCAAGACTTCACCCGCGCTGCGCCAATCCTCTGGAATGCTCTACCCCAAGAAATTAGGACTATCCGCAATTTGGATGGTTTCAGGCGCTCCCTCAAAACACATTTGTTCACAGTGGCCTATCACATTCTCTAATCAAAGTCATTCTATGTGTAATTCTGTGTGTGTAGCCCATTCACTATCTCCATGCATCCCTCACTTCCTTAAAATGGCTGGACCATCATTGTAAAAACACCATTGTATATAAACACCTGTACTTTGTATCTCCCACACCTCATTGTAGATTGTAAGCTTTCACCAGCAGGGGCGGCTGATTTTGCTTTAATTATTGTATTGTTAACGTTGTTACTTATGACTCGTGTTTTGAAACTGTTAAACTGTAAAGCACTGCGGAATATTATGGCGCTATATAAATAAATAATATTATTATTCTTATTATAGAGGCCCACTCAGTAGTGGTGAAGTGTGAACGCCGCAAATTGCGAGTTGACTGCGCCTGATGCAGCTGATACTCCATTACTGTTGGCTGCTGCTCACACAACCGCTCCAACATATGTAACGAGGAATTCCACCTGGTGGGTACGTCACATATAATGCGATGTTCATGAAGGTGAAATCTGCGTTGCAGAGCTGCAATCAGCGATCTGGCCATGCTGGAACGTCGCAAGTGAGCGCACTCTAGGCGGACCTTGTGCAGCAGTGCATCAAGATCCGGATAGTCCCTCAAAAAACTCTGCACGACCAAGTTGAGCACATATGACAGACATGGTATGTGAGTGAGGTTGCCAAGGCCCAGAGCTGACACCAGATTTCGGCCATTGTCACACACTACCAAGCCTGCCTGTAGATTCTCTTCCAAAAACCACACGTCGCTCTCCTGCTTTATGGCATTACAGAGCTCCTGCGCTGTGTGGCTAAGATTCCCCATGGAAATTAATTTCAGGATGGCCTGTTGACATTTGGACACGGCTGTGCTCATATCGGTCGCAACAGGTAAACGTTCACGGGTCCATGTGGAGGTAGACCGTGACGGCTCCTGCAGCGATGATTCTGAGGAACTGGAATAGGAGGAGGAATCAATGTGTACAGACTTGATTCCTGCAATCCTTGGAGTTGGCAGAACACGTACAGCGCCACTCGCAAGATCAGTACCCGGCTGCACAACATTGACCCAATGGGCAGTGAGGGAAAGGTATTGTCCCTGGCCATGGGTGTTAGAACCCTCTTGTTAGGTTTTGTTTCAGTTTGCTGGTCACATGACCTTTTTTCCCTATTTAGTCTGGCTCCGCCCTTCTGGCTTTGCTTGACTTCATTGTATTATCTACTGTTAAGCTAGCCGGGTGCTTAGGTGCCTTAATCTGTCAGTTTTGCTTGATGTTAGGATCACAAAGTATTTATTTTTCTGTTTAATTATCCATGCTACAATTTATGTTAGGACTAGGAGGTGTCCACCTTTTCTCCCAGTCCCTAGATCTTGTAGGGATTACTCCCTCGCAACTATAGGTCTTCGTTCACACTAGATGAGGACTTTAGCGGGTCTGGTCGCAGGATCAGGTTCCCCGTTACATCGTAGGGATTCAGCTTAGTTGTATTGTAGGGACAGAATTCCCTTCTTTCCTTACTGGTTGTAGCAGATCATAACAATGGGTACTGGTCCACGCATCGGTGGTCAGGTGGACCTTGCTACTGAGGGCTTTTAGTAGCGCATGTTTAATTTTTCCCTCAACATGCTTTTGCAGACCAGGGACGGCTTGCCTGCTGAAATGAAATCGGCTTGGCACATTGTATTGTGGGATTGACAATGATATTCAGTTACGGAAACTGTCTGTCTCCACCAGCCTGAATCACAGCATTTCAAGGGACAGGAGTTTTGCAATGCCAGCATTCAGAGCCTGTGCTCGTGCATGGTTTGCGGAGTATGGCCGTCTTTTATCCCATGCCTGTGCTACCGCTGGCTGTTTTGTGGCCTGGGAGTGTGAGGATGACAGGGAACTTGCTGCTGTGTGTGGAATAACAGTTTGTCTCTGGACAACAGTGGCCGAGGTTCTTCCATGGCGATCCTGTGAGGAAGCATAACCAGCTGTGTGTGAGCTCGATGAAGAGGCTTCAACACAACCTGAAGATGTAGGTGCTGCTGTAGGTTGGCCTACATCTCCAGTGTGTCTTTGTAACTCAACTACGTGCTTTGTCCGCACATGTTTCCACATATTTGTGGTATTGAGGTGACTGACACTTTTAGCTATTTTTAATTTTTGATTACACAGCTTGCATTTCACATAGCAAATATCATGTGCAAGTGTGTGAAAAAAGGACCACGCAGTGCAAGTCCTGGGAGCGCACGTTTTGACTTTTGGAACACAACTGCTCCGAACAGGTGCCAAACTGGAGGCTACAGGCAACCGAGTCTGCAGCCTAACTCTCCCTCCTGTTTGTACCGTTGGGGCAATGTCTTCCTCTATCTTCCTTCTATCACTAACCATTTCTCTAGGCCTCTCCCAGCTTTCAACCAAAGTACTGGTTCTCACCCACAAAGCTCTCCACAGTGCAGCACCCCTCCTACATCTCCTCCCTCATTTCTATCTATCGGCCTAACCGACTGCTGCGCTCTGCAAACGACTTTCGACTAACCTCTGCACTAATACGTACCTCCCACTCCCGACTCCAAGACTTCTCCTGCTCTACGCCAATCCTCTGGAATGCTGTACCCCAAGAAATTAGGACTATCCACAATTTGCATGGTTTCAGGCGCTCCCTCAAAACACATTTGTTCAGAGCGGCCTATCACATTCACTAATCAAAGTCATTCTATGTATTCTGTGTAAGTGTGTGTGTGTCTCTAGCCCATTCACTATCTCCATCCCTCAGTCCCTTAAGATGGCTGGAACATCATTGTAAATGCACCATTGTATATAAACACCTATACTTTGTATCTCCCCCATCTCATTGTACATTGTAAGCTGTCACGAGCAGGGGCGACTTATTTAGCTTAAATTATTGTATTGTTAACGTTGTTACTTATGACTTGTGTTCTGAAACTGCTAAACTGTAAAGCGCTGCGGAATATGATGGCGCTATATAAATAAATATTATTATTATTCCTCTGAGCTGCTCCCACCACCTTCCTGTTCTTCATGCCATGTTGGGTATTGGACCTCATCATCTCCACTACCCTCTTCCAACACCTGCTGTTGGGTGGTCTGGCCAGCACCATGCTCAACAGAAACTGGCACCTGGGTCTCATCATCATCATCAGATGCGTTCTGCGGTGTGCTGACCATCGGCACTGTCTCACCCGCCTCTTCAGATTCAGAGAGACACAGCTGTTGCGCATCACTGCATACTCCCTCTTCTTCACATTACAGAATGCTGCTTGGCTGGGCCCCTGTTTGCAAGCCAATAGATTCTGAGAACAGAAGCAGACACTCAGCTGGCTCCTGTACACAACTCTCTGACTGCCTGGGCAATTTGCCAGGCGGTGAAGAGACAGATGGTTGCCCAACAGTGCTGTGGTCCTGAGAGGAGGTGGAAGCAATTGAAGTCGATGCATTGGCTGAGATCCAAACAACAACGGCTTTAATTTGTTCTTCCCGCAGCAGGGGGGTACTCCGAGCTCCTACAAAAGTGCGCATAAAGGAACGCTCACGGGGAAAACTGGTGGATGCTGTGTCACTGGGGGCCGCAGCAGCCACAGAATCCCCACGTCCTCTCCCTGAAGAAACTCCACGACCACGTGCCTTACTCCCTGCCTTCTTCATCTTGGTAGATTGATAAAGAAAGTCTGAAAAGTTATAAGGCCTAAGTGTGGTTATTCCGCAGAGACTGCAGTGAACACTGCACACAACTGTTCAGTAGGTGTGAAAGGCCCCTTTGTGTACTTCTATAGTGTTTGCAACCAATGTATTGTATACGGATGGAAGCGCGTCACACTAATAGATTTTATTTATTTGTAATAGAGTGGAGCAGCAACAATTAGAGAAAAATTTCAAGGATGTGCCAGTGACACACGCTCAGCAGACTACAACCAGCAGTGGTTGAAGAACTAACTGGAGCGTGATCTGCACTCCAAAAAGGAAAACCTCAGACTACAGTGAACACTGCACACAACTGTTCACTACCCAACGCGTCTCAGCAGGAAGGCAGTCTGTGCGTCAAAACAAAGGCGCAAGCATACATCCACGTACCCTGTTTATAAAGCTATATAAAAAAAATTATGTAGTAGTGACGCACACTTTATTGAGGTACAGTATTACATCGCCATTCACCATCTGTGGCTATGCAGTCTCATCTATATATACCTTATCTATCCGTTGTCATGCTTGCAAGTCGACAGTCAGGCATAACTAGCAATTTTCACTATGCACTATGCACTTTTTAAAGGTTATGTTTGTTAATAAACATGATTATTGCCACATATTATGAGTATTACATGATGGAAATTGTATAATTTTGTATAAACTGTTTAGTGACATTATTCAGCAAATGTAACATTTTAGTAATGTCACAGATAACTTGTAATGCTGATGATGTTTTGAAGTCAGACATTCATTGTCTATACAATAAAAATGGTGTACATACTGTTACTTATCCATCATTAATGGATTCAGATATGTACTTGTATGCTTTTATGTACAACCGTATAGCAGATTCCTTAACTAATTTATTTTGTGGTTTGCATTGCTGTTCAACATGTTAATGTATGTGTTTATGTTTGTCAATTCTTTATTTATCTAGATATTAGTTTAAATGAAATCATCATCTTATGGTAGTAAAGGTTATCTTTCTCTTGTTTGAAGTATAGACATTTAAAATTGACAGGTAACAAGGAAATTACTTTATCTAGTATTTAAACATCCTCCTTGACCCTGGGCTCCAACACCGCCAGTTGTTGCTCGGAAGTGCTGTTAGCACAGTCAACACTTGCTCCTGTGTTACTGGGGTTCAGTAACGTCAGCTGGTCCTCGGTTGTGCCATTGGCTCTTTTCCTTCTGCTGCCCCTCCGGGTTCCAGTACCGTCAGCTGGTTCTCCGCAGTGCCTTTGGCCTAGGTGCCTCCATCTCGGTATCCGAGTTCCAGCAACGTCTGCTGGTCCTTGGTAGTGCTTTGGAGCACAGGTACCTCCTGCTTAGTAACCGTGTCCCAGTAACGTCAGCTGGTCCTCGGTTGTGCCATTGGCTCTTTTCCTTCTGCTGCCCCTCCGGGTTCCAGTACCGTCAGCTGGTTCTCCGCAGTGCCTTTGGCCTAGGTGCCTCCATCTTGGTATCCGAGTTCCAGCAACGTCTGCTGGTCCTTGGTAGTGCTTTGGAGCACAGGTACCTCCTGCTTAGTAACCGTGTCCAGTAACGTCAGCTGGTCCTCGGTTGTGCCATTGGCTCTTTTCCTTCTGCTGCCCCTCCGGGTTCCAGTACCGTCAGCTGGTTCTCCGCAGTGCCTTTGGCCTAGGTGCCTCCATCTCGGTATCCGAGTTCCAGCAACGTCTGCTGGTCCTTGGTAGTGCTTTGGAGCACAGGTACCTCCTGCTTAGTAACCGTGTCCCAGTAACATCAGCTGGTACAAGATTGTGCTACAAATACAAGATACGGAACAAGAGACACAAGAACAATAAGCAGAAGATCTAAAAGCAGAAGAACATGAAGTATAAGACCAAAATGAAGAGCAAAATATATGCTCTAAATTCTAAGCAGAAGAAGACTAAGCAGTGTATGGGGGTGAGTCCGTTCCTCCTCGTGGTGCCCCTGGAAAATGCCTGCTGCTGCAGGCTAAACTGAACACGGACAAATACTGTTGTAATTTAAATCTTTTGTGACAGCAAGAACGGAAGGATGAAAAATTCATACTTTGACAGATTACAAGTACAGGATTCTCTGTCACAAATAAGAATATGATGAAGAAGATGAAGCAGAATATGAATAAGAATAATAGTTTAATAAGAAGAATATGAGTAATGTTAACAAAGATGAATAGCAAGAAGTTTAAGAAGAAGATAAAGAAGGTGAAGATGAAAAATAATTTGATGAAAAAGATGATGCTGCAGAAGATTATGAAGGAGAAAGTGTGTGAAAAGTTAAAAAGGTGAAGATGAAGAGCATGGAAGTTGTGTAATATACATATTTGCCAAAATATAAAAAACGTTAACATTGTCAATTTCTTCGTCAATCCGAACATCTTTAAAAAAAAAAATATTTATGCTATTCCATTTGATTGGGTTAAACATCTATGCCTTTAATGTCTCCTCAACCTTCCACAATACATTCTACATTACTCTTTGTTGTTTTCCTTCATGTACAATTAACCAACAAGGCAAGAATGGGTTTTTTTTAATTTCGATATTTTGTTCCCATAGACTTACATGGGACTTCCGGTATCGATATCGGGTATCGCCGATATTTTAGTGATATCGGCGATACCATTCCGATTCCGATACTTTAGGATATCGGAAAGTATCGCTCAACTCTAGTCTTGATACTTTCCTCTATATTAGGCCGGCATCACACTTGCGAGTTTGATGCGAGTAAGTCGCACGACTTTCTCGCATCAACACCCGGCACGGCCGCCCGCTCTCGGACCAGAGTGTACGGCTGCATGTATTTCTATGCAGCTGCACACTCGGTTCCGAGAGCGGGCGGCCGTGCCGGGTGTTGATGCGAGAAAGTCGTGCGACTTACTCGCATCAAACTCGCAAGTGTGACGCCGGCCTTAATCTGAAATACTTTTGTAACGGTCTTCTCCTCCACAAATTTAGAACACAGAAACCTTATTCTAGTTAAATATAGCTAAAATGTCCATTTACATGAACGATATCCAAACAGTGCCACTATATCTGAAGACTCCTGACAAAGAGGGACTTGTAACTGCTGATCAAATTGAATTTATTTATTAGACACTTCTGAACAAACTGTTCTGCTGAAGTAGTAAACATGTTATGGAGGAAGAATCTCAGCAGACTTCATGCTTCTAATTTACTGTCTTCCTCTGTCAAATAAGTAATAAGGATTTCTTGAAACAGAGGAACACTTTATCTTACTTTGTAAAAGAAGTCTGCAACCCCTAAAGTGAACACGCAGCTACTTGAACAAATATATAGGGGACTCAGCACCTATTAGGCTGTGTTCACATGGTGCGTTTTTTTCTGCAGGCAATACCTGCTCTCTTGGCAGTAAGAAACTTGCTTAAAAAAAGCAGGTTTTGCTGCGTTTTTTTGGCAACGCACATTTGTCTCTTGTGCATGCTGATAAAGTTTAGTGCATAAAATAAATCTGATTCTACTTCATCAGGTTTTGGCACCAAAAATGCAGCAAAACCTATACCTGTGTTTTTGCAGTTTTTGTGTTTTTTTTTCACCAACCATTGCTTGCAGTGGGTGAAAAACGCTGAAAGGTGTGACATGTTGCATTTGGGAAAAACAAAGGTATTGCACAAAATGCTGATTAAAAGCATTGAAATTGTGAGTGTGCACGACACTGGAGGAGCCTGGCGGCACGCACGCGAGCAACCCCTGATCTACCCACTGACAGTGCACTGCGGGCTCCTTCAGTGTTAGTGCCCATAGAAGGGAGTGCAGGGCGCAGGCGCGGGATTCCGGGGCCATAACTGACGTGCATGGGAGGGGCGTAGTATTGTAATGAGGAGAGGAGGCAGGAATTTCTTCCAGGCACCGCACGCCACAGAACCTGGAAGAAACCATTAGCATACAGAAAGTATATAACATTTCTCAAAAACAAGACCATTAACATGAGGCATACAGGTAGGACTCGTGTAACATTCCTATTACCTGTATGCCCATATTAATAGGTCATATACGTCCAGGGGGTGACAGATTCCCTTTAAGATGTTATTTGCAGATCATAGAAAGGAGCACACAGACTTTAACGTTCTATAGAATTGAGCCTCAGAGAATACTTCTCCATCCATACAACAGCACTGTCATGAGGCCGCACCCTGTGAAATGCCAGGCGCCCTTCACAAATACTGCGAGCAATGGTGTGGAAGCTCCATAGGAGTATGGAAATCTTGCAGTCTGATTAGTTGATGGTGCTGGTTTCTATCGCAGGGCATTGCCCTACACTTATTTGTGTGCCACACAGAGAAAGCAAAATGTTTCTTTAAAGAATAATTACACAGGAAAAAGCTGTGATTTTTATTGTGTTACAGCCACAGACATTAGGGCTCATTGTAATTTAGGAACTTGGCACTTTTAAAACAAAAATATCATGAAAAATAATTATATACATAATACAAAAATTATTTACAAAAAGGACAACAGCTGTATACAAACAATATGCAGCACTGACAACACTCTCAAATAACCTTCACTTAAATTGGTTGGCCACTCTCTGTCACCAGGTTTTCACCACCTAATCTGAGCGCAGCATATTGTACAGACAGAGACCCTCATTCCGGCGCCACTTACTCAGCTGTTTAGCGTAGTTTTGATAAAATCATTGTTTTATTAACAGGAAATCACTAGAGGACTAGTAAACCTGCTGCCAGGTAGTCCTCTGTATTCATGAGCTCTGTATAACCCCACCCCTACCACTGATTGGCAGCTTTCTGTGTACACGATGCATGGGCATAAAGCTGACAATCAGTGTACTGAGCGGGGTTATACTGAGCTAAACACTCAGAAAATTGTTAGATCTGCAGAAGATAAAAAGGTGACTGTATTAAAATGACAGCAAGCAGCCTAGTAAGTGACACATTGCTGGAATAAGGGTCTTTGCACCTAGCTCATGCTGCCGTCAGACATGGTAGCAAAACCTGGTGACGTATTACCTTGAAACTGTCAGAACAAGCTCACTGATGGATTCTTAGTTAGAAATTGGCCACTTTCCTTCACATACTGACTGGCACTTCTGTCCATATAATGGCTGCTGGTGGAGGAGCATGTGACCAGACTATTGGCCTCATCCAATGATAAAATACTAATGTGCCCATTAGTGATTAGAAAGTGGGCGATCTTAGCCTCCTTCTAAATGAAATAAAACTTGCATTTAATGATCCAATCAATTACAATCAAATTATCATGGAGATCGACAGGACTAAACATTTTGTAATATTGAACCAATTACTGATAGGCTGTTATGTGTTAAGTATGTGTTGTCAGTATTCCACGTGAGAATCATTAGCCACGATCCTGCAACCTCTCACTCCCAGCGCTGAGAAATCTCGCACTCATAATTACAAGGGATCTTGTTGCAGAATCTGCTTCACAGCTCACCAAACCCTACATTTATTTTTCTTTTTAGAACATTTACAGCTATAGAGCATCTCTACTGCTCTGCTGGCTTCAAACAAGTGTAAAGACAAATATATGTGCAATAATATTAAAGGGGTGGTCCGAAAGCAAAGCAATTTTGCTCCTAACTCCCTATCTATTTGGTGCTATAATCTAAGCTATTTTCATATATATTTGCTATAAAATTTCCCTACATTTCCATAACTACACTATCCAAAAGTTATGGTATTTTTTTTCCTATTTTCTGTTTGATGACGATTAGTTTGAGTAGTCCAGTGCATACTGGGATACGCAAATGGAGCGCCATCAGGGGGCAGAGTCTGCGGTCACTGTCAGAGACCCTGCCCACTCCCTGAAACAAAGCATCATCAGGGGGCAGAGTCTGCGGTCACTGTGAGAGACCCTGCCTCCTCCCTGAAACAAAGCGTCATCAGGGGGCAGAGTCTGCGGTCACTGTGAGAGACCCTGCCTCCTCCCTGAAACAAAGCGCCATCAGGGGGCAGAGTCTGCGGTCACTGTCAGAGACCCTGCCTCCTCCCTGAAACAAAGCATCATCAGGGGCAGAGTCTGCGGTCACTGTGAGAGACCCTGCCTCCTCCCTGAAACAAAGCGCCATCAGGGGGCAGAGTCTGCGGTCACTGTCAGAGACCCTGCCTCCTCCCTGAAACAAAGCGTCATCAGGGGGCAGAGTCTGCGGTCACTGTGAAAGACCCTGCCTCCTCCCTGAAACAAAGCGTCATCAGGGGGCAGAGTCTGCGGTCACTGTGACAGACCCTGCCTCCTCCCTGAAACAAAGCATCATCAAGGGGCAGAGTCCGCAGTCACTGTCAGAGACTCTGCCTCCTCCCTGAAACAAAGCGTCATCAGGGGGCAGAGTCTGCGGTCACTGTGAGAGACCCTGCCTCCTCCCTGAAACAAAGCATCATCAAGGGGCAGAGTCCGCAGTCACTGTCAGAGACCCTGCCTCCTCCCTGAAACAAAGCGTCATCAGGGGGCAGAGTCTGCGGTCACTGTGAGAGACCCTGCCTCCTCCCTGAAACAAAGCATCATCAGGGGGCAGAGTCTGCAGTCTCTGTCAAAAGACCCTGCCCACTCCCTGAAACAAAGCATCATCAAGGGGCAGAGTCTGCGGTCACTGTCAGAGACCCTGCCTCCTCCCTGAAACAAAGCGTCATCGGGGCAGAGTCTGCGGTCACTGTGAGGGACCCTGCCTCCTCCCTGAAACAAAGCATCATCAGGGGGCAGAGTCTGCAGTCTCTGTCAGAGACCCTGCCCACTCCCTGAAACAAAGCATCATCAAGGGGCAGAGTCTGCGGTCACTGTGAGACCCTGCCTCCTCCCTGAAGCAAAGCGTCATCAGGAGGCAGAGTCCGCAGTCACTGTCAGAGACCCTGCCTCCTCCCTGAAACAAAGCATCATCAGGGGGCAGTCTGCAGTCACTGTCAGAGACCCTGCCTCCTCCCTGAAACAAAGCATCATCAGTAGGCAGAGTCCGCAGTCATTGTCAGAGACCCTGCATCCTCCCTGAAACAAAGCGTCATCAAGGGGCAGAGTCTGCGGTCACTGTCAGAGACCCTGCCTCCTCCCTGAAACAAAGCATCATCAGTAGGCAGAGTCCGCAGTCATTGTCAGAGACCCTGCATCCTCCCTGAAACAAAGCGTCATCAAGGGGCAGAGTCTGCGGTCACTGTCAGAGACCCTGCCTCCTCCCTGAAACAAAGCATCATCAGTGGGCAGAGTCCGCAGTCATTGTCAGAGACCCTGCCTCCTCCCTGAAACAAAGCATCATCAGGGGGCAGAGTCTGCGGTCACGATCGGAGACCCTGCCTCCTCCCTGAAACAAAGCGTCATCAGTAGGCAGAGTCTGCGGTCACTGTCAGAGACCCTGCCTCCTCCCTGAAACAAAGCATCATCAGGGGGCAGAGTCTGCGGTCACGATCGGAGACCCTGCCTCCTCCCTGAAACAAAGCATCATCAGTAGGCAGAGTAAGCAGTCACTGTCAGAGACCCTGTCTCCTCCCTGAAACAAAGCATCATCAGTAGGCAGAGTCCACAGTCATTGTCAGAGACTCTGCCTCCTCCCTGAAACAAAGCGTCATCAGTAGGCAGAGTCCGCAGTCACTGTCAGAGACCCTGTCTCCTCCCTGAAACAAAGCATCATCAGTAGGCAGAGTCCGCAGTCATTGTCAGAGACCCTGCCTCCTCCCTGAAACAAAGCATCATCAGGGGGCAGAGTCTGCGGTCACGATCGGAGACCCTGCCTCCTCCCTGAAACAAAGCATCATCAGTAGGCAGAGTCCGCAGTCACTGTCAGAGACCCTGTCTCCTCCCTGAAACAAAGCATCATCAGTAGGCAGAGTCCGCAGTCATTGTCAGAGACTCTGCCTCCTCCCTGAAACAAAGCATCATCAGTAGGCAGGGTCCGCAGTCATTGTCAGAGACTCTGCCTCCTCCCTGAAACAAAGCGTCATCAGTAGGCAGAGTCCGCAGTCATTATCAGAGACCCTGCCTCCTCCCTGAAACAAAGCGTCATCAGTAGGCAGAGTCCGCAGTCATTGTCAGAGACCCTGCCTCCTCCCTGAAACAAAGCGTCATCAGTAGGCAGAGTCCGCAGTCACTGTCAGAGACCCTGCCTCCTCCCTGAAACAAAGCATCATCAGTAGGCAGAGTCCGCAGTCACTGTCAGAGACCCTGTCTCCTCCCTGAAACAAAGCATCATCAGTAGGCAGAGTCCGCAGTCATTGTCAGAGACTCTGCCTCCTCCCTGAAACAAAGCATCATCAGTAGGCAGAGTCCGCAGTCATTGTCAGAGACTCTGCCTCCTCCCTGAAACAAAGCATCATCAGTAGGCAGAGTCCGCAGTCATTGTCAGAGACCCTGTCTCCTCCCTGAAACAAAGCGTCATCAGTAGGCAGAGTCCGCAGTCATTGTCAGAGACTCTGCCTCCTCCCTGAAACAAAGCATCATCAGTAGGCAGAGTCCGCAGTCATTGTCAGAGACCCTGCCTCCTCCCTGAAACAAAGCATCATCAGGGGGCAGAGTCTGCGGTCACGATCAGAGACCCTGCCCTCTCTGAAAAAAAGCCTCATCAGTGATACTCATTTTAGGGGCTGTGGTGAACCTTCTTTGTGTCTTCTGTGTCTCCCCTGTGCACAGCACTTTCTCTGTTCTGTCCCTGCACGCAGCATCCAATCTGATGTCACTATATCCTGCAGAGAACAGTGATGTCACCTGAGGGGGTGGCACTGGTCTCCTGCACGCCGGGTATAATGACACCGCTCAACTTCATAAGCCGACATCAGAGTGGACACTGCGCGCAGACATACATTATAAAGGGAATCTGTTACCAGTGCCACATTTTACAATTACATCCTGTATAAATTATTAGAATGGCTCTATAATCCTGACATTAAAATGAACATTCATGGCTAGAGCTGGACTCATATAATGCTCTTTTTAATATCAGGCAGGAAAACGTTAAACAACATGGATTTTCAAAGAAAATATACAAGCCTCATCAGACATAAGAGATCAATCATTCAATGATGCATACAGTTTACATTCAGAAGGTTGGGGATAGATTACATCCATGGAACAAGACTGTTGTTGACTCTTGATACAAACTATTAAGCTATGAAAAGCTTTTGGTGAGTTTTTGATAATGCAGATTGTCTTTACTATTTCTGCACAAAATTAGGTTACTTGTGTTTTTTCATTGCATTTTATACGTTTTTTGTCTCTTTTTGCTATGTCATGTTTTAAATAAAGCTGCTTTGTTTTTGATACTTCCTGGTATTTCGTCTGACAAAACTTTATTACTATACTTGGGAATGGATTACATGCGCAC
Organism: Oophaga sylvatica; assembly: GCA_033576555.1. Taxonomy (NCBI): domain Eukaryota; kingdom Metazoa; phylum Chordata; class Amphibia; order Anura; family Dendrobatidae; genus Oophaga; species Oophaga sylvatica. The sequence continues at coordinate 299,493,921 of JARQOD010000002.1, forward strand.
AGTATGTGATGCATTTATTTTTAATAAAATTGCATAGAACCTCTCATTTCTTTTTTAAAGTATGTTCAGACGAGCATGAAGGTCTGTGTGCGGTCATTGTGGAAAACAGCACAGGGTCCGATGTTAGTCTGTTTGCTACTGTACATAGGCCATTTTCATATATCTGTGTAAAATAAATTGTAGCATCCGCTATTCTGGTCCGATGTGTGGAAAAGACGAGTGCATAGAAAAAGCAAGCAGCGCTTGTCAAACTGTGGACAGGCCTTTTTCACACGTCCGTGTTCCCAATACATGTGCCATCCGTTTTTTTTCATGGATCCCTCACGTACCCATTATAACCTATGGTGCTGTGCCCAAGTCTATGCAAAACACACAGACACATGTCCATTTTTTCCCGGCAGCATGGATGACAAAGGGCCAAAACAAGTCTATGGGTTCGTGAAAACGACATACAGCACACGGATCCAGGTACCAACCATGTGCTGGTCGTGTTTAACATTACAAAGTATAGGAGAAGCTTTGTAATTTATTTCTCTATTTGCACTGGAAAAACACTGATGACACTGATGATAACAACGGTCACACCAATGACACACTGATGGTAAAAATCACACACTGATGACACAGTGATGGTAAAAACGGACACAGATAACACACTGATGGTATAAACGGACATACAGATGGTAAAAACGGCCACACTGATGGTAAAAACGGACACACGGATGGTAAAAACGGACACACTGATGGTAAAAAACACACGGATGACACACTGATGGTAAAAACGGCCACACTGATGACACACTGATGGTAAAAAACGGACACACTGATGGAAAAAAAACACACGGATGACACAGTGATGGTAAAAACGGACACAGAGATAACACACTGATGGTATAAACGGACACACAGATGGTAAAAACGGCCACACTGATGGTAAAAACGGACACACGGATGGTAAAAACGGACACACGGATGGTAAAAAACGGACACACTGATGGTAAAAAACACACGGATGACACACTGATGGTAAAAACGGCCACACTGATGACACACTGATGGTAAAAACGGACACACGGATGGTAAAAACGGACACACTGATGGTAAAAAACACACGGATGACACACTGATGGTAAAAAACACACGGATGACACACTGATGGTAAAAATGGACACACTGATGACACACTGATGGTAAAAATGGACACACTGATGACACACTGATGGAAAAAAACACACGGATGACACACTGATGGTAAAAACGGACACACTGATGACACACTGATGGTAAAAACTGACACACTGATGGTAAAAATGGACACACGGATGGCAAAAACGGACACACTGATAGTAAAAAACACACGGATAACACACTGATGGTAAAAACGGACACACGGATGGTAAAATCGGACACACTGATGGTAAAAAACTAACACACGGATGACACACTGATGTAAAAAACACAGACGGATGACACACTGATGTAAAAAAACACACACAAATGACACACTGATGGTAAAAACGGACACACTGATGACTCACTGATGGTGAAAACCGTCACACTGATGGAAAACACTACTGACACCGTTACCGTTTTTTCACGTACGTGTTTTATTCCGATGTGTGCAGGAGGTCTAGAGGAGATGTATAAAATAAACCTGTGTCATTGGCATCAGACAGGCAAAATGCAGTACAACTTAGCAGTCAGTTAAAACCAATATATAGATAATTTGGCCTCCAATGTTTCCTAGCGATACAGGCTTCGCTATTAACAGGAAAAATGTGCCAGTGGCACGTTGGATTCATGCCTGTACTTGTGACAAGCGCCTTGTCTTTTGATGATGTGGGGTGAAGAGAGAAGTTTACAATTGAAGATGTACAATTTTTCAATGTAGCTTCACGTGTTATCTGTGAATAGTTCAATTTTACGCTTAGTTGCTCTTTTATAGGTTAGGGGCACAAACTTGTGTCTACATCCAAAACGCTGGAAACACATTTGGTGAATTTAGCTTTTGCTCCTAGAGCATTTCTAAATTACCAGTTGAGTAAACAGCTCGGAGAGTAAGCAATTCATCCTAACACAAAGTAGCACACGAGACTGAAAACAAATAATTCATACGTGTTGTTTGCTTCTCTTCTCTGGAGCTCCGGCTAAACCTCTGTGTGGCTTCTTAGCAGAGGTCTAATTTGGGTTATCGGATACACATGACTAGCTCATTCCACCAGACTCAGAGAAGAGCTTATTGTCACACAGAAGCCAGCCATACACATTTTTGCATTTTATGAGGCTGGGCTGATTATTTGCTAAGGGTTGCTTTGCTAACATGTAAACTACAGTTTTTAACCTCCTAAGGACTTTCCCATTTTGGGCCTTTTAGGACACATCCTTGTTTTTAGTTTTTTTTCTTTGTCACATTTCAGGAGACACAGTATTTGTATTTTCTTGTCAACTTTGATGTTTTTTGTTATTGCTTTTTTTTGTCCAGATGAGTTGTATTTGCCAGTCCAAGCTTTTTGGGACACAACTATTGCCTGACTTTTTCTTGTTTAAACTCATACTTCTAGTTTTATAATAGCATTATATTTTTTAATCCATAGCTTTTACAATGTTCTTTCAATGGAGCTAAATGAGAGCTTATTTTTTCCATGACAAGTTTTAGTGGTACCATTGTCAGCTTTGTAACTTTATTAAAACTTTTGGTTACACTTTTTTGGGGATGGAATATAAAAATGGAATAGCAATTCTGGTATTATATTTGTTTTATTTAGACACTGTTCACTATTCAGTTTAAAGAAGTGATTGGGTCCACGAAGAAATGCTCTTCTTAGACTGGAAAACCCCTTTAATTTACATCTTTATTTTAAAAGGAAACCTGTCACTAGGTTTGACCGATCTGAGACAACAACACCTTTCAGGGCTGATATACAGCTTTCTATAATGCTGAATATCTGCCCCAACTTGACCTGCAAGATAAGAAAAAGACCTTTTATTATACTCACCTGCCAGGCAGTCCAGTCCGAGGGGCGTCACTGGTCTTGGCCCGGCATCTACCTTCTTCTTGTGATAATGTCCTCCTTCTTGCTTCGCAATGCTGTGGAGTCGGAGTCGTGGAATTGGAGTCGCAGTCCATTTTGGAGGAGTCGGAGTTGGAGTCGGTGTCATGGAAATTGAGGAGTCAGAGTTGGAGTCGGAGGTTTGGCTTACAGACTCCACAGCCCTGTGCTTCGTGTGGATGACAAGTCCCTACATCATCCACAGAGTCTCCCCAGCATCGCGCTCATGCACAGGCGTATTTCTCGGCCCTGACGAGGGCAGAGCAAAGTACTGTAGTGCGCAGGTGCCGGGAAAGGTCAAAGAGACGGCGCATGCGCACTGCGGTACCTACTCTGCCCTCATGAGGGCAGAGAAGTACGCTTGTGCAAGAGCATGATGCCGGGGAGACTGTGTGGATGACGTAGAGATGCGTCATCCACACGATGCAAGAATGAGAACGGCATCCCACGCCATAATCAAATTCTGCGATAAATAGTTTTAAACCTGGACGGGGCTAAGTTACGACTGTCTAGGCTGAAAACTACTGGAGAGTGAGCTGCTGTGAGTGCAGCGTTAGTGACTAGCAGTGACGTCATTGAGGTTACTACGTTCCCAGCCAGGCCAATGAACTGCAGTGACCTCAGTGAGATCACAGCTAGCACTGTGAGAAAAAGTTTCATGGTGCATCGCTGAGCTCAGTGAGTTCACCGCAGTTCACATAAACTCACTGAGCTAAGCGCTGCATAGTGAGAATTTTTCTCACGGTGCTAGTGGTTCTCCAGTGGTTTTTAGCCAAGACGGTCACATCTTGCATCATCCAGGTTAAACACTATTTATCTCAAAGATGAATTACGGCGTGGAACAGAACGTCAGATAGGTGATGGATATGGGTTTTATTTTTGCTTTTTTTTTTTTTTTTACATGAGTCCATGGCTTCAATAGAATTGAATTTTTAAGTAAAAAAGTAAAAATGTGTTGTTTTTTTTATTTCAAATAAAGATCTTTATACGGGATGTGTGTTTATTTAAAATATAACTGTAGGATTAGTAATGGATAGGTGTCTTACAAACATGGCTCCATTACTAACACATGGGCTTGATAACACCGGACAATAAAAAGGTGATATCAACCCCACTTGCCACATCCACTGGGCAAATAGGAAGAGCCAGGCAATGCGCCAGAATAGGCGTATCTAATAGATGTGCTTTTTCTAAGGTAGCTGCACGCTGCTATTTTTAGGCTAGGGAGGGGCCAATATCCATGGCCCCTTACCAGGCTGAGAATACCAGCCCCAAGCTGTCGGCTTTAGCTTGACTGGTTGTCAAAAATGGTGAGGACCCCATGCAGTTTTTGTTTAGTATTTAAATAATTTAAAAAAAAAGGCATGGGGACCCATCTGTTCTTGATAACCAGCCTTACTAAAGCTGACAGCTGAGGGTTGCAGCCTGCAGCTGTCAGTTTTGCCTGGCTGGTTATCAAAAATACAGGGTACACCATGGGTTTTTTTTATTTATATTTTTGTAGTACAGGCGCTGGCTGATGAACACTCCTATCAGCTGCTGCCTGCTCTCGCTGTTATCAGCGTCAGCAGGCGTAGGTTTATGGAAGTAGAAATCACATCAGCTGACACCTGCCGCACTGTCAAACACTGGATGTTCGGGCCCCCCATTCCTGAGAATTAGGTCAGGGTTCAGGTTTGGGTACTGATCACTTTTTATTACATTTTTTTGTGAGGCTGCATAAGCAAAAAAATGGGAATTCTGATATTGCTTTTCAAATTTTTTTCTTATTGTTTCTTAGTATCCTACATTATGGATGTAAATGGCAATAATAAATGGGTGTTGCTTTTAACATACTTTTTTTTTTCTTTCTCAGATTAAATGATTTTTTTAAATTGGGATTTTGGTGAGAGTGATTTAACTTTTTTTTTTTTTCTACAATTTTTCTTAGTTCCTCGAGGGGACTTGAACATCCTATGATCGCATTAGAAATACGTTGCATTACATGACTACTACGTATTATACTATCGTGTCATTGTCTTGATAGCTAGCCATTCAGGCCTCACCCCAGGCAGGATCTGATAAACTGTAGAGTATGGGCCCCGTCTCACATAGCGAGTTCGCTGCTAAACAGCAATCTCAGCAGCGATCTCGCTATGTCTGACACGTACCAGCGATCAGGCCCTGCTGTGAATCGCTGGTCATGTCAGAAATGCCAGGACTTTTTTTTTTTGATCGCTGGTCTCCCGCTGGCCAGCACGCATCGCTGCGTGCGACAGGCAGGAGACCAGCGATCTACTGGTAACCAAGGTACACATCGGGTTTTTAGGCGCGGGGCTGTGCCTGGAAACCCGACGTGTACTTTGGATACCAGCGCGCTGCTGCAGGGGAGCTGGTAACCAAGGTACACGTCAGGTTTCCAAGCACCGCGCAGTGCCTGGAAACTCGACGTGTACCTTGGTTACCAGCTCCCTGCATCAGCGCGCTGGTATCCAACGTACACTGCGGGTAACTAGGCGACGTTACCCGCAGTGTCGCTGTCCTGATCGCTGCCTGAGCTGCCTGTTTGGCAGCTCAGCAGCGATCATGTAGCGACACACCAGCGATCCTGATCGTTGTCGGGATCGCTGGTGTGTCGCTATGTGAGACGGGGCCCTAAGTCAGATCTCCAGTAAGCATAGCAACTCATGATTGAGCTGCAAAAGTGCCTGACAGAAGTAGCAATCTCCCTCTGTCAAACTCATTATGTGCCACTGTTACTGTTGAAAGGAGCATATGAAAAATTAAACTGCGGAGACAGGTGAGAACATCAAACTTAATAATTACAGCAGTGGGCCGGCTGTATACAGTATATCAGTCAGGCTCCTACAGCTGATTGCACTAGTACAGAAAGAAGCATGATGTGTATATTCACTGAAGTGCGCATGACGGATAAATGAGTCATACAGCACCAAGGGGTTAAAAGACAGATTGTAAATATGTAGTGGAAGGGATTAGAAGAGTTACAAATATGCTGAAAAGAAGGTGGTGCATTAATGGAAATATTTTAAAGTGATAGTGGTCCCTTAATGTTTAAGGCTATATGCCCAGGTGTGAAAATGTTTAACATTTTTCTCTACATAGGACCAGACCAAAAATACGCAACAATTGGCTCTGATTTTATTGGCACTATGATCCTTAAATCAAAATGAACATTTTACTGACTCAGGCAGAAAAATGTTCAAAAAGTCATTATATAGCTAGCCGGACAAGTAATTGCAAAATAAGGACCTAATCAGGTCCAAGATATCCATTTACTAATTTATGCAGTTCATATTGTTAAGCATGGTGACAGATCTCCTACATTCCTCCATAGCACCTCCACTGCGGACCTCCCACAGTGGAGACACTACAGCATACAGTGGGGAAAAAAAGTATTTAGTCAGCCACTAATTGTGCAAGTTCTCCCACGTAAAAAGATAAGAGAGGCCTGTAATTGACATCATAGGTAGGCCACCACTATGAGAGTCAAAATGAGAAAACAAATCCAGAAAATCACCTCGTCTGATTTTGCAAATTATGGTGGAAAATAAGTATTTGGTCATTAACAAAAGTTCCAATACTTATTTTCCACCATAATTTGCAAAATCAGACGAGGTGTATGCTGTAGTGTCTCCACTGTGGGAGGTCCGCAGTGGAGGTGCTATGGAGGAATGTAGGAGATCTGTCACCATGCTTAACAATATGAACTGCATAAATTAGTAAATGGATATCTTGGACCTGATTAGGTCCTTATTTTGCAATTACTTGTCCGGCTAGCTATTCTTCTGTGATGGGATCAAATGTAGGATATATAACAAAATTTTGAGATGAACTTTTGTTAATGACCAAATACTTATTTTCCACCATAATTTGCAAAATCAGACGAGGTGATTTTCTGGATTTGTTTTCTCATTTTGACTCTCATAGTGGTAGTCTCCAGACTCCTCTCTTCCTCTCGTCCGACTACATGCACTACCGACCCCATTCCCTCACATCTCCTCCAGTCTCTCTCTCCAGTTGTCACAACTCACCTAACTACAATCTTTAATCTCTCACTCTCCTCTGGCACTTTCCCATCCTCCTTCAAACACTCCATCATTACTCCATTACTAAAGAAACCCGCTCTCGACCCTTCCTGCACAAACAACTACAGACCGGTCTCCAATCTCCCCTTCATCTTTAAACTCTTGGAGCACCTAGTCTACTCCCGCCTCACCCGTTACCTCTCCACTTACTCCCTCCTAGACCCTTCACAGTCCGGCTTCTGCCCCCTACATTCGACTGAAACTGCACTCATCAAAGTGACCAATGACCTTCTTACAGCAAAACGTAACGGCGACCACTCTCTGCTCATTCTACTCGACCTTTCTGCAGCTTTCGACACTGTTGACCACTGTCTCCTACTGTCTAGGCTCCAGTCACTAGGTATTAAGGACACTGTTCTCTCCTGGTTCTCCTCCTATCTTTCTGACCGCTCCTTCAGTGTTTTGTTCTCTGGCTCCACGTCATCTCCTCTTCCTCTCACTGTCGGTGTACCCCAGGGCTCAGTCCTTGGCCCCCTTCTCTTCTCTCTACACGGCCCCAATTGGACAGACCATCAGCAGATTTGGCTTTCAGTACCATCTTTATGCCGATGACACACAACTATACACGTCATCCCCCGACCTTACCCCCGCTGTTCTACAGAACACCACCGACTGTCTGTCCGCAGTCTCCAACATCATGTCCGCTCTCTATCTGAAACTTAACCTCTCCAAGACTGAACTCCTTCTGCTCCCGCCGTCTACTAACCTCCCTAAATCTGACATTTCCCTCTCTGTGGGCGGCACCATAATAACACCCCGGCAGCAGGCTCGCTGTCTGGGTGTTATGTTTGACACCAATCTCTCCTTCACCTCCCATATACAATCTCTTGCCCGCTCTTGCCGTCTACACCTAAAGAACATCTCTAGAATCCGCCCTTTCTCACCATGAAAACAACAAAAACCCTCACTGTAGCATTGATCCACTCCCGCCTGGACTACTGCAACGCTCTATTACTTGGCCTCCCCATTACTCGACTATCCCCTCTCCAATCCATCCTTAATGCAGCAGCCAGGGTCATCCATCTGGCTAATCGGTACTCGGACGCGTCCGCTCTTCGCCAGTCCTTACACTGGCTGCCCATTCATTAAAGGATCCAATTCAAAGTACTGGTTCTCACCCACAAAGCTCTCCACAGTGCAGCACCCCCCTACATCTCCTCCCTCATTTCTATCTATCGGCCTAACCGACTGCTGCGCTCTGCAAATGACTTTCGACTAACCTCTGCACTAATCCGTACCTCCCACTCCCGACTCCAAGACTTCTCCCGCGCTGCGCCAATCCTCTGGAATGCTCTACCCCAAGAAATTAGGACTATCCACAATTTGCATGGTTTCAGGCGCTCCCTCAAAACACATTTGTTCAGAGTGGCCTATCACATTCACTAACCAAAGTCGTTCTATGTTTAAGTGTGTATGTGTAGCCCATTCACTATCTCCATCCATGCCTCACTCCCTCAAGATGGCTGGACCATCATTGTAAATGCACCATTATATATACACACCTGTACTTTGTATCTCCCCCACCTCATTGTAGATTGTAAGCTCTCACGAGCAGGGTCGGCTTATTTTGCTTTAATTATTGTATTGTTAACGTTGTTACCTATGACTTGTGTTTTGAAACTGTTAAACTGTAAAGCGCTGCGGAATATGTTGGCGCTATATAAATAAAGATTATTATTATTTATTAATGACAAAAATCAAACGTTTTCTTTAAGTTTTCACAAGGTTGGCACACACTGTTGGTGGTATGTTGGCCCATTCCTCCATGCATATCTCCTCTAGAGCAGTGATGTTTTGGGCCAATCGCTGGGCAACACGGACTTTCAAATCCCTCCAAAGGTCTGCTATGGAGTTGAGATCTGGAGACAGGCTAGGCCACTCCAGGACCTTCATATGCTTGTTACGAAGCCACTCCTTCGTTACCCTGGCGGTGTGCTTGGGATCATTATCATGCTGAAAGACCCATCCACGTTTCATCTTCAATGCCCTTTCTGATAGAAGGAGGTTTGCACTCAAAATCTCAAGATACATGGCCCCATTCATTCTTTCATCTATATGGATCAGTTGTCCTGGTCCCTTTGCAGAGAAACAGCCCCAAAACATGATGTTGCCACCCCATGCTTCACAGTAGGTATGATGTTCTTGGAATGCTACTCAGCATTCTGTCTCCTCCAAACACGATGAGTTTTGTTTCTACCAAACATTTCTACTTTGGTTTCATCAGACCATATGACATTTTCATAAAATACTCTTCTGGATAATCCAAATGCTCTCTAGCAAACTTCAGATGGGCCCGGACATGTATTGGCTTAAGCAGGGGGACACATATGGCACTGCAGGATCTCAGTCCCTGGCGGCGTAGTTTGTTACTTTTGTGTTACTTTGTTACTATGGTCCCAGCTCTATGCAGGTCATTCACTAGGTCTCCCCATGTGGTTCTGGAATTTTTGCGCACCGTTCTTGTGATCATTTTGATCCCACGGGGTGAGATCTTTCATGGAGCCCCAGATCGAGGGAGATTATTAGTGCTCTCGTATGTCTTCCATTTTTTTTAATATTGCTCTCACAGTTGATTTCATCACACCAAGCTGCTTGCCTATTGCATATTCAGACTTCCCAGCCAGGTGCAGGGCTACAATTTTGTTTCTGATGTCCTTCGACAGCTCTTTGGTCTTCACCATAGTGGAGTTTGGAGTGTGACTTTTTGAGGTTGTGGACAGGTGTCTTTTAGGCTGGGTTCACATTGCGCCACGGCAGTCCGTTAGACGGACTGCGTTACACGGCAGTATAACGCGGTGTAATGCAGTCCGTTAATACTGCCATAGACCCCCATTGTCAGGCGCATCGTGACGCATGCCGTAAAGCGGCATGCGTTCGCGACGTGCCGTCATTCAGTGACGGAGCCTCGGACGCAGCCTGGAGTGTCTGAGCTCCGTTACTGCTAGCACAGATGAATCATCTGCGCTAGCGGGTATAGCATAATGCGATCACGTTAAGCTATACCGTTACCAGCCCGTCAACGCTATGCATTGAACGGGCTGGTTTAACGCAATGTGAACCTAGCCTTATACTGATAACAAGTTCAAACAGGTGCCATTACAACAGGTAATGAGTGGAGGACAGAGGAGCCTCTTAAAGAAGAAGTTACAGGTCTGTGAGAGCCAGAAATCTTGCATGTTTTTAGGTGACCAGATACTTATTTGCCACCATAATTTGCAAAATAAATCTTGCCAAATCAGACAAGGTGATTTTCTGGATTTGTTTTCTCATTTTGACTCTCATAGTTGTGGTCTACCAATGATGTCAGTTACAGGTCTCTCTCATATTTTTAAGTGGGAGAACTTGCACAATTGGTAGCTGACTAAATACTTTTTTCCTTACTGTATATCTGTAGCATAAACTGAGATGTTGCAGATCTAAAACCGGAACTCTTGTCAATTTACACTGCAGATATATTTTTTGCGGCATGTGCTACAGATTTCTTTAAAAAACCCATGCACTATACTAGCATTGTAAAATACTATGAATTTTCCACAAACAATTACAGGGTGGAAAATCTGCTTGTTTTTGTACCATGGGAACTTAGCCGAAAGTTTGTCCGCTACTGGACAATCCCTTATTAATAGCTCCAGGATGCATAGAAAAAAAAAAATCTATACTCACCTTCCCAACAAGCGCTACTCCTCAGCCCTCAGTCCTGTGTCCCCCACAAGGCTCCTGCCATAAACAATGTCACATCACTTCTGCAGCCTTCACATTTATGTTCAAGCAGAAGAAATATTGTTCTTCCGCTCAGACAGAATTTTAAAGACTATGGTCGATCAACAGACTCCGGCAGCAGTGGTCATATGACATTTTTTTCATATCAGAAGCACTGTGGGGGACGCAAGGAGCAGCGCTTATCTGAGAAGCAAGCATACATTTTTTTTTCTATTTATGTAGCAGCCTGCAGACGGATGTACAGAGTATGAAGCCGAAACACGACAGCTCCTTAAGGTACTGTCACACTAAGCGAGATCGCTAAAGAGATCGCTACTGCGTCACCGATTTATGACGCAGTAGCGATCTTGTTAGCGACTTAGCTGTGTGTGACATGTAGCGGCAATGTGGCCCCTGCTGAGATGTCGCTGATCGCTTTTGAACGTTCTGAGCCGTTTTTTGGTCGTTGGTGTCCCGCTGGTGAGCCTGAATCGCTGAGTGTGACACCCTTTATGAACGACTTCACCAGCGTCGCAGGCGGGACTAGGTTTTCCCAACGACAGCAGAGGTCGTTATAAAAATCGCTGATCTCTGATGAGATCTTTGTGTTTGGAAGCTAACTAGCGACCACATAGCGATCGCACTAGCGATCTCGCCAGGTCGTGTCGTTGTCGTGATCGCTAGTGCGATCGCTAAGTGTGACAGTGCCTTTACACTATACATTGGCAGCTCTCTGGTATCTCACAGCAGCCTACATTGTTTTTTTTTATTTATTTCAACTGGAGTTGAGCTGCAATACTCGAGAACTGCCAATTTGTTTTGAAAAGAGTGGCAGTGTACCGGCTCCATACACTAGCGTAATACCAATAACAGCTGATTGCAGGGGGGGGCCGAAAGTCAGACCACCTCTGATATATACTTAAGCCCCAGTCTCACACAGCGATCTCGCTAGCGAGATCGCTGCTGAGTCACTAGTTTTGTGACGCAGCAGTGATCTCCCCAGCGACATTCAGCGATGATCAGCCTCCCTGCTGGGTATCGCTGATCGCCGCTGAATGTCCTGGACATTTTTTTGATCGCTGGTCTCCCGCTGGCCAGCACGCATCGCTGCGTGTGACAGGCGGGAGACCAGTGATCCGCTGGTAACCAAGGTACACAGCGGGTTACCAGGCGCGGGGCTGTGCCTGGAAACCCGACATGTACCTTGGTTACCAGCTCTCTTCATCAGGGCGCTGGTATCCAACGTACACTGCGGGTAACTAAGCGACGTTACCCGCAGTGTCGTTGTGCTGATCGCTGCCTGAGCTGCCTGTTTGGCAGCTCAGCAGCGATCATGTAGCGACACACCAGCGATCCTGATCGTTGTCGGGATCGCTGGTGTATCGCTATGTGAGACCCGGGCTTAAGAATACAATGTGCAAAGAGACAACACAAATGGCATACAAGTAGGGTCCCACCCCTTATTCACAAAACAATGAAGAACTAGTCACTCAGAGCAAATACAAGTCACTATGCTTTCTTTATAGAAGACTCCCCGATGAGTGCCAAGCCCTTCATTAACTATCCTAAAGCCCGGGTCTCACATAGCGATACACCAGCGATCCCGACAACGATCAGGATCGCTGGTGTGTCGCTAAATGATCGCTGCTGAGCTGCCAAACAGGCAGCTCAGGCAGCGATCAGCACAGCGACACTGCGGGTAACATCGCTTAGTTACCCGCAGTGTACGTTGGATACCAGCGCCCTGATGCAGGGAGCTGGTAACCAAGGTACACAGCGGGTTTCCAGGCGCTGCGAGGTGCCTGGAAACCCGCTGTGTACCTTGGTTACCAGCTCCCTGCATCAGGGTGCTGGTATCCAAGGTACACAGCGGGTTTCCAGGCACAGTCAGTGATGCTTCTCCTGTATGAAAAAAAAAAACACCAATTTTCATCAGTGTTTGGTCAGTATATCTCCCATCTGAGAAACATGATAAAGGGTTATGGATAGTACACTAATGGCAAAGGATTGCGGTCAGATTTTTTCACAGACCCATAGACTTACATCAACGAGTCACATGAAAATAAAAAATGCGTCTGTTCTGGTGTGGACTGAAAAACGCACGATCATTTGAAAAGCCCCATACACTATAATACAAGTACTATCCATGAAAAACATGGAGAGAATTTGTAAATGGAAAACCGTCTGAATGACCTCTAAAGGCTGGGTCTCACATAGCGATACACCAGCGATCCTGATCGTTGTCGGGATCGCTGGTGTATCGCTACATTATCGCTGCTGAGCTGCCAAACAGGCAGCTCAGGCAGCGATCAGTACAAGCGACACTGCGGGTAACATCGCTTAGTTACCCGCAGTGTACCTTGGATACCAGCGCCCTGATGCAGGGAGCTGGTATCCAAGGTACACAGCGGGTTTCTAGGCGCTACGCGATGCCTGGAAACCCGCTGTGTACCTTGGTTACCAGCGGATCGCTGGTCTCCCGCCTGTCACACGCAGCGATGCGTGCTGGCCAGCGGGAGACCAGCAATCAAAAAAATGTCCAGGACATTCAGCGACGATCAGCGATACCCAGCAGGGGGGCTGATCGTCGCTGAATGTCACACACAGCGATATCGCTGGGGAGATCGCTGTTACGTCACAAAACTAGTGACTCAGCAGCAATCTCGCTAGCGAGATCGCTGTGTGAGACGGGGGCTTAAGGATAGGCCATCAGGGTCAAGATCCTGAACAACCCCTTTAACACATTTATAAAATGTGGAGTTAATTTATTGTATATACGCTGTACAATTGGTGACAAATGCTATATTAAAACAGTTATGTATTAATATAGTTCCTGTACAACAGTGCACAAAATGCTATCGCTACGTAAACCAAATAAAAGGATTTTTTTATTACGGCGATTTGATAAATCTTTGAATGAAGAAAGGGGAGACATCCAAGGGCGCACTAATACCACATGTCTAGATCAGACACTTTATTTGCTAAAAGTCTTTTTTTTTTTTTTACGCGTTTTTAGCTATTTGCTACTTTTTCAAATGACAAGACAGTGCACAAAGATAGTGGATTTCTACCTTGTACATAAAAGGAACCAACATCGAATTGCTTTGGTCACCTACTAATCCATTTTCAATACCGTGCAGCACTTCAGCCAAAAAGCTCACAGGACAGACGACATCCGGCAGCACCTCATACAATTAAGGGTATGTGACCATGATCAGGAAGAGGAGCGTTTTGGATGCAGCTCACCGGCGCTACGTCCAAAACACTGCGTTCTACATCACAGTGAATGGGATTTGTAGAAATCCCATGCCCACTGAGCTTCTATTTAACGCTGCGTAAACTCACCGGTGGCGCAGGTTTACGAACCGCAGCATGCCAATTATCTGTAATCTCACCTATAGTCATTCATTAGATGTGGTAAATCCGGATGGTTCAATAAACACATGCAGATTTACCTGCGTGATTAGAACGCAGCCAAAACTATCAAAGATATTAGCAACATCTCATCCATAAAATTCATTATTTACTTTTTACAATATGATATTGAACTTGAGATTTCATGTACAGAATAGGAGGGAAATTATGTATGTGTGTACTTTTACATTAGTTCTAGTTTGTGGCTCCTTGGAAATATATCCAGGGACAAAGATCCTAAGTGGAAACTTTAGATCATGATCAGCACCTAATTTTTCCACGACTTTTCAACCATCTACCAATGTATTGGGTTTTTTTAGTGTCTGAAAATTGTAATCTATATTAAATCAGCAATAAAAACCATTCTTACATTCTAAACAATTCCACTGCAAAATGCTTGATCCAATCAATAGTGTTTGAATGGTGCCATCTGGCACAATAAGTTTCATGCTCACATCTATACTGAGTAACCAGGACTGTGAAACCTGCATTATCTTTAGAAGCAGAAAGCCAAATGTCATTGGATTAAAGGAGATTTTCTCCTGTGATTATTGCGTAAAAAAGAAAAAAAATTATATATGTTTATACACATGACGCTCAAAAAAAATAAAAGAAACACTGAAACAACACAATGTTACTCCAAGTCAATCACACTTCTGTGAAATCAACCTGTCCAGTTAAGGAACAACACTGATTGTGAATCAATTTCTCCTCCTGATGTGGAAACAGAACAGAAAACAGGTAGAAATTATAGGCAATAAGTGAGACAACCCTATAAAGGAATGGTTCTGCAGGGGTTGATCACAGACCATTTATCTGTTCTCATCCTTTTTGACTTGTTTTAGTCACTTTTACATTTTGTCATGGCTCTCATCCATAGAGGTACTGTGCAGTAGTATGAGGCAGTGTCTACAACCCACAGAAGTTGCTCAAGTAGTGCAGCTCATCCAGGATGGCATATGAGTGCGAGTTGTAGCAAGTAGGGTAGCTGTGTCTGTCAGTACAACGTCTAGAGCATAAAGTAGATACCAGGACACAGGCCAGTACATCAGGAGACACGAGAGGGGCCGTAGGAGGGCAACAACCCAGCAGCAGGATCGCCACCTCCTCCTTTGTGCAAAGAAGAACAGGAGGAGCAGTGCCAGAGCACTGAAAAATGACCTCCAGCAGACCACTAACATTCATATTTCTGCTCAAACTGTCAGAAACAGACTCCAAGAGGGTGGTATGCAGGCTCGACGTCCACAAGCTGGTGTTGTGCTTGCAACCCAACACCGTGCAGGGCGATTGGAATTCGCCAGAAAACACCAAGATTGGCAAATTCGACATTGGCACCTTGTGCTCTTCACAGATGAGAGCAAGCTCACACTGAGCATATGTGACAGACATGAAAGAGTCTGGAGCCACAGAGGAGAGTGTTCTGCTCCATGCAACATCCTTCAGCATGACTGGTTTTGCAGTGGGTCAGTAATGGTGTGGTAAGGCATTTATTTAGAGGGCTGCACAGCCTTCCATATGCTCACCAGAGGTATCCTGACTGCCATTAGGTACCAGTATGAGATCCTCAGACCCCTTGTGAGCTCCTATGCAGGTGCACTGGGTTTTGGATTCCTTCTGATGCATGACAATGGTAGGCCTCATATGGCTGGAGTGTGTCAGCAGTTCCTACATGATGAAGGCATTGATGCTATGGACTGGCCTGCCCGTTCCCCGGACCTGAATCCAATTGAGCACATCTGGAACATCAAGTCTCATTCCATCCACCAACACCACGTTGCACCACAGACTGTTCAGGAGTTGACGGATGCTTTAGTCCAGGTCTAGGAGGAGATCCCCCAGGAGAACATCAGCCACCTCATGAGGACTATGCCTAGGCGTTGTAGAGAAGTCATAAAACATGTGGAGGCCACACACACTACTGATCATCATTTCCTTGTCTTGAGACATTTCCACTGAAGTAGGATCATAGTGTAGTCTGATTTTCCACTTTCATTTTGAAGTATTATTCTAATTTATATATATATATATATATATATATATATATATATACACACATACACAATGTAATGTATGTATTATATATATATATATATATATATATATATATATATATATATATATATATATATATAAACAATCAAGCACTATAGATAACATAGAAGATGAAAAAAAGGAGGAAAAAAAGAAAAATGTAGGTTTTGCCAGGAAACAGTGGCACTCTTGTTAACAGGCTGAATGAAACATAAAAAGGCAACTGGGAAGAAAAAAAATGATCTGCAGTAAAATGGGTTTTTTCTTCACTTCAAAGTAAACACGACAAGGATCCATTCTGGTAAGTGCCGAAGCATTAGGGGGCATCACACAATGCAATAATCTAGGTTTACTGAAATCATGAGAAAAAGATTAAAATGCTGGATTAATGCATGTCAGAATAACAAGAAAGCATAAATCTTCTAGTGGAGTTTATCAGTAATCTGTTGCAAAATGAGAACAATTATTCAATTATATACAGAATTAATGAAAGTTATAAAAACATTTTCCAAAGGCCTCATTCAAACGTCAGTGATGCTTCTCCTGTATGAAAAAAAAAACACCAATTTTCATCAGTGTTTGGTCAGTATATCTCCCATCTGAGAAACATGATAAAGGGTTATGGATAGTACACTAATGGCAAAGGATTGCGGTCAGATTTTTTCACAGACCCATAGACTTACATCAACGAGTCACATGAAAATAAAAAATGCGTCTGTTCTGGTGTGGACTGAAAAACGCACGATCATTTGAAAAGCCCCATACACTATAATACAAGTACTATCCATGAAAAACATGGAGAGAATTCGTAAATGGAAAACCGTCTGAATGACCTCTAAAGGCTGGGTCTCACATAGCGATACACCAGCGATCCCGACAACGATCAGGATCGCTGGTGTATCACTACATTATCGCTGCTGAGCTGCCAAACAGGCAGCGATCAGCACAGCGACACTGCGGGTAACATCGCTTAGTTACCCGCAGTGTACCTTGGATACCAGCGCCCTGATGCAGGGAGCTGGTATCCAAGGTACACAGCGGGTTTCTAGGCGCTACGCGATGCCTGGAAACCCACTGTGTACCTTGGTTACCAGCTCCCTGCATCAGGGCGCTGGTATCCAAGGTACACAGCGGGTTTCTAGGCACAGCCCCGCGCCTGGAAACCCGCTGTGTACCTTGGTTACCAGCGGATCGCTGGTCTCCCGCCTGTCACACGCAGTGATGCGTGCCTGTCAGCGGGAGACCAGCGATCAAAAAAATGTCCTGACATTTCAGCGACGATCAGCGATACCCAGCAGGGGGGCTGATCGTCGCTGAATGTCACACACAGCGATATCGCTGGTGAGCTCGCTGCTGCGTCACAAAACTAGTGACTCAGCACCGATCTCGCTAGCGATATCGCTATGTGAGACGGGGGCTTAAGACTGCGTACCAGTGTTGTGGGTTTTTTTATTTCGCAATCTGCAATTGTGGTGACACCACAACATTTGTATCCTAAAACTTGAAAATTGTGGCAAGTAAAAAAGTGAAAATGTGGAACATGCCACATGCGATTTACCGTATGCTCCAACGAAGATCATCCCAGTGGCCCAGGGAACAAAGCGGCAAGTTCCATTAAAATTTGAAGATGGATGTATAGAAAAAGAAGTTAGATCTAACCACTGCTTTACTGTCTAAACTGGGTGTTAATTAAAAAAAATGTAATATACGATATGGACTTAAATCACTCAGTCATACTACATACAGAAACGTTTTAACAAAAATCTAGAATACATTCTCACTACATGGATTACATCTGATTGATTTTAACCAAATACATAAAAATGACTGCTCATCTGCCTATATTAAAACCGATCATTCAAATACAAGTGGTCCAGGAGTGAAATCCAGGTACACGGGAATAATGATGCTAATAAAACAAATCTTGGCGCCATCACTTTATAATTATATGCATCACTTTTAAGAATGGATAAGTCTATACAGATCCAGGCATGTGTCAACTGAAGTGATTATTAATTTGGTTTTCTTTAGTGGTGCCTGTATATAAATGAAAAACTTGATATTTACATACAATTCATTCATAATCTTTATCTTTACCAATTAAGAATAAAATCTGCAGCTTCGTCAAAGGGAACCCATCACAAGGTTTTCCCAATATAAAGTATGGCCAGCACCTTTAGTCCTCGTTTAGAGCATGCTGTATATACGTCCCCAAGCCCCTAAGCCAGGCACAAAAAGCAACTTTTATTATACTCACAGACCGTGGTGTTTTTTTTTATATAAACAGAAAGCCATAGCCTCCTGTCAGAGATATACACTGGAAATTCTTTCTGATATATGTCTCCAACAAAAGGACCAGATTTAATGTGCTCAGCGCCTAAAGGTCCCCAGACTGATGTCGGATGAACAGGCTGATATGTTCGTGTTTGGCTAATGTATTGGGGAGCACAGGCCGACTGATGGTTGGGAGAGATATTGATCACGCATCTCTGATTTTGGAATGATGATCGCATTGTTCTCCTGGAGATCAGCCTCCTGCCGAGGTGTTATTTGGCTGCTTTTTCATGCAGAACACAGCAGCGCTCGGCTGTGCGATTGCTTCTGTGCTCAGAGCCTAAAGGCCACCAAACAGATTGATGTCGGATGAACCGGCCGATATGTTCGTGTTCGGCTAATGTATTGGGAAGTGCAGGCCGACTGATGATTGGGAGAGATATTGATTACGCATCTCTGATTTTGGAATGACGATCGCATTGGTCTCCTGGAGATAAGCCACCTGCCGAGGTGTCATTTGGCTGTTTTTTCATGCAGAGCACAGCAGAGCTCGCATGTGCGATTGCTTCTGTGTATGGGAGCGTTTGCTGAGATGGCTGTCAGCCAAATCATTAGTCGAAGCTTAATTCGGCCGACAGCCATCTAATGCTTATTGCTAGCTTTAGTGACTAATTTTACTGTATGTAAACCATTTGTGTGCAAATTTTTATTAAGAATTGAAACCCCCAAAATGTTTTCTAATAGCATATTCAATTAAGTGGTTAATCCTTTTTGGACAATGCTTTTTTTTTTTTTTTTAAAGATGTCCTTGTAACACACACAGATATCGCTTGATGCATTTTATAGATGCTACTTGAATGGCCAAATTTTAAACGTGTTATGAGAAATTACTTTTAATTTTATGCACGGTGCTTCATAGAGGGGCCAATCATTTAAATACACCTTAACACCAGTAACACGGATGGATGTGGTTCCACTGCGCCACGGGCTCAGCTTACCTTGGAGGGGCATGATTCAGTATCTACTGGGTATTCACTAGGACCTCTGATGGGGAGGTTAGGATGGGCCACTGGTAAACACCAGGTACCACTCCAGGGCAGTTCCCGGGACTGCAGGATCTGACCAGAGGGTCATGGTGTACAGGTGGGCGAGACAGAACAGTAGTAAGACAAACCGAGGTCAGGGCCGGCAACACAGGTTGAGGATACATAGCCGTGGGCAGGAGCGGAGAGAACAGAGGACGAGAAGAAGAGCAGGATCTGTAACGGGAGGCACAAACAACAAAACACTGACTGGGAACTAGATGCTAACAGCAAATTGAAACCTAAGGTCAGGCAAGGTGTGGAGCTGCAAGATATAGCACCTGCTGGCAGGTAATTGCATGGGGAATCCAAATCCTTCAGGACACAGCAGGGTTAAATTCCTGCAGGATCTGGCCATGCTCCCCTATAGCCATGTGGAGACGTCAGGGATAAGCAGCAGAGTTGGAAGAGCTGCATTACCTTAGTGCGGCGGCTAGACGTGTGCAAGCAGAGTGGCAAATGCTGTGAATAACATGGTGGCGGGAACGCATGCAAGTTACTGCTGTGACTCCACCTGCTTGGTTTCCATCTATCTCCACCCTTCTCTGGCTCTATGAAGTTATTGCAGTCGATTAATGAAGGAGGGGGGGTGGAGATTGAGAGAAAACAAGCAGGTGTGAAAATGCATGTAAATGATTGGCCCTGCCTTGAAGCATCGAGCGGCAGGACTTAGTTTGAACAGTCATTCTGTGCCAACAGTGAACCTGTCAGCTGGATTCTGCTCAGACATCGTCAGGTTGGTGCCATTATTCTGATTAAAATTATACCTTGATGAAATCCGTCTTGTGGTTGTTTAATTTATATTTGCAGTTTTCAGTTAATGAGATTCTCGTGCTATGGGGCGGCCTGTGATTCTGTGGCCTTTATGTGGTGCTCTGCTTTACACATATTCATCTGTATGGGCTTATGTATGACAGGTCACTATCAGTATAACTGCGCCAACCTGACAATGTCTGTAGGTTACTCAGTACAATGCTGCTGACAGGTGCACATTAAAGAAGAACCGCAAAGCAGATTTCTTCAGAAAAGGTATCAACTTAATCTGTTATACAGCCATATCTTTATTTTATATAACAAAATTGTGCTGACAGATTCTCTTTAATGAAATGGGTCCACAATTTTTGGATCTTCAAGTACCTAGAATGAAAACTTTGCCTACATTTTTTTTTTACATGTTCCTACTGACTTTTGTTTTCTTTCAGACTGTGCCTACTGGAACACAGGACAAGAGATTACCTTTATGCATTCTGTGTGCCAAAAATGCAGAGATTTGGCCAAAATATGAAAATCTAAGTGAATGTTTTATTCCCATGACAGTTTTTTTTCCACGTAAAAAGAGATAACTGAAAATCAAACAGAAAGATGCTTGTTCTTCCCTGTGGATGACCATTTTGTAGCATTAAGATAATGGTATTTCCCACCTTTCATGCCCTGGTTTCTTTGCCCTCGGTTATCTTTATGATTATCAAAATGTCACAACAAATAAAGTGTATGCAAACACTTCCTCATATTCCCTAACGCTCTGTATACACAGCATGCAAAGCAAAGTCATTTTCATCTTCTCTTGCCTGGTAACCAGCAGCTTAAACCAACTTTACAATGTGCTGACCTTACCAGCAAACTGGGTTAACGCTTTAACTCCTGAATGATTTTAAAAAGGACCAAGGAATAATATTCCTTTAAATTGATCACTGCAGATAATTTGCCCAATTATTTACTAATATTATTATTATTATGTGACCTAATAAAAATGCTAATAATTTAGAGAAAAACATTTTCTTTACCAGATTTAGACATTAGTATTATTTTGTGCTTTATTTTTCCATATACATGGATGATAATTACTGTTTATGTCTTTCTCTTTCTGCTTTCTGATAAACTGTCAGTTGAGTAAGATTATTTCACATGGACTTTTTATCAATCAGAACTAGCCGATTGTCCATATCTGTTGTCCATACTACCATTTGTAATAGCCATACCAAAAGTATAGATTATAGATCAAAAACAGTGTTTATAAACCTCTCCCAGGATTCTAAATAGGTGATAAAAATGGCTGCTCAGTGTCCATATTTCATCCTAGGAATATAAGGCACGTTTTATGGGTATGTGTATAAACAATTCTTTTTCT
Source organism: Oophaga sylvatica (assembly GCA_033576555.1). NCBI lineage: Eukaryota > Metazoa > Chordata > Amphibia > Anura > Dendrobatidae > Oophaga > Oophaga sylvatica. The sequence goes on from JARQOD010000002.1 coordinate 299,515,684, forward strand.
AAGGCCACGTTCACCCGTTCAGTATTTGGTCAGTATTTTACATCAGTATCTGTAAGGCAAAACCAGGAACAATCAGAGAAAAGTATAATAGAAACACGTCACCACTTCTGTATTTATCACCCACTCCTGGTTTTGGCTTACAGATACTGACGTAATATACTGAGCAAACACTGAATGTGTGAACTTGTCATAAGAGATCAAAACCCAACTAATTTTCTAGTGGAATCTGCTACTTCTTTTTAGAGCCTATAGTTTCCTCAAGCGGGTTTTAACAGTTTTAGGCTACTTTCACACTTGCGTTTTTTTGCGCAGCGCATCGTGCGCTATCGGATGCATGCGCAATGTTCCCCTATCTTTAATATGGCGGGCGCAGGGTCTAGCGCTTGCACGCGTTCATCTGCGTTTAGTGAGCGCTGCGCATTTTCCAGGTGTGCGTCTATACGCGCTAGACGCTACATGTTGCATTTTTTTTCCTCCCAACCGCTCTAAAAAAAACGCGTGCGCATTGCAGTCTATGGGTGCGCTGGCGTGCGCATGGCTTTGCACTCGTCAGCGCTTTTGCGCGCACGCGATTTTTGAGTAAATAATGTCTAACTTGTTTAGACAACCCCCTACACAAGATACATTCTGAGGAGTGTAGATAAAAAGTTGATAGAGACAGAGATGATAGAGACAGAGATGATAGAGACAGAGATGATAGAGACAGATGATAGAGACAGATGATAGAGACAGATGATAGAGACAGATGATAGACAGAGATGATAGAGACAGATGATAGAGACAGATGATAGAGACAGAGATGATAGAGACAGTTGATAGAGACACAGTTGATAGAAATGTGACAGGTAGACAACCCATGCGCCGAAAAAAACGCAAACGCATGCAAAAACGATTGAAATCGCATACAAACGCTGCATTTTTTGGTCGTAATGCGCACGCTGATGCGACTAAATATCGCAGCGTTTATAAGCGTTTGCATGCGTTTTTTAAATGCGTTTCATGTGCACACAAAAAAACGCAAGTGTGAAAGTAGCCTTAAAATGTATTTTTTAAGTTTTTTTCTGAAGCATTTTTGCAGCCTTCTGATTGGATTGTGCATAGATTAGAGTAGATTCTATCAAAAAGCGCTTGCACTTTTTTTCCACCATGAGGCTTTTTTTTGTTTTTTTCAAAACCCGAGGCTACGTTCCTATGATGAATATTTGGTAAGTTTTTGATGTTGCAGATTTTCTATAACATTTCTACACTAATTAGGCAAATTTGGTCACTTGTGGGGTTTTTTACTGCGCTTTTGAGCTAGTTTTATTGCATTTTTTATGCTGCAGTTGGTCTCATTTTAGTGTGTCATTTTTTAAATAAAGCTACTTTGTTTTTGATACTTCCTAGCATACCGCTTTGATAAAACTTTGATAAAATACAATGTGTGGATTTCATGCGTTTTTTTTCCCTGTGGATTTTCCATATCCAATGCAATTCTATGGGGAAAATGAACACAAAACTCAGTGAACTTGTTAAAGAAAAAAAAAATAAATAAATAAAGTTGCAAATTTCAAAAACGCACCACAAATCAGTTTACACAGCATAAAAAATCTGAAACAAGAAAAAGAAAAGCTCAAAAGACTGAACATATTAGGAGCAGAGTAGTTTTACAATAGAAATGAATGTGAAGAGTCTTACAAGCATTTTTTAGGTGTTTTTTGAAGAAGACCCACTCAAAAAATGTTTGGCCACCTAACATGGTCTTCATTAGTGTCATGACAATAAAGAGCTAGGTGGGTTTGTCATTGTGATTGTATAAACGGCATGGACAAAATGGTTACTGATTAAGTACCAATACAGCAACTAGATAAGGTCAAAACTTTTTTTTTCTGTCACCCATGGACCCTATAGAGACACTATTAGGCTATGTGCACACGTAGCAGATTGTTAGCGTTTTTGTTTCGCAGCAAAAACGCTTACCCGCCGCAACTCATTATATCCTATGGGATTCCACAATGTTGTGCACATGCTGCGTGTTTTTCCGCAGCCAAATCGCATCGAGGAAAAATACGCAGCATGCTCATTCTCTTTACGGAATCGCGGCGATTCCGCCGCCATAGGAATGCATTGAACCGCTTACTTTCCGCATGTGGCTGTGCCCATCATGCGCAAAGTAAGCGGCATGTGCGGATGGTACCCAGGGTCTGGAGGAGAGGAGAATCTCCTACAGATCCTGGGTACCATTTCCCTGTTAAAATAATAATTAAAATAAAAAATAATGATATTCTCACCTTCCGGCGGCCCCCGCAGCCTTCCCGCCTCTCAGCGACGCTCCCGGCCAATCCCGTTCCCAGGCGTCCTTTGCGACAGTGACCCCTGAGGACCAGGAAGGATGCGGGGGCCGGAAGGTGAGAATAGCATGATTTTTTATTTTTTTATTATTTTTACATTAGATCTTTTTACTATTGATGTGGCATAGGCGGCATCAATAGTAAAAAGTTGGTCACACGAGTCAAACACTTGTTTCACTAGTGTGACCAACCTGTCAATCAGTTTTCCAAGCGATGCTACAGATCGCTTGGAAAAACGCTAGCATTCTGCAAGCTAATTACGCTTGCAAAACGCTAGTTTCTGGCGGGAATACGCATACCTATAAAAATACGTATTTCCAGCGGCAGGAAGGTGCGGAATTGCAGCGAGAATTTCCGCGGAAATTCTCCTACGTGTGCACATAGCCTAAGGGCGTTCAGGTAAAATGACTACCTAAATCTTATGCCCCCCATCATTTGTATTGTAGCCTCTTTCTTTCTGTGATGTGACCATGACTACTTTGGTCTGCCCATGTCATAGGACACCAGAGGCGTAGCTAGCGTTTTTGGTTCGGAGGGGGGGGGGGAGCAAAACTTCACAGTGAGCCCCTAACCAGATAACTTTGATTACAACTGGGTGACACACCCTAATAGTGGCTGTAGGAGAACCTCAGCAGATGACCGCGTTGTTGCTGAAAATACTTTCTATATAAAGACCACCATGTATATGACCGCTATATGGTCAGTGGTAGATACCAGTCATACAGAACATATAAGTCATTACTGCACAGTTACAGATAATGACTTAGGCTAGATTCACATTAGCGCTTCTGTGCGCAGCGTATCATCTGCATACGCAAACGCATGTTTACGCAGCGTTTTTTATCCGCATCATTTTACACATGACGCAATAAAAAAACCGCTGCGTTTGCATGCGTTTTTGGATGCGTTTGCGTTGTTTATACGCATGCGTTCGATATTTCCTGGAGCTGCAATCAGTTTCTGGACATGCGCAGTCTGAAGTCTGCATGCGCATCAAACGCATCCATGCGCACTTCCTTGCGTACCAATGTGTTCTCATAGACAGTAATGCGTTTTTTTACACACTGTCGTACACCAAAGGGGGTCTTGCTGGATGGGAGATATATTTCTTCCAGCAGGCTAAAGTTTGGCTGGGATTTTCCCTGAAGACAATGACCTGTGATGAGGTCATAGTCATGTGAGCACCGCAGGTGATGTGTAATGCACCTATGGGTGTGGTTGAGGGATATTTAATGGAACCTGTGTGTTTGGTAAGGGGGAATCAGTACTGGCTAGGTTGAGCCAGTGGAAGGAGGTCTGGGAAGACACCTCTGGAGCGTATTGCAAGGAAGAGAAGGAGTTTAGCTGGAGCCAGCCTGTAGCCATGGTTTTTTGGTACAGTGTGTCAGCAAGCTCAAGCAAGCAGATTCCAGACCACCCGGGGAATGGCACCTGGTGGTCACTGCTGACCTGCAGCCGCTTAGTCAAGCCCGTCCCATGCAAGGGTGAGTCTGGGAACAGTGGTTCTCCAAGCTGAAGTGTATTTACGTTCTGTTATGTTTCTGTTCCCTGGTGTTTAAAGTGACAGTAAACCAGTGATTTTTGGACTTAAAGCCTGTGTGTTGACTCATTACTGCTGCCAGGCCACTGCCTACCAGAGCAAATCCCTACAGCACTCATCCACATGCGCATGACTGCGCATATTTGACGAATTTTTGTTGCTTCAAAAAATGCAACATGTTGCATTCGCATACCTCCCAACTGTCCCGGATTGAGCGGGACAGTCCCGATTTAGACCATCCCACCCGCTGTCCCAGCCTGGATGGTATGTGTCCCACACTGAGATAAGCTGCCATGCCTCCCATGCACCCCTTCCTGCCCTCCCTGTCTCTACACCTCAGTCTCTCACAGGAGAGCAATGACGCTGCTTTGCTGTACTCTTCTGTGCCCACAAGACCTTTGATGAGGTCAAAGGAGGGGAGGAGTCAGGGGGTCACATGATCAGGGTCCTCGGACTCTGTGCTGGTTGTCATAGTGCTGGATGAGGTGAAGTTTATGTGTGGGGTCAGGAAGGGTTTACAGGGTGGATGTAGCAGTGCTGTGTGTGTATGAGGTGTACGGAGCGGAGCCGTGTGTGTACGAGGTGTACGGAGCGGAGCCTTGTGTGTACGAGTTGGATGTAGCAGAGCAATGTGTGTACGAGTTGGATATAGCAGAGCCGTGTGTGTACGAGTTGGATGTAGCAGAGCCGTGTGTGTACGAGTTGGATGTAGCAGAGCCGTGTGTGTACGAGTTGGATGGAGCAGAGCCGTGTGTGTACGAGTTGGATGGAGCAGAGCCGTGTGTGTACGAGTTGGATGGAGCAGAGCCGTGTGTGTACGAGTTGGATGGAGCAGAGCCGTGTGTGTACGAGTTGGATGGAGCAGAGCCGTGTGTGTACGAGTTGGATGGAGCCGAGCCGTGTGTCTGTACGAGGTGCGCGGAGCCGAGCCGCGCGTGTATGAGGTGCACGGAGCCGCGCTGAGCGTGTACGAGGTTTATGGAGCGGAGCCGTGTGTACGAGGTGGATGTAGCAGTGCTGTGTGTGTACGAAACGGAGCCCTGTGTGTACAAAGTGTACGGAGCTGAGCCGTGGCCAGGGCTCCATGCTTGAGCCGTGTGTGTACGGAGTGGAGCCTTGTGTGTATGTAGCGGAGCCACGTGTGTACGGAGCAGAACCACATGTGTACGAGGTGTATGCTGCAAAGCCCCATGTGTACAAGGTTTACGGAGTGGAGTCGTGTGTGTACAAGGTGTACAAAGCGTGGCTGCGTGTGTACAAGGTGTACGGAGCGGAGCCTTGTGTGTGCGAGGTGGACGGAGCAGAAACGTGTGTTTGAGGCATACAAAGTGGATGTGTGTTTATGAGCTGTGCGTGTACAAGGTGTATGGTGGGGAACATTCATACCTCCCAACCGTCCCGAATTCAGCGGGACACTCCCGATTTTGAGAGTCTGCCCCGCTGTCCCGGCCGGGAGCTTTTCCCATAGACACAGGAGTACATGCCGGAGCCCGGAGGAGCACTTTAAAACTCGCACGTGATGTTCCACCAGAAGTGACGTGTTGGAAGATGACCAGAAATGAGAAAAATATTTAGAGTTGAGAGTCCTCAGTGGATGATACCTTTTAATGGCTAACTGAAAAGATGGTAACAAATTGCAAGCTTTCGAGACTACTCAGGTCTCTTCATCAGGCTGAACTAATACAAAATCTGAAGAATCATCTGAAGAAACATCACAAAACATTACCAGACCCCAATCAGAGGGTAATAAAACTTTCTCTCCTTATCTATGAACTGTTCCAATATTTATGCTCATCCCTCTGCCATAATGACTATTCTGCTTCACGTCACTTGTCTTACCTATTGCATTTTTTCTGTGTTTTTGTGTATAAATATGTGATTCTTTTGATTTTGTATTAGTTCAGCCTGATGAAGAGACCTGAGTAGTCTCGAAAGCTTGCAATTTGTTACCATCTTTTCAGTTAGCCATTAAAAGGTATCAACCACTGAGGACTCTCAACTCTAAATATTTTTCTATCTACTGGCTAACAAGGTACGAAGATATACATCTTTACTGTACCAGAAATGAGGTAATTTCTGGAGGAGATTGTGATGGAACCATGGAGGCACTTCAGGGAATGCTTCAAATCCATCACTGTGTCCTCCTCCGACAGCGCGGACAGCGGGATCACCTTGGAATCGGGGATGTCGGCCATGTGAGCGGATCATGATATGTCCTGCATCGGGAGGCTCAGGTGGGCACTACAATGGGAGCCGGGCTGTTATAGTATCTTTATAGAATCTTTATTTCTTTCGCTCTCTGCTTCTTTCTCTCTCTGTTCTTTCTTTCCCATCTTTCTCTCTGTTCTTTTTCTTTCTTTTTCTCTGTTCTTTCTTTCCCCTCTTTCTTTCTATCTCTCTGTTCGTTCTTTCTTTCCTTTCTTTCTCTCTGTTCTTTTTTTACCCTCTTTCTTTCTTTCCCATCTTTCTTTCTCTGTTCTTTTTCTTTCTTTCTCTCTGTTCTTTCTTCCCCCTCTTTCTTTCTCTGTTCTTTCTTTTTTCCCCTTTCTTTTTTTCCTTCTCTTTCTTTCTCTCTCTCTCTCTCTCTGTTCTTTCTTTCCCCTCTTTCTTTCTCTGTTCTTTCTTTTTTTTCTTTCCCATCTTTCTCTCTGTTCTTTCTTTCTCTCTCTGTTCTTTCTTTCCCATCTTTTTTTCTCTCTCTCTGTTCTTTCTTTCCCTTCTTTCTCTCTCTCCCTCTCTGTTGTCTCTTTCTTTACCCTCTTTCTTTTTTTCTCTCTGTTCTTTTTTTTTGACCCCTCTTTCTTTCTCTTTTTTTTTCTTTCTCTCTGTTCTTTCTTTATTTTTCTCTGTTCTATCTTTCTTTCCCCTTTCTTTCTCTCTGTTCTTTCTTTCTTCTCTTTCTGTTCTTTCTTTCCCCTCTTTCTTTCTCTCTCTCCTTTCTTTCTGTTTTCTTTTTTCTCTCTCTGTTCTTTCTTTTACTCAGTACCAGTGTGCCCACAGTACCAGTCACTGCCCTCTGTACCAGTCAGTGTGATCACCAGTGCTAAATGGGTGTAGTTGGGGCGTGGACATGGGTGTGACTAGTTGTTAAATGGGTGTGGTCGGGGCGTGCCCTAAAATTTGCCACAAACTTTGTCCCTCTTTCTCGACTTCAAAAGTTGGGAGGTATGCATTCGCCGGACCACGCCACACACCGAGAAACCACACATGCAAACGCATGCAAACGCATGTTCCTGCGTACACCATGTTAAAAATAGGTACACAAGATGCATGTGGATCTCGCGCGGATAAAATGCTGCGCACAGATAAGCAAATGTGAAACCAGCCTTACAGCTGACGTTCTTTCTGATGGAATCGTTCACTTTTGACATTTTTTCTATCTGGCCCAGACTGACATGACAACTTCTCCAGCCAGGACTCGGCTGCAGAGAATGGAACAAAGACACATTTCACTTCTCACATTTTCAGCACCGTCCCCATTTATCCCCAACCTGCACAAACTACTCATCCTGCTGATACTCTAATGCTGAGCCATTGCTGCCGTATGTATCTCTATTACTGCACCTGCTGTGTGGTACTGTGTGCCCTCTAAATTCTAAAGTAACCCTATAGACTATAGTAATGCCGGGTGCAAGTGCCATAGAAAACAGTGCTCACATTTTATCCCCTTCCCCAAGAAAGTAATATTGCCCTGTGTTCCCCTTTGACAGTCACAGTAACCTGAATTCCCCTATAACAATAAGTGCCCACTTTACATTTACCAATGTCCCGAGTCTCCCCCCTGTACAGCTTCCCTATACACAGTATGATGCTCTTATACACAGTATAATGCCCCCTCACTGTATATATACTGACCCCTTAATATCCCCCAATCTGTTTGATAGCTCCAACATTGTAATCTCCACACTGTATGATGCCCCCAGATAGCCTCCATATAGTAAAATGCACCAAACAATCCTCAATATAGTATAATGCACTCCCCATAGACCTATATAGTATAATGCAGCCCCTAATATTATACACCCCTAGAGGCAGCTTCTATAGAATAATGCAGCCCTTAATATAATGCACCCCCCATAGGCAGACTTTAGAGTATAAAGCAGTTCTTAATATAATGCACCCCATAGGCAGCCTCTATAGTATAATGCAGCCCTTAATATAATGCACCCACATAGGCAACCTCTATAGAGTAATGCAACCCTAATATAATTCACCCCTATAGGCAGCCTCTATAGCATAATGCAGCCCCATAAAAAAATAAATCCAATACTCACCTCTCTTCCTCCTGGTTTCTCTGAGCGCCCACACATCTCCGGACCTCAGGCGTCGAGTAGTGACGTCATTGTGACCCCCTGTCAGTGTCGGCGTCAGTGACGCCAGACGCTGACAGTGGAAATGATGGGAGGGAGAATAGGGCTCCCTCTCTCATCAATGTGGTCAGCTGTATCGGCATGCAGCCGATACAGCTGATCTTGCGATCACGGGCGGGGGTGGCCCACTGCTGGCACCTGGCCCACTACCTGCTCAGGGGCCCATAGCAGCCAGGCGGCAGTGCAGGGAGATTGATTTTCTCAGCGCTGCAGCAGAATGTATCTGTATCGCCGATACAGTTACAGTAGCATAGCTCCGGGTGGGCCCCCTCTGCCCCCCCCCCGGGTAGCTACGCTACTCTAGGACCCACATGCATAATTCCAGCAGCTCTAGTCCACGTTGACCACAAAGAAGAGAACATCCGGTTCTTAACAAGACTAGAATCATTTCAATGAAGCCTAATTTTTTTTTTCTTTTTTAACTTTAATCAAACTTGCCATTTTACGTGTGAGTTATATTTCTATACTCTCGATTCCTTTTATTCTACCACTTCAATCATTTATTTTTAGTGATGAGCGAGCATGCTCAGGTGTTATCAGAGTATCTTGGGAGTGCACCGTTAATATATTCAAGTCCCCGTGGTTGCATGTTTCGCAGCTGTTAGACAACCGCAACACATGCGGGGATTGCCTGTTTGTTAGGCAATCCCCGCATGTGTTGAGGCTGTGTATCAGCGGCACTTGGACATAATAAACGAGCACGCCCAAGATACTATGATAACACAATATCTGAGCACACTCGCTCATCACTGTTTATTTTATTTCTTAGAACCAAGCTTCACACCTTAAAAAAAAAATGGAATCGATTTTTGAACGTTATAACCAATGTGAACACAAATATTCAGGAACAGATGTATGGATCATCCATTTCTTCCAAGTCATCTGGTTACAAGTTACAGAAATGTAAAAATAACATAAGAATTCAAAGAACTGTTAATACACGCAGAGAGGGCTATCAAATAGAGGATCTGGTTTCTTCAAGTACAAATGAGGAACAGAATCTTCCTAGCAAAGAGAATCATTTGAGGTTTCCAGAGAGATATGAAGTAGCTTTATACACATTTATCAACAACCATCTTTAGCAGATGAGGATTTAGAGGTGTTTGGGGCTACATCTCTGACCTCAGCAAAAGACAAATGGAAGACATCTGATCACCTTCCCAGAAAAAAATCTCAGCCATCACGATAGGTATTTTCAATTGTGAGCAATGCTGTGGAAATTAATGGTGCTATATAAATAAAATCAATAAATAAACATACATAGAGACCTATATACTATTGACAAAGAAAAATGATAATTACTTACCGGTAATTTGATTTTCCAGAGCCATGACAGCACCGACATGAGAGTATGGTATCCGCCCCCAGGAACAGGAAACCTGCAGCAGAGATAAAAGAAGGGGGGCGGTACCTCTCCCTCAGTTTGTTTCAGAGTATGCAGGCTAACCGCCAAAATTAGTCGTTATATATACACATATACTAGCATATTTACGACATCTACCTTCTTTATATATCAATTTATACATGCCTTTTTTTTTGTGAGTCACACAACCATCACCAAGATAGGGCGGGAATTAATACGGTGCTGTCATGGCTCTGGAAAATCAAATTACCGGTAAGTAATTATCATTTTTTCCCTTCCCCATGACAGCACCGACATGAGAGGAAGAAATAGAAGAGCCTCCTAGGATGGGACAACAGCAGATAACACCTTTCTACCAAAGGCTAAATTCGAGAGACCTAAATCTAGCCTATAATGACGGAAAAAGGTGGAGGGTGACGACCATACCGCTGCCCTGCAAATCTGTTCTATTGATGCATTTGCCCGTTCGGCCCAGGATGTCGCAACAGCCCTTGTGGAGTAAGCCGTTACAAACAGTGGGGGAGTCTGACCTGACGAAGAATAAGAAAGTGAGATAGCCATGCATAGCCACCGTGCAATTGTAGCTTTTGAAGCTTTTTTACCCCTGTTTATCCCCTGGAAGGAGACAAAAAGGGCTGACGACTGTCGCCAAGCTTTTGAAACTTCTATATATTGAAGTAGGCAACGTCTTACATCTAAACAATGAAAGGTTTGCTCTCCCTGGGATTTTGGGTTGGCACAAAACGAGGGCAAAATTATCTCTTGGTCCCTGTGAAATTTTGTATTAACCTTCGGGAGGAAGGCTGGGTCAGTTCTTATGATAACTCTGTCATCCATAAAGGTAGTATATGGGGGATTTACAGAGATAGCTTGCAGCTCGCTGACTCGCTGAGCTGACGTCAGGGCAACCAAGAGCACTGTTTTTAGTGTTAGAGCCTTTATCGAAATAGATGAGATCGGCTCAAACGGGTTTGCAGTTAATGCATTTAATACTAAATTGAGATCCCAGGGAGCCACCTTAGGTACAAATTTCGAGGGTCTGGCTGAAAAGGAGGCCCGAATGAACCTATAGACCCATGGGTGGTCAGCCAGTTTTTTGTCAAATAGCGCACCTAGTGCCGAGACTTGCACCTTTAGGGTGCTTGTGGACAACCCTCTTTCCAGGCCTTTTTGTAGGAATTCTAGGATCTCCGTCATCGGGACCTTCTGGACTGTCTCCGAAAATCATCGTCCTGAGAAGTCTAAGAATTTTTGCCAGATTTTATGATATTTGGCCGAGGTGACTTTTTTCCTACTAGTGAGCAAGGTGGTCACCAAGGGTCCTGAGAACCCTTTCGCTAATAGGAGTCCCCTCTCAAGTTCCAAGCTGTGAGGTGTAGACTGTGCACCTGAGGATGTTCCACTGGTCCCTGGTGTAGTAGATTGGGAACATCGGGTAAGATCCATGGGTCCGAGGCAGACATGCGTGTGAGTCATGTGAACCACGCTCTCTTCGGCCAGAAGGGCGCTATAAGAATTACACGGATTTTGTCTTCCCGTATTTTTCTCAGGACTACTGGTATTAGGGGAAACGGTGGAAAGGCATATGCCAGTTTGAATCTCCAGAGGTGTAGCAGCGCATCTACTCCTGGATGTTCTCTCGGGTTCAGGGAGTAGAACCTGTTTACTTTTCGGTTTTCTTTTGTAGCAAACAGGTCCACTTCTGGCCTGCCCCAGCTGGCACAAATTTTCCCAAATATGTCCTGATTTAGGGACCATTCTCCTTGGTGCAGTACATGCCGACTTAAAAGGGACAGACAATACGGTGGCAGATTTTTTAAGTGTGTGCTCGATAGGGATAACAGGTTGCTTTCTGCCCATGCGAATAACTCTCTTGCTTCCGCCATCAGTGATGGTGATCTTGTACCTCCTGTCGATTTATGTAGGCTACTGTGGTGTTGTTGTCTGACAGTATTGTGACGTGTCTTCCTCGTACCTCTTTTTCCATCTGATGAAGTGCCAGCTTCACCGCTGTTAGCTCTTTCAAATTGGAGGATGTTTCCCTCATTGAGGGTTCCCATTGGCCTTGTACAAGCCGTCCTGTTAGATGTGCTCCCCATCCTGAGGGACTCGCATTTGTGGTCAATACCACTTGGTTGTGAATTGACCAGGGAACTGCTCTTTTTAGGTTTTCGGGTTGTAGCCACCATTCCAAAGAGCTGTGGACCTGTGACGTTAGGGTGAATCGTCGATTTAAGCTGGTCGGATCTTTTGCCTGCTCGGCTAAGATTTGCTCTTGCAGATCTCTTGTGTGGCTTTGCGCCCATTAGACCGCTGGTATTGTTGCTGTTAATGTTCCCAACAACGACATTGCTTGTCGGATTGTTACGGCCCTGCTCGACTTCAACTGTTGTATCTTGTGTTGAATGGAGCCTATTTTTCTGTCTGGGAGGACACATTGCTGTTTGCAGGAATCTAACAGTATTCCCAAAAATTCTTGTTTTCTGGCTGGGATTAGCTTTGATTTTTTCTCGTTTAATATCCAGCCTAAGCTGGTTAGGATTTCCAGTATCCTTGTTATTGCCTTCCTGCATTCTCCTTCGGTATTTGCTATCACTAGGAAGTCGTCCAAATAGGGTACCAGTAATATGTCTTCTTTTCTCACAAAAGATGCCACTTCTGAAATTAATTTTGTGAATTTTCGGGGTGCCACTGATATCCCAAAGGGAAGACATTGGTACTGCAGATGCGTAGGGACCTGCGCAATCTGTACCAACAGTCTTAGATATTTTTGGTGTTCTTCCCAGATTGGTACATGGTAGTAGGCATCTGTCAGATCGATCACTGCCATGTAGCAGCCTGGTTCGAGCAGCTTCACTGTTGATCTTAGCGTCTCCATTTTGAACTTTTCCACTCGGATGTACTGGTTCAATGCTTTCAAGTTGAATATTACTCTCAGCGAGCCGTCTGGTTTTGGAGTAAGGAACAGGGTACTGTAGAACCCTTCTCCGACTTGGTACTTCCACTAACACTTTCTTTAACATAAGGAGGGTGATTTCTTTCTCCATCGTAGCTTGGTTCTTCTTGGCGACCTGAGTTATCTTTAGTCGCTGTGGCGGCAGGCTGAGAAAACTTAGTCGTAGGCCTTCGGATAGTAGATTGGTTACCCGCCGTGAGGCGGGCAATGTTTCCCACTAATGTACAAATTTTCTCAGGCTTCCTCCCACCGGAGTCTTGGCATCATTGACGTTTAGTATCTGATCTGGGAGGGCCCTTGAAGAGGAATCCTTTCTCCTTCCTCTGTCCCCAAGGTCTGCCCCGGATAGACCTCTCATCTGGTCTTCTGCCCCCTCTATTCCTTGCTCCACGAAAGGACGAGCGAGCATCACTCCAACGACGTCTTGAAACAGGCGGTAGCGGAAATCGTTTCTTCTTATCCGATGCTTTTTCCAATATCTCGTCCAGTGTTTTTCCAAACAGGTATTGCCCCTCACAGGGAATTGCGCAGAGTTTTACTTTCGACTGGAAGTCTGCCATCCAATTTTTCAGCCATAATGCCCTGCGACCTGAATTAGAGAGAGCGCATGCACGAGCGGCACCTAGCACGGAATCCACCGCTGCATCTGCTAAGAACCCTGCCGCTTTTTGTAGTGACGGTATTACGTCCAACAGCTCCTCTCTTGGGCACTTATTTTTAATCTGTTCACTGAGCTCTTCCAACCATTTGACCATGGCCCGAGCGCTGCAAGTGGCGGCTACCCCCGGTTTAATTGACCAGGCCGATGCTTCCCATGCAGATTTTAAAAAAGCATCCGCTTTTTTATCAAGGGGGTCTCTCAAGGCACCCATGTCTTCGAATGGTAACGCTATTCCTTTAGATGTACTAGCAATGGCGGCATCTAGTTTAGGGGCTTTTTCCCACTCCCCACAAATTTCCTCATCAAATGGATATTTTCGTTTTAATGATTGTGGAACAGACATCTTCTTATTGGGTTTCTTCCACTCTCTTTTAATCAATTTTAATAGATTTTCATGGAAGGGAAAAACTTTACGTTTTTTCCCCTCTAAATTACTGAACATAGAGTCCTGTACTGAAAGATGTTCTTTTGGCGTCTCAACCCCCATGGTAGATCTAACCAATTTCAATAATTTTCCGATGTCCTCGGATAAAAAATAAGGGCAACCATATTCCTCGTCTGAGGAATCTCGGTCTGAGCTTCCAGAGAGTCTTAACTCCGTCGGTTCGCCATCCGATTCTACGTCACTTTGTTCCGAAGGAGGGGGGGAGGAGGGCCTGAACTAACTGGCGTGTGCTGTTTTAACTCCTGTTTAACTGTTGACTTTACTTCCTGACGGATGATGGCTCTAATATCCTGTAACAGGGACAGTAGTTCCTCCGCCACCGTTTTCTGCACACATGAGCGACACAGCCGCTTATCGTAATCTCTGGGAAGCGTTTTTTTTTTTTACACAAGACACACGCTTTGTTTTTTGTTTGGCCGTAGCTTTCCTGCCCTAGGGAGAGGGGAACAGGATAAAGGCCATCACTATATGTTTTCTTCGCCTTACAAAGGCACTCACCCACCGACCCCCTGGTACCACAGCGGTCTGCTGGCTTTCCTCCTCTGGCACGCGCTCCTCATCTGCGGCCTCCATTGCCCAGTCGAGCTGATGCCAGCGTTTTCCTGCCCTCAGGCAGGTTATATTTGTGAGGGGGGGGGGGTTCAGGGGGAGAGCGGTGTGCGCGCCTCTGGAGCGACTTCCGCCCGGAAGTGTCCAGCACACCGCTTCTCCCGGCATGTAGCGTCACTTCCGGTGCGACCAGAAGCCGCCCCGCTCAGTCGGCGCCAGCGTCGTGGTGGACACTCCTCCCCCGGCTCTGCCTCCTGCCCGGAGCGACCGCCGGGGAGTCCACCGGGGGGCGAGACGCGGCCAGGCAGCCCCCAAGACGCCGGGATGAAGAGCGCACGCCGCCGCGCTCAGCTGCGATGCCTCCCCTCGGCCATCCAGGGGAAGATTCCCCTACAGGTACTCTGTCCCACAAGCATCCACCTGCAGGAACAGGAAACCAAAACTGAGGGAGAGGTACCGCCCCCCTTCTTTTATCTCTGCTGCAGGTTTCCTGTTCCTGGGGGCGGATACCATACTCTCATGTCGGTGCTGTCATGGGGAAGGGAAAAAAGGATTTTCCAGCACATCCATCCACTTCATGTTTCCTATAGCTAAGGGTGTAGTGTACGTCATAAACGTGTAAGGTTTTATGTTCATGATCTCTTGGTTTTTAAATACATTTCTAATAAAAAGATTAACTCTATGGATGGAAACAGGGCTGTGGAGTCGGTAAGCCAAACCTCTGAACCCTCAATTTCCTTGACTCCGACCCCACAGCACTGGTCACTACTGAGCCTGTGCATACAGTGCAGCACAGATTCATCTCCCCTAAAGGCCCAGATCCTTAGATCAGGAACAGAACAGACATTTATAGGACATTTCCCTGACTCCTGACCCCACAGCACTGGTCACTACTGAGCCTGTACATACAGTGCAGCACAGATTTATCTCACCTAAAGGCCCAGATCCTTAGATCAGGAACAGAACAGACATTTATAGGACATTTCCCTGACTCTGACTCCACAGCACTGGTCACTACGGAGCATGTACATACAGTGCAGCACAGATTCATCTCACCTAAAAGCCGAGATCCTGAGGTCAGGCACAGAACAGACATTATAGGGCATTTCCCTGACTCCTGACCCCACAGCACTGCTCACTACTGAGCCTGTACATACAGTGCAGCACAGATTCATCTCACCTAAAAGCCGAGATCCTTAGATCAGGAACAGAGCAGATATTTATAGGACATTTCCCTGACTCCTGACCTCACAGCACTGGTCACTACTGAGCATGTACATACAGTGCAGCACAGATTCATCTCACCTAAAAGCCGAGATCCTTAGATCAGGCACAGAACAGACATTCATAGGACACTTCAGAACTTTCCCAAGTTATTATGAAAACATTTACAGCACATCTCACACTAAACTACTGTACCCAATGTATTATATATTTTAAGAGTCAGAGTCGGTCCATTTCATACCAACTCAACCAAAATTGACACCGACTGACTCCACAGCCCTGGGTGGAAGTGCCGAAAAATCCTTTTTCTTCGTCGGTTCTACAATAGCTGAGCTTCACCAGCAGGAATTGGCACTCATTCACCAACTTTCCGATGTATCCCGAACAGTATTGGCTTGGCAAGCTTTCTTATTTCTACAAACTATTTACTATGTTGAACATAGCTACGAATACTCCCCAGTTTAAATATTCAAAGGTATTGTCATATTTTAATATGCAGAATCCATAGAAAGATGATCATCACAACTCAAACACCCCCAAACTATTCCTACAGCTTCTGAAGAGGCAAAGTTTATTTAGCCGGTAGGTATAGACATGTTTAAAGTACCCTTCGCACTAGTCAACCATATTACCGGGATTGCTAGAAGGATTGGATGATGAGAACAAACAAGAAAATAGCAGCCATTTTAAACATGTCAATCAATATTAGGATATGGCAACCTTACAAATGGTTACACTAACCTTGCCAAGTTTATATTTACGTTACTCTATTGAAAAAAGAGACAGGTAAATCGGCCTCTTTTGGGCTGTTAAAGCTTTTCTACAGAATACAGCTTGAAGATGAAAATAAGTAAGTCTACATTTTAAAGGCCTTTAGAAATCCCATAGACGCCAGTTGCACTTAGTGATTTTTTACTATTTAATTTACTTTAAAATGGAGAGACTAAGACATTTGGGAACTGTACAAAATGTGAAGTAATGTCATTTGAGATCTACTGAGATCCATCCAACAGTATCTAGCCATGTGTTTGTACCAGAACTGAGGATAGACTGAATGGGTGAAAGGATGTTGGATGCAAGGCCACAAAGAGGGATGTTGTAGTAGTGTAGGCAGGAGATGATGATGGCATGCGGCAGTGTAGAACATAACGGTTATCATTTTCTCTCATCTATGACAGCACTGCCAGGATATGTCACACTGAAAGACTTAAGGTACTGCCACACTAAACAATCCCGCTAGCGATCACGATAACGACGCATACTAATGCGATCGCTAGCGGGATTGTTTCTATATCGCTAAATGCGGCCACATTTAGCGATATAGTTAACGACGCTATCGCCGTTAGCGATCTTCTTAACGACTTTAGCGGTACAAAAGTACCGCTAAATCGCTAAGAAAAGGTGCCACACAGCGATTAGATACTCACCCAGCGGGAGCGCCAGCGATGAAATAGGGTCCGGAGCGATTCCAGCGACGAGCGAGATCACAGCAGGAAGCTCGTCGCTGGAAGCTGCCGCACTGAACAATATCGCTAACGGGATCGCTAAATAGTGACGTTTTTTAGCGATCCCGTTAGCGATATTGTTTAGTGTGGCATACCCTTTAGGATAGGACAACCACATTAAAAACAGAAGCTGTATCAGGACAAGAGGAACAGCAAAGGGGACAACTTCCCCTCCGAGCACATTTAGTGCCATCAAAAACTGGAGAGGTCCAGGATTCATCTTTAGGTAATAATTTTTGCACTTTCTGCTTTTACTCCTCTGAGGCATCTAATAAGCTAGTCAGAATTACAAACCTTGTCTTTCATGAAAGGGAATCTGTCAGCAGGTTTTTGTTACCTCATCTGAGAGCAGCCTGATGTAGGCAAAGAGAAGCTGAATCCAACGATGTATCACTTAGATTACTGGGTGCAGCAGCTCTCACACAATCAGAATTCTTAGATGTAGCACAAAGAAGAACTCAGGAAGCTGCCCCCGCCCACACCAGTCTCTCCATGTACAAAGTCCATAGACAGTGAGCTGCTTAGTTGCAGGACTAACGTCAATCTCTTAGTGATAAATCCTTCACAGTTAGTACACAACAGCATGCACATTGACAAGTTATACATTCCTGAATTCTGTGTTTCAGCCTCTATTTCCTGCTGCCTTCAGATTACATAGCAAAAACTTGCTGACAGATTCCCTTTAAGAATAGATAATGGCCACTGGTACCTTTGCATCTTTTAATATTATGCATGCGTTGCATAAAAACAAATATTTCTGTAAAATGTTTTGCTTTTTCTACAGTTTTCATTACAACGCATTGTAAACTGATGCAGTGTCAATGTAGAGAACCACCAAGCCTAGTTCAATACAATTGATTCTCCTTTTCCGGTACCAGGAGTGTGACTGCAATATGCGATTTGCATACATTCGATCACATGCAGACTAGACGTGAGTGGCCTAGCTCAGTGGAAGTGTAGAGCGAGGCCGGACATGTCTAGTCGGATTGTGGTCGGAACGATGCAAATTGCATACTTGTTGTCACACAATCACCGGCTCCCAGTGCCGAAGAATTCACAAGTCTGCTGTCACATAGTCACTGCAGACTTGTAGCCCAAGCCCAGAAAACCCCTTCAATACTGCTTTGACTGGAGGGGATGAGACAGAGCAAACAAGATCAGCAGTCTGGTTCAAGACTGAACAGCACTGAGTAACTTGCAATGTATTATATGTCAAATACAGAATCAAAATGGTTAAAGATGTATACGTAAAATCAATTATAGAGTTGTCTTTTTCAAATAATTTATGTATTTACCTTTAAGGTTAATGTGCAGGACAGAGTTGTTATTAGGCATCAACAGGAACAATGGGGATTGATCTTTCTTATCTCACTTAAGGTACTGCCACACTAAACTATCCCGCTAGCGATCACGATAAAGACGCATACTAATGCGATCGCTAGCGGGATAGTTTTAATATCGCTAGTAGCGGCTTTATTTAGCGATGTCGTTAAGGACGCTATCGCGGTTAGCGATCTCCTTAACGACTTTAGCGGTACAAAATACCGCTAAATCGCTAAATAAAAGGTGCCACACAGCGATAATACTTACCCAGCGGGAGCGCCGACGATAAAATAGGGTCCGGAACGATTCCAGCGACGAGCGAGATCACAGCAGGATCTCAGCAGGGAGCTCGTCGCTGACAGATGCCGCACACAACAACATCGCTAACGGGATCGCTAAATAGTGACGTTTTTTAGCGATCCCGTTAGCGATGTTGTTTAGTGTGGCATACCCTTTACTCTCCTAGCAGTTCACATGATAATTAGAGTAGAAATCCAGAGTTGTCAGTTTTTCAGCACAAGGAGGGATCCTAAAGCCCCCGTCACACTAAGCGAGATCGCTGAAGCGTCACCGATGTACATATCGGGTAACTAAGGGCTGCGCGGCACCTAGTTACCCGATATGTACCCTGGTTACCGGCTCTCAGCTTCTGCTGTAGAGCGCGGAAAGCAGGTATATAGGGTACATATCGGGTAACTAGGTGCCGTGTGGTGCTTAGTTACCCGATATGTACATTGGATACCGGCTCTCAGCGCTCTACAGCAGAAGATGAGAGCCGGTATCTAGGGTACATATCGGGTAACTAGGTGCCGCGCGGCGCTTATTTACCCGCTATTTACACTGGATACCAGCGTGCTCGCTGGTTCTGATTGCTGGTGAGTCTGCCTATGTGACAGCTCACCAGCGACCACAAAGCGACGCAGCAACGATACCTGCCAGGTCGTATCGTTGTCGGGATCGCTGCTGAGTCGCTGAGTGTGACGGGACCCTAAGTCAGTGGGTGCTAAAAAGAAAACGAACGCCCACCTCAAATCCAAAAAGAATAGAAGCATCCTGGAGAAGGCAACACTGATCATTCTAGAATGCCAAGAAAAGCCCTCAGCCTCCTACTAGAAGGTTATATGAAAGGAATCGATACTATATCTACCAGTACAATTACAATGCAACACTTAAGGGTATGCCACACTAAGCGAGATCGCTAACGAGATCACTAAAACGTCACTATTTAGCGATCTCGTTAGCAACCTCGTTGTGTGTGGCATGTAGCAACGATGTGGCCCCTGCTGTGATGTCGCTGATCGTTCACTAGTGTTCTGGACCGTTTTTTAATCGTTGGCGTCCCGCTGGTGAGCCTATATCGCTGTGTTTGGCACCTTTTGCGAACGACGAGCGACCTAGTTTGTAACACATATGGGTTTTAGCGTCACGGAGTGGATCGCAATATCTGTAGGTTCTCTTTTGAGTCACAGAGAGGATCGCAGCAGTTGCAAAGCAGGCTAGCAGGACGCAGAGAGCAGGAGCGATGCTGGAAATTCCTATGAATTAGAAGCGCTCAGTACATGCTAATGACATCCTAACGACCGCCAAAGTGGTTAAAGAGATCGCTGACCGCTGATGTGTCTTTTATGAGATCTCCTGTTTGGCAGCTACTAGCGACCTAAAAGCGATCACACCAACGATCTCGTTAGCTTGCGTCGTTATCGAGATCGCTAACGAGATCGCCAAGTGTGGCAGTACCTTTAAAGGGAATTTGTCACCTCATTTTTGGGATATAAGCTGCGGCCACTGGCATTAGGGGCTTATCTACTGCATTCTGTCATGCCTTTAATTGGATTTTACAAGTATTTCTTACGGGTATGCCACACTAAACAACATCGCTAACGGGATCGCTAAAAAACGTCACTATTTAGCGATCCCGTTAGCGATGTTGTTGTGTGCGGCATCTATCAGTGACGTGGCCCCTGCTGAGATCCTGCTGTGATCTCGCTCGTCGTTCTCATCGTTCCGGACCCTATTTTTATCGTCGGCGCCCCGCTGGTAAGTATATATCGCTGAGTGTAGCACCTTTTGTTAGCGATTTAGCGGTATTTTTGTACCGCTAAAGTCGTTAAGGAGATCGCTAACCGCGATAGCGTCCTTAACGACATCGCTAAATTAGGCTGCTACTAGCGATATAGAAACAATCCCGCTAGCGATCGCATTAGTATGCGTCGTTATCGTGATCGCTAGCGGGATTGTTTAGTGTGGCAGTACCTTTAGAGAAGCACTCTAGGAATTCTCCAGGAATGTTTTGCCTATATAGTGCAACATTGGCCAATATGAAAAGTTATACAGGTTTTTCTGTACGTCTTGTGTAACCTGTTTTAGTGCCACGTCTGGATTAGTTGCCTTCTTCATTCCTTCCTTTTTGTTTTTTCCTTTCTTTCTGAGAGCTGGACCTTTTTTTTTTTTTTCCAAGCTGACATAGCTGTATAAGGGCTTGTGTTTTTGTGGAAAAAGCTGTAGCTTTGAATGACACCATTCATTTCAACATTTAATGTGATGGAAACCAGAAAAAAAATCCAAAAATCCTGAAGTTCTGCAATTGTGTTTTGTTTTTACTGTATTCATTGCGCTATACAAAATGACAAAGCAATATGATTCTCCAAATCTGTATAATTATAGTGATTCCTAACTTACCGTTTTTTATGAAAGTAGTGCAAATTTACAAAAAAAAATTAAAAATTATGTGACCATGTTCCAAGACCTGCATCATTTTCATTTCTACATCAGTGGAGCTGTTTAAGATACATGCACATGTTAAATATACAGTATGCTGCACTATACGGTTCCCAAATATATGGGCCTTTTTATTTAATGCTAATTTTTATGATCCTTATTAAGGGGGTGTAGTTTAGAGGGTAATTATGTAGAGCAGCTTAAAGACACACCCCTGAGAATCCCGTGAGCCACGACCATCAGATAAGCACTATTTAAAAATGCCCATACCTCTGGATCCTTATGGTGGATTAAAAAACAAAGAAAAAAAAACAAACCACGGAATACTCAGGGAAGCAGTGGGGAATAAGAAAAGACCAAAAACTGGTCACTTTTGAGAGGTCATTTTTAAAATGTGTCCAACCAGTTGTGGTTCATTTAAATTGTCCATGTTGATAAGATATATATATATATACACACACACACTACACATACTACAGTATATATATATATACAGCCATAAATATGGATACACCTAAATATAATGGGAATGGTTGATATCAACTTCCTGTTTGTGGCACATTAGTATATGGGAGGGGTAAAACTTTTCAAGATGGGTGGTGACCATGGTGGCCATTTTGAAGTCGGCCATTTTGGATCCAACTTTATTTTTCCAATGGGAAGAGGATCATGTGACAAAACTTATTGAGAATTTCACAAGAAAAACAATGGTGTGCTTGGTTTTAACGTAACTTTATTCTTTCATGAGTTATTTACAAGTTTATGACCACTTATAAAATGTGTTCAAAGTGCTGCCCATTGTGTTGGATTGTCAGTGTAATCCTCTTCTCCCACTCTTGACACACTGATCGCAACACCGCAGAAGAAATGCTAGCACAGGCTTCCAGTATCCGTTTCAGATGCAGCACATCTCATATCTGAAGGCAATTGCCTATGCTGTGAAGATACGAGATGTGCAGCATCTGAAACAATGGATACTGGAAGCCTGTGCTAGAATATCTTCTGTTGATATCACCAACCTTTCCCATTTTGTTTCGGTGTATCCATATAAATGGCCCACCCTGTATATAAAACTTATCAACATGGACAATTTAAATTAACCACAACAACTGGTCAGCTGGACACATTTAAAACTAAATATATATAGATCCACCCTTTAAAGTTGTCTTGTACTATGACATAGTGAATTTCCCAAGATGTTTTTTTTTAATGTTCACATATGATTTATTAGCATACTCCTAACACTTTAATAAATGGTGGTTAAAATTTTGTAATGTCTTTCACAAATGTCACGGCAGAGTGAGAAAAGGGCAGGATTAACAATATTACACGCTCTCAGTGAACGCCTCGGCTTTTATTGTTGGCATGGTCTCAAATTAAGGTGTTTAAATTGTATCATCATTGTAATACTAACATAACTCAGTACTGAGAGGGAAAGACAAAAAAAAAAAAAAAAAATCGTAGCGTACCTAAAAGGTTTTCAAACAAAGGAAAAATCCATTGACTGCCTCCCAAGAGTCTAGGGTATTTAGACAGAGGGCTAGGCGGCACACTGAACTTTGACCCTGATGAAAGCTGGTAACAGTCAGTTTTAATGTTTATTTTGAGGCACAAGGACCTCTCTCTGTGGCACAACAAAAGACCAGGACCGACTAGCACATGGTCAGTGGGGGGCCCTGTAACAGATTGTGGCAAGGAGATACAGCTAGATTTCAGTGGTGAATGTGCATGTGCTGATCTAAGTTTTTAGCAATACATTCAATTGAAAAAGAATTTGTAAACAATAATTTTTGGGCTTTAAGTTTCAATAATATGTCCATATAGGAGAAGCACTTGTGTATGTATCAAATGCACTATTAATAATAGTCCGAAACACCGTGTCTGCAAATTAGGATAAAAGCCAAATCAGTATCTTAAGTCACATTACAAGACTCGTTAAAGGGTTGATTGTGACTTGTAGGATCGCTACTTCCAATAGGTGGCGCTATAGAGTACAAGTCCTCTTTTCCTCTTAAGAGGCAATTTGCCTATTAATAATAGACACCCATCAAGTAAAACCATAAAAATGTATTATTCATCATTGTTACCATTTGAAAAACTAAAAGAAGACTTTTCTGCACTTTACAAACTACTACCCCTACCACCTTAAGAAATACAGCCCTTCTCTGGTAGACTCGCCTGTATACGTTTTAGACTTTATACAACTTTAGTTCTGAAATGAATAAATATTTATAATTTGATTTGTGCATTATAGTTTAGAATACAAAGTCATTGGTATGGAGAAAAAAAATCCCAGAAAGATCTCCTGAAAATACTGACAGCTGGCAATTTTTATTGCTTCTCTATGGAATGTTACATAAGATCATAGCTTTATTTTTGTACATTATTGCATACATACCCATTATAAGTACCGGTAAATGGTTAAAGAGCTGGAAGTCTCTTTGCTCGCATGGCTTTTCTTTACAGTTGTATATACACACATATGAATGGATAAATGATGTAATGTTGTTATGCAGTCTTGTTGAAGAAGGCCAGCGCGTTATTTCCGTAGCTGCAGTCACTACTAGTGGGTATCTGACCGTCTTCAGACAGAAAGCTATTGGTGGCAATAAGAAACGTATGTACAGATACAAAATTGGGGATATAATCTATAATATTATCTGCAGATAATAAAGATACCATTTGCAGACAACTTTTTTGTCCAGCTAAAAAAAAAACAACTGATTTCGACTGGATCTGTTTTTTCAACATTGAGTTTTAACTCAGTTAAATAACCATCGGTTTTGTTTCATTTGAAACTGATCCAGTAAGCACAAAATGGATACTTTTCAAATAAAAAAAAACCTGATGGCTATTTACAGTGGCATGCAAAAGTTTGGGCACCCCTGGTCAAAATTACTGCTATTATGAACAGTTAAACAAGTTGAAGATTATATGATCTCTAAAAGACCTAAAGTTAAAAAGGACACGTTTGCTTCGTATTTTAGGCAAAATAAATACTCATCTTTTTATGTTTCAAAAACTACAAAAAGGAAAATGGGCCGATGCAAACGTTTGGGCACCCTTGGAGACTTGTGTGCTCAGATAACTTTCACCAAGGTTTCAGACCTTAATTAACCTGTTAGGGTTATGGCTTGTTCACCATCATCCATAGGAAAGGCCAGCTTTAAAAAACTAAAGCCCCCGTCTCACATAGCGATATCGCTAGCGAGATCGGTGCTGAGTCACTAGTTTTGTGACGCAGCAGCGAGCTCACCAGCGATATCGCTGTGTGTGACATTCAGCGACGATCAGCCCCCCTGCTGGGTATCGCTGATCGTCGCTGAATGTCCTGGACATTTTTTTGATCGCTGGTCTCCCGCTGACAGGCACGCATCGCTGCGTGTGACAGGCGGGAGACCAGCGATCCGCTGGTAACCAAGGTTCACAGCGGGTTTCCAGGCGCGGGGCTGTGCCTAGAAACCCGCTGTGTACCTTGGATACCAGCTCCCTGAAGCAGGGAGCTGGTAACCAAGGTACACAGCGGGTTTCCAGGCACCGCGCAGCGCCTGGAAACCCGATGTGTACCTTGGTTACCAGCTCCCTGCATCAGGGCGCTGGTATCCAAGGTACACTGCGGGTAACTAAGCGATGTTACCCGCAGTGTCGCTTGTACTGATCGCTGCCTTAGCTGCCTGTTTGGCAGCTCAGCAGCGATAATGTAGCGATACACCAGCGATCCTGATCGTTGTCGGGATCGCTGGTGTATCGCTATGGCCTCTTTCACATTTCCGGCGGGCGCCTGGCGGCGCCCCCGGCATTTTGCCGCAGCGCCGCATCTGAAAACCTTTCACACTTCTGGCGGCCAAAATGCGGTTTTTTTGCCGGATGGTTTCTGATGCTTGGAGAGATCAGAAACCATCCGGCAAAAACAAAAAACGTTACATGCAGCGTTTTTTCCGGACGCCGCAATGTACATTTGCGCCGCGTCCAGACAAAACAGCATGCAACGCATTGACATGCGGCGCCATCCGGCGCTAATGCATGTCAATGTGAAAAAAGCCGCATGCGGCGCATCAGATTTTCAGATGCGGCGCTGCGGCAAAATGCCGGGGGCGCCGCAAGGCGCCCGCCGGATGTGTGAAACCAGCCTATGTGAGACCCAGCCTTAAGCCTCATTTAACCTTGTGCCAAAAACAGCAGCCACAAGTTCTTCTAGGCAGCTGCGTAGCACTCTGAAAATAAAAACGGTGGAGGACCACAAAATAGGAGAAGGCTATAAGAAGATAGCAAAGTGATTTCAAGTTGCCCTCTCCTCAGTTCAAAATGTAATTAAGAAATGGCAGTTAACAGGAACAGTGGAGGTCAAGATGGTTAAAATAAAAGTAAAAAGATGCTATAAGAATTTTACAGGATGAAAATAATGAAATGGTAAGAAAAGATGTTGAGAAGGCCGAACTTTTAAATTCCTATTTTGCATCTGTTTTCTCTCAGAAAGGAAATGTAACATCAACTGATCTTCATTGTCCTATTAAAGAAATAGGAGAATCCATGATATCTATAAAAGAAAGATAGTGAGGAAACACTTAGCCAACATAAATTAATTAAAGTTTCCAGGTCCAGATGAATTACACCCCAGAGTACTGAAGGAGATTGCAGAAGAAATTTTTGAACCACTCTCCATAATCTTTGAAAATTCTTGGAGAACAGGAGAAGTCCCAGAAGACTGGAGAAGAGCAAATGTTGTTCCTATCTTCAAAAAGTGGAAGAAGGTGGACCCAGTGAGTATGACTTCTATACCTGTAATGATCTTTTTGAACAAATTCTTAAACAACATGTATGTAAGTACCTGGATAAGAATGAAGTGTTTAACCAGAGTCAGCATGGGTTTGTAACTAATAGGTCATGTCAGACTAACTTAATTTCCTTCTAATACAGAATCACTGACTGGGTGGATCAGGGAAATGCTGTAGATATAGTATATCTTGACTTCAGCAAAGCATTTGACAAAGAATCTCACACAATTCTTATTGAAAAAATGACTAAGTATGGAATGGACAAGGCAACTGTTAGGTGGATTCATAACTGGCTTAGTGATCGGACCCAAAGAGTGGTCGTAAATGGCTGCACATCCAGTTGTAAGAATGTCTCAAGTGGGGTACCACAGGGCTCTGTCCTGGGCCCTGTATTGTTCAACATCTTTATCAATGATTTAGATGAAGGAATTGAGTGTAAGCTGATTAAATTTGCTGATGACACAAAGCTAGGAGGGATAGCTAATACTAGAGAAGAGGAAGAGAGGATTCAAAAACATAAATAAACTGGAGCAGTGGGCAGCAACTAACAGAATAGTTTTTAACAGGTAAAAAAGCAAAGTACTACATCTGGGCACTAAAAATTAAAAAAGCATATACAGAATGGGAGGAATAGGGCTAAGCAACAGCACATGTGAAAAAGACTTGGGTATACTAAGATCACAGACTGAACATGAGTCAACAGTGTGATACAGCAGCAAAGAAGGCAAATACAATTCTGGGATGTATTAACAGAAGCATACAGTCTAGATCACGTGAAGTCATTATTGCCCTCTACTCCTCTTTGGTCAGACCTCATCTGGAATACTGTGTCCAGTTTTTGGCACCACATTTTAAAAAAAGACATCAACAAACTGGAGCAAGTTCAGAGAAGAGCGACCAGAATGGTGACCTGTCTGCAAACCATGTCCTATGAGGAACGGTTACAGGATTTGGGAATGTTTAGCTTGCAAAAAAGAAGACTGAGAGGAGACTTAATAGCTGTCTGCAAATATATCTGTCACACTGTAGAAGGATCATCTTTACTCTCATTTGCACAAGGAAAGACTAGAAGCAATGGGATGAAACTGAATGGGAGGAGACACAGATTAGATATTAGAAAAAACTTTTTGACAGGGTGATCAATGAGTGGAACAGGCTGCCACAAGAGGTGGTGAGTTCTCCTCCAATGGAAATCTTCAAACAGAGGCTGGACAGACATCTGTCTGGGATGATTAAGTGAATCCTAATTTGAGCAGGGGGTTGGACCAGATGACCCAGGAGGTCCCTTCCAACTCTATCATTCTATGATTCTAAGATAAGGTCTGGTAGACTAAGCAAAATTTCAGAGAGAGCTGCTTGTAGGATTGCTAAAGAGGCAAATCAGAACCACCACTTAAAGCCTGGGTCTCACATAGCGATACACCAGCGATCCCGACAACGATCAGGATCGCTGGTGTATCGCTACATTATCACTGCTGAGCTGCCAAACAGGCAGCTCAGGCAGCGATCAGCACAGCGACACTGCTGGGTAACATCGCTTAGTTACCCGCAGTGTACGTTGGATACCAGCGCCCTGATGCAGGGAGCTGGTAACCAAGGTACACATCGGGTTTCCAGGCGCTGCGTGGTGCCTGGAAACCCGCTGTGTACCTTGGTTACCAGCTCCCTGCATCAGGGCGCTGGTATCCAAGGTACACAGCGGGTTTCTAGGCACAGCCCCGCGCCTGGAAACCCGCTGTGTACCTTGGTTACCAGCGGATCGCTGGTCTCCCGCCTGTCACACGCAGCGATGCGTGCCTGTCAGCGGGAGACCAGCGATCAAAAAAATGTCCAGGACATTCAGCGACGATTAGTGATACCCAGCAGGGGGGCTGGTCGTCGCTGAATGTCACACACAGCGATATCACTGGGGATATCGCTGCTGCGTCACAAAACTAGTGACTCAGCAGCGATCTCGCTAGCGAGATCGCTGTGTGAGATGGAGGCTTATCTGCAAAAGACCTGCAGAAAGATTTAGCAGACTCTGGAATTATGGTACATTGAACAGTAGAACAGCTACACCTGAACAAATATGGCCATGATGGAAGAGTCATCAGAAGAAAACCTCTCCTGTATCCTCACCATAAAATTCAGAACATTTAAAAAAAAAACTGATGCATTTTGAAAACAAGTCCTGTGGCCACAATGATAAAAGGTATGAATGGAGAAAAAGGGGCACAGAATTTTAGGAAAAGAACATCTCGCCAATCATTAAGAATTGGGGTGGATCAATCATGCTTAGGGGTTGTGTTGCAGCTAATGGTACGAGGAACATTTCACGGGTAGGGTGAAGAATGGATTCAATGAAATTTCAAAAAATTATTGATGCAAACAAAACACTGTCTGTAAAAAAGCTGAAGTTGAAAAGAGGATGGCTTCTACATTTTTGACATATAAAGAAATGTTTATTTTCAGTGGGGAACTGCCAGTGGAACTAGGTTACAAGCCGTTATTATGGCTTCTTTCCAGTCACCTACGATATGTGAATCATTTTTCACTTCTTGTCCAAAATTTCCATTGGAGTTCGGAAGTTGGGAATGGTGGGAGGTATGAGAGGTGGAAGGGAAGGTGAGAGAAGGGGAGGGGGAGGTGCAAGAAGGGGAAGGTGCGAAAGAAGGGGAGGTGTGAGAGGTGAGAGAAGAAGTGTGAGAGGTGAGAGAAGGGAAAGGGGAAGTGCGAGAAGGGACAGGGAAAGTGTGAGAAGGCAAAGAGGAAGTGCGAGAAGGGGAGGTGAGAGAAGGGGAGGTGAGAGAAGGGAAAGGGGAAGGTGCGAGAAGGAGAGGTGAGTGAAGGGGAGGTGAGAGAAGGGGAAAGGAGAGGTGAGAGAAAGGGAAGGGGAGGAGAGAAATAAAAAAGGGGAGGTGAGAGAATGGGAAAGGGGAAGGAGAAGTGCGAGAAGGGGAGGTGCGAGAAGGGGAAGGGGGTGAGAGAAGGGGAAAGTGAGAGAAAGGGAAAGGGTGAGAGGTGTGAGGTGGAAGGGAAGGTGTGAGAGGTGCGAGAAGGGGAGGGGGAGGTGCGAGTAGGGGAAGGGGAAGGTGCAAAAGGGGAGGTGCGAGAGAAGGGGAGGTGTGAGAGGTGAGAGAAGGAGAAGTGTGAGAGAAGTGTGAGAGGTGAGAGAAGAAGTGTGAGAGGTGAGAGAAGGGGAAGTGCGAGAGGTGAGAGAAGGGGAAGTGCGAGAAGGGAAAGGGGAAGTGCGAGAATGGGAAGTGCGAGAAGGGGGGTGAGAGAAGGGGAAAGGGGGTGAGAGAAGAAGAAGTGGGAGGTGAGAGAAAGGGAAAGGGTGAGAGGTGGAAGGGAAGGTGTGAGAGGTGAGAGAAGGGGAGGGGGACATGCAAGAAGGGGAGGGGGAAGTGTGAGTAGAGGAAGGGGAAGGTGCGAAAGAAGGGGAGGTGCGAGAGGTGAGAGAAGGGGAAGTGTGAGAGGTGAGAGAAGGGGAAGTGTGAGAAGGGAAAGGGGAAGTGCGAGAAGGGAAAGGGGAAGTGCAAGAAGGGGAGGTGCGAGAAGGTTAGGTGAGAGAAGGGTAGGTGAGAGAAGGGAAAGGGGAAGTGCGAGATGGGGAGGTGCGAGAAGGGGAAAGGGGAGGTGAGACAAAGGGAAGGGGAGGGAGAGAGAAAGGAAAAGGGGAGGTGAGAGAAAGGGAAAGGAGAAGTGCGAGAAGGGGAGGTGCGAGAAGGGGAAAGGGGGTGATAGAAGGGGAAAGGTGAAGTGAGAGAAGGGGAAAAGGGGAAGTGAGAGAGGGGGAAAGGGGAGGTGAGAGAAAGAGGAGATGAGAGAAGAGAAAAGAGGAGGTGAGAGAAGGGAAAAGGGGAGGTGAGAGAAGGGAAAAGGGGAGGTGAGAGAAGGGGAAAGGGGAGGTGAGAGAAAGGGGAAATGAGAGAAAGGGAAAGGGAAGGTGCAAGAATGGGAAGGGAGGTGTGAGAGGTGTGGGCGTGTCTTCCTAAAACATTACATCCTGGGAGATCATGCGAGACTGCAGCATACCAGCTATTTTTGCCTTTCCCACTTTTTGGGTTATTCAGTATAAAATTAGGATTTTGTCCTGTTAAGACTGCAACACGCGAGTAGTCCATTTCTAAAAGAGCCTACAGAAATTTGCCTACGATACCCTACCCCTACTAATTTTAACACATTATATATTTTATATACCCTAAATGTGGCCACCCGTTGTTTGCATGGTTATCATATGTAACTATAGGGAGAAATGGTTTTCTATATGGACACACATATGCATATGAATGTACAAGTGTCAAAGATAAAGAACACAAGACTGCATAATAATCAAGCAAATCATCTAAACAAAGACTACAATGATACACTGCAGACAAACACCTATAGTAGGCGTTTACCGCTGGCCTTTATTGGTGACCCTCAGATTACGGGTCTACTCAGCACTACAATGGCCATTAAGTGAACAGTCAATCTGCTGAGAAGTCCATTCCTGCAGTATTTAGTTATTGAGTAGAAAATGAGACTATTCATTGATACCTCTCCATGCGTTTCGTAATTCTGCAACTGCAAGACTAATAATGCAAAATTGACAACAACAACAAGGCCCAGAAAGCTTAAACCAGGGGGTGGGTTTGGGTTACACTAAATTCCCAAACACCTTGTATTGCATCCATGGAAAAAGCCAGGCCTCGGTCACAAACAGAGCGTCTCTTTGTGTCAAGTATGGAAGAAACATTTACTTTTTCCACTCCTTGTAAACATCCATTTCATCAAACATGCAACAACTGACCGAGGCAAATGGCAGTATTAAAATAAAAAGGAACAGTAAAATATCTCATCCGCCCGCCTGACATGTCTTTGGGTGCCGCAATTTATGGGGCTATTGACTTATTTGCTCATTTTCATAAACAACTTATGGAAGTAAGTCCCCTGTAGACTGTGAGGCTTCGAGGGTAGGGTCCTCTCTCCTTCTGTACTTATGTGTGTCCTGTATTTCTCATATTTATTGTACTTGTCTATACTCACCCCTCTCACATGTAAAGCGCCATGGAATAAATGGCACTATAAAAATGAATAATAATAATAAAAGTATAATTATAGCTATTCATTGATCCAGAAGACCTGGGGGGAGGGGTATTGGAAATAGCAAAAAGCTTTAGTAGTTGTTTATGATATAATTAAATTAACCCCTTCATTCCCCCCAATAGGTGAGTTTGGTACTGCGGAGCCTTGGAGTTGATTAGGGAAACTGCAGGCGATGATACACCTTCATTTTCTCAAGTGGGATTATAACAGTTGCATCCCCCAGAGCGGAGGGAAAGAAAGTAAACAAGGGTCTGGAATAAATTACTTTGCAAACAATAGCAGAGCTCAACCACTGGGGAGACAAAAGCACCGAGTAATATGTGTGCACATTTGTGCAGAGCTCTACATAGGCTGCCACTCCCCCTCATCGAAAAGCCCGAGCCATTGTTTTCAAATGGACCATTGATCCTATAGGCAAACTTTACCAATGTGTTTGTCCAAGTTGCTATACAATTGCTGCACCCTGTAGAACAATGGACACAAGGTGTTATCGGAAAATCTGGTACAAGAGACAGTAAATGTACAATCAGGCCTGGAAAGCAAATTTACTGCAAGGTGAAGCCCAGAAAACAAAAACAAAGGAAAGCAAATAAAGCAAACACCCATCCTGGGGTAAGAGATACATCTGGAGGGAACCAGGGCGAAGGATGTCTGATGGTTTCTCCAGATTGCAGCCGTGCACTGTAGGAAATACACAATACACACCATGCACTGTATACATATAGCTCCATATACTGGCTTCTGGGCACATCCACACCTGTTCCATTCATTCACTGCTGCCTCCCATGCATCCCAATGACAGGCACAGTCATCCTGTGGGAATCCAGCACTCCAATGACATGAAGTTGTTTTTCTCTGGGCTTTGTGCATCCACCAGTGAGAGGAGCCCCCTCTGCTGCCCCGAGACCCCTCTGCTGCCACTTACCTGGTTTTGGAGGACAGAAAGGCAAGTTTGATCAGCCCATAGGTAAACAGCTGGATGTTCTCCTTGGCTATGCTGGCTACTTTCAGCCTGTGCTCTAGGATATGCAGTTCCATCGTCTTCTCCTTCTCATCTGGAGAGCATCTAGACGGAATACTGGTGTCTCCTTTTGTGCTGATTGCAGAGCTTTTCTCCTTTTTCTTCCCTCCTTCCAGTGCAGCTGATAAGGGAAAGTAAGAAAGGCTCGGTAATGGAGAGGGGGAAGCTGAATGAGTTCAGGAAGACTCGCACAGCGGCGGCTCCAGAGTGCAAAAAGCAGCTGGTGCTCCACTGTAACAAACAACTTGCCACTCAAGCCGCTCCTCTCTGCGCATGCGTGTCGCCCCCGAGGCTTGACGGGAAATGTAGTCCTGCCCACCACTGAGGAGAAAGACGCTGTGTTGTTTGTGTTTTGTACTCGCTGTATGTCGTCTTGTTGTGAGGTGCAGTCATGGACTGCTGAGCGCTAGTATGGGGGTCGGGACATTCGGTCGGATATTAAAGCCTTCTGTGGCTTGTGTAGCGTTCTGTCGTGACTCTGCGACTTGTTTAGATTGAATGGCGCCGCATTTAAAGAGACCCTGCGTGAGCTAGGCTGCAGTCTATTGTTCCCTGATATCAGGCGCGGAGAGGCTCCTTCTCACATTGCTGAGAATCCCCCGCAGAGGTGGGCGGTTATGTGGACGATGTGCTATAAAAGTAGGTCAGATTTACACCCACAGTAGCCAATCACAGTTCAGCTTTTTTTTTTTCTAGCGCTCTTTGTACCATGAAAACGGACTTCTGATTGGTTGATATGCGCAGCAGACATAGTGCTTGGTGGCGCTTAGAGGGCATGTCTACTAATCTCCCCTGTGTGTGCTGACAGCTGCAGACAAGCATATTTATAATTACATGACATGCTTCTAAGCTGCCCTCTTGTTGCCTGCCATGCAGAGATGGAATTCACGCAGTTGGTTCCCTATAACTAGTTAAAATAGCAGCCAGTGCAACAAATTTGGGAAAAATTGGAATGTCGCTCTGGATCCCAAGCCTTTATGAGATTCGTTGTGTGTTTCCATGTGTCGGCGGAATGATTATGATATAATTGCGCCTCCTTTTTCATTGTGCTAGAAATGCTGACCCTGCAGCAGCCTGAGTGCAATGTAGGTGGTTTGGGGAAGGGAGATCGTGCCCCCCAGTGTCCTCCCTACTCTGCTGCTGCCCCTATGTAGCCCCTACAGACGTCAGGAGTCACACTACCGTATAACACGGCCGAGTGCTATGTGATAAAACATTGCATAGCATTATGCTCAGTGTTATTCTATGGGGCAGCTCAGATCTGCAATTATTTTCTCATGCCCATTCTGCATGAAAGAGCAACCACAGCATGCCGCGATTGGCACTGAGATTCTGCTCATTCGCACCATTGGCACTGAGACTCTGCTCATTCGCACACATACAAGTCTACGGAGCATCTGAAACACCGGACTGCACTCAGATGGCAGCAGAGGAGATGGAGAAATTACTTTCTCCCTCTCCTTCGCAGCTGTGCTCCGATCCTGTCATGCTAGAGGATCGGAGCACAGTAGCATGACGTTCTGCTCCCACTGTCAGCACAGCTGGAGCCGAGGGTCATTAGCATATGGCATTTGATGCTCGCAAAGGCTACTAAACGCTGGTGTGACTCCATCCTAAGGGTGAGGCATACAGGGGGGCATTATAACATTGTGGAGGCACAGATAGGCCCTATTGCATTTGGGGTTACTATTACTATGTTGAGGCACAGAGATGACGCTATCACCATAAGGAGGCATATAGGTAGGCACTTTTGCCCTGTAGAGGCTGTTAACCCATTGTGGAACATAGATGACATTACCACCATGAACAGTGAAGGCGGTCTGCTCTTACCATAAGAAGGAAGATAGGGTGGGCACTTTACTGTGGAGGTACAAAGAAGGCGCCATTACCATGAGGGGGCAGTATTAACATCTGGAGGCGCAAAGGGAGCTCTATTTCCATTTGGGAGGACAAAAGGGGCACTGTTACAGTGTGGGTGCAAAGAGGGCACCATTACCTTGTGAAAGCACAGAGGTGGGACCATTAACATGGAGATACAAAGGGGTCACTATTAGGCTGCTTTCACACAACAGTTTTTTGTCGTCATCCGGCAAATTGATAAAAATCGATCCGGCAAATGATGCCGCCTTATCCATTTTTTTTCTCATACACTTGTATTGGCGACAGATGGCCTCACGTTTCATCCGTCGTTCGCCGGATCTGTCGGAAATTTTTGGTCCGGCAGCCGGAGACGACGGACAAAGTAACGTTTTTTTGTCTACGTCGAAAAGTCGGACAGCGACGGATCCGGCGACGTCCATCGTTGGCTATAATAGAAGCCTATTAGGGCGCCGGATCCATCGCTGTCTGTCAAATTCCGGGTTTTTTTAACTGAGCATGCTCCATTTATTATTTTGTAGCCAATTGGCCAAACAGCCCCAAATGTATATAAACCTGCCAGGTAGGGCTTCACTCCTCGATGTGCCAGCAAGCATTACAGCCAGCGGGAGTCCAGCCAGAATCCAGCCAGTGTGAGTCCGGCCTGTGTGTGTGTGTCCAGCCAAGCATTTTTTTTTTTTTCGTTTATGTCCTTGTATTTCAAATAAAGACCAAAAACATGGTGTATACAAATGGGGAATGCAGAAATTGAGTCTTTAAAATTTTTTACCAAGGTTTTTAAAACATTACATCTGTGGTCAATAGATATTCAAGTGGGGGATTAGGGATTTAAAGTGGGAAGGAGGGTATTTACTGTGCAATGGTGTTTGTAAAGTACTACTTGGGTGGCTGTGTTATGTTTGTTTGTTTTTTGTAAAACAGAAGGTGGAGGGTTATGTTTGCTTGCGCATATCTAACTTTTAAATTACAGAGGGGGGTGGTTTAGCAACCTACTAAAGTACTTAGCATTCTTTTCTTCTAGGGTTTCCCCTGAAAGCTAAGAATAAATGGGAAGAAGAAGTGGGAAATATAAGAGATGATATATGGGAAAATATCTTGGAGTATATACCCAAGCTCTCTATGAGCGAACCTGCAAGATTGTCACACATTTATGTAATTCATAGAGCATATACAGGTCCTTCTCAAAAAATTAGCATATAGTGCTAAATTTCATTATTTTCCATAATGTAATGATTACAATTAAACTTTCATATATTTTAGATTCATTACACACCAACTGAAATTTGTCAGGTCTTTTATTGTTTTAATACTGATGATTTTGGCATACAACTCCTGATAACCCAAAAAACCTGTCTCAAAAAATTAGCATATCAAGAAAAGGTTCTCTAAATGACCTATTACCCTAGTCTTCTGAATCAACTAATTAACTCTAAACACATGCAAAAGATTCCTGAGGCTTTTAAAAACTCCCTGCCTGGTTCATTACTCAAAACCCCCATCATGGGTAAGACTAGCGACCTGACTGATGTCAAGAAAGCCATCATTGACACCCTCAAGCAAGAGTGTAAGACCCAGAAAGAAATTTCTCAACAAATAGGCTGTTCCCAAAGTGCTGTATCAAGGCACCTCAATGGGAAGTCTGTTGGAAGGAAACAATGTGGCAGAAAACGCTGTAGAACGAGAAGAGGTGACCGGACCCTGAGGAAGATTGTGGAGAAGGACTGATTCCAGACCTTGGGGGACCTGGGGAAGCAGTGGACTGAGTCTGGTGTAGAAACATCCAGAGCCACCGTGCACAGGCATGTGCAGGAAATGGGCTACAGGTGCCGCATTCCCTGGTAAAGCCACTTTTGAACCATAAACAGCGGCAGAAGCGCCTGACCTGGGCTACAGAGAAGCAGCACTGGACTGTTGCTAAGTGGTCCCAAGTACTTTTTTCTGATGAAAGCAAATTTTGCATGTCATTCGGAAATCAAGGTGCCAGAGTCTGGAGGAAGACTGGGGAGAAGGAAATGCCAAAATGCCTGAAGTCCAGTGTCAAGTACCCACAGTCAGTGATGGTGTGGGGTGCCATGTCAGCTGCTGATGTTGGTCCACTGTGTTTCATCAAGGGCAGGGTCAATGCAGCTAGCTATCAGGAGATTTTGGAGCACTTCATGCTTCCATCGGCTGAAATGCTTTATGGAGATGAAGATTTCATTTTTCAGCACGACCTGGCACCTGCTCACAGTGCCAAAACCACTGGTAAATGGTTTACTGACCATGGTATTACTGTGCTCAATTGGCCTGCCAACTCTCCTGACCTGAACCCCATAGAGAATCTGTGGGATATTGTGAAGAGAAAGTTGAGAGACGCAAGACCCAACACTCTGGATGAGCTTAAGGCCGCTATCGAAGCATCCTGGGCCTCCATAACACCTCAGCAGTGTCACAGGCTGATTGCCTCCATGCCACGCCGCATTGAAGCAGTCATTTCTGCAAAAGGATTCCCGACCAAGTATTGAGTGCATAACTGAACTTTATTATTTGATGTTTTTTTTGTTTGTTTTTAAAAAACACTTTTATTTTATTGGATGGTTGAAATATGTTAATTTTTTGAGACAGGTTTTTTGGGTTATCAGGAGTTGTATGCCAAAATCATCAGTATTAAAACAATAAAAGACCTGACAAATTTCAGTTGGTGTGTAATGAATCTAAAATATATGAAAGTTTAATTGTAATCATTACATTATGGAAAATAATGAAATTTAGCACTATATGCTAATTTTTTGAGAAGGACCTGTAGATCACCATTAATAATGCATAAAATGGGGCTGAGGGTGAACTCGGAGTGTCCAAGATGTAAAATGGATATGGCGGGTATATTCCACATGATGTGGGAGTGCCCAAGGCTATCAACGTTTTGGTCTGGAGTAATCGCTATGATTGAAGGGGCGTATGGATGCGATGTCTCTGGGGATCCTGTTACGTGTTTGTTGGGCTATGTAGAAGAAATCTTAGTTGATGATAATAATAAAATAGCCATTGCTAGACTACTTTATTGTGCTAGGAAATTAATTGCAAGAAATTGGACTGGGACTGAATCTCCATCGGGGGAGGAAATACTCTAAAAGAGTAAAGCACATTATACAATTGGAAAAGGGTATTTATGAAAAAAGAGGGAAACGGAATATGTATGAAAAAATATAGGCGCCTTGGATACAATATAAAGGACTGTAAGAGGAAGGATCCCAAACCTGTATTGTATTTTATACACCATTTATTGTATGAGGTAATTTTTTTTTTTTTTTATTCTTGTCATTAAGGGTAACAGAGCAAGGTAATTTTTTTTTATCTTATCTGCACTTCCTGTTTAAATATAGGGGAAGAGATGGGAATGCTGTCGGAATGGGTGGGGGAGGGGGGAGCAGGATTGAGGGGATTACTGGATTGTTATACTGTTCAGTGTATTCTGTTGTTTTGAATAATACTGTTTGATCAGAATATGCTCAATAAAAAATTATCTGATTTAAAAAAAAAAAAAAAGTACTTAGCATTTTTTGTTTGGGGGGCATAGGGGAATTTTTTGTGGGGGGGAGGGATTGAAATCCCAATAGCTCTGGAGCTCCCTTTTTTTTTTTGTAAGTCAGCGGACAACACAGAAATAATCTTTGTATAATAACTAACAAGTGTCTTTAAACTTGCAGATACGTCGAGGGATCAAGCCAGGCCACCAGTGACCAAGCCAGGCCACCAGTGACCAAGCCAGGCCACCAGTGACCAAGCCAGGCCACCAGTGACCAAGCCAGGCCACCAGTGAAAGTCGTGATGTAAGTATTAAAGGCCAGAAAGCTTAATATATAATTTGTATAGTAGCTTACAAGTGTCTTTATACTTTCAGATATTTTGAGAGTCCAGGGAACAAGCCAGGCCATTATGTCTACTTCTGGGAGCCCTCCCTCACAGTGTCAGCGAACTGAGGAAATTAAAATTTTTATTTTTGGTGATGTTAACATTTTTTGTACACATAACCCTATATGCATTAATTCTGGTTTCACAGGAAGCTGCAGCATCAGAGGTGCTTCCAGAAGGAGACGGATTGGGTGGAGAAATGCCAGGAGCTTCTTCTGGGAGCCCTCCCTCACAGCGTCAACAAACTGAGGAAATTAAAATTTTTATTTTTAGTGATGTTAACATTTTTTGTACACATAACCCTATATGCATTAATTCTGGTTTCACAGGAAGCTGCAGCATCAGAGGTGCTTACAGAAGGAGACGGACGGGGTGGAGAAATGCCAAGAGCGGGCGCGCACAGTGTAAGTTTCTTACATGCATCGCAGAAACAGATCATCACGGACATCACAGTGCACCCAACACATAAAAACAAATCATCGCAGACATCACAGTACACACAACACATATGCCTACATCCAAGCACATAAATAAATAAATTTAAAATATTATTCTTTCATAGTCTACACATTTTGGGGCTCGGTGTAGAGGTCCTCAAAGCACCTCCCAGGGTCGTCAGCGTGTGCGTCGCGGGGGTCAGCAGAGAGTAAGTGTCCTTTTTTTAGGTTGTTTTAGTATTTTTCTACTTCATTTGGACGATTTGAGTTTAATGTTTTTATTTTTTGTCTTTTTTTAACAGGCTTCACAGTGTGCTCCCGACTTTGACCTCTTCATCAATCTAGTCTGAGAGCGGGAGCCGCTCTGGAACATGGGGGACCGCCGCCATGCTGACGTTGTCGTGACCCGTCGGCTCTGGGAGGAAGTGTGCCGTGAAGTTCTGGAAGACTGGGAGGACCTCGATGTTCCAGCCCAGAATCAATTCACAGTTCAGTAAGTTATGTTGCAGGATGTAATGTGTTGTATACTAACCAATTTGTGCTTTCTCTTTACAGGAGACAGGGTTATCAAGGGTGGTGGTCACTCAG
This sequence comes from Oophaga sylvatica, assembly GCA_033576555.1. Lineage (NCBI taxonomy): Eukaryota > Metazoa > Chordata > Amphibia > Anura > Dendrobatidae > Oophaga > Oophaga sylvatica. Next base: position 299,554,331 of record JARQOD010000002.1, read on the forward strand.
GGATCGCTTCAAGAAAGAGTTCAACAAGGAGATGAAGGCCACGAGTGGATCGGGAGGACGCAGGAGCAAGTATAAGCATGCTAGAGCCATGTTGTTCCTCCGGTCGACCATGGTGAGCAGAAGGTAAATATTCCCCATCCCATTTATTAAGTAAAAATGTTTACATGTATAACCTTATTTTTTGGTTTCAGGCAGGGCAAAGCAATATCAGTATATTCCGTTTTTTTTTTCTTTGTACCACAGCACCGTCTTCAGCACTCTGGTGCCTGCTGCAGGGTTGAACCCTTCTGGAGTTATCCCACAGGAGTCCGCCACCGGGGACCACTTCGATAGACCCGACCCGTCTGCATCTTCCCTCACGTCTGGTACCTCGTCCCCATCCACCAGCGCTGGAGCATCATGGAAGACTTCGTTACATGAAGCTGCTGGTGACGAGGTATCTTTCCCTTTACCCCACCCTTCTGAAACTGCCGTCACCTCTAGAACACCTCTGGGTTCTGGCTGGCAGTGCCAGAGAGGTCAGGAAAGGAGCTATGCACCCGAGTTCTTGCATCTAAATGCATCCTTTCAGAACTCGATCAAACTTTTGGCCGAGCAAATGACTGCTGGATTCAACCTCATGCACAACAGCATGGTTGAATTGTGCAGTCGTCTGGATAGGATGCATTTACTTGCAAGTAAGTCACCAAATCATTGCTTTTTTCAGGCAGTACTCGAGCGCATGGACAAGCTATCTCCTGACCAGCAGATGCGTGTCATGCAAGCCTGCCAGGTTGCTCTAGCACAGGTCACCTCCCAAGCCCCTCCACCCACCCCGGTAGTTTCTCCCACACCTACCCCCCATCACCCTCCAGCCACTGTCCCTCCTCCCCCTCCTTCCTCGTACCAGCTCCCACCCACACCATCTGTACCTCCACTCCCTGCCCAACCTCTTGTTTTCTCTACCGCTTCCGATCCATCACCACCCCTTCCGACCCATCACCACCCCAACCCAGTCTCCATACCCCCACTGTCGATGTGGTCCACCCTGTCAGCCCCTCCATTACTATCTCCACCCCAAACTATATAAATTTATAATTGTATTATAAATAAATATTTTCTTTTCAAAAAATGTCTTTCCTTTATTTAATAAGTTACAAAACTTTGGGTAAAAGGTACAAAACGTACAATATTTTGGGTAAAAGTTACAAAACATACAAAACTTTGGGTAACAAGGTACAAAACTTTGGTTAATAGAAAAATATAGTATAATCGCAACTATGAAAACTGCAATAAGTTTGGTACTCCAACATACATTATATGAAAAGCCAAAGATATCAAAGCATCTCATCCTGCCATTCTACTCTTCCTTGAGGTGAAATAAAGTACTCAGCAATTTTGTCCCTCATTCTTGAAACTGCCACAGGACTCAGAAAAGTAATATTTTGATAATCACGCAAGGTGGTTTCAACCAAATTGTCATCCATGGCAACTTGTTCCTTGCATATTACAAAACTGTGCAGGACCACACAAGCTTTCAACACCTCATCCACAGTCTGAGTCTTCAGGTTAATAGCGGTCAACAGAACTTGCCATTTGGATGTTACACTGCCAAAGCATACTCAACCATTCTTCGCATTCGTGTTAAGCGATAATTGAAGACTTTTAGTTGGCTTCAAGCCACTACTTGTGTATGGCTTCAGCAGGTGTTCCGAGAGTTGGAACGCTTCATTCCCAACACATACAAATGGCATTGGCGGCCCAGAGGTTTGAGGAAGCGGCCTTGGTGGTGGAAATTGGAAGGTGTTTCCATATAAATGACGCCCCATTGCAGACAATTTAAATACTTGAGTCATTGGAGCGGCCATAGGCCTCAATATCGACTGCTATAAACTTGTATTGTGCGTCTGCAATGGCCATAAGCACGATTGAGAAATTTTTTCTTATAATTAAAATATTCAGAGCCAGATGCAGCTGGTTTCACTATCCGAATATGTTTACCGTCCACTGCACCCAAGCAATTTTGAAACTGACAAACGATTTGCCTCAAAAGTAAAATCCGCATAGATCTTCACAATGTTCGCAATAACACCTTACATTTTTGCCACTTGCTCTACAACCTGTCAAAGATGGGGTGTACAAACACTGTATATATAGGTTTTCAGTAGCCAATAATGTTTGGGAGCCTCCCATTTGGCGTTTTTAAAAAACAGATCCGTCGAAAAACGGATGGAAAAACTAATGTAACAGATCAGTTTTTTTGCCGTACCCGGCAAAAAACATCCATCGCATCAGTTTTTCCATCCGTTTCTTCCATTTTTTGACTGATCCATTTTTTGAAAACATGCCGGATTGCGACTGATGCCAAAAAACTGATGTGTGGAAGCAGCCTTATCTTTTGGAAACAAAGGTTTACTATTGTCCTATGAGCACACAAATGTGGTAGTAGTATTATTGTGTGGAAGCACAGGGAGTTTTACCATGTGAGAGCACAATTTACTCTGTGGAGGCAGAGACGGGCTACTGTTGCTATGTGGAGGCACAATTGCAGCACTGTCAACATGAAGAGGTCCAAAAGGGGCACTATGACTTTGAGATGGCACAATGGAAACTATTGCCATGTGGATACACAGGGGCTCTATTACCAAGTGGAGAAACGGAGGTTAACTGTTATCACAGAGGGAGCACTTTCACAGTGTGGGGAGACTTTTTGCCACGTGGCGGTATAGAAGTAGAACTTTTACCATGTGGCTGTACAAAGGAGGTATTATTAGAGTGGAGATGCAGAATGGGCAGCATTTGTGTGGTGGCACAGAAATGCAATATTGTGTGAGCACAATTACTGTGTAGAAGTGTAAACAGGATGCAGAGACAGGAGGTAGAGCAAGGATTAACAAAATGTAACCGTTTAATAGAACAAAGTATTAACTCCTCTCAGGGAGGTAAATATTTTATATTTTGTTATTCCTGTTATCCATACTTTAACCAATGGCAGTCCAGTTAAGAAACTTATCGTGTCCTTTATGCTCCTCGCCGCAGATGACCCCTCAGGGATTGTAGAACCGACAGAGGCTGGGGAGATGTCCTCAGATGGGGTCCTTTAACTGAGGGTCCATTATCTGGTGGCAGCGGTTGTTCTTCGGTACCTTCCGCTGAGACCCTAGTCTATGAACATGTGCGGCCGTAACAAGGCCGCGACACTCCCAGAGTTAAACGTGAACGGGTGTGAAGCAACTGGCAGGGAAGGCCGCAAGAGTATGTCCGGTACTCGGCTTTCTGCTCTACACGTGCGTGGTACTCAGTCACTGAGCGCACGACACCTCTATCTCGCAGTCACTGGGCGCACGGCACCTCAGCGGTCCTGCTGAGGACGCCGGGGACCAAACAACGCAGCTGCTCACCCGGCTGCGCACTTCTGATTCACGCCAAACTGCCTGCCATTGCGCGCGTTTTTCCTTTTATGTTGCCCTTCTTACCCGGGTCATGAGGTTGGTCCGGCTACTCATTTCTTCCTCCAGGCAACATGGGAGGCAGCCTCAACAGTTCCGGACCCGGCTCGATAAAGGAATTCGCAGCCCGGTCTTCCTCCTTACACTCCCCTTCTCCTTTAGCTTGCCATTCCACGATTGAGATTTCTTTCAGTAGACATTGACACTCCTCCATCTCTTGAATGATCCGCTGCCAAATAAATTGGTCTTGTTCATAACGATTGGAAGGTATTCCAGCTGTTGTTCATTCTGTGCGGCGTAAGTCAGGTTGAGTAGTTGAGTCAGGTTGAGAACGGGGACGCGTCCAGGTTCAATAGAGCAGCCATCTCGCGAGTTTCAGGTTCTCGCTCTTTCCCTGGGCCAGTGGGTAGCGGACAGTCCAGATCAGAGGGTGAGGCAGGTTCTTCATTGCAGTCAAAGGTCGCTGGAGTGGGCATTTCAAGAACACTTGGTGCCCTTTTCTTTTGGGATCTCGTGACAAGCAAGGACGTAGCATGCTTCGATGGATCACTTGGGTAGGGGCCCCTTCTTCCCCGTCGGGCTGAACTTCATAGACGGGACCATTGGATCCCATTTGGCGTTTCACCTGATTGAAAGTTTTTTCCCATCGATGCTCTAACTTGCCTCGAGGTCACTTATCTCGGACCAATGCTCGGTCTCCAGCCTTGAGAGCTGTCCCTCGCAGGGGCGTCGCCTCATGGTGCTCAAGGTACCAAAACTTGGTCTGTACTAGCGATGTAGAGTCTGCAACTGATGCTGCTCTTCACAGACCCAGGTGGACACTCCCATCCGCGGGTAGTCTTCCTCTGGGTCCAACTCTAGCTCGATAATCTCTCGTCCCTTTCGGCCTAACAGCAGGGTGTATGGCATATATCCGGTTGTACTGTGCACTCGGTTGTTGTACACTCAGACCAACTCAGCTACATACTTGGGCCAAAGGACTTTCCTGTCTTCCTCACACCTCAACATCTGAAACAGCTTCCAGTTGAAATGAAATGTTCGCAGACTCCATTCCCTTGCGGTCCGATACAGATGGTGGAGATCCTCCATCACTCAACCTTGAAAACAAAGCCTTGGTCAGAATGAATCCTTTTCGGGCATCAATACACCCAGATGAAATCTCGACAGATGGCCTGTGCAGCTGATTCAACTGTCTGATCCCGGGTCGGAGTCATCACAGCAAACTTAGTGAAATGGTCGGTCATCACAAGACGATGTTCGTAGCCAAGATGAGCAAGACCCATGGTCAAGTAGTCGATCATTAGCAGTTCCAGGGGAGCAGAGGACACAATGGTCTGCATAGGAGTTTTCTGTTCTGGAGGTTTAGCCAATTCACAACTTCGAAATTGCTGACAGGCCTCTTCCACTGCAGTCTTCAACCGGGGATGATAGATCAACTTCTGCAACCACTGAAACGTCTTCTCCGGGTCAAAGTGAGCCCCTCTTACATGAGCCTCCGTGGCCACCTCACTGATCACCTTTTCAGGGAGTACCACTTGCCAGGTGACTCACAATTCTCGTACCAACTGCACCTTCCGACATAGCAAACCGTCTTCCAGTTGAAGCCTCCCATTGTCAGAGAATCTGTAGCATTCCCGGGGACAAGGCATCTCGCTCACTCTGGCTGGGGTGTTGTCGTAGAGCCACCCATTGTCCCAACTGAGCGAGTTCTCTGTTTTCCTGCTGAAGCTGCACCCAGTCCTCTTGAGGCCATCCCAACAGGTGCTTTCTCAATGCCTCTTCGACCTGTTCCCGCATAGTCGCCAGCGTCCTGGCGAGGTTCTGGAACCCAGGGATCTCTTCTGTCTCCAACTCTTCGTCACTGTCAGGTCGCTCGTGGGTCACTCTGGACAGGGCATCGGTATGTGCATTCTCAGCTCCTTTTTGATATGCGATCTTATATCGATATTTTGCCATACGGGCCAACCATCTTTGCTCCAAGGCCCTCAGTTTCGCATTTTCTAGGTGGGTTAGGGGATTGTTGTCAGTGCGTACCAAGACTTCAGATCCCAACAGGTACTCTGCAAACTTCTCGGTCATCGCCCACACCAATGCCAGCAATTCCAGCTTAAAGGAACTATAGTCTGGGTTTCGTTCTGAGTCATGGAGAAATCGGCTTGCGTAGGCAATCACCCATTCCTTTCCATCCTGTACTTGTGACAGTACAGCCCCTAGTCCCTGGAGACTTCCATCGGTGTGAAGGATGAAAGGTTGAGAAGTCTGCATAGGCCAGTATGGGTGCTTCAGTCAGGGCCATCTTCAGGGCTTGAAAGGCTTCTTCCTGGCTATTTCCCCCACTGGATGGTCTGATTCTTCGCACCAGACGGCACTCCTTTCAATAACTCCAGCAGTGGATTGACAATGCGTGTGAAGTCTTTCACAAACCGTCGATAGTACCCCGTAAGCCCCAGAAAGGCCCGCACGTCCTTCACTGTCTTCAGAGTGGGCCAGTCCTGTACTGCCACTATCTTCTCACGTGCAGGTCTCACTCCCTCAGCGCATACATGTCCGAGGTAGTCAATTTGCTTGCAAAAAAGGTGGCACTTCTGAGGTTTCACTTTTAGGCTGTGCTTCTGCAGCTGTCTCAACACCTGCTCCAGCACCCGTAGATGCTCTTCAAAAGTAGCTGCATAGACAATGATGTCCAGATAAATGAGGGTGACTTCAAAGTTCAGCTCTCCTAAACACCGCTTCATCAGCCGCTGAAAGATTCCAGGCATGTTGGTAAGGCCGAAGGGCATCCGGTTGAATTCGAATAATCCCATAAGCAGTATGAACGCTGTCTTCGGCCTGTCTTGCTCAGCCATGGGCACTTGCCAATATCCATTGGCTAGATTTAATGACAAGAAGTACTTAGCTTTTCCCAGGGCAGACAACGATTCCTCAATTCTCGGTAGGGGATAAGAGTCCTGAACTGTACAGGCATTTAGTCGCCGGTAGTCAACACAAAAACGCAGGGTTCCGTCCTTTTTCCGAACTAGAACGATGGGGGCTGCCCACGGGCTCTGGCTCTCCCGTATGACCTCACTCTGCAGCATGTGCGCCAACATTTCTTTAACTTCCTGGTACATTTGCGGCGGGATCTGTCGATGGCGCTCCCGAACCGGTGCAGCATTTCCTGTGAGGATCTCGTGAGTTATTGCTGTGGTGTGGTGAAATCATCATCATAACGAGCAAAGACATCTTGGTAACATGCCAGCATAGCTTCTACCTGCTGCACCTGTTGCGACGAGAGGCCCGTCAGCTCAGCCCGCATCTTTTCTAGAATCCGGCGCCCTTCTCTCATGGTGCTAGATGAAGGCTCTGAGGACATGGTGATGGCTACAGTCCAGGAATCTTCTTGCTTCACCGCTAACTGAATGGCCTCTGCTTCAGTTCTTCCGGCATGCCCAATACTTGCGAAACTTCACTCTTGGGTGAGAGTGTGAGATAATCCTCATCTAGGTTCACACACTGCACCACTACATTACTGTTGCAGACGGTGGCCAATGTCCGAGCAATGAGGAGTCCTGAAGGCAGTTGATCTATTAGGGCGGGCTCTATCTGGACTTCCACTCCTTTGAGGGGTGTACAGGTTCACACAGGCAGCATAAGCACAGTCTGCCCGGGCAGTAAAACGAGTTTGGTAGCGGCCGGAACAACCACCTTCCCCAGGACTTTTCCTTCTCTTGACTTTTCTTGAGCTTGGGCTACCCGTATCAGTTGCTGTAACACCTTTCTTTGGGGTGTGCGGGGGCTCCATCAATTGAGAAAAGCATCTGGTGACTCATTGACTAGGATGGTCCCGAGTTCCTACAGCACATTCATCCCTAGCATCACTGTGGGGCCATTGCCAGGGTCTCAAGCGGTCAACATTACTCCTTTTCGGCCCACATCTTTGCCACACACAGTAATTTGCATCCAGACCACTCCTGCGACCGGGATGGGTAATTGGTTGGCCACTGTCGACTTGATAATTGGGCCCCAATCGGACCGCATCTCCCCAGAAAAATGACATCTGAACTAAGTCTCTGGCATGGTAATCACTTGGGAACTGATATCAACTAGACAATAGATGGCCCGGCCATCCATTTCAGCCCATGCGAGAGGGCACAGGGAAACTAAATTTGCTGGACTTCCTTCTCTCCTTGGCAGCTCAGGCTCTGAGCAGCGTCCCCCAGCCTCGGAGCCCACTAGTTTAACGGCTGACAGATCAGTGGCCTACTCGTCTTGCACATCCTCAGGCATAATGTCCAGTGTCCCCACACCTAAAACAAATCGGAGGTCTCTCTGCTCGGGATTGCCCCATTTCCGGACGGGACTCGGTATTAGTTCTGCCTCCGGAAGAGTTCGGCACCTCCAGGGAGTTCTCAAGCCGGACCACTCTTCTCGCATGTCCTGGATTTCTTTCCGGGTTTCTCTAACCCAACCTGGTTCAGCTGCGGGTGGAATGGATGCCTCCCTGCTCAGGACCTTCAGTCGAGGCTGCCATCCCCTCTTCTTGCTCGCGCTTCCGCCCCAACTTCTAGAAAAGACATACGCGGATTTACCCACAAGCACTCCTGCAGGGCCTGTTTAAGCAACTCATCCCTGATGCATGCCACTGGTTGGTCTCTCAAAATTACATCAGGAGGCCCCACACCCACATCATCCCGCTTAGCGATCGCGGCGTGAGTCTCCTGCAGCGTGTTCGTATATTGGGTGACAGACTTCCCCTCCCTTTGGAAACGACCAAACAAGCGCATCCGCAATTCACCAACCGTGGGGTCCCCATGCATCTCTTCCAAGATCTGTAACACTTTTGGTGAATGTGTTCCGTTCGTGTGGGGGCCGGAACATAACATCTGTCACCTGTTGAAGCGCAATGTAAGCGCGAAACGATCGGCGTCTGTATTTGCTCCATTGTCTTATCTGCCTGCTGTTGGTATGATGATGCCACAATAAAGGATTTCGTTGCACAGGACAGTATGTGCCTATCCGCTTTCTTTTTTATGGATACACAGATTCTTTTTCTTTGGAAGTGGCACCCGTTATCCCTGTTGCGAGTGCAGCTTCATTAACCCGAGGTCATACAGCTGTGCCTTCGTCCTGTTTCTCTCCTATGTTACTCCAAGGGTAACCAGGTTGCGGGATGCAGTGACAGAAGGCAGAGCAAGGGTTAACAAAATGTAACAGTTTAATAAAACAAAGTATTAACTCCTCGCAGGGATGTAAATAGTTAAAGTATGGATAATAGGAATAACAAATATAAAACAATGGCAGTCCAGTTAAGAAACTTATCATGTCCTTTTATGCTCCTCACAGTAGATGATCCCGCAGGGATTGTAGAACCGGCAAAGGCCGGGGAGATGTCCTCATATTTGGGTCCTTTAAACGAGGTTCCGTCTTCTGGCGGCAGCGGTCGTTCTCCGGTACCTTCCGCTGAGCCCCTAGTCCATGAGCACGTGCCGCCATAACAAGAACGCAACACTGAGGGTTAAACGTGAACAAGCATGAAGCAACTGTCAGGGAAGGCATCAAGAGTATGTCCGGTACTCGGCTTTCTCTACTCTGCACGTGCGCAAAACTCAGTCACTGCGCGCACAACACCTCTATCTCGCAGTCACTGGGCGCACGGCATTTCTCCTCAGCGGTCCCGCTGAAGACGGCGGGACCCAAACAATGCAGCCTGTCACGGCGCCGGTGCTCAGGGGACGGAGCACACTGCTCCAGATTCGTGCCAAACTGCCTGCCGCTGCGCGCGTTTTTCCTTTTATGTTGCCCCTCCTACCTGGGTCATGAGGTTGGTCCAGCTCATTTTTTTTCCCCCCAGGCAACATGGGAGACAGCCTCAACAGTTTCGGACCCTGCTCGGTACAGGTACCCGCAGCCCGGTCTTCCTCCTTACAGAGGCACAGAAGGCACTATTACTATGAAGAAAGATGAAAACTATTACCACGTGGAAACACAAATGGTCCTGATGTTGACAAGCCATTTCTTCTAGCCTCCTCTATAGTAGTAGGTTGTCTGTTGTGAACGTTCTGGAGACGACTTCTGAGCGGAGGCTCCCTCTGGTGGTTGCTGACAATATTGAAGCTGTATTGAATGACAAGGCTTCCGCACCTGGAAGCGAGGACTGGCAATCAGGAGAGACTGACTGGGCTGATATAAGTGAGCTGCCTTCCCATGATCCTCGCCGGTGATCAATTGTTGTTTCCTGGTTCATTTGGAAGTCAGCTGGTGTCTTGTCTTCGTCTGCTACTTTCAGATAATTGTTATTTGCTGCTTGTTTCTATCATGTTTGCTATTTCCATTTTTGTCTGCCCTTTTGTGGGAGGTTAGCCGGGTTCCCCTCCAGGGGTCTATGCTACTCTCTGTTTTTCAGTAACCACTGTTTATTTGTTCAATTGCTCTGTCCCTGCTATTTGAGTGGCTGCGGGTTAGCCGCTTGTTCACACCAGAGATCTGATTTAGCAGGTGGCGAGATTGTGTGATCTCAGCATTTTTGAAATCAGAAGTGTTGGAATTTTTTCTAGGGTTGCAGATAGTATTCTGTCCTGTCCTATCTAGGCAGTGTTTGGCCCCAGCGTTTGCTCACTCAATTTATTTTCTGTCTGCATTTGTATTTCGTCTTGTCTAACCGCCATTATATGTGTGGGGGCTACCTATTCCTTTGGGGCTCTACTCCGGGCAGTTAGCTTTCCTGTTTCTATCTTTAGGTGTAGCCAGCTGTCCGGCTGTGCCGAGGCATCTAGGTCACCGTAGGTACGTCCCACGGCTGCTTCTAGTTGTGCGGTTAGTTTAGGGATCTGCAACCCATTAGTTCCCAACCTCTCTGGGTGTTCGGCTGCCTTGGCTGTTTTTTGCTCCTGTCCTCCTCAGCTAACAAATCATAACAGTTGTCCCCTCTCACAGACACATGTGACCAAGAACTTCCCTTGCTGCTGCTGCTTCTCAAACACCCTTTTGAGCTAGTACAGCCATGAGTCTTCTTGGTAATGATGCAACAAGTTTTTCACACCTGGATTTGGAGATCTGTTGTGAATGTGTTAGAGATGGTTTCTGAGCAGAGGCACCCTCTAGTGGTTACAGACAGTACTGAACCTTTCAGCGAGGAGTGACAATCTGGGTTCACTGACTGGTCTGATATAAGGGAGGTTCCCTCCCATGATGGTTGCCGGTGATCAATTGTTCTTGCCTCAATTGTGGTTCCTGGTTCATTTGGAAGTTTGCTGGAGTCTTGCCTGCATCTCCTGCTTTCAGATAAGATATTTTTTGCTTTTCTTTTTGTGCTTGCTTTTTGCATTGTTTTCTGTACTTTTGTGGAGGTCAGCCATGTCCCCTCCTGGGGCCTAAGCTCCTCACAGTTTATCTGCAGCCACTGTTATTTGCTCATTTGCTATTTCCTGTTTTTTCAGCGGCTGCGGCTTGGTTTTTGTTCACACTGAGACCTGATTTAGTGGGTGGCGAGATCGTGTGATCTTAGTATTTTTGTAATCAGAATTGTTGGATTTTTGTAGGGTTTTCTGGGTTGCAGAAAGTAATCTCTCCTGTCCTATCCTATTTAGTCAGCTTGTGGCCCCAGCGTTTGCTCAGTCTATTTTCTGCCTATGTTTGTATTTTCATCTTGTCTAACCGCCATTATATGTTTGGGGGCTTCCTATTTTCTTTGAGGATCTGCTCCGGGGCAGATAGCTTTCATCTTTCTGCCTTTAGGTGTAGTTATCTCTCAGGCTGTGACGAGGCGTCTAGGATCAACGTAGGAACGCTCCACGGCTACCTCTAGTTGTGTCGTTAGTTTAGGAATCTGCAACCCATCAGTTACCAACATCTCAGGTGTTCGGCTGCCCTGCTGTTGTTCCTGTCCTCCTCAGCTACCGAAACATAACAGTATCACCGGCCATAACTGAAAATTATATGGTACTCACAGAAGGGAAAAATAGTGTGGAAAGAAAAAAGTCAGAGTTGTCAGAGATTTTATTTTTTTTTTCTGTCTGTTGCATTTTTTCCCTCTTTCTCTGGTTGCTGAGGAGGATTTTTTTTTTCTCAATGGAGTTTGCACAGTTGTCTGGCCGTGTGGATTAGCTTGCCACTGAGGTTCGGAGTACTGCTACCTATCTTGCTGGGTTGCCGGTTGTGGAACCTAGGATTCCCATGCCAGATTTGTTTTTGGGGGGATCGGGCTAAATTTCTGAATTTCAAAAATAACTGTAAGTTGTTATTTGCCTTAAAGCCTAAGTCCTCAGGTAACACAGCACAGCAGGTTCAAATTGTCTCTCTCCTGCGCGGCGATCCTCGGGATTGGGCTTTTTCCCTGACACCTGGGGACCTGTTTTGAATGATATTGATGCATTTTTTCTGGCTCTGGGGTTATTGTACGATGAACCTAATATCACTGATCAAGCTGAAAAAACCTTGTTGGCATTAAATCAGGGTCTTGAAGACGCTGAGTTGTACTGTCAGAAATTCCGAAAGTGGGCAGTCCTGACCAAATGGAATGATGATGCTTTGGCAGCCCTTTTTCGGAAGGATATGTCAGAGAATGTAAAGGATGTTATGGTTGGATTCCCTGCTCCCTCTGGTCTCAATGATTCTATGTCATTGGCTATTCAAATTGACAGACGTTTGCGTGAGCGCAGAGGTATGCATGAGATAGTGTTGCCTTGTGAGCCAGCTTCTGAGCCCATGCAGTGTGATAGTGACTTCTGGGGCTCAGCGTCATGAGTTTCGAAAGCGCAATGGGTTATGTTTCTACCGTGGTGACGCCTCTCATGCTATTTCAGTCTGCCCTAAGCGGGGAAGACGTTTTGCACGCTCAGTTGTCTTGGGTAGTGTTCAGACTAAATTTCTGTTCACTTACCCTGATTTGCTCCCTGTCCACATTTTCTGCTCAGGCTTTTGTTTATTCAGGAGAAGCTATTAACCTGATGGATTTTGACTTTGCCAAACGTTGTGGGTTTCCCATGATACCCCTGCAGAAGTCTATTCCCCTACTGGGCATTGATTCCACCTTTTTGGCGGAGAATAAACCCCAGTTTTCTACTCAGGTGATAATGAGGTTTGAACCAGATCATCAGGAGAGTTGCAAATTTCTGGTGCTGTATAATCTGCATGACATTATTGTACTAGGTTTCCCTTGGTTACAGTCTCATAATCCTGTTTTGGATTGGAAATCTGTGTCTGTGACCAGTTGGGGCTGCCAATGTGTTAATGCCGATACTCCTGTTTTTTCTGCCTCTCCCAAGTCTCAGGATGTTCCTGACTTTTTGATTTTTCGGATGTGTTTAGTGAAAGTAAATCTGCATCTTTGCCCCCTCACAGGAGCTACGATTGCGCTATTGAATTAGTGCCTGGTGGTAAATTTCCTAAAGGTCGCCTTTTTAACTTGTCTGTACCTGAACACGATGCTATGCGATCTTATATCAAGGAGTCATTGGGGAAGGGTCATATCAGACCATCCTCTTCACCCTTGGGTGCCGGTTTTTTCTTTGTGGCCAAAATGGATGGTTCATTGAGGCCGTGTATTGATTATCGTCTCTTGAATAAGATCACTGTGAAGTATCAATATCCGTTACCCTTGATTTCTGACCTGTTTTCCAGGGTGAAAAGTGCAAGTTGGTTTACCAAGCTTGACCTCAGGGGGCGTATAACCTTATTCGCATTAAGCATTGGGATGAATGGAAGACGGCGTTTAATACCCCAGAGGGGCATTTTGAGTACCTAGTGATGCCTTTTGGGCTCACTAATGCTCCTTCCGTCTTCCAATCCTTCATGAATGATATTTTCAGGGATTTTGTGGATAAATGTCTGATTGTTTATTTGGATGATATCTTGATTTTTTTCCAATGACTGGGACTCTCATGTGAAACATGTTCGGACTGTGTTCCAGATTTTGAGAGAGAATGCACTGTATGTGAATGGATCAAAGTGCCTTTTTGGCATACAGAAGGTCTCATTTCTGGGATTCATTTTGTCTCCATCTGTTATTGAAATGGACCCGGTCAAGGTTCAGGCCATCTGTGATTGGGTTCAACCTACTTCATTGAAGGCTCTTCAGAGATTTTTGGTTTTCCAATTTTATCGTAAATTTATTGGTAATTTCTCCGGTATTGTTAAACCATTGACTGATTTGACCAAAAAGGGTTAGAATCATAGAATGGTAGAGTTGGAAGGGACCTCCTGGGCCTTCTGGTCCAACCCCCTGCTCAAAGCAGGATTCTCTAAATAATCCCAGACAGATGTGTATCCAGCCTCTGTTTGAAGACTTCCATTGAAGGAGAACTCACCACCTCTTGTGGCAGCCTGTTCCACTCCTTGATCACCCTAACTGTCAAAAAGTTTTTTCTAATATCTAATCTGTGTCTCCTCCCATTCAGTTTCATCCCATTGCTTCTAGTCTTTCCTTGTGCAAATGAGAATAAAGATGATCCTTCTACAATGTGACAGCCCTTGAGATATTTGTAGACAGCTATTAAGTCTCCTCTCAGTCTTCTTTTTTGCAAGCTAAACATTCCCAAATCCTGCAACCGTTCCTCATAGGACATGGTTTGCAGACCGGTCACCATTCTGGTGGCTCTTCTCTGAACTTGCTCCAGTTTGTTGATGTCTTTTTTAAAATGTGGTGCCCAAAACTAGACACAGTATTCCAGATGAGGTCTGACCAAAGAGGAGTAGAGGGCAATAATGACCTCACGTGATCTAGACTGTATGCTTCTGTTGATACATCCTAGAATTGCATTTGCCTTTTTTGCTGCTGCATCACACTGTTGACTCATGTTAAGTCTGTGATCAATTAGTATACCCAAGTCTTTTTCACATGTGCTGTTACTTAGCCCTATTCCTCCCATTTTGTATATGCTTTTTTCATTTTTATTACCCAGATGTAGTACTTTGCATTTTTCCCTGTTAAAATCCATTCTGTTAGTTGCTGCCCACTGCTCCAGTTTATGTATATATTTTTGAATCCTCTCTCTGTCTTCTCTAGTATTAGCTACCCCTCCTAGCTTTGTGTCATCAGCAAATTTGATCAGTTTACCCTCAATTCCTTCATCTAAATCATTGATAAAGATGTTGAACAATACAGGGCCCAAAACAGAGCCTTGTGGTACCCCACTTGAGACATTCTTCCAACTGGATGTGCAGCCATTTACAACCACTCTTTGGGTCCGATCACTAAGCCAGTTATGAATCCACCTAACAGTTGCCTTGTCCATTCCATACTTAGTCATTTTTTCAATAAGGATTGTGTGAGATACTTTGTCAAATGCTTTGCTGAAGTCAAGATATACTATATCTACAGCATTTCCCTGATCCACCCAGTCAGTGATTCTGTCATAGAAGGAAATTAAGTTAGTCTGACATGACTTATTAGTTACAAACCCATGCTGACTCTGTTTAATCACTTCATTCTTATCCAGGTACTTGCATACATGTTCTTTAATAATTTGTTCAAAGATCTTTCCTGGTATAGAAGTCAGACTCACCGGCCTGTAGTTCCTTGGGTCCACCTTCTTCCCCTTTTTGAAGATAGGAACAACATTTGCTCTTCTCCAGTCTTCTGGACTTCTCCTGTTCTCCAAGAATTTTCAAAGATTATGGACAGTGGTTCAAGAATTTCTTCTGCTATCTCCTTCAGTACCCTGGGTGTAATTCATCTGGACCTGGAGACTTGAATTCATTTATGTTAGCTAAGTGTTTCCTCACTGTCTTTCTGTTTATAGATATCCTGGATTCTTCTATTCCTTTAATAGACAGTGAAGATCAGTTGATGTTACATTTCCTTTCTGAGAGAAAACAGATGCAAAATAGGAATTTAAAAGTTCAGCCTTCTCAACATCCTGACTTACCATTTCATCATTTTCATCCTGTAAAAATCCTATAGCATCTTTGACTTTTCTTTTACTTTTGACGTATCCCCAAAATCCTTTTTTTGTTGCTTTTGACGTCACTTGCAAGCCTTAATTCATTGTCAGTTTTAGATAATCTGATTTGTGCCCTGCAGGTTCTGCAGACGGCATTATATTCTTCTTTAGATATGCCTCCCTCTTTCCATTTGATAAACATTTCTTTCTTCCTTTTTAGCATGTGTTTAAGTTCTATGTTCATCCATCCTGGTTTCCTTAAATGCTTCCCATTCTTCCCTCTTTTCGGAATTGTTAACGATTGTTCTGATGTGGTGAATTGGCCTCCTGAGGCAGTTTCTGCGTTTCAGTAAATTAAGCAAGATTCACTTCTGCTCCTGTTCTACGGCAGCCTGATGTTTCTCTACCGTTTCAGGGGAGGTTGATGCCTCTGAAATTGGGGCAGGTGCCGTTTTGTCCCAAAGAGATCCAGAGACCTCTAAGAGTAACCCTTGTGCCTTTTTCTCTCGAAAATTTTCTCCAACTGAACGTAATTATGACAGGGGTAATCGGAGTTATTGACCATGAAGTGGGCCTTTGAAGAGTAGAGACATTGGCTGGAAGGAGGCAAACATCAGGTGGTGGTCCTCGCGGACCATAAGAATCTGGTTTATCTGGAATCAGCCAAGCGACTTAATCCTAGACAGGCCAGGTGGGCCTTGTTTTTCACACGTTTTAATTTTGTGGTTTCTTTTCTTTCCTGGCGCTAAGAATGTTAAGGCGGATGCCCTCTCGAGAGTTTCTTTTTCGGACTCTCCTGAGTTATCTGATCCTACTGTTATTTTGAAAGAGGGTGTAGTTCTTTCTGCCATCTCGCCCAATTTGAGACTGGCTCTGGAAGGGTGTCAGAAGGATAAACCTGAGCGCTGCCCTATTGGGAAATTGTTTGTCCCAGACTAGTGGAAGAAGAGTGTGATGTCTGAGATTCATTGTTCCGCATTGGCTGGTCATCCCGGATTTTTGGTACCAGAGACTTGGTGAGTCGTTCCTTTTGGTGGCCTACTTTGTCTCGTGACGTCAGGGAATTTGTGCAGTCATGTGGGACTTGCTCTCGCTCCAAGCCTTGCTCTCGCTCTAGTGGTTTGTTGATGCCATTACCTGTGCCCAAGAGGCCATGGACCCATATCTCTATGGATTTTATTTCCGACCTCCCTGTTTCTCAGAGAATGACCGTTATCTGGGTAATCTGTGATAGGTTTCCAAGATGAAACATCTGTGCCATTACCTAAGTTACCTTCCTCCTCCGAATTGGTGCCTTTGTTCCTTCAGCATGTGTTCGGTTACATGGCATTCAGGAGAACATTGTGTCTGACAGAGGAGTCCAGTTTTTTCCAGATTTTGGAGGACATTTTGTTCAAAACTTGGTGTTCAATTATCTTTCTCCTCTGCTTTTCACCCTCAGACCAATGACAAACCAAGAGAACAAACCAACCTGGAGACTTATTTGAGATGTTTTGTGTCTGCTGATCAAGATGACTGGGTCTCTTTTTTGCCTTTGGCTGAGTTTGCTCTTAATAATAGGCTACTCTGCCACCTTGAATTTTCCATTTTTCTGCAATTCTGGGTTTCAACCCTCGATTTTCTTTGGACAGGCGAGGGGTTCTGTCTGTCCGGGTGTTGACTCTGTTGTGGAGCGTATGCAGCAGATTTGGGACCAGGTAGTGGAGAGGTTTTCTCTCTCTCAGAGAAGGCCCAAAGGTTTGCCAACCCTTTCATAGGACTGAGGTCCTCGTTTAAAGTGGGGGACTTGGTTGGTTGTCCTCAAGAAATATCCCTATGAGGGTTTTCATCTCCCCAAAATTTAAGCCTAGTTCATTGGAACCTAAAGATCAGGAAAATTCTTAAACCCGTTTCCTTCCTTTGCTTCTTCCAGGACATTTAAACTAAACTGTTCCACAATCCCTTATTGAAGAGGATTGTCGAGCCAGGGTTCCTATGGCTGCATCTCCCGACCCTGTTTTGGGAGGGCAATCTGGATATGTTTAGAAAAAATTGGATTCTCGTTTTTCTAGACGGAAAATCCAGTATTTGGGTAAGTGGAGAGGTTATGGCAGGAGGAAATTCTTGGGGTTTGCTTCGGACATCCATCTAGGGGGACTGATCCGTGCCTATCACCGGCCATCCTGACGGCCTGGTTGCACAAGTGAGGGTTTTGGTGACCCCTCCTCAAGGGGGGGGGGTACTTATGAATTTCAGAGATGGTTTCTGAGCAGAGGGGCCCCCCTGGTGGTTACAACATACTGAACCTTTCAGCGAGGAATGGCAACGGGTTCACTGACTGGTCTGATATAAGGGAGGTTCCCTCACAGATGGTTGCCGGGATCAATTGTTTTTTGTCTCAATTGTGGTTCCGGTTCATTTGAAAGTTTGCTGATCTTCCTCATCCTGCTATCAATAAGATATTTTCTGCTTTTATTTTGTGCTTCTTTTTGCAAGTTCCCTGCACTTCTGTGGGGTCAGCCGGGCCCCCCCGGGGGCTTGTGCTCCTCTCAGTTTATCTGGAAGCCACTTTATTTGTTCTTTTGCTTTTCCTGTTTTTTCAGTGGCTGCCTTAGTTTTGTTAAACCGAGATCTGATTTGGTGGTACAGATCGGTGACTGCAATTGAAAAAATGGGGGCACTGCAAGTATTAAACAATCA
>JARQOD010000002.1:299572395-299623034 GCA_033576555.1 Oophaga sylvatica
AGCCCTTTTTCGGAAGGATATGTCAGAGAATGTAAAGGATGTTATGGTTGGATTCCCTGCTCCCTCTGGTCTCAATGATTCTATGTCATTGGCTATTCAAATTGACAGACGTTTGCGTGAGCGCAGAGGTATGCATGAGATAGTGTTGCCTTGTGAGCCAGCTTCTGAGCCCATGCAGTGTGATAGTGACTTCTGGGGCTCAGCGTCATGAGTTTCGAAAGCGCAATGGGTTATGTTTCTACCGTGGTGACGCCTCTCATGCTATTTCAGTCTGCCCTAAGCGGGGAAGACGTTTTGCACGCTCAGTTGTCTTGGGTAGTGTTCAGACTAAATTTCTGTTCACTTACCCTGATTTGCTCCCTGTCCACATTTTCTGCTCAGGCTTTTGTTTATTCAGGAGAAGCTATTAACCTGATGGATTTTGACTTTGCCAAACGTTGTGGGTTTCCCATGATACCCCTGCAGAAGTCTATTCCCCTACTGGGCATTGATTCCACCTTTTTGGCGGAGAATAAACCCCAGTTTTCTACTCAGGTGATAATGAGGTTTGAACCAGATCATCAGGAGAGTTGCAAATTTCTGGTGCTGTATAATCTGCATGACATTATTGTACTAGGTTTCCCTTGGTTACAGTCTCATAATCCTGTTTTGGATTGGAAATCTGTGTCTGTGACCAGTTGGGGCTGCCAATGTGTTAATGCCGATACTCCTGTTTTTTCTGCCTCTCCCAAGTCTCAGGATGTTCCTGACTTTTTGATTTTTCGGATGTGTTTAGTGAAAGTAAATCTGCATCTTTGCCCCCTCACAGGAGCTACGATTGCGCTATTGAATTAGTGCCTGGTGGTAAATTTCCTAAAGGTCGCCTTTTTAACTTGTCTGTACCTGAACACGATGCTATGCGATCTTATATCAAGGAGTCATTGGGGAAGGGTCATATCAGACCATCCTCTTCACCCTTGGGTGCCGGTTTTTTCTTTGTGGCCAAAATGGATGGTTCATTGAGGCCGTGTATTGATTATCGTCTCTTGAATAAGATCACTGTGAAGTATCAATATCCGTTACCCTTGATTTCTGACCTGTTTTCCAGGGTGAAAAGTGCAAGTTGGTTTACCAAGCTTGACCTCAGGGGGCGTATAACCTTATTCGCATTAAGCATTGGGATGAATGGAAGACGGCGTTTAATACCCCAGAGGGGCATTTTGAGTACCTAGTGATGCCTTTTGGGCTCACTAATGCTCCTTCCGTCTTCCAATCCTTCATGAATGATATTTTCAGGGATTTTGTGGATAAATGTCTGATTGTTTATTTGGATGATATCTTGATTTTTTTCCAATGACTGGGACTCTCATGTGAAACATGTTCGGACTGTGTTCCAGATTTTGAGAGAGAATGCACTGTATGTGAATGGATCAAAGTGCCTTTTTGGCATACAGAAGGTCTCATTTCTGGGATTCATTTTGTCTCCATCTGTTATTGAAATGGACCCGGTCAAGGTTCAGGCCATCTGTGATTGGGTTCAACCTACTTCATTGAAGGCTCTTCAGAGATTTTTGGGTTTTTTCCAATTTTTATCGTAAATTTATTGGTAATTTCTCCGGTATTGTTAAACCATTGACTGATTTGACCAAAAAGGGTTAGAATCATAGAATGGTAGAGTTGGAAGGGACCTCCTGGGCCTTCTGGTCCAACCCCCTGCTCAAAGCAGGATTCTCTAAATAATCCCAGACAGATGTGTATCCAGCCTCTGTTTGAAGACTTCCATTGAAGGAGAACTCACCACCTCTTGTGGCAGCCTGTTCCACTCCTTGATCACCCTAACTGTCAAAAAGTTTTTTCTAATATCTAATCTGTGTCTCCTCCCATTCAGTTTCATCCCATTGCTTCTAGTCTTTCCTTGTGCAAATGAGAATAAAGATGATCCTTCTACAATGTGACAGCCCTTGAGATATTTGTAGACAGCTATTAAGTCTCCTCTCAGTCTTCTTTTTTGCAAGCTAAACATTCCCAAATCCTGCAACCGTTCCTCATAGGACATGGTTTGCAGACCGGTCACCATTCTGGTGCTCTTCTCTGAACTTGCTCCAGTTTGTTGATGTCTTTTTTAAAATGTGGTGCCCAAAACTAGACACAGTATTCCAGATGAGGTCTGACCAAAGAGGAGTAGAGGGCAATAATGACCTCACGTGATCTAGACTGTATGCTTCTGTTGATACATCCTAGAATTGCATTTGCCTTTTTTGCTGCTGCATCACACTGTTGACTCATGTTAAGTCTGTGATCAATTAGTATACCCAAGTCTTTTTCACATGTGCTGTTACTTAGCCCTATTCCTCCCATTTTGTATATGCTTTTTTCATTTTTATTACCCAGATGTAGTACTTTGCATTTTTCCCTGTTAAAATCCATTCTGTTAGTTGCTGCCCACTGCTCCAGTTTATGTATATATTTTTGAATCCTCTCTCTGTCTTCTCTAGTATTAGCTACCCCTCCTAGCTTTGTGTCATCAGCAAATTTGATCAGTTTACCCTCAATTCCTTCATCTAAATCATTGATAAAGATGTTGAACAATACAGGGCCCAAAACAGAGCCTTGTGGTACCCCACTTGAGACATTCTTCCAACTGGATGTGCAGCCATTTACAACCACTCTTTGGGTCCGATCACTAAGCCAGTTATGAATCCACCTAACAGTTGCCTTGTCCATTCCATACTTAGTCATTTTTTCAATAAGGATTGTGTGAGATACTTTGTCAAATGCTTTGCTGAAGTCAAGATATACTATATCTACAGCATTTCCCTGATCCACCCAGTCAGTGATTCTGTCATAGAAGGAAATTAAGTTAGTCTGACATGACTTATTAGTTACAAACCCATGCTGACTCTGTTTAATCACTTCATTCTTATCCAGGTACTTGCATACATGTTCTTTAATAATTTGTTCAAAGATCTTTCCTGGTATAGAAGTCAGACTCACCGGCCTGTAGTTCCTTGGGTCCACCTTCTTCCCCTTTTTGAAGATAGGAACAACATTTGCTCTTCTCCAGTCTTCTGGGACTTCTCCTGTTCTCCAAGAATTTTCAAAGATTATGGACAGTGGTTCAAGAATTTCTTCTGCTATCTCCTTCAGTACCCTGGGGTGTAATTCATCTGGACCTGGAGACTTGAATTCATTTATGTTAGCTAAGTGTTTCCTCACTGTCTTTCTGTTTATAGATATCCTGGATTCTTCTATTCCTTTAATAGGACAGTGAAGATCAGTTGATGTTACATTTCCTTTCTGAGAGAAAACAGATGCAAAATAGGAATTTAAAAGTTCAGCCTTCTCAACATCCTGACTTACCATTTCATCATTTTCATCCTGTAAAAATCCTATAGCATCTTTGACTTTTCTTTTACTTTTGACGTATCCCCAAAATCCTTTTTTGTTGCTTTTGACGTCACTTGCAAGCCTTAATTCATTGTCAGCTTTAGATAATCTGATTTGTGCCCTGCAGGTTCTGCAGACGGCATTATATTCTTCTTTAGATATGCCTCCCTCTTTCCATTTGATAAACATTTCTTTCTTCCTTTTTAGCATGTGTTTAAGTTCTATGTTCATCCATCCTGGTTTCCTTAAATGCTTCCCATTCTTCCCTCTTTTCGGAATTGTTAACGATTGTTCTGATGTGGTGAATTGGCCTCCTGAGGCAGTTTCTGCGTTTCAGTAAATTAAGCAGAGATTCACTTCTGCTCCTGTTCTACGGCAGCCTGATGTTTCTCTACCGTTTCAGGTGGAGGTTGATGCCTCTGAAATTGGGGCAGGTGCCGTTTTGTCCCAAAGAGATCCAGAGACCTCTAAGAGTAACCCTTGTGCCTTTTTCTCTCGAAAATTTTCTCCAACTGAACGTAATTATGACATGGGTAATCGGGAGTTATTGACCATGAAGTGGGCCTTTGAAGAGTAGAGACATTGGCTGGAAGGAGGCAAACATCAGGTGGTGGTCCTCGCGGACCATAAGAATCTGGTTTATCTGGAATCAGCCAAGCGACTTAATCCTAGACAGGCCAGGTGGGCCTTGTTTTTCACACGTTTTAATTTTGTGGTTTCTTTTCTTCCTGGCGCTAAGAATGTTAAGGCGGATGCCCTCTCGAGGAGTTTCTTTGCGGACTCTCCTGAGTTATCTGATCCTACTGTTATTTTGAAAGGGTGTGTAGTTCTTTCTGCCATCTCGCCCAATTTGAGACTGGCTCTGGAAGGGTGTCAGAAGGATAAACCTGAGCGCTGCCCTATTGGGAAATTGTTTGTCCCAGACTAGTGGAAGAAGAGTGTGATGTCTGAGATTCATTGTTCCGCATTGGCTGGTCATCCCGGGATTTTTGGTACCAGAGACTTGGTGAGTCGGTCCTTTTGGTGGCCTACTTTGTCTCGTGACGTCAGGGAATTTGTGCAGTCATGTGGGACTTGCTCTCGCTCCAAGCCTTGCTCTCGCTCTAGTGGTTTGTTGATGCCATTACCTGTGCCCAAGAGGCCATGGACCCATATCTCTATGGATTTTATTTCCGACCTCCCTGTTTCTCAGAGAATGACCGTTATCTGGGTAATCTGTGATAGGTTTTCCAAGATGATACATCTTGTGCCATTACCTAAGTTACCTTCCTCCTCCGAATTGGTGCCTTTGTTCCTTCAGCATGTGGTTCGGTTACATGGCATTCAGGAGAACATTGTGTCTGACAGAGGAGTCCAGTTTGTTTCCAGATTTTGGAGGACATTTTGTTCTAAACTTGGTGTTCAATTATCTTTCTCCTCTGCTTTTCACCCTCAGACCAATGGACAAACCAAGAGAACAAACCAGACCTTGGAGACTTATTTGAGATGTTTTGTGTCTGCTGATCAAGATGACTGGGTCTCTTTTTTGCCTTTGGCTGAGTTTGCTCTTAATAATAGGGCTAGCTCTGCCACCTTGATGTCTCCATTTTTCTGCAATTCTGGGTTTCACCCTCGATTTTCTTTGGGACAGGCGGAGGCTTCTGTCTGTCCGGGTGTTGACTCTGTTGTGGAGCGTATGCAGCAGATTTGGGACCAGGTAGTGGAGAGGTTGTCTCTCTCTCAGGAGAAGGCCCAAAGGTTTGCCAACTTGCATAGGACTGATGGTCCTCGGTTTAAAGTGGGGGACTTGGTTTGGTTGTCCTCAAGAAATATCCCTATGAGGGTTGCATCTCCAAAGTTTAAGCCTAGGTTCATTGGAACCTTATAAGATCATGGAGATTCTTAATCCTGTTTCCTTCCGTTTGCTTCTTCCAGGGACATTTAAGATCTATAACGTGTTCCACAAGTCCTTATTGAAGAGGTTTGTCGAGCCAGTGGTTCCTATGGCTGCATCTCCTGACCCTGTTTTGGTTGAGGGCAATCTGGAGTATGTGGTTGAGAAAATATTGGATTCTCGTTTTTCTAGACGGAAACTCCAGTATTTGGCTAAGTGGAGAGGTTATGGTCAGGAGGAAATTCTTGGGTGTTTGCTTCGGACATCCATGCTAGGAGACTGATCCGTGCCTATCACCGAGCTCATCCTGATCGGCCTGGTTGCACAAGTGAGGGTTCGGTGACCCCTCCTCAAGGGGGGGGGTACTGTTATGAATGTTCTAGAGATGGTTTCTGAGCAGAGGCTCCCTCTGGTGGTTACAGACAGTACTGAACCTTTCAGCGAGGAATGGCAATCTGGGTTCACTGACTGGTCTGATATAAGGGAGGTTCCCTCACATGATGGTTGCCGGTGATCAATTGTTCTTGTCTCAATTGTGGTTCCTGGTTCATTTGAAAGTTTGCTGAGTCTTGCCTGCATCTTCTGCTATCAGATAAGATATTTTCTGCTTTTATTTTTGTGCTTGCTTTTTGCATAGTTCCCTGCACTTCTGTGGAGGTCAGCCAGGTCCCCTCCGGGGGCTTGTGCTCCTCTCAGTTTATCTGAAGCCACTGTTATTTGTTCTTTTGCTTTTTCCTGTTTTTTCAGTGGCTGCGGCTTAGTTTTGTTAAACCAGAGATCTGATTTAGGTGGTACAGATCGTGTGACTGCAATATGAAAAAATGGGCGCACTGCGAAGTATTAAACAATCAATATCAGGGGGTGCAAACAGTGGTCAATAATAGTGGGAAGACTGGAGGAAGAAAAAGATGACCACCAAAAATGTTGCACACCACCCTATATAATAATAAAAAATGACTTTATTGGCAAACAACAATAAAAACATACTAAAAACAGTGAGAAGCCAACCGCATACATCCTGCTATACAATAGTCAATAATAAGGCAAAACATGTAGTATAAGCCATCCTATAATCAGCAATAATGCCTAATATATAATTGACAAAATGTCCACAAAGAAAACCCCCATATGTATGGTTAAATGTGGACAAAACCACAAATAAACCAGCAGCTGTGTGAACATAGACAAAAATGTTCTGTGAACCAGAATGCACCCATGAGGTAGAGAAAGACAATAATTATGCACAGCAAAAGTTGCTAAGATATACTACCAGTCAGGGAAATCCCATGCAATGTGCCCAGATGCAAGTCCAAAGAATGAAAAGCAATGAGCGATGTAGAAATGTGCTCACAAATCTGCCATGGTGAAGGAGGGCAAGTGACAAGGAAGCTGGAGGCAGAGGCGGAGGCTGCTCGTGTGATCTCATGTGTTTTTGCAATCAGAAGAGTTGGTATTTTTTAGGGTTTTTTTTGGATTGCAGTGAGAATCCTTTCCTGTACTTTTCTGTCTAGACAGATTGGGCCCCAGCGTTTGCTCATTCTATTTTCTGTCTGTGTCCGTGCTTCTTTTTGTCTAACCGCCATTACATGTTTGGGGGCTTCCTATTTTCTTTGGGGATCTGCTACGGGGCATATAGCTTTCCTCTTTCTGCCTTTAGGTGTAGTTATCTCTCAGGCTGTGACGAGGCGCTAGGATCAACGTAGGAACGCTCCACGGCTACCTCTAGTTGTGTGGTTAGTTCAGGTTACTGCAATTCAATAGGTTCCAGCCTCTCTGGTGATTGCCATATTTGCTTTTTCTCCTCAGCTACCAAAACACAACAAACTCCTCTGTCAGACACAATGTTGTCCGGAATGCCATGTAACCGAACCACGTGCTGAAGGAACAAAGGCACCAATTCGGAGGAGGAAGGTAACTTAGTTAATGGCACAAGATGTATCATCTTGGAAAACCTATCACAGATTACCCAGACAACAGTCATTTTCTGAGAAACAGGGAGGTCGGAAATAAAATCCATAGATATATGGGTCCATGGCCTCTTGGGCACAGGTAATGGCATCAACAAACCACTAGAGCGAGAGCAAGGCTTGGAGCGAGAGCAAGTCCCACATGACTGCACAAATTCCCTGACGTCACGAGACAAAGTAGGCCACCAAAAGGACCGACTCACCAAGTCTCTGGTACCAAAAATCCCGGGATGACCAGCCAACGCGGAACAATGAATCTCAGACATCACACTCTTCTTCCACTGGTCTGGGACAAACAATTTCCCAGCGCTCAGGTTTATCCTCCTGACACCCCTCCAGAGCCAGTCTCAAATTGGGCAAGATGGCAGAAAGTACTACACCCTCTTTCAAAATAACAGCAGGATCAGATAACTCAGGAGAATCCGCAAAGAAACTCCTTGAGAGGGCATCCGCCTTAACATTCTTAGTGCCAGGAAGAAAAGAAACCACAAAATTAAAACGTGTGAAAAACAAGGCCCACCTGGCCTGTCTAGGATTAAGTCGCTTGGCTGATTCGAGATAAACCAGGTTCTTATGGTCCGTGAGGACCACCACCTGATGTTTGGCTCCTTCCAGCCAATGTCTCCACTCTTCAAAGGCCCACTTCATGGCCAATAACTCCCGATTACCCACGTCATAATTACGTTCAGTTGGAGAAAACTTTCGAGAGAAAAAGGCACAAGGGTTACTCTTAGAGGTCTCTGTATCCCTTTGGGACAAAACGGCACCTGCCCCAATCTCAGAGGCATCAACCTCCACCTGAAACGGCAGAGAAACATCAGGCTGCCGTAGAACAGGAGCAGAAATGAATCTCTGCTTAAGTTCCTGAAATGCAGAAACTGCCTCAGGAGGCCAATTCACCACATCGGAACCCTTTTTGGTCAGATCAGTCAATGGTTTAACAATACCAGAGAAATTACCAATAAATTTACGATAAAAATTGGCAAAACCCAAAAATCTCTGAAGAGCCTTCAATGAAGTAGGTTGAACCCAATCACAGATGGCCTGAACCTTGACCGGGTCCATTTCAATAACAGATGGAGACAAAATGAATCCCAGAATTGAGACCTTCTGTATGCCAAAAAGACACGTTGATCCCTTCACATACAGTGCATTCTCTCTCAAAATCTGGAACACAGTCCGAACATGTTTCACATGAGAGTCCCAGTCATTGGAAAAAAACAAGATATCATCCAAATAAACAATCAGAAATTTATCCCCAAAAAAATTCCCTGAAAATATCATTCTTGAAGGATTGGAAGACGGAAGGGGCATTAGTGAGCCCAAAGGGCATCACTAGGTACTCAAAATGCCCCTCTGGGGTATTAAACGCCGTCTTCCATTCATCCCCGTGCTTAATACGAATAAGGTTATACGCCCCCCTGAGGTCAAGCTTGGTAAACCAACTAGCACTTTTCACTCTGGAAAACATCAGAAATCAAGGGTAACGGATATTGATATTTCACAGTGATCTTATTCAGGAGGCGATAATCAATACACGGCCTCAATGAACCATCCTTTTTGGCCACAAAGAAAAAACCGGCACCCATGGGTGAAGAGGATGGTCTGATATGACCCTTCTCCAATGACTCCTTGATATAAGATCGCATAGCATCGTGTTCAGGTACAGATAAATTAAAAAGGCGACCTTTAGGAAATTTACCACCAGGCACTAATTCAATAGCGCAATCGTAGCTCCTGTGAGGGGGTAAGGATGCAGATTTACTTTCACTAAACACATCAGAAAAATCAGTCAAAAAGTCAGGAACATCCTGAGACTCGGGAGAGGCAGAAAAAAACGGAGTGCCAGCATTCACACATTGGCAGCCCCAACTGGTCACATACACAGATTTCCAATCCAAAACAGGATTATGAATCTGCAACCAAGGAATACCCAGAACAATAATGTCATGCAGATTATGCAACACCAGAAATTTGCAACTCTCCTGATGATCTGGTTCAACCCTCATTATCATCTGAGTAGAAAACTGGGGTTTATTCTCCGCCAAAGGGGTAGAATTAATGCCCAATAGGGGAATAGACTTCCGCAGGGGTATCATGGGAAAGCCACAACGTTTGGCAAAGTCGAAATCCATCAGGTTAATAGCTGCTCCTGAATCAACTAAAGCCTGAGCCGAAAATGTGGACATGGAGTAAATCAGGGTAACAGTCAACAGAAATTTAGTCTGAACACTACCCAAGGCAACTGAGCGTGCAAAACGACTTCCCCGCTTAGGGCAGATGGAAATAGCATGAGAGGCGTCACCACAGTAGAAACATAACCCATTGCGCTTTCGAAATTCTTGACGCTGTGCCCCAGAGGTCACTCCATCACACTGCATGGGCTCAGGAGCTGGCCCACAAGGCAACACCATCTCACGCATACCTCTGTGCTCACGCAAACGTCTGTCAATTTGAATAGCCAAAGACATAGAATCATTGAGACCAGAGGGTACAGGGAATCCCACCATAATGTCCTTTTCATTCTCTGACAGATCCTTCTGAAAAAGGGCTGCCAAAGCATCATCATTCCATTTGGTCAGGACTGCCCACTTTTGAAATTTCTGACAGTACAGTTCAGCGGCTTCACAGCCCTGACTTAATGCCAACAAGGTCTTAGCATGATCAGTGACATTAGGTTCATCGTACAACAACCCCAGAGCCTGAAAAAATACATCAACATCATTCAAAACAGGATCCCCAGGTGTCAGGGAAAAAGCCCAATCCTGAGGGTCGCCGCGCAGGAGACAGATGATAATTTGAACCTACTGTGCTGCGTTCCCTGAGGACTTAGGCTTCAAGGCAAAAAACAACTTACAGTTATTTTTGAAATTCAGAAATTTAGCCCGATCCCCCAAAAACAAATCTAGCATGGGAATCCTAAGCTCCACAACCAGCAACCCAGCAAGATAGGTAGCAATACTCCGAACCTCAGTGGCAAGCTGATTCCCACGGCCAGACAACTGTGCAAATTCCATTGAGAGAAAAAAAATCCTCCTCAGCACCCAGAGAAAAAGAGGGAAAAAATGCAACAAACAGAAAAAAAAAATATCTGACAACTCTGACAACTTTTTTTTTCTTTCCACACTATTTTTCCCTTCTGTGAGTACTATACAATTTCAGCTTGGCCGGTGATACTGTTATGTTTAGGTAGCTGAGGAGAAAAAGCAAAAACAGTAATACACCAGAGAGGCTGGAACTTATTGGATTGCAGTAACCTGAACTAACCCCAACAACTAGAGGTAGCCGTGGAGCGTTCCTACGTTGATCCTAGATGCCTCGTCACAGCCTGAGAGATAGCTACACCTAAAGGCAGAAAGAGGAAGGCTATCTGCCCTGGAGCAGATCCCCAAAGAAAATAGGAAGCCCCCAAACATGTAATGGCGGTTAGACAAGAGGAAGCACGGACTCAGACAAAATAGAATGAGCAACCGCTGGGGCCCAATCTGTCTAGACAGAAAAGTACTGGAAAGGATTCTTACTGCAATCCAAAAAAAACCCTAAAAAATACCAACTCTTCTGATTGCAAAAACACCTGAGATCACACGTTCTCTACCACCTAAATCAGATCTCTGGTGTAACAAAACTAAGCCGCAGCACTGAAGAACCAGGAAAAATCAAATGAACAAATAACAGTGGCTTCAGATAAACTGAGAGGAGCACAAGTCCCCAGGAGGGGACCCGGCTGACCTCCACAGAAGTGCAGGGTACTATGCAAAAAGCAAGCACAAAAATAAAAGCAGAAAATATCTGATCTGAAAGCAAAAGATGCAGGCAAGACTCAGCAAGCTTCCAAATGAACCAGGAACCACAATTGAGACAAGAACAATTGATCACCGGCGACCATCATGGGAGGGAACCTCCCTTATATCAGTCCAGTCCGTGATCCCAGATTGCCATTCCTCGCTGTGAGGTTCAGTACTGTCTGCAACCACCAGAGGGAGCCTCTGCTCAGAAACCATCTCCAGCACATTCATATCAGATTAGAGCCAAGGTAGCAGATCTCCTTGTTTTCTCCCCTACCTTTTGGAAGATAAAATTGTCAGCAAGAGAGGATAAGAATTTCCTGGACCTGTTAGTTTTGCCAGAGAGAGTTTCCCATCAAATGTCTGGATAGTTGAAATCTCCCATGACCACTATGTCATATTTTTTTGGAGAACTTGGCCATGATGCATAAAGAGTTCATCCATATCTTCAGCTTGCATAGGCGGCCTGTAGTAAATGCCTACAATGG
Organism: Oophaga sylvatica; assembly: GCA_033576555.1. NCBI lineage: Eukaryota > Metazoa > Chordata > Amphibia > Anura > Dendrobatidae > Oophaga > Oophaga sylvatica. Next base: position 299,583,875 of record JARQOD010000002.1, read on the forward strand.
TGTCCTTTCTATTGTTCGCTCCTTGTATTCTTACCCAGTTTCCACAGAACTCCCAGTCTCTGAAGCTTCAATCTCTGTGCAGTTATACGCTTTTCTAACATACAATGCCACTCCTCCTCCTCGTTTATCAAGTCTGTTTCTTGCAAATAAGTTGTATCCTTCTAGCCTTGTATTCCAATCATGTGTATCGTCCCACCAAGTTTCAGTGATTCCAATGACATCATACTTCTCCTGCGTTAGTTGTTCCAATTCTCCTTGTTTGTTGCCCATGCTTTGTGCATTTGTATAGAAACATTTTAGTTTGTGATTGGCTTCTCTTCCTCCAATATTTTTATTATTTAGATTTTTTTTGTCTTCGTTCTTCCTTTCCACTTCTATTAGCAGAGTTCTCAATAGCATTTGTCAGGTGTGTGAATTTTTCTGGCCTTTTGCTTCCCTTCCCAGATTGTTCTAGTTTAAAGCTCTCCTGATGAGTGTAGCAAGGCGACTTCCAAATACATGTTTTCCAGTCTTCGTAAGGTGCACCCCATCTCTAGCAAGTAGTCCATCGTATAGGTAATTCACTCCGTGATCCAGAAATCCAAATCCTTGCTGATGGCACCATCAACGTAGCCAGTTATTCACCTGCAGAATTTTATTTCACCTCCTTGTTCCATGGCCATCCACTGGGAGGATGGAGGAGAAGACCACCTGCGCACCCAGTTCTTTCACTTTCTTGCCTAAGTTTTTAAAAATATTTAGAATTGAGAGTCCTCAGTGGTTGATACCTTTTAATGGCTAACTGAAAAGATGGTAAAAAGATGGTAGCAGTTTGTTACCATCTTTTCAGTTAGCCATTAAAAGGTATCAACCACTGAGGACTCTCAAGCAGTTTGTTACTATCTTTTCAGTTAGCCATTAAAAGGTATCAACCACTGAGGACTCTCAATTCTAAATATTTTTCTATCTAATGGCTAACACGGTATTAAGATATACATCTTTACTGTATCAAAATTAAGTTTTTAAAGTCACTGCAGATGGTTTCCAGGTCACTTCTTGTGGTGTCCTTTGTCCCCACATGTATTAACAGGAATGGGTAGTCATCTTTAGGTCTGAAGAGTCCTGATATCCTGTCAGACACATCTTTAATTTTTGCATCTGGAAGACAGCACATTTCTCTTGAGGTTATATCCGGTCTGCAGATAGCTGCCTCTGTTCCTCTCAACAGGGAATCCCCCATGACCACAACTCTCAGTTTCTTCTTCACAACATTTTTCTTTCTCCATCCAGGAGGACTCTGAGGGTGTACAAGGTTGTTCTTTGTGGGCAAAGTCTTATCCTGATGTATTTTTTCATTGTTCTCCTGTGTGAGAGCCTGTTACTGGTTCCTGAGCAGTATGGGTGCTGACTGCCTCCTTGATCCTCCTGCTTCTCTCGGTCACATGCTTCCATTCCTCTGTTTCTTCAGGTGAACTTTGAATTTCTTCTCTTTCTGTACCATGAAGAGATAATTCTGCTCTGTCTAAGAACTCTTCATCTTCCTTAATGATCTTCAAAGTAGCTAACCTCTCTTCTAGATTTCGCAACTTTTCCTCCAACATGGACACAAGCTTGCATTTGTGGCATGTGAAATTTGGCTTTTCCACTGGTAAATCTGTGAACATGTAGCAAGAAATGCAGTTCAACAAATGGCTTCTTGCCTCTTCCATACTCTTATTGTTAAAGAGATATCAAAGCGGTGAAAAACGTACTGATGTCCTCCTTTCAGCTGCAACGGCCAAAACCCAGTGTTCTTGGAGCTCGCAGAGACTCTTCACTTACCCCAGAATGAACTGGGAATATGCAAATGATCTCCTCAGGACTCCTTCCCTGGTTTTCATTGATGTTGGTGATATGGTCACTTCTGGATTTTTAGGTTTTTAATTGTTTTTATTGTCATGATGTTTTGTCCTATATAAATAAAATATACTTATTTTATCACCGGTGTGCTTATCGTTGTGTATGCCTTTTTTGTTATGTTTCAAATTGCTTACTAATTTAGCACCCATTTCCATATTACCTTTGAGTCTCCCTCCTTTGTGGGACTGTTCTAGTGGTGAATAACCCCTTTAATACCACATGCATAAGACAGTACCATGTGCAGGAGGCTGTTCAACAGCATACGGAGTCCCAGTGAGTCCAGCGTGCAGCTTTGTCCTTGTATATGGAAGAATACCTCAACTCATTGGGAATGTGATACAGCACCATGCAATTTTCTTTGTTAGATTTGTGAATTACCTGCATATGGGCAGCACGGTGGCTCAGTGGTTAGCACTGTTGTTTTGCAGTGCTGGGGTCCTGGGTTCAAATCCCACCAAGGACATCTGCAAGAAGTTTGTATGTTCTCCCTGTGTTTGTGTGGGTTTCATAAACTTTCTTCACTTTCCTCCCATACTTCAATGACCTACTGATAGGGAATCTAGATTGTGAGCCCAAATGGGGACAGTGTTGGTAATGTCCATAAAACCGTGTGGAATTAATGGGTTCTGTATTAGTGAGTAAAATAAAATGAATAATATAAATACACATGCTTATGGAGGAACCTTAAGATTCTATGCACCATATACGTCGAGCTCTTTCACAGCTCTGCAGAATACCTACAGTATGTAACTGGAACCTTCATATATGTGTGCTAGTTGTAAAGAAGGGAAGGCATTATAAATATTTCAGAATATTGTTGAATGCATTTTTTTTTCAGCATACTATTCCATTAACTGATGTATACATACAATACTAATACAGATTCTAATTAATCTGTCAATTTAAAAGGAGTTTTACAATCTCTGAAGAAAAGTCTGCAGTCACTCTGTGACTGTAGATTCCCAAATCATGACAGTGTGTGGTGTGCACACTGTTACCATTCTCCTGCATGCCCCGTGCAAGTCTGCAAACAGTTGACCACATATATGCGATTTACATACTAGTCTCATCTGGCTTCTTACAATTCTCTTCTTTTGGGAGAAGCCAGCTAATCGCATACACACCTTCATGTTAACCTCGGACTCCCACCCACATGGGGATTACAAGGGAATCATAACAGTGTGCATATTACACACTGTCGCATAATGTGACTGCAGACATTTTTCTTTAGACCGGAAACCCATTTACATAGCTATTTTACATAAGGGCAGCATATTATATGCTGCAGATTTTCCACCACGGATTTGTTTGCGGAAAATATGCTGCATATTATAGTAGCAGCAAAGTGAATGAGATTTTATGGAATCACACACATTACGTGAACAATCTTTAAATGACTGTGCCACTGACTCATGAATGTGAAAAACAAAGACCTGTTATCTAATGTCAGCTGCAGCTCTTGAAAGCATTTATGAACAAGGTATGAGAAACAAGTAGCTGAGTCAGTAGATAATTCCACTAATGGCAGAACGATGGAAAAAGGACACATGCACCTTGTTTACCTCTAAAATGTGCAAAGTGAAGATACAGGTTCAAAGCTGTATAATTATTAAAGAGAAGCTGTAGACAGAAAATGACCTATGGTTTAAATCAGGTTTCTGTGTAACATGTATTTAAAAAAGTGTTGTTTTTTTTAAATATCTTTGAATCTGTATTAAAAATATGAAAATAAAAATCTTTCAATCCTCACAATAGCCATTTGGTCTTTTTCAGATTTTAGCTTCAGGAAATAACACACATACATTAACCACAATGGTCAGAACCCGACCCTACCTTTTGCATAACATCTAATGAGCCTGTACAAAGGTTATTGTGAACTATAGGGTCAGCTGTGACATTACCTGTTAGGAATGGTGGATCTTGTGTTATCCACTGACTATAGAGATTACTAAATTAAATTTTTTAATAAAGATCATAATATAAAAAAGAAAACATTGCCAGCTGATATTTGAAGTGAGTTTGGGGGTCAGTATAACAGAAAATACAGAAAAAGTGACACCATTATAAAAACTGCACCCCTCAAGGTGCCTAAAACCACATTCAAGAAGTTTATTAACCCTTCAGGTGTTTCACTGGAATTTTTAAAATGTGGAAGGAAAAAATGAACATTTTACTTTTTACAAAAAGTTTACTTTGGAACCAATTTTTCAGTATGCCTTCAATTTTGAATAAATCCCCAACAGTGTCACCAGCAAAGCACCCCCACACTATCACACCACCTCCTCCATGCTTCACGGTGGGAACTAGGCATGTAGAGTCCATCCGTTCACCTTTACTGCGTGCAAAGCAGTAATCAAAGCAAAAGGTGGCTACTTTGAAGAACCTAGAATATAAGACATATTTTCAGTTGTTTCACTCTTTTTCGTAAAGTGTAATGTATAATTCCACATGTGTTAATTCATAGTTTTGATGCCTTCAGTGTGATTCTACAATTTTCATAGTCCTGAAAATACAGACAAATCTTTGAATGAGAAGGTGTGTCCAAACTTTTGGTCTGTACTGTATGTATATATATATGTATATAATATATAATATATATATATATATATATAGCCACACACACATACATATGTATATATATATATATATATATAATATATATATATTACATAGTCTCCTATATTATGTATAGTGCCGTCCCTTATACAGTGCCCTCTTGCTATGTACAGCACCGTCCCTTACATATTGGATTATATAGAGCCCTGTTTTTTATTGCAAACCGTCCTCTCTTGTTAGATATATAATGCAATGATGGCTGATGGAGCATGGGAAAGCTTCTTTACTAATAGAGGAGATAATGGACTGGTAGTTTGGTTATCAGCACCTCCATCAGCAGTCATTTTACATATAGCAAGAAAGTGGACTATGTAATAAAATAGGGCGCTGTGAATAACAAAAATAACAAGAATACACTATGTAAGAGACAGCACTGTACATAACAGCAGAGGAAGCTATATAATAAGAGACGGCACCATATATAACTTGAGAGGATGGTATGTAATGAGGGACGGTGTTATACATAACAAAAGAGGAAACTATATAACTAAGGATGGTGTTATATATAATAAGTCAGTACACTATATACTAAGGGACTGCTATACATAAAAAGTGACTACACTATATATTGAGGGTTATGCTATACATAATAAGCGAGTACACTATATACTAAGGGGCTGTGTTATGTATAATAAGTGAGTACACTATATACTAGGGGACTGTGTTAAACATAATAAGCTATAATAACATTTTCTTCCACCTCCCCCTGTTCCTAAATCCATTATAAATCCCCCTTCCTCCCTTCCCAATCCCACACACCACTCATTGTCCTCCTCCCCCCGCAGCCCACTATTGGCCTCTCCCCATCCCATCAGTGCCTTCTCCCCAGTACCCCATTATTGCCCATTTCACCATCCCATCATTGCCCATTCCACCACCTCCATCATTTCCTCCTCCCCTATCGCCCCAACATTGTACTTTCCACCATAATTGTCCTTTCCACCACCACCATCATTGACTTTTCCCCCACCACCCCATCATTGCCCATTACACCACCTCCATCATTTCCTCCTTCCTCACCACCCCATTATTACCCTTTCCACCACGACTATCATTGTCCTTTCCACCACAACCATCATTGCCTTTTCCCTACCACTCCCATCATTGCCCATTCCACCACCTCCTTCATTGCTTTCTCCCCACCACCCCAATCATTCCCCTCTCCTACACTCATAGCACCATTCACCTCTCTGCATGTTCCCCCGCAGCGCTATGCATGCACACACAACCTCTAGTCTCACCTCTCCTCACGCTCTCCCGCAGCATCACCTTCACCGGCAGCTTCCTCTGTCTGGTACAACTGCGGCGCTGAATAATGACATAATCCAGCCGTATCGCTGACTGTGTGAGAGGAAGCTCAGGCAGGGAGCAGGATGGATCGCTGCAGCTGCACTGTCATTTTCTCTTGTAGGCAGCGGAGCTGCAGGGACCTCTCCCTGCCTGGCGCACATGAGGGCAATCTGGCCCGGGGCCCCCTGAGCCTCGGGGCCGGATAAATAGGCCAGATTGCCCTCATTATTAGCCGCCCTGCAGGGCCCTCTGGAGCCTCTGTGCCCCAGTGCAGCTGAACAGGCTGCACATGCGGTGTGTCTGCCCCTGTCACTGTGCTTGATTGGCCAGACTAGTCTGACCTTAACCCAGGGTCAGACTGGGGTGTCTGGGGCCCACCCTACAGCTATATGAAAATATCTGTGAGTCATTATCCGTATTATAGTGAAGCATCGGCTGTAAAACACAGGCGGCTCCTTCACTTCTACTGTGCGCCACCATAACTGGGATGTATAATTATGGTAGTTCACATTAATGGGATTTTTGGTTAAAACAAGTTATCACCGATCCTTGGGCTCCACAGAGTAGGTGATCGCTTAGGTCCGACCATTAGAAACTGCACTGATCAGAAGAATGAGGAAGTTTTATCCCTGAAAGGACACTTATTCCCATTTTAAATTGGAATGGCAGGTGGGATAACTGACCGCAGCTCCATTCATTCTCTTTGGGGCTTCTGTAAGAAAATGAATGGTTAACAATTATATGGGTACTACAGAATCTGATTGCGTGGGATAATATGACACTGAGACCAAAGTTGATGCAAATAAGTATATTTAACAAGTGTAACAAGACTAACAGGGCACCTCCTGCAATAGTAACGAAAACAGCACAATATAGCATGGTGCAAGTAAAGCAAAACTAACAGAGAGCTTCCTGCAATTGTAACGAAAACACAGCACAATATGGAATGATGCAAGTAAAGCAAAAGAAACACAGCATTTCCTGCAATAGTAACGAATGCACAGCTCAATATAGAAATGTCCAGAGTAACTGAAGAGCGAGGCGCGACCTATAATAACGAGTCCAACAGTAATATGATGCATCTGTGTACAGGGCACTAAATGTAGGAGTTCAGCAAAAAATATGTGAGTAAGCACAACGCATGTAATGAGGCAGTCCAGCGATATTCAGAATGAGCACGCACACAGCACTAAAGTGTAGAAGTCCAGCAATCATAAAGGTGGAAATGCACACAGCACTTAAATGTGGAAGTCCAGCATTATACAGGAGTGGCATTAACAAGAGAGGGTCACTATGTACCTTTTGGGCTGAAAGTCCCGCACAAGCACAGACCTAGAGGAAATGGTGATGTCAGGATTCCTTACTGGTCACAGCAGTTCCAGGGGCGAATAGCTTCAACTAAAAGTCCAGAACGTGGTTAAGCACAGACAGCATCAGGGAGACGCACAGAAGACTGTAGGCAGCAGAACTTAGGCAGAGCAACGAATAATGAGCAGCAGCAGCAGGGAGTCCACCAGCAGGAGCTCAGGAGCCAACCGCAGCAAAATACTCAGAAAAAGAGGAGCACATGACCTGGACCTAAATAATCAGGACAGACAGTAAGTTCCATGACAGGGCGAGATATGAAACTCCATCTTGGATCAGGGCAAACAGGCACAAAGGAAAGTCCGGAATCCTTACATTACTCCCACCTCAGAAGCGGCCCCAGGACGATCCAGGACCAGGTTTTTCAGGATATTTCTGATGGAATAGAGTAATCTTTTGAGGAGCACAGATATTGGTTTTCGGCTCCCAAGAGTTCTCCTCAGATGGATATCCTTGCAACTTGATGAGGTACTGCAGCTGATTCCTGCGGATCTTAGAGTCTCGAATCTTTTCCACAACAAACTGTTCTTGTATGTCCACCAACACAGGCTGAGGAGGAGGGGTAATACGACCCTGAAAAGTACTTGGAGACACTGGTTTTAATAGGGAGACATGAAACACACAATGTACTTTCAAGGTCCTTTGTAATTTCATACGACAGACAACGAAACTCACGATCCCAGAGATCTTGAACGGGCCGATGAATTTTTGTCCCAGTTTCTGTGACGGAACGTTCAATCTCAAGTTTTTGTGGATAACCACACAGTATCCCTTACCTTGAACATAGGTGCAGACCTCCGAAACCTATCGGCAGATCTTTTATATCTCCTCTGTGCAGTAGATGGTGATTCCTTCAAGGTTTCCAGATTCTGTCTCATTGCCGCCAACCTATCATGAACTGCAGGCACCGTTGCATCGATCGGGGATCTGGGAAGGGTGTTACCTTAGTAGATGAACTCTGAGAGTTGTAACAAAATTCTGCTAGCGGAAGCAACTCCAACCAGTCATCCTGCGAATGGCTGATATAGCATCGAAGGTACTGTTCCAGAGTCTGATTGGTCCACTCCGTCTGCCCATTACTCTGAGGATGATATGCAGAAGACAGACAAACATTAATACCAAGCACAGAACAGAATCCCTTCCAGAATCTGGACGTAAGCTGCAGTCCCCAATCGGAGATGATTTTGTCCGGAGCTCCATGCAGCCAGAACACATTCTGGATGACAAGAACTACCGTCTCCTTGGCAGAGGGAAGACCAGTACAGGGGATGAAGTGGGTAGCTTTAGTAAGACGATCTATAACCACCAGAATAGAATTCTTACCTCCAGCGGTGAGCAGTTCTACTATAAATTCCATCAAAATAGACCCCCCAAGGGCGAGAGGGGGGTAGGTGATACACGAAGAGTCTTAAAGCGTGCACATACCTCATAAATCAGAAAAAATCAAAATGTCGTCCAGATACAGTAGATCACGACAAAATGGTCTAACACAGAGGTCTCAAACTGCATTCCTCAAAGGCCGCAAACAGGTCATGTTTTCAGGATTTCCTTGTATTGCACAGGTGATAATTTAACCACCTGCACAGATAATGAGACTGGGAAGACCTGTGTGTCCTAAACAGTGCCTTCACCCCCCCTCTTCCCACCAAACCCATAAAGAATACATAACCAGGCCTGGATGGGTTGAACAGGTCGGTCACAGTTTATTAATTAATTACCAAAGCAGAGAAGGGCAATTACATTTCGTAACGGGAGGCTCATGGCTGAGATCCTGTCCGTGATCGACAGGCGATTAGGCCAACGAGTGGTCACGAACCTTTGCCCTCCTCTGCTAATCCGCTGTGACTTAGTTTTGCTAACAAAGTTTTATCGTATATACATAAAATTTATATATATATATATATGTATTATTTTTAATTTTTTTTATATAAAATCGTACATATTACACATAAATACATAACTCTGACATACTTAAAATGGCAGTTTTTCCATAGAAATATGTAAGGGAGGGAGGGTGAGACAACAACTTCCAGTGACTGTCGGAGGGGAAAGGAAGTTGCTGACCAGAACACCTGGATTTAACCCCTGTAGGTGTGGCCGCAGGTACCTTCCCCTCCGAGTTCACTGGACAGCTGGACATCCCCAATTAACACATCACCAATAGGGAGTGGTGCGAGGGGAGGGGGTGAATTGGGCAAGGACCGTATTTCCCTATCATACCATCTTATAGTCTCCCCAGTCAGAGGCCCCTTCGTTAATCAGTACCGTGCCTGCATGACTGGGAAGACCTGTGTGTCCTAAACAGTGCCTTCACCCCCCCCCTCTTCCCACCAAACCCATAAAGAATACACAACCAGGCCTGGATGGGTTGAACAGGTCGGTCACAGTTTAATATAGGAAAGATGTGTATCTTCGTACCGTGTTAGCCAGTAGATAGAAAAATATTTAGACTTGAGAGTCCTCAGTGGTTGATACCTTTTAATGGCTAACTGAAAAGATGGTAACAAATTGCAAGCTTTCGAGACTACGCAGGTCTCTTCATCACTTCGTCACAGTTTATTAATTACCAAAGCAGAGAAAGGCAATTACATTTCGTAACGGGCGGCTCATAGCTGAGATCCTGTCCGTGATCGACAGGCGATTAGGCCAACGAGACGTCATGAACCTTTGCCCTCCTCTGCTAATCCGCCACGGAGGATACTGTGTTTGACCTACACAGGACTCCGACCCCCACCCATCACTATTAGGGCCTGTTTAACCCCATCCTGCAGGCTGGACAAAAATATATCTAGGCCTATTTCCGTCAGGTGAACTCCGTCCGGTCTGAGTAATGTCGTGTTGTCTCCTTCCAGCTGGTGATGACGCACCACAATACCACATTTTTTCCTTATGAATTTCGCCATCCGTGCGTTGAATTTTTTTCTTATACGCTCTATGGCTTTTTTATCTCTTGCCCCCCGCCATACGGCTCGAGGCGTCATTTGTGACCACACCAATACCATATCCTCAAATAAACAGGCAAAACGCTCGATGTCCGTTGTCATCCATTTGTACAGATCAGTGATTTTACTTTTGCCAAGATCGTTGCCTCCAATATGCAACACAATTATCACCGGGCGTTTCACCCTCCTGGAGATGTAAACCAATTCTTGAAACACCTGCCGCCATTGGAGGCCTCTTATCCCTCTCCAGTTGACTTCCAGACCTGAGAAGCCTAGACTTTTTCCACCAGGCCGCAGCTCGGCCCTTTTTTCCGCCCAATAGACATACGAATGTCCTAAAACCCAAACTTCAACTCCTGAAAGAGATAAAATGTGTTACTTCATCAGATCAGGTCTTATGTATCTAGCAAAGCATGTGGATTTCCATCGTCCCATCCTCTGCACCTCGGCCTCTGATACTCCGGCCCAAGCTGCCTCGGTGGCTGCCCCTATTCGAAAGGAACGCGTCCCGTATTCTTTTGGATTAGCCCCCGATCTTTTTAAACATGATGAAAAAATTGTCTGAAATTGATACCTGGTAAAAGGAGATCCATCTGTATGAGATAGAAAAAAATTTGCTTTTGTGTCTTACTACTGCGTAACTTTCGACTATTTTAAGCGGGCATACTTGGCCATCTGTTGATTTAACCAGCACCCACGTGCCCCTCCCGGTTGGATCACACTTGGATTTTCGCACTCGGATGCGCAGAGCGTCGCTACATATGACTATGTCCTTGCTAATCAAACTGCCTTCTGACGTGCTTTTTGAACGAGGTAACAACTCACTGATACGCAGTGCGCTGAAAAAAGCGATAGCGAAAGCTGCTGAGATGAGGGTCGCCTCGTATTGTGATTTGCAGATCGATGGGGATATTGAGATAATGTTATGCAATAGTGTGAGTGAAATGGGGCGACGCCATTCTAGACTTGGCTGAAGCCTTTTACACCCTTTGATGGCTTGCCTGATGAAAAAGAGTTTTGTTACGTCGGCCCACTGGAAAAAGAAGGCTAATCCCGACAATTTCCTTTGCGCCGACGTACCCGACGCACCTGCATCTCTAAGCCGAACCAAAAATTCTGCAGTCACTACTCCTCTTGCACGGTTACACATATCTACTGGCCTCCGCTGAACTAATGAGCACCGTTCCTCCCAAGCCTTACCATAAACCTGCCAGGTAGCTGGAGAAACAGAGGCGCGGATTAAGGGCATTAGTGATTGGCCACTATGTCCCAAAGGGACGTCGGACACTGAATACCCGTCAGTTGTGCGCTGGGGTGCCGAATTCTGAAGGCCTGCCAATGGGAAGATAAAAGTGGGTTAATCAGGTTATCATCTACCTCCGCCATTACTGTGGCTCGGCACCATATATTGTTTTACAAGCATAGCAGTGCTAACCGACGTAACAGAGCAAGTATAGGCAAGGATGTGGTTGACATGTGGTTCAAGCTCTTAGCGGTTGTCGTATTTTTTGTTTGAAACCGAATATTTGCATTTATCAACAGCTTGGCCCAAATCTCGATATATGCGACTACTGAGAAAATTTCTCATAGTGCTGGATCACGACCCCAGTTCGATGTGGACCATAGCTCTGGCCAATTGCTTCTGCACCATTGGTCTTTGTAGACCGCTGCAAAACCTTGTTCTTTGCTCCACCCAACTGTGAGCCCAATGTCTTTATTTGAAGTTGCGTTAAACATGACACATGTATGACCCTTGTATGATTCCAGGAATGTTTTCCAAACTAACAAGTCAGCTTTTAACGAGCGAAATAATCTGATTCTATGGCCGGGCTGAGAAACGCCCTTTGCTGCCAACGATAATCGGCGAGAGAAGGCTCTGCCGACCGGCATTACGCGGCTGGCAAATGTCAATAGGCCAGTAGGGCCTGCATCTGCTGAAAGGTGACTTTTTTAACTGTACTGTACAGAAGCTTTCCAGCATCTGAAGTGTTTTTTGTATTTTTTCAGAAGGTAACCTGAAAACCATCGAATTGGTGTCTATTTCGATGCCCAAAAAAGGTAGTACGTTACACGGTCCGATTGTTTTTTCAGGGGATAGCAGGACACTGAAATGATGCGATATCAGTTTAAATTTTGTTAGCAGGAAAGAACAGAGTTCGGAATTTCTTGAACCGACGAACAAAAAATCGTCGAGGTAATGAATCAAAGAATTACTGCCTGTTTCATGGCTGACGAACCAATCCAGAAACGTACTGAACAACTCAAAATAGTGACACGAAATTGAACATCCCATCGGCAGGCACATATCGAAATAATAGTGTTGGTCTACTTTGCATCCTAATAAGTGGTAACATTCGGGATGAACGGGTAACAGGCGAAATGCCGATTCTATGTCCTATTTAGCTCTTAGAGCCCGGGCCCAGCCGCGTGGACTAAATCTACGGCCTTGTCAAAAGACGCGTATGTGACGGATGCTTCCTCTGGGGGTATGTGACGGAGGCTTCCTCTGGGGGTATAGCGTCGTTAATGGATTCGCCCTTTGGGTGAGATAGATGATGGAATAGCCGATATTTACCGGGTTATTTTTTCGGAATAATGCCTAGAGGCGATATTTTGATGTTTTTGAAGGGCAGCGACTGAAATGGACCCGCCATTCTACCTAGCTCGACTTCCTTTCTTATTTTTTGGTTTAGGACTTCGGGGAATTCTCGTGCTGATTTTAGGTTATTGGCAACTGTTGGTGCTTTGTTAGGTTTGAAGGGGATACAGAAACCGTCTGTAAAGCCGGAGTGTAGTAACCGTGTCGCTTCCTTATTGGGGTAGAGATCTAGCCAGGGGCCCATTGTGGCTACGCTCACCGGGGTTTTGCCTTGTGGGCGCTCTGTTTTTTTGACGAGTACACCTGGCAGCTGGGTGTCCTCCCCCGCAGGCTGAGCAGTCATGTCTAAACTTACAAAGTGTTTGGAAGCGGCAGTTTCCCTCGTTAAATAGCCAGCAGGCCCCGGGTTTTCGTACGACCACAGAGTGTTGACCTGCATAGTAATTAGTGGTCGCCGAAGAAAAGGGAGACTGCTTCTGCTCTAGCATCAATCGTATCCACACCTCTGTCGCTTTAACCCCCCATCCTAGAATTGGCTGTAGGGCCAGGCGCCTGCGGAAGTCCTCATCTTATTGTCTCCAAGCGGAACCGCCATGCGACTTATATAGTTATATATCATATCCTAATATGTAAACAATTCGGAGCATCGTTCCGGATGCTTCTGGCCCATAACACATCCCAATACTGGGAACGCCTGTTGCCAATTATTCATGTTTCACGCTAATTTAGATCTACTTCTATCATATATCCCCCTCCTGTCCTCCTATCTATATCAACGTTCTGTTGATCGGCTGACAATAACGACCATATGTCAACGTAGTCATTATTCCAAATTTTTTCCTTTGTCTCCTGGTCTAAGTGTGCACCAAGCGGGCTGATCCCGCAGTAAAAAACTTCTTTGTTCAAGCTAGCTGACTGAAGCGTATTGTTGCTTTCAGCTGTACCGCTTGGTTGTGGTAAGCGTTGCATCAGCTCCTTAATAACTGAGGATAGCTCGTTCTCCCTTGAAATCAAATCGTTTAACGTTATATCCTCATTGTTATTTGAACACTCACCGCTGTGTGACGCAGGAGGAGTGATGACCGATGCTGGTGGAACCCCGGCTCCCGCCGGCGCAGGATAGGTGAAAGTCCAAACTGGAGGAACTCCGGCTCCTGCTAGGGCGAAAGATTGGTTAGTGCGGTGGCTTGAAGGCCCGGGGGAAGGAGATGCGTCTTCCCGGCTGAACGCCACATTTGAACCGTGTAATGGAATATCATGTGCTAGAACCGGAGTAAAGCCAGGTGATGGCGGGAATCCAGTTCCGTTTTGCGCTAGAGTCGGAGTGAAGCCTAATGATGGCGGAACTCCAGCTCCGTTTTGCGCTAGAGCAGGAGTGAAGCCTAGTGATGGCGGAACTCCAGCTCAGTGTTGCGCTCTGTGTTGGTTGGTGGTCTGATGGTTGTAGAGGCTGGAAGCCCTGGGGGATGGGTGTCCCCGGCTGATAGCCTCCGAAGGAGCATGTGACTTTTGACGCTCACTGGGTGACCGATGTCGCCTATCGGGCTGCCGCGACTCCTCGGATTCTCCTGATGTGGACGTGGATTGCGGTGCACGATATCCGCGCCGCTTAGTATTAAAACTGCGCCTGCGATCACCGCGTGGCAGGCGACTCTTAGAGGGATGGTGAGAGTGATAGCGGGAATCTTTGGAGGTAGATTGGGAAGACGTGTGGCGTCTACGCCAACGTCTGTTATGGCTACGGGTGGTGCTCGGGGCTAATGAATACGCATCCGGGGGAGGGGTAGGTTGCTGGCCATAGCCGGTAACAGTGTGCTGTTAGGCAGGGGGGAGTTAGTGGCGTTAAGGGTATATGGGATGGTGGGGGTTAATAAAGTATCTTTATTCGTTATTTGGGCTGGAGGGGCTGATGTATATGTGCTATCAGTGCTTGATGCTAACACTGTGGTATTATACCCCAGGTTAGACCGAGCAGAGCGCTCTACAGCGGGATTATGTGATGTAAGCCCGATCTCCATGCTCCCTACTGCAGGCATTACCGCTGCGCCTGCCGTGGAACGCATGGGGACTGGTCCTTGGGCTCTCCTGCTGTCTCCTGGGCATCCCCATGCAGGCATTTCCCCAGTGCCTGCAGGGGGCATCGGGGAAACAGCCCTATGGTGGCTATAGGTGGTCTCCACATGTCCCCGAGCGGGCGCTGCCTCAGCGCCCGCTGGAGACAGCATGCAGCTCAGATCCTGGCTGCCCCTGCATCGTTCTGGCTGGGGCAGGAAGTGACGTGACAGAAGGGGTGGGGCCTGCGCAGGAAGTTCGGGAGCCTGAGCCCTGCGTGTCACGGCCCACTGCCTGCTCCCACGAGCAGGCCAAGAGGATGCCTCCCCGACTTGCAGCCGCTCAGGATGTCGGGTGCCCCTTCCCGTCCACCGCCCACCCGCTTCAGCAGCGCATCGCCCCCAGCAGCAGCAGCGGACACCTGGGGAGGAACAGCCAAAGCGGGCGCCGACGGTGGACCTGGAGCTCGGGGCATCGCATCTCCCCCAGCAGCAGCAGTGGGTATCGGTAAGACACCGACAGAGTGGGCTGTACGGGGGCAGGGGGTACACCGGGGAGCAGGAAGCGTGGGGCGCTTAGGACGTTTAGGGCGATGTCGGGCCACAGGGCCCGAAGGGGGACAGGAGGCAGGCTAGATTCAGCCACAGACCCTGCAGGGATTGGGGGGTGAGGACTGAGGGTGCTAATCATAGCCTGTATCCAGAGCTCAACTTCCTGTGCCGCTTTCCTCTGCAGGGCCTCCATCCATTCGTCCGCCATGAGGGTCGTAGTAGAGTACAGGAGACAACACAACAGCTTCCAGTGACTGCCGGAGGGGAAAGGAAGTTGCTGACCAGAACACCTGGATTTAACCCTTGTAGGTGTGGCCACAGGTACCTTCCCCCCCGAGGTCACTGGACAGCTGGACATCTCCAATTAACACATCACCAATAGGGAGTGGTGCGAGGGGAGGGCGTGAATTGGGCACGGACCGTATTTCCCTATCATACCATCTTATAGTCTCCCCAGTCAGAGGCCCCTTCCTTAACCCCTTCACCCCCAAGGGTGGTTTGCACGTTAATGACCGGGCCAATTTTTACAATTCTGACCACTGTCTCTTTATGAGGTTATAACTCTGGAACGCTTCAACGAATCTTCGCGATTCTGAGATTGTTTTCTCATGACATATTGTACTTCATGTTAGTGGTAAAATTTCTTCGATATAACTTGCGTTTATTTTTGAAAAAAACGCAAATATGGCGAAAATTTTTAAATTTTGCAATTTTCAAACTTTGAATTTTTATTCCCTTAAAACAGAGAAATATATCACACAAAATAGTTAAGAAATAACATTTCCCACATGTCTACTTTACATCAGCACAATTTTGGAACCAAAATTTTTTTTTATTAGGAAATTATAAGGGTTAAAAGTTGACCAGCGATTTCTCATTTTTACAGCAAAATTTACAAAGCCATTTTTTTTAGGGACCACCTCACATTTGAAGTCACTTTGAGGGGTCTATATGGCAGAAAATACCCAAAAGTGACACCATTCTAAAAACTGCACCCCTCAAGGTACTCAAAACCACATTCAAGAAGTTTATTAACCCTTCAGGTGCTTCACAGTAACTAAAGCAACGTGGAAGGAAAAAATGAATATTTTACTTTTTAGCCACAAAAATTATCTTTTACAAACTTTTTTTTATTTTCACAAGGGTAAAAGGAGAAAATGGACAGATAAGGTTGTTATGCAATTTCTCCTGAGTACGCCAATACCCCATATGTGGGGGAAGGAGCGACGTTTGACTTTTTCAAACTAAAATTGGCTGGAATTTAGATTGGATGCCATGTCGCGTTTGGAGAGCCCCTGATGCGCCTAAACAGTGGAAACCCCCCACAAGTGACACCATTTTGGAAACTAGACCCCCTAAGGTACTTATCTAGATCTGTTGTGAGCACTTTGAACCCTCAAGTGTTTCACAAAAGTTTATAAAGTCTGGGTGTGAAAAAAAAAAAAATCAATTTTCCACAAAAATGATTTTTTAGTCCCAAATTTTTGAATTTTCCCAAGGAAATTGGACCCCAAAAGTTGTTGTCCAATTTGTCCTGAGTACGCTGATACCCATATGTGGGGGAGGGAAACTGTTTGGGCGCACGGCAGGGCTTGGAAAGGAAGTAGTAACGTTTTGGAATGCAGACGTTAATGGGGGTCATGTTCCGTTTGCAGTGCCCCAGATGAGCCTAAACAGTGGAAACCCCCCACAAGTGACCCCATTTTGGAAACTAGACCCCCTAAGGAACTTATCTAGATCTTTGGTGAGCACTTTGAACCCCCAAGTGCTTCACACAAGTTTATAATGCCCGGGCATGAAAATAAAAAATCCTATTTTTTTCCCACAAAAATTATCTTTTAGTCACTAATTTTTTATTTTCCCAAGGGTAACAGGAGAAATTGGACCACATAAGTTGTTGTACAATTTGTCCTGAGTACGCTGATACCCCATATGTGGGGGGGAACCACTGTTTGGGCGCACGGCAGAGCTCGGAATGGAAGGAGCACCATTTGACTTTTTCCAAACAAAATTGGCTGGAATTGAGTTTGGATGCCATGTTGCATTTGGAGAGCCCCTGATGTGCCTAAACAGTAGAACCCCCCACAAATGACCCCATTTGGGAAACTAGACCCCCTAAGGAACTTATCTAGATTTTTGATGAGCAATTTGAACCCCAAGTGCTTCACACAAGTTTAGAACGTAGAGCCGTAAAATTTAAAAATCATATTTTTTCCACAAAAATGATCTTTTCACCCCAATTTTTATTTTTCCAAGGGTAACAAGACTCCAAAAGTTATTGTGCAATTTGTCCTGAGTGCGCTGATACCCCATATGTGGGGGTAAACCACTGTTTGGGTGCATGGCAGAGTTTGGAAGGGAAGGAGCGCCGTCTGACTTTTTCAACGCAGAATTGGCTGGACGCCATGTCGTGTTTGGAGAGCTCCTGATCTGCCTAAACAGTGGAAACCCCCATAAATGACACCATTTTGGAAACTAGACCCCTCAAGGAACTTATCTAGATGTGTGGTGAGAACTTTGAACCCCAGGTGTTTCACTAAAGTTTATAACGTACAGCCGTAAAATAAAAAATCTTTTTTTTTTTTTTACAAAAATGATTTTTTCGCCCCCAATATTTTATTTTCACAAGGGTAACAGGAGAAATTGGACCCCAAAAGTTGTTGTCCAATTTGTCCTGAGTACGCTGATACCCAATATGTGGGAGAAAACTACTGTATGGGCGCACGTCAGGGCTCGGAAGGGAAGTAGTGACGTTTTGGATTGCAGACTTTGATGGAATGGTCTGGGTGCGTCATGTCACATTTGGAGAGCCCTGATGCGCCTAAACAGTGGAAACCCCCCACAAGTGACCCCATTTTGGAAAATAGACCCCACAAGGAACTTATCTAGATGTGTGGTGAGCACTTTGAACCCCAAAGTGCTTCACAGAAGTTTATAACGCACAGCCGTAAAAATAAAAAATCTTTTTTTTTTTTACAAAAATGATTTTTTCGCCCCCAATATTTTATTTTCACAAGGGTAACAGGAGAAATTGGACCCCAAAAGTTGTTGTCCAATTTGTCCTGAGTACGCTGATACCCAATATGTGGGAGAAAACTACTGTATGGGCGCACGTCAGGGCTCGGAAGGGAAGTAGTGACGTTTTGGATTGCAGACTTTGATGGAATGGTCTGGGTGCGTCATGTCGCATTTGGAGAGCCCCTGATGCGCCTAAACAGTGGAAACCCCCCACAAGTGACCCCATTTTGGAAATAGACCCCACAAGGAACTTATCTAGATGTGTGGTGAGCACTTTGAACCCCGAAGTGCTTCACAGAAGTTTATAACGCACAGCCGTAAAAATAAAAAATCTTTTTTTTTTTTTTGCAAACATGATTTTTTCGCCCCAATATTTTATTTTTACAAGGGTAACAGGAGAAATTGGACCCCAAAAGTTGTTGCCCAATTTGTCCTGAGTACGCTGATACCCAATATGTGGGAGAAAACTACTGTATGGGTACACGTTGGGGCTCGGAAGGGATGTAGTGACGTTTTGGATTGCAGACTTTGATGGAATGGTCTGGGGGCGTCATGTCGCATTTGGAGAGCCCCTGATGCGCCTAAACAGTGGAAATCCCCAACAAGTGACCCCATTTTGGAAAATAGACCCCACAAGGAACTTATCTAGGTGTGTGGTGAGCGCTTTGAAGCCCCAAGTGCTTCACAGAAGTTTATAATGTACAGCCGTAAAAACAAAAAAATAATTTTTTTGTACAAAAATGATATTTTCGCCCCCAGTTTTTTATTTTCCCAAGGGTAACAGAAGAAATAGGACAAATTGCACAATAACTCTTGGGGTCCAGAGTACGCTGATACCCCATATGTGGGGATAAACTACTGTTTGGACGCATGGCAGAGCTCAGAAGTGAAGGAGCACCGTTTGACTTTTTCAACGCAGAATTGGCTGGAATTGAGATCAGACGCCATGTCACATTTGGAGAGCCCCTGATGTGCCTAAACAGCGGAAACCCCCCAATTCTAACTCCAACCCTAACCCCAACACACCCCTAACCCTAGTCCCAACCCTAACCACAAACCTAACTCTAACACACCCCTAATCCCAACCCTAACCCTAATCCTAACTTTAGCGCCAACCCTAACCCTAACTTTAGCCGCAACCCTAACCCTAACCCTAGTGGGAAAATGGAAATAAATACATTTTTTTAATTTTATTATTTTTCCCTAACTAAGGGGGTGATAAAGGGGGGTTTGATTTACTATTTATAGCGGGTTTTTATGATTGGCAGCTGTCACGCTAAAAGACGCTTTTTATTGCAAAAATAGTTTTTTGCATCGCCACATTTTGAGAGCTATAATTTTTGCATATTTTGGCCCACAGAGTCATGTGAGGTCTTATTTTTGCGGTACGAGTTGACGTTTTTATTTGTACCATTTTTGAGCAGGTGACATTTTTTGATCGCTTTTTATTTCGATTTTTGGGAGGTTAGAATGAACAAAAATCAGCAATTCATGAATTTCTTTTGGGGGAGGCGTTTTTATTGTTCCGCGTGTGGTAAAATTGATAAAGCAGTTTTATTCTTCGGGTCAGTACGATTATGGCGATACCTCATTTATATCATTTTTTTATGTTTTGGCGCTTTTATAGAATAAAAACAATTTTATATAAAAAATAATTATTTTTGCATCGCTTTATTCTGCGAGCTATAACTTTTTTATTTTTTCGCTGATGATGCTGTATGGTGGCTCGTTTTTTGCGGGACAAGATGACATTTTCAGCGGTACCATGTTTATTTATATCGGTCTTTTGATCGCACGTTATTCCACTTTTTGTTCGGCGGTATGATGATAAAGCATTGATTTTTTGCTTCTTTTTTTTTTTTTTTTTAAGGGGTTCACTAAAGGGGTTAACTAGTGGGACAGTTTTATAGGGGGGGTCGTTACGGACGCGGCGATACCAAATATGTGTACTTTTATTGTTTTGTTTTTTTTATTTACAGGAAGAAATGAATTTATTGGGGAATATTTTTTTTTTTTTTTATTTATTTTGGATTTTTTTTTTATAACATGTTTATTTTTATTTTTTTAACTTTTTTACTTTGTCCCAGGGTGGGACATAACTGTATTTTATCAAATCGCTGGTGTGACAGTGTGCACAGCACACTGTCACACCAGCGATCGCTCAGGCAGTGCAGCAGGCTTCTCAGCGCCATCTTGGATCCGGGTCCTGGGAGGGAGGAAGCCCTCAGAACAGCGCGATCACATCGCGCTGGTCTGAGGGTCTCAGGGGGGCGCGCAGGGAGCCCCCACCCTGCGCGATCCTCCCCTGTGCCCCCAGTACACCGCGATCATGTTTGATCGCGGTGTGCTAGGGGTTAATGTGCCGGGAGCGGTCCGTGACCGCTCCTGACACACAGTCACGGGTGTCAGCTGTGATAATCAGCTGACACCCGGCGGCGATTAGCTGCGCTCCCCTCAGGAGCGCAGCTGATCGCCTATGACGTACTATCCCGTCCATGGGCAGAATGGCACGGGTTTTATAGACGGGATAGTACGTCTAATGTCAGAGAGGGGTTAATCAGTACTGTGCCTGCCATTCCAGCACCTAGTGCAATGCTAAGGAAATCTTGAAAACACGCACGGTTTGCAGCCCTCGAGGAATGCAGTTTGAGACCCCTGGTCTAACATATTTCTAAAAATATCATTAGCCAGATGTTGGAAGGTTGTCGGAGCATTACAGAGACCGAACGGCATCACCAGATATTCAAAATGCCCATACCGACATCTAAATGCAGTGTTCCATTCATCTCCAGAGCGAATCCGAATCAAATTATACGCTCCTCAAAGATCCAACTTAGAGAAGATTTTAGCATGGCGTACTCTTTCCAGCAGTTCAGGAATCAACGGTAACGGGTAGCGATTCCAGATGGTTATCTTATTGAGCTCCCAATAATCAATACAAGGTGTAAGAGTTCCATCCTTCTTCTTAACAAAAAAGATGGGTGCTCCTGCCAGTGATGAGGAGGAGCGAATGAAACCCTTAGCCAAATTCTCATCAATATATTCCTTCAAAGCCTGCAGCTCTTGAATGGAATAGCTGCCCACGGAAGTAGTTCAATGGGACAATCATAAGGTCTCTGAGGAGGTAGCTGGTCTGCCATTTTCTTCTCATAAATATCTGAAAATTCATTATAGATAGATGGTAATAAAGATACCTCAGTGGTACTTTTCATGTCCTGAGGACTTGCCTGGCTTGTTACTGGTGTTTCTCTTGATGGGAAAGAGATCTCCTTGGTCTCCCGGTTGATGATAGGATTTTGCGACTGCAGCCATGGAATTCCTAAAATTAAAGGGAAATGTGGTGAGGAGATCAACATAAAGGATAGCATTTCCTGATGATCAAGTTCAATGGAGACTTCCAGAGGTACAGTTTCCTGATCTACTGGTCCAGAAACTAGAGGTAAACCATCCACCATTTCCAAAGTTAACGGGGTGGCTTTTTGCTGAGTCTGAATGCCATGTTCCTTGGCAAAGGTTAAGTCCATAAAATTACCTCCTGCCCCTGAATCCACGATAGCTGCACAATGAATCCATTGTCCAGACAACCGGATCTTAATGGGAAAGGAGCAATGTGACTCTTTATCCTTCTGTGTTTTAGGAGAGGCAGCCACAGACAGAGAATGAAAGATGACATCACAGGAAAACTAGACTCCGTCGTAACAGATTCAGCATCCTGATTCTCAAATTCCCCTACCATGGCCAGTACCTTGCAAAGCTGCTTGGGACAGTTGATAAGGAAGTGATTTGACTGACCACAGTAAAAACACAGACTTTCCCGAAAACGATGCTCATTACTCTCACGCTGCTGTAAAGCATCCACCTGTATGTGAACTGTTTCAGCCTCCAAGAGGATTTGCCTGTAGGTTCTTTAGGAGAAAAGAAAGAGTTAGAGACACGATTAGAGGCTGCAGATCTCTCTTGTCTACGCTCAGTAATTAGTATATCAATGCAAAAACAATGTTGTATAAAAGCGTCTAACTCTTGTGGAGCATCTGCATGAGCTAACTCGTCTTTCATCGCACTAGACAATCCCCTCTTAAAAATGGGTAATTGGGCTTAACAGTCCAAAATCGAATCCACCTCCAGCCATCTAAACCCAGTAGCGTATTCAATGACAGAACGCTTACCCTGATGTAATGATAACAAGACGGTTTCAGCTGTAGTGCGACGATTAGGGTCATCAAACATCATAGACATTGCAGCATGAAAATCATCAAGGTCATTCAAACGAAGGTCAAGAGTCTCCATAAGCAGATTTGCCCACGTGAGAGCTCGGGAAGTAAGTAACATGATTACACATAAAACCTTGGATCGATCAGTAAGGAAGTGGGCGGCATGCACATCAAAATACGAAACGCATTGATTCACAAACCCACGAAATTTGTAGCAGTCTCCACTGAACCTAAATGGTGGTAAATTGGGAGGGCTAGTTGGCAATAGCTGCCCCAGAAGTGGTGGCGCCCGAACTGTTATCTGATTACTTAAATCCTGAAGCGCCTGTCCAAAATGGGCCTCCCAGTTAGCAACCTTGTTTTGCAGATCCTCTATATCCCCCTGTAAAGAGTGGATCATAGAGAACAACTGATCCAAGTTTGTCTCAGTTGAGATTATCCTTGCAGATTCCTTAAATGGCCTGAGAATCCTGTAACAATTATATGGGTACTACGGAATCTGATTGTGTGGGATAATATGACACTGAGACCAAAGTTGATGCAAATAAGTATAGTTAACAAGTGTAACAAAGCTAACAGGGCACCTCCTGCAATAGTAGCAAAAACACAGCACAATATAGAATGGTGCAAGTAACAGCACAGACAGCATCAGGTAGATGCACAGAGGACTCCAGGCAGTAGAATGTGAGAGCCAGAGCACCGAGTAACGAGCAGCAGCAGGGAGTCCACCAGCAGACCAGCAGGAGCTCAGGAGCTAACAGCAACAAAATACTCAGGCAAAGAGGAGCACATGGACTTAAATAATCAGGACAGACAGGAAGTTCCATGACAGGGCAAGATACGAGACTCCATCTTGGATCAGGAAAACAGGCACAAAGGAATTGCAGAATAGATCAGTGATCAAATCAGACATGCCACTCCAGTCTAATGGGGATAAAAAGTTCCGCATTTTGCTGAATGGGTCCAAGTAGTTAGACTTCCACCAATCAATACGTTATCACTTATTCTGTGGATAGGTGATTACTTTTTTCCACAGGAAACCCACTGTAAGTGCATCTCTGTAGTTATGAGTGCTGCCCTTTGGCCAGCGTTCATAGCAGATGATCAATTCTGCTGAAGCTCTGCGCAGCACATATGATCAGGAGAACGAAACTTCAAGTCTCCTAGAGGACTTTTGAAGCAGGTAAAAAGTGTAAAAAATGTTTTTTCAAATATTAAAAAAATATAAAAGTTCAAATCACCCCCCTTTTGCCCCATTCAAAATAAAACAATAGTAATAATAAAAAAATTACACATATTTGGTAACACCGTTTTCAGAAACACCCGATCTATCAAAATATAAAAAGAATTAAGCTGATCGGTAAATGGCGTACAGAGAATAAAAAAATCAAAACTCCAAAATTATGCTTTATTAGTCACCACAATATTGCAAAAAAATGCAATAAAAGACAATCAAAACATCGTATCACCCTAACATGGTATCAATGAAAAAGTAAGTTCGGCGCACAAAAAAATAATCCCTCACCCATCCCCAAATCACAAAGAATGGAGACGCTAGGGGTCTCGGAAAATGGCGCAATTTTTCTTTTAGTTACTTTGGATTGTAAATAAAAAAGAACCCATACATGTTTGATATCTGCAAACATGTAAGGACCCGAGGAATCATAATGGCAGGTCAGTTTACCATTTAGTGAACATGGTAAAAAAAAAAAAAAAAGCAATTATTGAATTGCACTTTTTTGCAATTTCACTGCACTTTGATTTTTTTTTTTACCATTTTCAAGCCCTCATACGGCCATATTGACAGTAGAATAAGAAAGTTATGGCTCTAGAAAGAAGGTAAGCAAACAACAAAAATGCAAAAACAGAAAATCCCAAAGTCATGAAAGAGTTAAAAGCTTTTGTCTGACTTTACACCATTAACTTGCACAAAAATATTGGCGTAACTTGTCAAAAATGTTGGGCCGTTCTCCTACCTCACCAAACTCTTTAAATAGACCAAATATCCTGATTGAAAGAGACTTAAAAAAATGTCTAAAGCACATAAATATGGTGCAGTATGACGTACACATAAAGCTTTCAGTCCAAATTGAGCTACAATTTTGTGCACTTAGCTGTAGTACTTAACTGTGTTTACTCACCCAGTCCCAGTGAGACTCATTGTCCATATCTCAGTAACAAGCATACTAGTCTCAATCAGTATCGGCATATTTTTGAAGTGTGGGGAAAAACTAAATTGCTCATAGGAAATCCACAAAGTCAGCGAATAAACATAAAAACAGTATGACAAAACAACTCTGGTCCGACTGAGATCCAAGAGTTCAGTACTGTGCTGAAACATTGCAAACCACGTACAGTAGAGATGCTTGAAAATGAGCATTGTTCTTAGAAAGTTCGGTAGTGTGCTTTCACATTGTGTTCAGTCACTAGTTCGTTGACTTGCGACTGAAACCCCAAGCAAAACTAGATTTAAGTGTATGCGCCGACAGGGCCATAGACAATTATGGCGCCAACAGAGCGAATGCGTGCTGTCGTGTATAATTTTCGGCAGTGTATGCCTACTGAATTTGTTTTTTTTAAGGAAAGGGCAAAAAATGCACTATTTTTATGGACCACTATTCACAAAAAGAGATATTTGGCTTTCGGGTGAAATTTCCATAAAAACGTAAATAGTTCACTCTACAGGGATATTTTATCATGAAAGTAGGACATTTAAGTAAAAGCATGCAATGGTGATTTCCTCATCTCAAACAGTTTATTGAAACAAAAGCCAACAACTGTGGTGGATATATCCCCCCCCAAAAAAAAATGTCAGTGTCTCAATAACTTGTCATGTTGCCTTAAGCATCAATTACAGCTTGACGACAACGTCTCATGCTGATCACAAATCAAGTTATTGTCTGCTGAGGCATGGCATCCCACTCTTCTTGAAGGGCAACCGTCAGGTCATTGAGGTTCAGCGGTACAGAGTTACGAGCCTTTATACAGCAACTCAGCTGATACAATGGGTTTTCTTTGGGATTCAGGCCTGGAGAAAGTGCAAGCCACTCCACTAGAAGTACCCCAGTTTTTAGCAGCAGTTCCCTAATGATGCGACCTCGATGAGCTGGAGCATTGTGGTCCATGAAGATGAAATTAGGCCTGTGTTGTTCAAGCAGAGGCACAATGACTAGATTAATTATATTATTCAAGTAGTAGGATCTGGTCACTGTACCATTCACAAAATGTAGGGCAGTTCTGTATTGTCCAGACCCACCTGCCCACATTGTAACACCACCACCAAAGGCGTCTGGTGACAAAAGTGGCTGATACCGCTCTCATTGACGTCTCTGACATTGCTGGCGGTCATCATTGTTTCATTGCATTCATTAAGGTGCTCAAAACCACATTCAAGAAGTTTAGTAACCCTTTAGGTGCTTTACATGAATTTTTGGAATGTGATATTAAAAAATGAACATTTTGTCACAAAAATTTTACTTTAGACCCAAAATTTTTCATTTTTGCAAGGGTAACTAAAAAATGGACCCCAAAATTTGTTGTGCAATGTCTCCTGAGCATGCTGATACCCCATATGTGGGGGAAAACCACTATTTTGGCATACTGCAGGTCTTGGAAGGGAAGGAGTGCCATTTGAATCATTGAATTTAACATTTGCTGGAATAATTAGGAAGCACATTTTCCCCACAAAAATGTTTTTTAGACCAAAATTTTGCAATTTCTCAAGGATAACAGTATAAATTGCACCATGCTGTGGCGTCGCCCCGCTGCAGGTCTGAACTGCAGGTAAGACAGCACCCCGAGAAACCCCGAGATATAGCTGCCTATATATATATATATATATAGCTCTGGCGCCGGCACTCGGGAGTGGAGTGCACGGCTGCATGTATTTATATGCAGCCGCGCACTCCACTCCCGAGTGCTGGCGCCAGAGCTGGGATTTCACATGCGATCGTCGGACGTTTTCATCGCATGTGTGATCCCGGCCTAATATTCCGTGTAGAAAGCCAAACTTTGTCACCAACTCCTAGGTCCGGGCCCTTGGAGCGCCGTCTATTAGCAGACGAACCCTGTCTAGTCTGAGCCCCTTTCAAGTTTACGTTGACTTCTGACCAGATAGTTTTTAACTGGTCTACGGTCCTTTCTACCCCAGGGACATCTGACATCATAGAAGCGAACGAACCAAAGCGCGGGTGCAGCCCATGATTACAGTAGAAAGGAGTAGTCTTGATGGACTCCTGGTACTGATTATTTATGGCAAACTCTGCTAGCGGTAGGTGTTCAACCCAATCGGACTGATGCTCAGAGACATAACAACGTCGATTCTGCTCAAGAGCTTGGTTGGTGCGTTCGGTTTGACCATTGGTTTCAGGGTGATAGGCAGAGGAAAAGGACAATTCAATTCCAATTCGTTTACAGAATGCCCTCCAAAATTTCAAAACAAACTGGGTGCCCCTGTCGGACACAATATTCACAGGAATACCATGCAATCTCACAACATGAGTAATGAATAGTTTGCTCAGGGTCTGCTTGCTGAATCTATCCACCACCACCCAGATACACGTCTTCCCTTCTGAGAGTGGTAGATCAGTAATAAAGTCCATGGAGATATGGGTCCAAGGACTCTAAGGGGCAGGCAAGGACTGGAGCCACTCGGCAGGGCGCTTATGGGGAAACTTAGCGCGAGCACTGGTTTCACAGGCCAGTACATAGTCCTTACAGTCCTTTACTACAGTTGGCCACCAAAAATTCCTAGTTACAAGTCTGATGGTGTTTTTGATGCCTGGATGCCCTGCAAGGACGGAATCATGTGATTCCTTCAGAACTTGAAGGCGGAATGTGGCCGGGACAAATAGTTTTTGGGGAGGAGTAGTGTCAGGGGCCTGTTCTGGGGATCTAAAGATTTCTTCCAGAAGATTCAAGGATACAGCTGAAATAACAATTCCCTTGGCTAGTATTGGAGTCGGTTCAGAGTCCTCGACCTGTGAGGGGCAAAAACTTCGAGAAAGGGCATCAGCCGTTAATTTTTAGTACCAGGTCGGAAAGTAATATCAAAATCAAACCTAGAAAAGAACAAGGCCCACCTTACCTGTCTAGGATTCAGTCTTTTTGCTGACTCCAAGTAGGTCAGGTTCTTGTGGTCAGTAATTACAGTGATCTTATGTTTGGCACCTTCGAGGAAGTGGTGCCATTCCTCGAAGGCCCATTTGATTGCCAACAATTCCCGATTACCTATATCATAATTCCTCTCGGTGGAAGATAATTTTTGGGAAAAGAAGGCACACGGACGAAGTTGAGTGAGGGATGCAGTGCCTTGCGATAGCACTGCTCCGACTCCAACTTCAGAGGCATCTACCTCTACAATAAAAAGGCGGTCCAGATCAGGCTGAACCAATATCGGGTTAGAGGAAAAACATTAGTTTAAGGCAGAAAACGCATGAAGTGCTTCAGGCTTCCAGTTAACCACATCCGCCCCTTTCTGATTCAAATCAACGAGTGGTTTGGCTATCTCGGAAAAACCTTTAATAAATTTACGATAGTAGTTAGCGAAACCCAGAAATCGCTGCAGTGCCTTTAGAGACTTGGGTTGTACCCATTCCTTAATGGGTTGAATTTTAGAAGGATTCATGCAAAACCCTTTAGCCGACAATATATACCCAAGAAACAGGGTTTATGTTTATTTAGAGTTTATGCTGCCCTAGGCACTTTTCATTCTGCCTCCCCCATTGGTGAGCATGACTAATGCAGACACTGTCGTCAGTGACTTAGGCTACTTGCACATCAGCAATTTTTGCCATTCGCGGCAGATCCGGCAGTTTTTCCACATCTGCCACGTAACGAATCACTTATGGCAACACAATCTAAACATCCTATTTGTATGTCTATTGAGTGTGGTAGGAAACCAGTGTCTTTGAATGAGCTACATGGGCATACACATAGATTCGGCCGCATTCATTCCCTATGCGACTTGCAGACATGTACAACACTTGCGGTTTTGACGCGATCCCGCAAATCCGATACTTGCAGCAATGGAAAAAAACGCTACTAGCAGTGTTTTTTTGTCTCACCGCAAGTGCCGCACATGTTTGCAAGTCCCATAGGGAATGAATGAGGCCGAATCTATGTGTATGCCCATGTAGCTCTTTCAAAGACAGTGGTTTCCTACCACACTCAAAAGACATACAAATAGGATGTTTAGATTGTGAGTCCCAATGGGGACAGTGTTGATGATGTATGTAAAGTGCTGTGGAGTTAATAGCGCAATATCAATGAATAAATATTATTCTTAATGTTATGTTACAATACGAGGATCTGAGGATTTTCTGTTTCGAGGTCAAGAGCTCTCTAATGTGATGTTGCTGCCTGTCTCGCTGTCTTCCTCTTTTGACACTGCAGTGTGGTGGACAAGAAAACATTAACTGGTTAACAGCAAGAAGTCTGGTGTCTGTGTACTAACTGAACTAGAAACTCTCCCCATACCGTGTCCAGCAGACAATGGAGGATTACTAGATGGATTTTATTATTCTATTACTGCCCAGTCTCTGACTAAGACCTTATTCATATGTCTGGGTTTAAACAGATACTTACATATAAATCTGGACAATTTATCTTATAGATCTCTCGGTATATTATTTATTATAGATCTATAATATACAATGTACAAGGAGACCTATAGTATAAAATGTCCAGAATTATCTGTAATATATGATGTACAATCTGTTATATATAATGTCCAGGGTGATCTATAATATATAATGCTCAGGTAGTAGATTTATAATAATTTACAGTCCAGGCAAATCTATACTATATAATGTCCAGAGGCAGAGATATATTTAGGGTACGTTTCCACGTTCAGGAAACGCTGCGGATTGGACGCTGAGAACAGCCGCAGAGTCCAATCCGCAGCGTCCAAATGTTACAGCATAGTGGAGGGGATTTTATGAAATCCCATATCCACTATGCGTACAATTTCAAAGACGCAGGTGTCAGACCTGCGTATACGCACATGCGGCGCGTCTTTCTAAACCGCAGCATGTCTATTTATCTCGCGGAGATGCTCAGTCTACGCAAGATAAATAGCACCGTCCTATGTATAGGATGCGGTGATTCCACACGGTTCAGTGAACACATGTGGAATCACCGCGCGTATAAAAGCCGGCAAAGCTTTGGACGGAGCTTTGTCCTCTCTGCAGCGTTTCCTGAACGTGGAAACATAGCCTTAGGGTATGTGCACATGTTGCAGATTTGTCTGCAGAAGTTTCTGTACATAATCCGCATCTCTTGGCAGAAAAAGCAGGTGTGTATTTGATGCGTTTTTTACATGTATGCCTTTTTGTAAGCTAAATAAAGATGTTATTAAACAAAAAAAAAGATTTGTGATGTAATTTCTGTCCAACCTCCTCTTTTACATTAGTCCAGAGCTCATTCTCCCCAGCGCTCATTCCCCACCTCAGCGCTCATTCCCCCCAGCGCTCATTCCCCACCTCAGCGCTCATTCCCAACCCCAACGCTCATTCCCCACCCCAGCGCTCATTCCCCACCTCAGCGCTCATTCCCCCCAGCGCTCATTCCCCACCTCAGTGCTCATTCCTCACCTCAGCGCTCATTCCCCACCTCAGCGCTCATTCCCCACCTCAGCACTCATTCCCCACCTCAGCACTCATTCCCCACCTCAGCACTCATTCCCCACCTCAGCGCTCATTCCCCACCTCAGCGCTCATTCCCCACCTCAGTGCTCATTACCCCAGCGCTCATTCCCCACCTCAGCGCTCATTCTCCACCTCAGCGCTCATTCTCCACCTCAGTGCTCATTCCCCCCAGTGCTCATTACTCCCCCGGCGCTCAATCCCCCAGCACTCATTCCTCCCCCGAGCGCTCATTCCTCCCCAGAGCTCATTCCCCCATACTCATTCCCCCGCCGCTCATTCCTCCCCCCAGCGCTCATTCCTCCCCCATGCTCATTCCCCCAGTGCTCACTGCCCCAGCGCTCACTGCCCCCCAGCGCTCATTCCTCCCCAGCGCTCATTCCCCCATACTCATTCCCCCGCCGCTCATTCCTCCCCCCAGCGCTCATTCCTCCCCATGCTCATTCCCCCAGTGCTCACTGCCCCAGCGCTCACTGCCCCCCAGCGCTCATTTCTCCCCCCAGCGCTCATTCCCCCCCAGCGCTCACTGCCCCCACAGTGCTCACTGCCCCCACAGTGCTCACTGCCCACAGCGCTCATTGCCTCCCCAGCCCCAGCGCTCACTGCCCCCACCAGCCCCAGCGCTCACTGCCCCCCCAGCCCCAGCGCTCACTGCCCTCCCAGCCCCAGTGCTCACTGCCCCCCCAGGCCCAGCGCTCACTGCCCCCCTAGCCCCAGCACTCACTGCCCCCCCAACCCCAGCGCTCACTGCCCTCCCTGCTCATTCCTCCCCGTCATCATACTCACCTCCTCCTGCTGCAGATCCGATGGTCCAGCGCCATGGTACCGCTCATTAAGGTCATGAATATGGACGCCATGCCTATGAGAGTGGAGTGGCATCCATATTCATGAGCTTAATGAGCGGTACCACGAGTGGTCCACGCGCTCATACAGGAAGATGTCAGCGCTGTACCATTGGAGCTGCAAGCAGCAGGAGGAGGTGAGTATGATGATGGGGGGGTGAGGGAAGCAAGGGGAGGGCCGACCCCCCGGACTTTAAAAAAAAAAATCATGCTCAGGTGCCGCCCCCCCACAGAGTCCTGCCCTAGGCACGTGCCCTCGAGTGCCTAGTGGCAAACACGGCCCTGCCGAGAAACTGTGTTAATTAAAGAATCTGGCACTCAACTTCAAACGATGTGTAATTTATTGCATCCGATACTGCAAATAGCAATCAAATAGCAGAACGTTTCAGTCCACAATCGGACCTTCGTCGGTTGCGTTTATGATAATTGAATGAACTCAGAGCCACAGGGTGCAGACAGGAAAACGGCCACAGAGTAGGGTAGTATGCCCAGTCCGATTAAGTGAGGTTGCAGCCTAATGAGAGGTGCTGCTGACGCGGTATCCACGTCAGACTACCCTACTCTGCGGCCATTTTCCTGTCTGCACCCTGTGACTCTGAGTTCATTCAATTATCATAAACGCAACCGACGAAGGTCTAATTGTGGACCGAAACGTTTTGCTGTTTGATTGCTATTTGCAGTATCGGATGCAATAAATTACACATCGTTTGAAGTTGAGTGCCAGATTCTTTAATTAACATAGTCACGGTGTGGGAACCTATCTTGGCACCTCCCCATTGGACAGCTGTGCACACGCTTTTTCTCATTATACTGCTGAGAAACTGTATCTCTTCCATCATGAAGACACATTTCTCTAGTTTGGCGAATAAAGAATGCTCTCTGAGTCTCTGGAGGACAGAGCAGACGTGTTGGACGTGCGTCCTGAGGTCAGAAGAGTAAATCAGGATGTCGTCCAAATAAACGACCACATAAACACCATTAATGTCTCTGAAAATCTTGTTCACAAAAATTCTGAAACACTGCAGGTGCATTACTGAGCCCGAACGGCATTACGAGATACTCAAAGTGGCCGAGGGGTGTGTTAAACACGGTCTTCCCCTCATCTCCCTTTCTTATACGGACAAACTGTCTGCTATGTAGTCTTTCATGACCTGACGTTCTGGACCAGAGAGGTTAAATATTCTCCCCTTAGGGAGACGAGAATCCGGTACTAAGTCTATGGGGCAATCGCACTCTCTGTGAGGGGGTAATTTCTCTGATTCCAATACAGAAAATACATCCTCATAATCTCTGAATGCATAGGATTAGGGTTGAGCATTCCGATACTGCAAATATCGGGTATCGGCCGATATTGGCTGTATCGGAATTCCGATTCCGAGTACCGATATTTTCGTCATATCGGATACCGGAATCGGGATTGTCACTGTCACTGTCAGTGTCCGTCGGTCGGGTCTGTCAGGAGTCAGCGGCACTTACCCGGCAGAAGATCTCCGGCGGTCACATCCCGGACTGCTTAATGGCCGCCATCCTCTTCTCCCCGGCGGTCACATGCAGTTTCTCGCGATAACTGCAGTGACTGCTGGGTAATCGCGGCCGTAAAGCAGTCCGATGACGTCACCGCCGGGGAAGCTGGTAAGCAGCTGTGCTGCACCGGGATGTCAGGCTCTGCCTGTCATTCCGATGTAGCAGAGCTGGATCGTCGTGGGACTGTCGTTATGGACTGCGTCGGACAGGTGGTATACTGTTGGTTTGTTTTTTTTATTTTTTTACAGGAGATCGATGGCGTCGCAGGAATGAGAGAGTAATAAAAAAAATTAAAACTGTGTTGTCTCTTTTATTTCATTAAAAGACTTTTTTCTTGCTGTGTCTTTTTTTACACATTTAAAAACTTTGGGATTAATAATGGATCGGTGTCTTATTGACACCTCTCCATTATTAACCGGGCTTATTGTCACCGTGCAATCAACGGTGACATTAACCCCTTATTACCCCGCTTGCCACCGCTACAGGGCAAGTGGGAAGAGCCGGGTAAAGTGCCACAATTGGCACATCTTTTGATGCGCCAAATGTGGGGCTGCTGTAGCCTGGTATTATCAGGCTGTTGAGGGCCAAAATCCATGGGCCTTGACAGTCTTTTAATACCAGGCCGCAGCAGTCTGCATTTTACTTGGCTGGTTAACAAAAATAGGGGGACCCCTACGCCGTTTTTTTTTTCGAGGGGATCCCCTATTTTTGTTAACCAGCCAAGCTAAGCAGACTGCTGTGGCCTGGTATTATCAGGCTTGCAAGATCCATGGATATTGGATCCTTACCAGCCTGAAAAACCAGGCCTCAGCGGTCTGCTTCATCTGGCTGGTTAACAAAAATAGGGGGGACCCCACGCCAATTTTTTTCGAGGGGATCCCCTATTTTTGTTAATCAGCCAAGATATGCAGACTGCTGTGGCCTGGTATTATCAGGCTGGCAAGGTCAATGGATCTTGGCTCCTTAACAGCCTGAAAATCCAGGCCTCAGCGGTCTGCTTCATCTGGCTGGTTAACAAAAATAGGGGGGACCCCACGCCATTTTTTTTTCGAAGGGAACCCCTATTTTTGTTAATCAGTTCCCTCTGACGTCACTGATTGTGTCCCTGGCTGACCTGAAGTGAAAGTGGAAAGCAATCAATTAAGCTTTCCACTTCCTCTCCTGTCAGCCAGGAGAGGAGCTCATTCATTTGGGGGTTTACTGTGAGGCTGCAGCATTAGCTGCGGTCCCTGCAGTAAACATTAACCCTTTCTGAAGGATTACACCGTGGGACCTGACTGTGCATCGGATTGGTAAGAATAATTTTGCTTTATTATTTTATTTTTATTACAGGAAATGGTTTTAGCAGGTAAATAAAATATGGTCAAAAACTGTGTGATTATTTCATTAAACTTCTTTTTTATTAAAGTGTGTGTGTTTGATTTTTCTTTCATACAATAGGATTAATAATTGATAGTTGTCTAATTGACAGCTCTCAATTATTAACCTGGCTTAAAGTGACCTTTCAATTGCAAGGTCATTTTAACCAGGGCGGAACTATAGTGGAAGCAGGGGAAGCAGCTGCCACAGGGCCCGGGCTAGAAGGGGCCCGTCCCTGCTGCAGCTGCCCTGTGATTTAGGAGCAAAAAGGGGGGCCCGAGCACGCTGGCAAATGGATCCGCGCTCGGGCCCCCTCCCAACATTTTGTTCAGGCTTCTGACTCTGAACGCTGATGCATAACAACACTGTGTTGTTTTAAAGAGACACTACAGTGTTGTAAATGCAGACAGCGAACAGAAATGAGCACTGTAGCTTTAAGCTGCGGCCCAGTGCATTATGGTCCGTCTGTCACAGCGTGTGTGCATGTGGGGGCGGACAGCAGACGGCCAGGCAGACCACATGAAGCAGCAGGCTGACTGGGCAAGCATGTGGAAGCCCGGGCGAGCAGGGTGAGTACCGTGAGTCTCTCAACAGTGAGAAGAGGCTTGGCTGCTCAATGGTGACTGGGAGGGCAGGTGCAGGCAGGATCTAACAGGGCCCACATTCAACAGGGCCCAGGCCCCAGGCTGCAGTGCAGGGGGCCCACATTCAACACAGGGCCCAGGTAGCAAGGGGCCTGCATTCCAACAGGGCCTCGGGCTCCTGGGCCCTGTTTGACGCAAGCCTCAAGTCACCACTAACCTCCCCCTGGGCCCTGATGGGCACGGGACCTCAGTCACCAGTAGCCTCCCCCTGGCCCAGTAACAGCCTCATGGTTGCTACAAGTGACGAGTGACACCCTGATCTCTGCTACATGTGACAAGTAACAACCTCAGCTCTGCTACATGTAACAAGTAACAACCTCAGCTCTGCTACATGTGACAAGTAGCAACCTCGGCTCTGCTACATGTGACAAGTAGCAACCTCAGCTCTGCTACATGTGACAAGTAGCAACCTCGGCTCTGCTACATGTGACAAGTAGCAACCTCAGCTCTGCTACTTGTGACAAGTAGCAACCTCAGCTCTGCTATTTGTGACAAGTAACAACCTCAGCTCTGCTCATGTGACAAGTAACAACCTCAGCTCTGCTCATGTGACAAGTAGCAACCTCGGCTCTGCTACATGTGACAAGTAAACCTAATATACAGGAAATATATAATACACAAAATAAAAATATGTATCAAAATATGTGAGTATAAATAAAAGAAATTTTTTATGCTATGTGCCTATATAACCTGTAAAGAAATATAAGGATGGCAAACCATCCGGAATTGAGATAACAAAACACCCAGGATGTGGAAGGGGATAACTTAATGAGAGGGAAAAGACAAACAGACCAACAGTGTAATGTATCAAAATATTGCCTTTATTATACAGAATTTGGCTAATAAACAAACAATGAAACCATGTAAAAATTGAGAATAAATAATAACATATAAGACAAGCAAAAAAATCCACAAGCTGGAAAAATATAATACACAGAAGAATGTTATACCGATTATTGTATATGAAAATAACTAATCTAAATGCATACGGTATGTATATAAAATGGGGTGCTCAAAAAACTGTATGTAACCAGGTATGTGTATATTATATATACAATGTATGTGGCACAGGAAAAACTGAATAGTAGTGCTGGAAACTAAACAAAGGGAAATTTATAATATAATCTATGTGATTGTAAACAAGGTTGTGCACACTAATTATTTAATCCAAAATCACAATGAAAAAAACGTGAAATGGTATATAAAAAATATATATCAGCTCAATGTGCAGATAAATTGTGTACATGTGCTAGCAATAGCACAAGACCATGGTGCTAAATAAATCCACCTATGTGCAATATTAACAGCAGTGCAATCACATGTGCCACCTCATGAAAAGCTAAAATAACAATACCTGGGAGCAAGGACCAGCGTGGAATGTTTAAAAGTAACGCGCCCCGACGCGCGTTTCGGATATAATACCCCTGACGAAGGTATTATATCCGAAACGCGCGTCGGGGCGCGTTACTTTTAAACATTCCACGCTGGTCCTTGCTCCCAGGTATTGTCATTTTAGCTTTTCATGAGGTGGCACATGTGATTGCACTGCTGTTAATATTGCACATAGGTGGATTTATTTAGCACCATGGTCTTGTGCTATTGCTAGCACATGTACACAATTTATCTGCACATTGAGCTGATATATATTTTTTATATACCATTTCACGTTTTTTTCATTGTGATTTTGGATTAAATAATTAGTGTGCACAACCTTGTTTACAATCACATAGATTATATTATAAATTTCCCTTTGTTTAGTTTCCAGCACTACTATTCAGTTTTTCCTGTGCCACATACATTGTATATATAATATACACATACCTGGTTACATACAGTTTTTTGAGCACCCCATTTTATATACATACCGTATGCATTTAGATTAGTTATTTTCATATACAATAATCGGTATAACATTCTTCTGTGTATTATATTTTTCCAGCTTGTGGATTTTTTTGCTTGTCTTATATGTTATTATTTATTCTCAATTTTTACATGGTTTCATTGTTTGTTTATTAGCCAAATTCTGTATAATAAAGGCAATATTTTGATACATTACACTGTTGGTCTGTTTGTCTTTTCCTCTCATTAAGTTATCCCCTTCCACATCCTGGGTGTTTTGTTAACTACATGTGACAAGTAGCAACCTCAGCTCTGCTACATGTGACAAGTAGCAACCTCGGCTCTGCTACATGTGACAAGTAGCAACCTCAGCTCTGCTACTTGTGACAAGTAGCAACCTCAGCTCTGCTATTTGTGACAAGTAACAACCTCAGCTCTGCTCATGTGACAAGTAACAACCTCAGCTCTGCTCATGTGACAAGTAGCAACCTCGGCTTTACTACATGTGACAAGTAACCTCAGCTCTGCTACATGTGACAAGTAGCAACCTCAGCTCTGCTACATGTGACAAGTAACCTCAGCTCTGCTACATGTGACAAGGTAACAACCTCAGCTCTGCTACATTTGACAAGTAACAACCTCAGCTCTGCTACATGTGACAAGTAGCAACCTCGGCTCTGCTACATGTGACAAGTAACAACCTCAGCTCTGCTACATGTGACAAGTAGTAACCTCAGCTCTGCTCATGTGACAAGTAACAACCTCAGCTCTGCTCATGTGACAAGTAACAAACTCAGCTCTGCTACATGTGACAAGTAGCAACCTCGGCTCTGCTACATGTGACAAGTAACAACCTCAGCTCTGCTACATGTGACAAGTAGCAACCTCGGCTCTGCTACATGTAACAACCTCAGCTCTGCTACATGTGACAAGTAGCAACCTCAGCTCTGCTCATGTGACAAGTAACAACCTCAGCTCTGCTCATGTGACAAGTAACAACCTCAGCTCTGCTACATGTGACAAGTAACAACCTCAGCTCTGCTACATGTGACAAGTAACAACCTTAGCTCTGCTACATGTGACAAGTAGCAACCTCAGCTCTGCTACATGCGAGGAGTGACAGCCTCATCTCTGCTACATGTGCGGAGCGACAGCCTCAGCTTTGCTATACAAGTAGCAGAGCTGAGGCTGTCACTCCTCACATGTTGCAGAGATGAGGCTGTCACTCCTTACATGTAGCAGAGCTGAGGCTGTCACTCCTCGAATGTAGCAGAGCTGAGGCTGTCCCTACTCACATGTAGCAGAGCTGAGGCTGTTCCTCCTCACATGTAGCAGAGCTGAGGCTGTCACTCCTCACATGTAGCAGAACTGAGTCTGTCACTCCTCACATGTAGCAGAGCTGAGGCTGTCACTCCTCACATGTAGCAGAGCTGAGGCTGTCACTCCTCACATGTGTAATTGGTGAGGGCGTGGTGCAGAAGTACGGTATACAGAACAATCTTAGATTATTCTGTATACCGGACTGTTGTTCTACTGAATAAATCATCCGTTTTGAAAGCAATTTGCAGGCTGGATTACAAGTTTCTTCACATATTTACTCTGGAGAAAGCCTACCTTCGTCACTACCTCAGTTGCTTCCTGGGAGTTGGTTCTTTTCTGTTATTTCACTATCATTACTCCAAAAACCTCTAATTTTGGATAATAAAGGTATCTTTCTTAACACAACTTGGGTAGACCGGGATTGGCAACGCGCGCGAGGGGGGGGGCCCCATTGTGAAGTTTGCTGTGGGGCCCTGCCGTTCCTAGTTACGCCCCTGATTTTAACCCCTTATTAACCCATTCGCCACCGCTACAGGGCAATGGGAATAGACGGGCAAAGTGCCAGAAAGGGCGAATCTAATTATAGATTTGCTCTTTCTGGGGTGTCTGGGGGCAGATGTTAAGTAGTCGGGGGGGCCAAAAAAATGGTCCCTCTCTGGGCTATTATTATCTGCCCCCACTCACTGGCTTTGTCTGTCTGGTTGCGAAAATAGGGCGGGAGCCCACGCATTTTTTTTCAGCAATTTTACACCTCATATATATATATATACATGTCATTGAATTTGTGACACATATATATATATATATATTTATAGTTCATACACTTCTACATAATATAATAGCCGCTAATTCAATTGCCGGCTTTTGTGAAAATGCAGAACCCGACATGAAATGACACTTGGTGTACATAGGGTTAACCATGTCTTTTCATGTAGTTTGATATCTGATTTGCACAAACAATTACATGAGTGTAAGTGTGCAAAATTTCACACCTGTAGGGGTTAATTAAAGGTGTAAATTCGTAGCAAAAAAGTCCGTTTTTTTTACAACGAATTTACACCTTTAATTAACCCCTACAGGTGTGAAATTTTGCACACATAGACTGATGTAATTGTTTGTGCAAATCAGATAGCAAAGGACATGAAAAGACATGGTTAACCCTATGTACACCAAGTGTCATTTCATGTCGGGTGCTTCTGTCTTTTCACAGATGCCGGCTTTACCCGGCAATTGAATCAGAGGATATTTTACTATGTAGAAGTGTATAAACTATACATATATGTATATATACATGTCACAATGACATGTATATATACATATATGTATTCTATGTGTGTATATTTAGTGTTTACAAGGAAAGAAAGAGGTTTTTTTAGTTGCGATATTTTGTTCCCATAGACTTACATGGGACTTCCGGTATCGGTATCGGGTATCGCCGATATTTTAGTGATATCGGCGATACCATTC
>JARQOD010000002.1:299623134-299798731 GCA_033576555.1 Oophaga sylvatica
TTTTTTCTACGTCAGAAACCCGGATACTGGGATAAGAAGATCCCCTTCCTGTCGTGGCACTATGTACCTACTCACCTCAATCGCGGACCATGCGACTAGATCGTTGCTACAAGTCATTTTAAAGGACACTCCCGGGTTTAAAGGCCCTGTTCCCTTTGTCCCGTTCGTGCCTAAATCAAGGCCTGAACGTTTAAAAGGGTGGTTCAGCCCCCAAGAGGAGCCCGCCCCTCGGTGCTCCCTCTGCATACGGGTTTCAAGTCATTCTGGAATCATCAGTTCAGCAGGTTCTCAACCGGAATCACTTGTTTAGCTGTTGTTGTCTTTTTGTTCCCCAGTCCAAGTCAGCTTTACCTGCAAGCCAGAGATCTTGTAGAGGTTGGCATCAATGCAAAATGCTTTTACCCCCCTAACTTGGGAAAGGAAAGGGTTTACATTTTGTGTTGGCAAAGGAAAAACCTTCTTCAAGAAATAGACAACCCAAAAAGGGGAAAAACCCCCCATTTTAGGGACAGTGTTTTGAAAAAGCTTGACCCCAAACCATTCTCACTCCCGCCATGACTCACTCAAAAAACCAAACCTCCCAGCCCCCCGGGGGAGAATTCAGAAACAAGGCCTCTACAGACGTTATGGAGAAAAAGTTCAAGTCTCTGCAATATTTCTGGGACGAGGGAAAAAAAATATCTCTCTCCCTTTACGCTGGGGAAGAGTGGGATCGACAACCCCCGGACATAAAACAGGTGATATTGTGCTCATAAAGGGACAGCCAGTCACACCGTTTTGAGTGGCCACTGGGCCCTCATACCAAAGGTATTCCCAAGCAGGATAAGAAGGTCGCAAGGTCGAGAAAGGCTGGGAGAGTAAACTATTCCTAGACCGTTGCGGAATAGTTTTATGCTTTCCCAAAAAGGCTGTTGTGGCATCAGTTGATGCCAAGTGGGGTGTTTTGCCCATTGAACGGGCAGTTTTTGTATGTGTGTGGTTTGTTTGCTATGCCCATCCTTGAGGGGTGAAATTTTTTGCCTGTGCTTTTTAAAAAGGGAAAGGGATTTCATTTGGGGTTTTTAAGAAGGTATGCTGGGAAGAAGAAGCTCCATTTACTTCTGTGTACTTCACGTGTTCATGTGCTCTTCTGTTATCTCTCCAACCTGAGTTTGCTATCCTGGTAAAGCATATCTGGTAAGATCAATATCTTCTCTAGCAATGCAGTGTTTAGGAGGTTATTAACTGTATAGCAGCCAGTGCATAGGAGATGTTATTAGAATCCTGTGTATTTCCATGTTAAAGTTTGCATCATACTGTATACTTTCCTGTTAATTATAAAGTGTCAGCTGTGTGATTATTGCCCAATACCTATCTATGTCATTTGTATTTTTATAGTTTTACCGCGCATGTTCTATACTGTTCACCAATAAATAAGTTAGACTACAGAGGACAGTCTGCTTATTTGGAAGATAGAATCGTGGTTTAGGCTGTATGCTAGATTGAACACCGTGTCAACGTGTATGAAGGCAGAACAATGCTTGTACTCTATCTAATATATGAGTTTCACTTTTTGTATTAAAGATCTGAAATAAATTAACTTTTTGATGATATTCTAATTTTGTGAGAAGCAGCTGTATGTACCAGGATGAGGTCTAGGATAAGGGACATATACCAGGATGGAGGATATATTTACACTATAGGGCCAGTATAAAGTATGTAAATACCAGGATGGAGGGTAAATATATATACCAGGATGAGGGACATATATACCAGGATGAAGGACATATATAACTATATATAATCAGGATAGGGGAACGGTATAAATCTTTCAACGCGGCCCATCAGTCTCTAGTTACACCACTGACTATTATTTCAAAAGTGAAATCATTGAAACTAATAAAATGCAAATGCATATATTCAAATAAAAATAACACCTGCCAAGTACATTTATATAGTGAAAGAAAGCAGAAGGTAAGCTCCCGATGATGTAAGTCTAAGGAAAAAGTGCAACAACAACAAATATGTTACTGAGAGGTTTTTTTTCAGTCTGGGTTTTGGATGTGGGATTTAGGAGCGACCAGAAGAGCCTGGGTAGGAAAAGTTTATTTTATATGCCAGTCTGGGTCTTATAGACCTAATAACAGGCAGCTGGATTAGCTCAGCACTGTGTGTTGTGACAAAAAAAGGACTGTTTTGTTATTTATTTGTGCTGAAGAAAGCTTCTTTTCATTTTTGGAGCTGTAAAGTTTATGAAAGACAGATAAACCTAGCTTTGTTTTTGATATTAAACTCTGTGCCTGATCGTGTCCAAGTGGCTACAGGAGAGCAGAAACCCCACAATTGGTGAAGACTGTGGGTGGAAGTCTCAAAGAGCACAGGTGATTACAGTTTAAAGATTGAATGCCCTGAGTAAAGGCAGTTACAGTGTTGAAAACACGGTTTGAAAGAATGGAGGAGTGTATTAAGCATTTGGTCCAGGCCAATCTGCATAACAGCAGTTTTAGCAAGAGCAATAGCAGCAGCCGTTCCAGCAGGAAGCTAACAAACTCCTGATCTAGCAGATGGCTCTCATGACAGAAACTGTCCAGGCCAGGGAGAAGGCACCACCCGCAAATCAAAGTGACGCTACTTTGTGACGTGAACAGTACAAGAGGCCATGCAGAAAATTATTCCCCAAGTCGATGCCTTCCTGTCTGTTTTTGAGAGTGTCGCAGACAAGAAGAAACTTACGCCCAAAACAATGGACAGAGGTCTTAGCTCTGTACCTTATTGAGGAACTGCAGAAAGCATACTGTGACCTTACTCTACAGGATTCTTAGGAGCATGGCAAGCTATAGGGGGAAATTCTGGCACGTGTACATGTTACCCTGGTAGTCAGGGAGCAATGGGTTAACCTCTTGAGCTGCCATAGGAACAAACTAACAAAGTGTAGTTAATGGGGAGAGTGTTGGGAGTGTTTAACAGTAGGCTTGTCTCATCCAATTAAAAAGTCAAAATTTTATTGGTACCCGCTCAACATCATCTTGGATAGTCCAATGAGCAAAAAAACAGTCCCTATTGGGAACATATAGACACAGAAGCCAAGTAGTAGTATAACGGAAAGAACAATTATATACAGCTCTGGCAAAAATTAAGAGACCACCACATCAAAACACTGTCATGGGCAGCCCCTTCTCCAGATCTGAACCCCATTGAAAACCTCTGTAATGTAATCAAGAGGAAGATGGATAGTGACAAGCCATCAAAGAAAGAAGGACTGCTTAAATTTTTGCGCCAGGAGCAGTGTGACAGACTGGTGGCAAGCATGCCGAGATGCATGAAACCTGTCTTTAAAAATCACTGTTA
Organism: Oophaga sylvatica; assembly: GCA_033576555.1. NCBI lineage: Eukaryota > Metazoa > Chordata > Amphibia > Anura > Dendrobatidae > Oophaga > Oophaga sylvatica. The sequence goes on from JARQOD010000002.1 coordinate 299,626,462, forward strand.
TTCCACAAAATATTGATTTCAGAACTCTTCCTGAGTTAAAACATTAGTATTGTTGTTTCTAAATAATTACGAACTTGTTTTCTTTGCATTATTTGAGGTCTGAAAGCACTGGGTGTTTTTTTAAATTTTGATCATTTTTCTTTTTCAGAAAAAAATACAAAATTTTTTGCTTGGAAATTTGGAGACATGTTATCAGAAGTTTATAGACTAAAAAACAATTTACATTTTACTCAAAAATATACCTATAAAGAGAAAAATCAGACAAACTGAACATTGAACATTTGAAAGTGATCTCTTAATTTTTGCCAGAGATGTATATAAAAGTAGCACCACAATATACAGTATGCCATCAAAGATATAAAGGGATCCCTGCAATAGAGGGAATACAGGCACATGCAGGTAATGTCTATCAATACTGTGTTATAATTAGCGATTGTCAAACCCGAGCAGTAAAGTTCAGGGTCCATATCGAACTCCTGGTGCTCAGACATGGACCACGACATGGACTTCTCCAGGAAGTCAGTGTTACTGTTTGGGTTTGGCAGACCGAATATCGGGTGTTTCCCACGCTATCATCTAAACAGCGCGAGAAATACTGGTGGCTCTGATCGGCAGTAAGATCATTACCACCGGTTAGAGAGCTGCGCTGACCTCCGGTCACATGCGTCGGCTGATGCGAGAGTACTACTTGTCAAGATTATGCAAATTGTAAAATAGCACCTCCTCCAGGCACAAGAGGCACAATCTAGGGTGTATAATAGCTCGGCTCGATTGGGAACATTTAAGCCTGGAGATCGTGTACTTATGCTATTACCCACAGTGAAGAGAAAGTTCCTTGCCAAGTGGCAGGAACCCTATGAAATGGAGGAAAATGTGAGAGAGGTCAATAATAATAATATCCTGACATACTGATAACATCCCTCCAGTGTTGAGAAGGCCATCTTTTCCTTGTCCTCCTTGGCTAGGGGAATCTGTCAATATTCTTTTGTGAGATCTTGGATGGTGATGTACTGAGCTGGCCCTAGCCTGTCAATAAGCTCATCTACATGGGGCACAGGTATGTGTCAAACTTAGAGATCTCATTCAATTTTTGATAGTCATTACAGAATTGCAATTTCCCATCTGGCTTTGGTATTAAAACTATGGGGCTTGACCACCCACTCTTCGACTCCTTAATTGACAATTTAAATTGATCCGCACACGAGGCTCAGTGAGCATCTCATGCTTGATGACACGAGTGAGACCTGGTAACTCTAACATGTCCTTATTTGGTATAACAATTTTCGTGATTGTTAGAGCGCTCCTGACACTTTTCAGAAAGCCATGTACCGGGTCTTAGCCCTTCACAAAAATTATGCAGCTGTCTACATAGATGACATTGTCATCTTCAGCCAGGATTGAGGGGGGTCATTTCAGTAAAGTCCAGGTAGTCTTAGATATCCTAAGAAAAGATGGCTTTACTATTAATAAAAAAGTGCTCTGGGGAATATTTGAGCTACATTGTAGGCAGGGGAGAGGTCAAACCTCAAGTAGACAAGTTTGAGGCGATACAGAGCTGGCTACATGCCTCACAAAAATAGGTCAGAGCATTCCTGGTAATTGTGGGCTATTACAGGAGGTTTGTCCCTTATTTTGTGCCCTTTAGGAGATCAGTTAGAGACGCTGCTATTATGGCAAACTTAGTTATGGCTTGGTCTACAGAGGCTGAGAAGGCTTTTCAGGAGCTAAAACTAACCCTCTGTAGGCAGCCATTGTTGGTATTGCCAGACTTCTCCAAAGGGTTCATAGTACAGAAAGTTGCATCGGATGTCTGGTTAGGGGCTGTCATGTTCCACGAGATTAATGGTGAGGAATATCCCGTAATCTATTTGAGCAGAAAGCTTTCTCTATGCAAGAAAACATATTCAGTTGTAGAGAAAGAGTGCCTAGCCATCAAATGGGCATTGGATGCTTTGAGATATTACCTTTGGGTCAAAAAGTTAAGCTGGTTTCAGATCATTCCCCGCTATGGTGGATGCAGGAGAAAAGGGGAACAATGCCTGGGTTACTTGCTGTTTTTTTGGCTGAGCAGGATTTAAGTTTTCATGTAGAGCAGGGGTGGGCAATTAATTTTGCCAGGGGGGGCGCATGAGAAATTGGGATGGTTTTAGAGGGCCGGACTAATATAATTAACTCCGTTCTACCCAATACTGTATATATATATATATATATATATATATATATATACTGTATACTGTATATATACATACCTGCCCATTATCATCATCTTCTCCCCATCATCATCAATGCCTCCCCATTATCAGCAATGCCTGCCCATCATCATCTTCTCCCCATCATCAATGCCTGCCCATTATCATCAATGCCTGCCCATTATCATCATCTTCTCCCCATCATCATCAATGCCTCCCCATTATCAGCAATGCCTGCCCATCATCATCTTCTCCCCATCATCAATGCCTGCCCATTATCATCAATACCTGCCCATTATCATCATCTTCTCCCCATCATCATCAATGCCTGTCCATCATCATCATCATCTTCTCCCCATCATCAATGCCTGCCCATTATCATCAATACCTGCCCATTATCATCATCTTCTCCCCATCATCATCAATGCCTGCCCATCATCATCATCATCATCTTCTCCCCATCATCAATGCCTGCCCATTATCATCAATACCTGCCCATTATCATCATCTTCTCCCCATCATCATCAATGCCTGCCCATCATCATCATCATCATCTTCTCCCCATCATCAATGCCTGCCCATTATCATCAATACCTGCCCATTATCATCATCTTCTCCCCATCATCATCAATGCCTCCCCATTATCACCAATGCCTCCCCATTATCAACAATGCCTGCCCATCATCATCATCAATGCCTCCCCATTATCATCAATGCCTCCCCATTATCAGCAATGCCTGCCCATCATCATCTTCTCCCCATCATCAATGCCTCCCCATTATCAGCAATGCCTGCCCATCATCATCATCAATGCCTCCCCATTATCATCAATGCCTCCCCATTATCAGCAATGCCTGCCCATCATCATCTTCTCCCCATCATCAGCAATGCCTGCCCATCATCATCTTCTCCCCATCATCAATGCCTCCCATTATCAGCAATGCCTGCCCATCATCACACACAGACAGCACACAAGCACTCTCTCACATACACACACACATACACACACACACACACACACACACACAAAGCACCGCACTACATAGACACAGAAACACACACGCACGTCTTACCTGTCCAGCGTCCCCGCTCTCTGACACAGCCGGCCGCTGAATGATGACGTCATTCAGCGGCCGGCTGTGAGAGGAAGCGCCGGTGGAGCCCGGAGCTGCAGCAGCGGAGGCACGGGAGAGGTAAGTATTGTGCCAGCTGATGCCGGGGCGCTGAGACTGCCGGAGCGCCTCCGCGGGCCGGTCACTGACAGCCGGCGGGCCGGATGCGGCCCGCGGGCCGCCCCTTGCCCGGGTCTGATGTAGAGTATAGACCCGGTAAGCTACATGAAAATGTGGATGCCTTTTCGAGGGTTCACTGTTTGTTGGCAGAAGGTGCCCAGCCACTGGCTTTGGGCAGGAGGGTATGTAAGCAACCAGGAGGTAAGGTACTGATGGTATATGTTACTGAGGCAGCTGGCCTATGTGATGTAAGGAAGAGTTTATCAGAAAGGCTGCTTATCATCAGAGGCAGGATTATAATGACAGATAACACTAATGTACACAGCTGGTAACACAGGATCCACCAATCACCATAGGTGATGTCCCTCCCTCCACAATGACCTTTGTACATGCTCTTTAGATGCTTCGATACAAAAGATAGGGTTGCGGCCAAATTATTGTGGCTAATGTCCATTTTCATTTTTATAGGAAAAATAGCCACTGAACCTTAGAAAACCTCAGTGGCCGGTGTTAAAATTGCCCAAAAATAAAAAAAAATACATTAAATGCGCTCCAAATGCTTTCGGAATACAAAGTGTATCCTGGTCAAATGGTGAAAAATTATTATATTTTCAGAATAGGTGATATGGAGATTAGGCTCAGTGCTCATAGATTCTGAGCCATATGTTTAAAGGGAACCTGTCACCTAAAAAAATGCTAATAACCTGCAGATTGGGGTTAATTTGCAGGTCAATAGCGTTATTAACCTTCCCGGAGCACGCAGCCAAACGCTGCGGAGAAAATGAACTTTATTACCCTGGCAGCATTCAGCGTTCAGTCACGGGGTGGCACCAGCGTGGGTTCAGTTACCGCTCTACATGCGTTTTTTTCTGGTGACAGGTCCCTTTAATGTATTGTAACATGCTAGGGACGTTGTAGGGTGGCATGGCTGAGACATAGATGGAAACAGTCTCTGACTCACGCTATCATTGATATGCACCGGGCCTGGCTCTCCAGCAACTCAGCGTTTTAGCACATTTAACAGCTGTGCATATCCTTCTCAGAAGTACATCATATCAGTCCAGATATAATGAGACTACCTTTCCTAGCTGAGCTAGCTAAGCCTCCAGTACTACCTGTACTGGAGCGGGAGTGGGAGTGATGAGTCCCGCTACCAAATCCTCCTCATCACTGTAATAAAAATGGTGCTGGAACTACCATGAATAAAACAGCTCAGCACCTAAGCTGCTGCACCAACCAGTACAACACGGCTTTGAATATCTCACCCAGCTTATCTTTCTGGGAGAGATATACCCTTTGTACAGTATTCTACCTGTCGGTCACCTACATATCTCCTCTCTCTTCTTCAGACCAGAGATCTAGGCACTTTGGGACGTCATACAATGAACTTTTGATAACGCGTTTGCATTTCTCTGTGATTTCCTTGGTCTATGTTCTATGGAGAAATTAAAATTTTGTAGAGAAAGAAACCATCTTGTCACATAGTGTTTTTTGCCTTATTATGTTTTATCCATGTCAGTGGAGCATGATCTGACACAAGCTTAAATCTCCTAACCAAGAGGTAATACTTCAAAGATTCTAATGCCTAATTTACAGCTAAGCATTCACACTCTACGATGGCATCGGGGTTTTTTTCCGCCGGAGTCAACTTCCTGCTCAAATATAGTACTGTGCGTTCTTCTCCATTTATAGTTTGAGACAAGATGGCTCCCAAATCTGTGCCCAAGGCATCTGTTTGAACCAGGAACTCCTTTTTAAAATCCTGTGTAATTAACATGGGTTGCTCAAACAGTGCTGACTTAAGGCACTGAAAGGCTTGTTCCGCTTTGGAAGACTATGACACCATTACGGATTTCCCTCCTCTTGTCAGATCTGTCAAATGTGGTGCCCTTGAGGCAAAATTTGATATGAACCTCTGATAGTAGCCGATGATCCCTAAAAAAAGCCTTCACTTGTTTCTTAGTTACCGGCCTAGGCAAACTCTGGCCTCAAGGTTATCAATTTCAGGTTTGATCAAGCCACTGCCAATAACAAACACCAGGTACTTGGCCTCCTCTAGCCCTGTGGCACATTTTTCTGGATTTATTGTGAGACCTGTGACACAGATCACATCTAGTACAGCTTGCACTTTACACAGATGGCTTCACCAGTCTGCACTGAAGACAACCACATCATCTAGGTAAGCTGCTGCGTAACTATTATGTGTCCTCAAAATTAAATCCATCAATCTCTGAAAGGTTGTGGGCGCACCATGTAAACCAAATGGCATGTTCTTGTATTGGCACAAACTTTCCGGGGTGGAAAAAGCCATATTTTCCTTGGCGTTCTTTGTTAAAGGAATTTGCCAATAACACTTTGTAAGATCCAGAGTTGTTATATATCTGGCATTCCCAAGTTTATCAATTAATTCATCTACCTTGGGCGTGGGATCTCCATCGGTGTATGGAGAGATTTATTAACAGAAGCGGGTACCCGGAAAAGTTTTTCTCCCCAGACACCACTAGAAGCGTGTAGCAAGATGGTGCCGGACGCTCTAAAAACAAAGAAATCTAGTAAGTCCTCAGGCACTGCACCAAATAATATACAGACGGGGGAGGAGGTAGAGGGCGATCAACCAGCAGGACTTAACATACCATATAAAGCTTTGGCTGCAGAGGTGTCTAAAATATTGGCACCAGACATAAAAAAGACTCTTGAACAAACAGTTTCTGCATCATTGCAGCAGCTGCAGGCATCCATCACCCAGCAGTCTGAAAGGCTTGATATAGCTGAGCACAGATTGAGTGCAGCAGAGGACGAACTTCAGAATATACAACTAGAGCTGAGAAAAGCCACAAAATTAAGCCTGCAATTGTCTGAAAAAGTAGATGATCTCGAAAACAGATCAAGGAGAAACAATCTAAGGATAATAGGTCTCCCAGAATCTATACCCCCTTCTCATTTAATGAAGATTTGTATGGAGGAACTTCCCAGATCGTTGGGGATAGAAAACAGTATGAAGGTAGAAAGAGCCCACAGAGTCGGTCCACCTCTGCAGCAGCAGCAGCAGCAGCACAATTCTCCCTCTCTTTCTAGCAGACCAAGACCTGTAATTGTGAAATATCTGGACTTTGTGGATAAATCTGCCCTTCTACAACATTACAGAAAAAAGCCGACTCAGACCACTATCAGAGGGCACAAAGCTTTATTATTCAACGATTATTCCGTAGAAGTCACAAAGAAAAGGAGAGATGTGTATCTTCGTACCGTGTTAGCCAGTAGATAGAAAAATATTTAGACTTGAGAGTCCTCAGTGGTTGATACCTTTTAATGGCTAACTGAAAAGATGGTAACAAATTGCAAGCTTTCGAGACTACTCAGGTCTCTTCATCAGGCATAGACTAATACAACATCTGAAGAATCACATATTTATACACAAAATAGCACAGAAAAAATGCAATAGGTAGGACAAGTGACATGAAGCAGAACTGTCATTATGGCAGAGGGATTAACATAAATATGACTAGTTCATAGATAAGGAGTGAAGGTTTTATTACCCTCTGATTGGGGTCTGGTATTGTGTTGTGATGACCCTAAAAGGTCAGGGAGGCAGATTCCTTAATTGTTGTAGAACGACATAAAACTCTGGGATATATTCATCCCAGCACTAAGAGTGTCAAAGGTCATCATAAGTTTATATTCCCAGACTTTTCTATCCTTCTCAGATTTGAAGTTAGATTTTAATACAAGTAATTCCATATCTGTCATGCTATGACCGGGCATACAAAAGTGTTTGGCCACAGGTAAATCCATTCTTTTTTCTCTTATCGTGTGGCGATGAGAATTCATCCTTGTTCTCAGTTTTTGCCCGGTCTCCCCCACATACAGACCCCCAGTTGGACATTTAGTACATATAATTAGGTACACCACATTAGATGTGATGCAGCTGAAAGTACCTGGTATCTTGTAGTCCTGATGGGAGTTGGGGATCTTTATCCTGTCCGTGGTCATTATAGATGTACAGGTCTTGCATTTCTTTTGTCTGCAAGGAAAGGTTCCTGCAGCTGTTGGGGAGGACAGGGAGCTTCTGACAATGATGCTTCTTAGATTTGGGGGCTGCCTAAAACATAGTAGTGGGGGGTCTGGAAATATGGATTGTAATCGGGCATCTTTTTGTAGTAAAGGTTGTAGTTTCCGTGCAGCTCCCCTTAGCATCTCCAGACTTGGATTGTAGGTGACCACTAGAGGCACCCGGTTATTTTCTTCTTTAGCTTTGTAATGTAGCAGGTGATTCCTTGATATTCTGGTGGCTCTTGTAATTTGGTTTTCAATTGTTCTTGGATGGTAGCCCTGGTTCAAAAAAGTCTTTCTGAGGCGACCAAGGTGTTCATCTCTATCCATGGGGTTGGAACATATACGGTTGTATCTGATGGCTTGGCTGTAGACAATAGAGTTTTTTATGTGTTTAGGATGGAAACTGTCCCATTTAAGATATGTTGGACGGTCGATTGGCTTCTGATACAGGGATGTCTCTATTTCATTGTTCTTTAGCTTAATGGTGGTGTCTAAAAAGTTAATTTCAGTGCTGGAGTAGTTAAGTGTTAAGTTGATGGTGGGATGAAATTGATTGAACTGTTCATGGAACGTCTTTAGCTGTTGTTCAGACTCCGTCCAGATGATTAAAATGTCATCAATGTAGCGGTAGTAGGCCCGAGGCCTGATGGGGCAGGAGGACAAAAATTCGCTTTCAAGCTTGGCCATGAAAAGATTTGCATACTGTGGAGCCATTTTACTTCCCATAGCTGTGCCAGTCTCCTGAAGATAGATCTTGTTGTCAAATTCGAAGTAATTGTGGGTGAGGATGAATTTTGTGAGTTTCACCACAGAATCAGCATCATTCCGGTGTTTCCCATGAAGACTTTGCAGGCATTTAATCCATCCTGGTGTGGGATATTAGAGTACAAAGATTCCACATCCATGGTGGCCAGGATGGTTCCTTCTGGTAGAGAACCTATTGCTGCTAGTTTATTCAGTAGGTCAGTTGTGTCCTGAATGTAGCTGGGTGTATCCTTTACCAGGGGTTTAAGAACACCCTCTACCCATCCAGATACTTGCTCAGTAAGGGTGTCCACACATGAAATAATCGGCCTCCCTGGATTTCCGGCTTTGTGGATTTTGGGAAGCATGTAGAATGTCCCTGTTCTTGGACTTTCTGGTATCAGGTCATCAGCTCTTATGGATTTGTCAGACAGACAAGATACCAACTTGCTTAGTTCCTTGTAATAGTCCTGTGTAGGGTCTGACTCCAGTTTTCTGTAGTAGCGTGTGTCCGTAAGTTGTCTGTTTGCTTCCTTCATATAGTCTGATGTGTTCATCATGACTATTGCACCTCCTTGTCAGCAGGTTTAATGATGATTTCTTTGTTGGTTTTCAGAGACTGTATGGCCTTTCTCTCCTGGGCACTGATGTTGGAGGCTTGTCTCTTGTTGGTGGCTATGATGGTGGATTTTATCAAATGTCTGAATGAGTCTATATATTTATCCAAATGAGGGTTACGTCCAGGTGGAGGTGTCCAGTCTGACCTCTTCTTGGTTATTGGGATCCCTCTTCCTTCAGTCCGAGTGTTATCTGAATCTTCTGTATCATTGAAGTATTCCCTCAGGCGCAGTCTCCTGAAAAAATGTTCCATATCACTGCAGAGTTCGGTTTTATCCAGGGCCTTAGTAGGACAAAATGAGAGTCCTCTAGAAAGCACGGCAAGCTCCACTTTGCTGGGTTTGTAATCTGAGAGATTGATGACACAGTTAGATGCTTTTGTGTCTGGAATGGAGTGGTTGTCAGAGTTGTCAGGTTTTGGTTTTGTTTTGTATCTGTTTGTATAGAGTCCGGAATGGAGGCGCAATCTGTGTAGTTTCTTTTCCTTGTTTTGAATCAGAAAGGTCCGTAGTTTGTTGTAGTATTGTTGTAATTTTTGCTCTGTGCTTTCTGTAAGTGTTTTCCTCAGAGTTTCCAATTGTCCTTGGACTTTACTCCTTATGCTGTAGCAGACATGCAAAAGATGGTTCCTTAGTCTTTCAGAAGTCCTGTGACAAAGGTTTTGTGCATAATGGGTATTCTAGGTGTGAAGAATTGGGTTTGTAATCCAGAGTCCTTTGGGAATTAGATTCTCCTTTTTGCATTTAGATAAGAAAAAAATGTCGCTGTCCATTTGTGCATGTTTCTTCAGAAGTGGTTTCAGTTCCATAAAGATGCGGTACATTCTGGTATCCTCCATTTTGATATAGGAAAGATGTGTATCTTCGTACCGTGTTAGCCAGTAGATAGAAAAATATTTAGACTTGAGAGTCCTCAGTGGTTGATACCTTTTAATGGCTAACTGAAAAGATGGTAACAAATTGCAAGCTTTCGAGACTACTCAGGTCTCTTCATCAGGCATAGACTAATACAACATCTGAAGAATCACATATTTATACACAAAATAGCACAGAAAAAATGCAATAGGTAGGACAAGTGACATGAAGCAGAACTGTCATTATGGCAGAGGGATTAACATAAATATGACTAGTTCATAGATAAGGAGTGAAGGTTTTATTACCCTCTGATTGGGGTCTGGTATTGTGTTGTGATGACCCTAAAAGGTCAGGGAGGCAGATTCCTTAATTGTTGTAGAACGACATAAAACTCTGGGATATATTCATCCCAGCACTAAGAGTGTCAAAGGTCATCATAAGTTTATATTCCCAGACTTTTCTATCCTTCTCAGATTTGAAGTTAGATTTTAATACAAGTAATTCCATATCTGTCATGCTATGACCGGGCATACAAAAGTGTTTGGCCACAGGTAAATCCATTCTTTTTTCTCTTATCGTGTGGCGATGAGAATTCATCCTTGTTCTCAGTTTTTGCCCGGTCTCCCCCACATACAGACCCCCAGTTGGACATTTAGTACATATAATTAGGTACACCACATTAGATGTGATGCAGCTGAAAGTACCTGGTATCTTGTAGTCCTGATGGGAGTTGGGGATCTTTATCCTGTCCGTGGTCATTATAGATGTACAGGTCTTGCATTTCTTTTGTCTGCAAGGAAAGGTTCCTGCAGCTGTTGGGGAGGACAGGGAGCTTCTGACAATGATGCTTCTTAGATTTGGGGGCTGCCTAAAACATAGTAGTGGGGGGTCTGGAAATATGGATTGTAATCGGGCATCTTTTTGTAGTAAAGGTTGTAGTTTCCGTGCAGCTCCCCTTAGCATCTCCAGACTTGGATTGTAGGTGACCACTAGAGGCACCCGGTTATTTTCTTCTTTAGCTTTGTAATGTAGCAGGTGATTCCTTGATATTCTGGTGGCTCTTGTAATTTGGTTTTCAATTGTTCTTGGATGGTAGCCCTGGTTCAAAAAAGTCTTTCTGAGGCGACCAAGGTGTTCATCTCTATCCATGGGGTTGGAACATATACGGTTGTATCTGATGGCTTGGCTGTAGACAATAGAGTTTTTTATGTGTGTTTAGGATGGAAACTGTCCCATTTAAGATATGTTGGACGGTCGATTGGCTTCTGATACAGGGATGTCTCTATTTCATTGTTCTTTAGCTTAATGGTGGTGTCTAAAAAGTTAATTTCAGTGCTGGAGTAGTTAAGTGTTAAGTTGATGGTGGGATGAAATTGATTGAACTGTTCATGGAACGTCTTTAGCTGTTGTTCAGACTCCGTCCAGATGATTAAAATGTCATCAATGTAGCGGTAGTAGGCCCGAGGCCTGATGGGGCAGGAGGACAAAAATTCGCTTTCAAGCTTGGCCATGAAAAGATTTGCATACTGTGGAGCCATTTTACTTCCCATAGCTGTGCCAGTCTCCTGAAGATAGATCTTGTTGTCAAATTCGAAGTAATTGTGGGTGAGGATGAATTTTGTGAGTTTCACCACAGAATCAGCATCATTCCCGGTGTTTCCCATGAAGACTTTGCAGGCATTTAATCCATCCTGGTGTGGGATATTAGAGTACAAAGATTCCACATCCATGGTGGCCAGGATGGTTCCTTCTGGTAGAGAACCTATTGCTGCTAGTTTATTCAGTAGGTCAGTTGTGTCCTGAATGTAGCTGGGTGTATCCTTTACCAGGGGTTTAAGAACACCCTCTACCCATCCAGATACTTGCTCAGTAAGGGTGTCCACACATGAAATAATCGGCCTCCCTGGATTTCCGGCTTTGTGGATTTTGGGAAGCATGTAGAATGTCCCTGTTCTTGGACTTTCTGGTATCAGGTCATCAGCTCTTATGGATTTGTCAGACAGACAAGATACCAACTTGCTTAGTTCCTTGTAATAGTCCTGTGTAGGGTCCGACTCCAGTTTTCTGTAGTAGCGTGTGTCCGTAAGTTGTCTGTTTGCTTCCTTCATATAGTCTGATGTGTTCATCATGACTATTGCACCTCCCTTGTCAGCAGGTTTAATGATGATTTCTTTGTTGGTTTTCAGAGACTGTATGGCCTTTCTCTCCTGGGCACTGATGTTGGAGGCTTGTCTCTTGTTGGTGGCTATGATGGTGGATTTTATCAAATGTCTGAATGAGTCTATATATTTATCCAAATGAGGGTTACGTCCAGGTGGAGGTGTCCAGTCTGACCTCTTCTTGGTTATTGGGATCCCTCTTCCTTCAGTCCGAGTGTTATCTGAATCTTCTGTATCATTGAAGTATTCCCTCAGGCGCAGTCTCCTGAAAAAATGTTCCATATCACTGCAGAGTTCGGTTTTATCCAGGGCCTTAGTAGGACAAAATGAGAGTCCTCTAGAAAGCACGGCAAGCTCCACTTTGCTGGGTTTGTAATCTGAGAGATTGATGACACAGTTAGATGCTTTTGTGTCTGGAATGGAGTGGTTGTCAGAGTTGTCAGGTTTTGGTTTTGTTTTGTATCTGTTTGTATAGAGTCCGGAATGGAGGCGCAATCTGTGTAGTTTCTTTTCCTTGTTTTGAATCAGAAAGGTCCGTAGTTTGTTGTAGTATTGTTGTAATTTTTGCTCTGTGCTTTCTGTAAGTGTTTTCCTCAGAGTTTCCAATTGTCCTTGGACTTTACTCCTTATGCTGTAGCAGACATGCAAAAGATGGTTCCTTAGTCTTTCAGAAGTCCTGTGACAAAGGTTTTGTGCATAATGGGTATTGTAGGTGTGAAGAATTGGGTTTGTAATCCAGAGTCCTTTGGGAATTAGATTCTCCTTTTTGCATTTAGATAAGAAAAAAATGTCGCTGTCCATTTGTGCACGTTTCTTCAGAAGTGGTTTCAGTTCCATAAAGATGCGGTACATTCTGGTATCCTCCATTTTGATATAGGAAAGATGTGTATCTTCGTACCGTGTTAGCCAGTAGATAGAAAAATATTTAGACTTGAGAGTCCTCAGTGGTTGATACCTTTTAATGGCTAACTGAAAAGATGGTAACAAATTGCAAGCTTTCGAGACTACTCAGGTCTCTTCATCAGGCATAGACTAATACAACATCTGAAGAATCACATATTTATACACAAAATAGCACAGAAAAAATGCAATAGGTAGGACAAAGTGACATGAAGCAGAACTGTCATTATGGCAGAGGGATTAACATAAATATGACTAGTTCATAGATAAGGAGTGAAGGTTTTATTACCCTCTGATTGGGGTCTGGTATTGTGTTGTGATGACCCTAAAAGGTCAGGGAGGCAGATTCCTTAATTGTTGTAGAACGACATAAAACTCTGGGATATATTCATCCCAGCACTAAGAGTGTCAAAGGTCATCATAAGTTTATATTCCCAGACTTTTCTATCCTTCTCAGATTTGAAGTTAGATTTTAATACAAGTAATTCCATATCTGTCATGCTATGACCGGGCATACAAAAGTGTTTGGCCACAGGTAAATCCATTCTTTTTTCTCTTATCGTGTGGCGATGAGAATTCATCCTTGTTCTCAGTTTTTGCCCGGTCTCCCCCACATACAGACCCCCAGTTGGACATTTAGTACATATAATTAGGTACACCACATTAGATGTGATGCAGCTGAAAGTACCTGGTATCTTGTAGTCCTGATGGGAGTTGGGGATCTTTATCCTGTCCGTGGTCATTATAGATGTACAGGTCTTGCATTTCTTTTGTCTGCAAGGAAAGGTTCCTGCAGCTGTTGGGGAGGACAGGGAGCTTCTGACAATGATGCTTCTTAGATTTGGGGGCTGCCTAAAACATAGTAGTGGGGGGTCTGGAAATATGGATTGTAATCGGGCATCTTTTTGTAGTAAAGGTTGTAGTTTCCGTGCAGCTCCCCTTAGCATCTCCAGACTTGGATTGTAGGTGACCACTAGAGGCACCCGGTTATTTTCTTCTTTAGCTTTGTAATGTAGCAGGTGATTCCTTGATATTCTGGTGGCTCTTGTAATTTGGTTTTCAATTGTTCTTGGATGGTAGCCCTGGTTCAAAAAAGTCTTTCTGAGGCGACCAAGGTGTTCATCTCTATCAATGGGGTTGGAACATATACGGTTGTATCTGATGGCTTGGCTGTAGACAATAGAGTTTTTTATGTGTGTTTAGGATGGAAACTGTCCCATTTAAGATATGTTGGACGGTCGATTGGCTTCTGATACAGGGATGTCTCTATTTCATTGTTCTTTAGCTTAATGGTGGTGTCTAAAAAGTTAATTTCAGTGCTGGAGTAGTTAAGTGTTAAGTTGATGGTGGGATGAAATTGATTGAACTGTTCATGGAACGTCTTTAGCTGTTGTTCAGACTCCGTCCAGATGATTAAAATGTCATCAATGTAGCGGTAGTAGGAGAAAAGGAGAGCATTTAGTGATCTGTGTACTGAACTGGTGGGAAAAAAGATTAGATTTGCGCTGCAATTTTCTGCTACTCTGAAGATATTTCCCCCAGAAGGAGGTACAGAATCCTTTAATGCACCGGACTTGGCCAGAGAATATATGAAGAAGTTGCTTCAGAATAATGGCGGACGAGTCCCTGACTGAGACTCAGTTGGAGAGAGATTATAACAATCTGTCGTATTAAGGAAAAGGGGATGGCAAAATTTGTTGTTTTTCTTTTTCTTCTAAGGCACGCATTGCAAAATATTAAATTGTATGATATGTTTGATTTCGGGGAATAAAATGGAGGAGATGGAGGCTGGGCTCTAAAGGAGGGGGAAAAGTCTAGTTTTGGTGAAAGAAAGGGTGGGTTTACAGAGTGCCACAGATACATGAACGAAAAAGTGAAGTCAGAAAAAGACTTAATACTCTGTTTAGGTTTTAAACTGTTTAATTCAACAGACTGTTTGGTTAAAACTGGTTAATTTTTTTTTCTTTTTTTATTTCTTTTTATACATTTAATATGAAAGTAGTAACATGGAATGTCAAAGGGCTTCAATCCCCACATAAAAGAATGAAGAATGATGGTTTTGAGACACCTTAAGAAACTTAAAGTAGACATTGCGATGCTACAAGAAACGCACTTAGGGTGAGTTTCCACGATCAGGAAACGCTGCGTGTTTGGCGCTGTGCGTTGGTGCAGCGCCAAACACGCAGCGTCCAGATGTTACAGCATAGTGGAGGGGATTTCAAGAAATCCCGTCTCCACTATGCGCAAAATTACGCAGGCGGAACACCTGCGTTTACGGACATGAGGCGCGTCTTTTCGACCGCAGCATGTCCTAGCGTCTTGCGGCGACGGTGCGTCGCCGCAACGGATTTTAACACAGGGCTATGTAGCCCTGCGTTATTTCCGGAGGTGTTCCGGAGGTGTCCTGAACACCTCCGGAAATAACGCGCGTCAGAAAGGGGGCGGGGCTTAGACGGAGCGGAGTTTCCGCTCCGTCATATACGCTGTGTTTCCTGATAGTGGAAACACAGCCTTAAAAGAGCAAGATTTCTGCAGGATGGATAAAATGTGGGTGGGATCTGTTTTGGGATCTCCGTCTGTGAATAGGAAAGCAGGTGTACTGATTTTAATAAGCAAACAGGCGAACTGTAAAATAATATCTTGGGATTCAGATAAATCTGGAAGGAAAATAAGAGTATTATTAGACACCCCGGTGGGCAGGGTTAGATTATATAACATATATGCTCCAAATGGGAACAATAAAGTTTTTTTTAGAGAGCTGGAAACTCAAATATTGGAAGAAGAGGAGGAAAAGATAATCATTGGTGGTGACTTTAACACAGTTGTGAGTAACATTGAAGATAGATCTAGAGTGAAACAGACAGACAGTAGTAGATCAAGTGACAGAGTGGTGGCACCATTCCTAGAAAACACTGGGTTGATAGATATTTGGCGTACATCTCATCCAATAGATCGAGAATTTACTCATTTTTCACAGGTTCACAACTCTTGGTCTAGAATAGATTATTTTCTGATCTCTGATCTCTTAGTGAATAGGTTGAATGATAATAACATTCTAGATCTAATTATTTCGGATCATACCCCGGTCTCGTTATCCTTGCAGGACACTTTCCCAAAAGGCTCTGATATTTTATGGAGATTTCCGATGTTCTTGGCACAAGATGAAAATTTTCAAAAACTCGTAAAAAATTGGTGGTTAGAATATGAATTAGATAATAGAGAACATAGGGATTCAGTGCATTTATACTGAAAACGAGGATAGCCTATAGTGAAGCAAGTCAGAAAACTAGAGTAAGGTACACAGAATATATCAATAATCCATCAGTTTCTAATAGAGATAGGTGGTTACAATCCAAATCAGAATTTGACCTTTGGTTGGAAAGATCAGAAAAATTAAAGGTGCAAAGAAAATCGGCAGAATTCTTTAAATTTGGGAATAAGGCCGGATCTCTTTTGGCAAAAATGGCTAGAGGTAAAAGGCACATCGCTTATATAAATAATTTAAGAGACTCTGAGGGTATTATACAGGGTTGACCCCAAAAAAATAAATAAAATTCTTAGCAATTTCTATTCAGCCTTATACAAAAAAGGAGACCCGAATATGGCGGAAGGGATTCGCTTTCTTGACTCCTTACAGTTGCCTCAGCTTAATGAAACAGACAGAGATAAGCTAAACGGATTAATAACGAAAAAAGAACTAGTCAAAATTATAACAAATTTGAAGAATAATAAGGCCCCTGGCCCGGATGGACTTCCAGGGGAATTCTATAAATTGCTGAAGGATGATATAACTAATACTCTAGTCGAAGTTTTTAATTTCACGTTACAAAACAAAATTTTGCTAGACTCGGGAAACATGGCCTATATTAAAGTTCTTCACAAACAAGGAAAAGATGAGAAAGAGTCAGGGTCATATAGACCAATTTCGCTGATAAACCAGGATATAAAAATTCTGTCAAAAATATTGGCGGATAGACTTGCTGAATTATTACCAGAATTGATCGGTTCACACCAAGTAGGTTTCATAAAAAAACGGGCAGCGGTATTTAATATTAGAACAGTATTAGCGGTCCAAGATAGTCTCTATCGGGAAGAGAAAGGGAAGGAAAATTCAGCTCTCTTGGCACTAGATGCTGAGAAAGCTTTCGATAACATACAATGGGGATGGTTATATAATGTATTGGATAAGTTTGGAATAACGGGGACTTTTAGAAATTATCTTACAGCTTTGTATACTGCACCGCAGGCCAAGATTTACACTCCAGGTTTTCTATCTGACACAATTCACCTACAAAAGGGTACAAGGCAGGGATGCCCATTATCACCGTTATTGTTCAACTTAGCCATAGAACCTCTTGCCCGATATTTGATTCAGGCTGTGGTTCCACGGTCCGGAACCACAGCGCTTTGGACGGAGCGGAAATTCCGCTCCGTCTAAGCCCCGCCCCCTTTATGACGCGCGCTCTTTCCGGAGGTGTTCAGGACACCTCCGGAACACCTCCGGAAAGAACGCAGGGCTACATAGCCCTGTGTTAAATTCTGTTGCGGTGACGCACCGTCGCCGCAATACGCGAGGACATGCTGCGGTCTAAAAAGACGCGCCGCATGTCCGTTTACGCAGGTCTGCCACCTGCGTATTGTTACGCATAGTGGAGACGGGATTTCTTGAAATCCCCTCCACTATGCTGTAACATCTGGACGCTGCGTGTTTGGCGCTGCGCCAGCGCACAGCACCAAACACGCAGCGTTTCCTGACCGTGGAAACTCACCCTAATTCAGAGTGTTTCGAAGGCATAAAGATGGGGGATGTAGAAGTTAAACTAGCATGTTTTGCAGACGATATGCTGTTGTTTATGGCAGACCCGGGGAGACACTTACAGGGATTACTCGATAAATTGACATATTTTGGCTCATTTTCAAGATACAAAATAAATGTAAGTAAATATCTGAAAAAAAAAATAGTTGATCCTGAGATAACTGCTCGAGTCTCAGTAGCACAGAAACATATAACCTACTTAGGGGTGAAAATAGGTAGAGATGTTAGATCTCTATATAGATTAAATTATTCTAGTTTAATTGAAAAAATATTGTTAGAATTGGAAAGATGGAGAAATCTAAACCTCTCATTGTTTGGGAGAATGCACTTGCTAAAAATGGTTAGCTTTGCACGACTTTTATACCCAATGCAGACCATTCCTTTACTATTAAAGCACTCTGACACGAAAAAATTACAGTCGGCCTTCACTAAGTTTATTTGGCAAGGCAAAAGGCCAAGGATTGATTACAGTAAACTGGCTTTGAAAAAAGATGATGGGGGAATGCAGATGCCCTTGATTAGAATATATAATTTGTCAGCTTTGATGAGACACATTAGGGACTGGCTACAGGACACATCATATTTTTCCAATCTAGCGCTGGAGAAGGAACTAGCCAGTCCTTTCATAGAATCATAGAATCATAGAATGGTAGAGTTGGAAGGGACCTCCTGGGTCATCTGGTCCAACCCCCTGCTCAAAGCAGGATTCTCTAAATCATCCAAGACAGATGTCTGTCCAGCCTCTGTTTGAAGACTTCCATTGAAGGAGAACTCACCACCTCTCGTGGCAGCCTGTTCCACTCCTTGATCACCCTAACTGTCAAAAAGTTTTTTCTAATATCTAATCTGTGTCTCCTCCCATTCAGTTTCATCCCATTGCTTCTAGTCTTTCCTTGTGCAAATGAGAATAAAGATGATCCTTCTACAATGTGACAGCCCTTAAGATATTTGTAGACAGCTATTAAGTCTCCTCTCAGTCTTCTTTTTTGCAAGCTAAACATTCCCAAATCCTGCAACCATTCCTCATAGGACATGGTTTGCAGACCGGTCACCATTCTGGTGGCTCTTCTTTGAACTTGCTCCAGTTTGTTGATGTCTTTTTTAAAATGTGGTGCCCAAAACTGGACACAGTATTCCAGATGAGGTCTGACCAAAGAGGAGTAGAGGGCAATAAAGACCTCACGTGATCTAGACTGTATGCTTCTGTTGATACATCTTAGAATTGTATTTGCCTTTTTTGCTGCTGCATCACACTGTTGACTCATGTTCAGTCTGTGATCAATTAGTATACCCAAGTCTTTTTCACATGTGCTGTTACTTAGCCCTATTCCTCCCATTTTGTATATGCTTTTTCATTTTTATTGCCCAGATGTAGTACTTTGCATTTTTCCCTGTTAAAAACCATTCTGTTAGTTGCTGCCCACTGCTCCAGTTTATTTATATCTTTTTGAATCCTCTCTCTCTCTTCTCTAGTATTAGCTACCCCTCCTAGCTTTGTGTCATCAGCAAATTTGATCAGTTTACCCTCAATTCCTTCATCTAAATCATTGATAAAGATGTTGAACAATACAGGGCCCAAAACAGAGCCTTGTGGTACCCCACTTGAGACATTCTTCCAACTGGATGTGCAGCCATTTACGACCACTCTTTGAGTCCGATCACTAAGCCAGTTATGAATCCACCTAACAGTTGCCTTGTCCATTCCATACTTAGTCATTTTTTCAATAAGGATTGTGTGAGATACTTTGTCAAATGCTTTGCTGAAGTCAAGATATACTATATCTACAGCATTTCCCTGATCCACCCAGTCAGTGATTCTGTCATAGAAGGAAATTAAGTTAGTCTGACATGACTTATTAGTTACAAACCCATGCTGACTCTGTTTAATCACTTCATTCTTATGCAGGTACTTACATACATGTTCTTTAATAATTTGTTCAAAGATCTTTCCTGGTATAGAAGTCAGACTCACCGGCCTGTAGTTCCCTGGGTCCACCTTCTTCCCCCTTTTGAAGATAGGAACAACATTTGCTCTTTTTCAGTCTTCTGGGACTTCACCTGTTCTCCAAGAATTTTCAAAGATTATGGACAGTGGTTCAAGAATTTCTTCTGCTATCTCCTTCAGTATTCTGGGGTGTAATTCATCTGGACCTGGAGACTTGAATTCATTTAGGTTAGCTAAGTGTTTCCTCACTGTCTTTCTGTTTATAGATATCCTGGATTCTTCTATTCCTTTAATAGGACAGTGAAGATCAGTTGATGTTACATTTCCTTTCTGAGAGAAAACAGATGCAAAATAGGAATTTAAAAGTTCAGCCTTCTCAACATCCTTGCTTACCATTTCATCATTTTCATCCTGTAAAAATCCTAAAGCATCTTTGACTTTTCTTTTACTTTTGACGTATCCCCAAAATCCTTTTTTGTTGCTTTTGACATCTCTTGCAAGCCTTAATTCATTGTCAGCTTTAGATAATCTGATTTGTGCCCTGCAGGTTCTGCAGATGGCATTATATTCTTCTTTAGATATGCCTCCCTCTTTCCATTTGATAAACATTTCTTTCTTCCTTTTTAGCATGTGTTTAAGTTCTGTGTTCATCCATCCTGGTTTCCTTAAATGCTTCCCATTCTTGTCCTTAAGGATATCCTGCCATTGGATCCCTCCAATTCTCTTTCTGAGTCCCTTAAAATCTGCCTTTCTGAAATCTAACCTTGACGTCTGAGTCTTCACAGGTCTTCCTCCCTTGTTATCCAAAATTCTAAAATAGCATGGTCACTACCTCCTAGGGTCCCAGCCACTCTTACCTCCTCAACCATTTCCTCCCTATTTATAAGGATTAGATCCAAGGTAGCAGTTCCCCTTGTTTTCTCCCCTACCCTTTGAACCTCAACTGTTATGTTTTGGTAGCTGAGGAGGGTAAGCAAAAATGGCAATATACCAGAGAGGCTGGAACCTATTGGATTGCAGTAACCTGAACTAACCACACAACTAGAGGTAGCCGTGGAGCGTTCCTACGTTGATCCTAGACGCCTCGTCACAGCCTGAGAGATAACTACACCTAAAGGCAGAAAGATGAAAGCTATTTGCCCCGGAGCAGATCCCCAAAGAAAATAGGAAGCCCCCAAACATGTAATGGCGGTTAGACAAGAAGAAACACGGACACAGACAGAAAATAGAATGAGCAAATGCTGGGGCCCAATCTGTCTAGACAGAAAAGTACAGGACAGAATTCTGACTGCAATCCAAAAAAAACCCCTAAAAATACCAACACTTCTGATTGCAAAAAACCTGAGATCACACGATCTCCTCCACCTAAATCAGATCTCTGGTGTAACAAAACCAAGCCGCAGCCACTGAAAAAACAGGAAAAAGCAAATGAACAAACAACAGTGGCTCCAGACAAACTGAGAGGAGCATAAGCCCCCTGAGGGGATCTGACTGACCTCCACAGAAGTGCAGGGAACAATGCAAAAAGCAAGCAAAAAAATAAAAACAGAAAATATCTTATCTGATAGCAGAAGATGCAGGCAAGACACAGCAAGCTTCCAAATGAACCAGGAACCACAATTGAGACAAGAACAATTGATCACCGGCTACCATCATGGGAGGGAACCTCCCTTATATCAGACCAGTCCGTGATCCCAGATTGCCACTCCTCGCTGAAAGGCTCAGTACTGTCAGTAACCACCAGAGGGAGCCTCTGCTCAGAAACCATTTTAGCACATTCATAACACTCAACACAATCTTACATACAAAATTTGCTCATCTACCAAACTATGTAAAAGCAAGCAGTTTGCTCAGAGATGCATTGGGAGCGTGAAAAGCTATTAGGAAACTGTTCAATCTTCCTTTCTGTGTCTCCAAATACTTGATGATTTGGAAAGACCCAAACTTTTCACAAGGAACACAAATAAACTATTTAAGGAATGGAAAGAAAAAGGAATCGAGGTTCTGGGGAATATCTTACAATCGGCACAGGGAAGATTATTGAGTTGGTCTGAATTTTCGGGCAAATTTGGATTACAAAATAATCAATACTTACAATTCCTACAAATCACGACACATTACACAAATTTGGTGAAAGACCTGGGGAAGGCAAAAAGAATAAACAATTTTGATTCCATGATGGGGCAGAGTACAGACCTGGAATCGCTTTCCAGCATCTATGACTATATTCGTGTCCAGCATCTATGACTATATTCGTGTCCAGATTCAGTCACCATGGTGCTCAAAAATATTTAAAACCTGGTATAAATCCATTCCAGATGAAGACTTAGGTAACAAAATACTGATCGGATGGGAAAAAATAAGAAAGGTAATGATTAATGAGCAATGGAGAGAGATGCATTATAAACTGATACACCAAGCGATATACGCTTTTAATCTTACCTACAATGGTGCACCTGCTCACTATCTTACTAGCTGTCCAAAATGTAGTCTACACAGGGCCAATTTATTACATGGTTTGTGGGAATGCTCAATTATTCAAAGATTCTGGGCCGAGGTAATTAAATACATACAGAGAATCTGGAAGGTTGAGATACCCAAAAATGTACAGGCATGTGTTTTTCAGTTCATCAGCCTGATAAGTGAATCAAATAATAAAATAGATAGTGCTCCCGATGCTGTACATATTGTTCTGCTGGCAGCTAAGAAATGTATCTTGAGACACTGGCTGGAGAAGAAACCACCGAGTGTTTCAGAACTGATAGACACTATAAAATCCCTAATGTTGATGGACAAAATAGATACAGAATCCCAAAAAGAAAAGAATACTGAAAATTTTTTCAAAAAATGGAGGACTTTTATTGAATGTAGTTATTCACAAGCAGAGATCAATCAATTAATGGTAGCATTTAAGGGTACAATATGGTACAATCTTGAGGATGTAGCTGGTAACTTGGGGATATTGAGGTCATAATATTTGTTTATTGTTTCATTGCTAGTTCTGTATATGGTTCGAATGAAGTATTGCTGTAACATTCAAAAGTTTAAATTGAAATTGGATGAGAGCAACATTGTATTTTCAAGATATATGCATATAATGTATGGTTTTGATATATATTTGATTGCATATTAATATGTCAAATCATCTAATAAAGAAGTTTATAAAAAAAAAAGAAATATCTCATGGGAGACAATTTTGAAGGAGGTATTTGTTAAGAGGAACCGCTTCAGGATAGCACGTGGAGAAATCTACTATGACAAAGATAAACTGTTGCCCCCAAGCTGAATTTACAATTGGTCCCCCAGATCCATCTCAAAGAGTATTTCCATGATGGGGAGGGGTACTAGAGAACTGCGAAAATAGATCACAGGCACAGTTATTTGGCATACGACACATAATTTTTAAAACATTCTCAATCTCCTTGTATATCCGTATGTAGAAGAACCTCTGGAGAATCTTCTCCTGGTTCTTCTCGATCCCCAAGTGTCCCCCTAAAACATGTCTATGAGCCATATCAAGCACCCTGCGCCAATAGACTTTAAGGACCAGTAATTGCTCAATGATTTCAGATCTTTCTTGATCAAGCTATATAAGATCTTATTATTTATAACAACGTGGGGAAACTGTTGTTCAGCTCCTGGATATTGGGAAAGGGCATGGACATCAACAACATTCTCCCTTGCATATCTAAGGGTGTCATGCTTCAACTGAGCAGTACTAAACTTATCTGATGTTTCCTCTACCTGCAGTAGCACTGGGGAATCAGGGAGAATTTTGTCTTCTCCAGTGAAGACCTGCAATGGAGAATTCTCACCCTCTTTTTTTGGGCTGGTACTGAGACTGCCTTCCACGTCCAAACCTTTCTCCCACAACTTCCAGATGAAGGGAAAATCATGGCCCAAAATTACATTATTCATAAAAGCATTTACCACTCCCACTTCGTAGTCCACTATCTTATATGATGTCTCTATTTTCGCGAGGTCCACGGGATGCATTCTGGTTGCATCATGAATGCACACCACACTTATGAATCTGTCGGGTATATGACCCTCGGGTATGAGTCTGTCATGTACTAGTGTCACGAGACTACCTGAAACTAGTAGGGAGGTTACAGAACAACTATTCAGCCTGACTTTACACACTTGTGGTTTAGTCTCTAGTCCAGGTGTGGCCAAACAGGAGGGAGCTGCAAACAGGTACTGAGGCCGGCCAGTGTCACATTCCATAGGCTCTGGGTCTAATGGGCACTGAGTCATGACATGACCTGAACTCACAACACCTCCAACACTAGACCAGCCTTGGTTTTCCAAACATAGAGTCTCTAACAGAGCCGGGAATTTTCCTGGCAGCCCCTTCCACCACCACTCCACTAGGTGATTTGCACTCCGGGGAGTCATCTTGGCCGACCCAATGCTGCAGTTTACTGGGAAGGCCCAAGGAAGAAAGATTGATGACCATTCGCTTCACGATCTGTGGCATGCAGACATTGGGTTCCAGCCATTTCTTTACCAAATTAAATAAATCAAATATTTAGGACCAGGAAGATTTGTCTGACCGGTATTCCCAGGCCCAAACCAGTCTAACCCGCTGTAACCCCTACTTGCCCAAGAATCTCTGCCTTCTGTTTAGCATAGTCTTTCACATCTTGCTCACTAAGGTCATGATATGCTTTTTGAGACTCTTCTATCAAGTATGGCGCAATTACATAGACCCATTTTTACATGAGGAGTTGCTCTCTTTGGGCCCCCCGTTCAAAGATAGTGAGGTAAGTCTCCACATCGTCATCTGCAGTCATTTTTTGCAAGGAGCCTTGTGCCACCTCTTTGGTACCCCGCGACATGGGGCCCCTAGCTGGTCTTATGTCGGAGTGAGTCACAACCACCTCTTTCAACAATGTCTTTTGCTAAAGCATTAGGTGAGTGGTCTGCTCCTGGGCCTGGCACTGCTGCTGCAAAGCTCGTTCCTGAGCCTGGACCAAAGTTTTGACCAATTCCTTCATAGTGCATTCTGGTGACTGCATCATATTCAGCAGCTGTACCCAGGACATCAATCAAACAGTCCCCAAAATACAGGGTACACAAACCATCGGGAGCTCGCCAACTTTCCGCAAATGCAAATAATTCTCCCAATCCAAAATCTTTGTGAATCCACCGAATCACAGCAACAGCACACTGCAACCCCTTACTGTACTGTGAAGCCTTTATGTGTCACATCATTGTCCTTTGCAACCAGAATACCCGCATTATCCACCATAGTGTAACACACTAGGCCCTTTGTAGAGCGGCATGGCCATGACATGGATAGATCAGACTCTGACTCATGCTACCAGTGATGTGTGCTGAGGCTTCACTCTCCAATAACTCAGAATTTTAGCACATTTAACAGCTGTGCAGATCCTTCGCAAAAGTACACCATATCAGTCCAGAGGCTGTGTCTGTCTGAATCTTGTCCTTTAGCCTTTTCTGTGTCTGTAATGAGATGACCTCTCTCTGCTGAACTGGCTAAGCCTCCAGTACTTCCTGTACTGGAGTGGGAGTTTGAGTGATGAGTCCCACTACCAAATCCTACTCATCTCTCCAATAAAAAAACATAAATAAAATGGCTCAGAACCTAAGCAGCTGCACCAACCAGCTTTTAATATCTCAGACCATGCTTAACCTTCTGGGAGTGATATACACTCCATCCAGTATCCTCCCAGACGGCTGCCTACAGTATACATTAAATCACGGATGCATGGATGGGCAATTCATTTTTCCAAAAAGCAACATGAGAGACTGTGACTGTTGTGAAGGGCCAAACTAACAGGCCAAATTTAATTCTATTCATTTTTATCATTAAAATTTTATATTATTATAATTTGAATAATCTAATATCTTAATATTGAGCAGAGTTAAGTATGTTGACTAGCTGTTACTGCTAATACTTATTATGATAGGGCTTATTGTAACAACATGTACAGTATTCTTACCAGTAGCAGCCAATCCAAACTATATGATTTATTGCTTTTCACAAAGTTCATAAAAAGCAGTAAAACATTTTGCTCCTATTATGCAGCCCTTGTACTTTAATTAACAGCTCTACCAACAGTATGATGCTCTCACACACTGTATGATGCCGCCAGTCATCCAAACATCCAAACACACCTCAACAACAAAATAGAACCCACAACTCCATACACCCAGCATGATGGGCACCACAGATCCCTCCACGCAGCATAATGGACCCCACAGCTCCCTACACACAGCACAATAAACCCAATCGCTCTCCACACACAGCATAATGAACCACACAGTTCCTCACACACTATATAATAGACCCCACAGCACAGCACACACAGTACAATGCTCCCCCACAAACAGCATAATAAACCCTACAGTCTGCCATACAATATGATGAACCCTACAGCACCCTTCATACAGCATAATAGACCCAATAGCTCTCTACACACAGCATGATGGACCCCACAGTTCCTTACATCCAGTATAATAGACCGCCATAGCACCTCACACATAGTATGATGCTCCCCACACACAACGCATAATGAACTCCACAGCTTCCCACACACAAAATAATGGAACCCACAGCTCCCCACATACAGCATTATTAACCCCATAGCTCTTTACGCACAATTTTATGGATCGCACAGATCACACACACAGCATAATTCACACCACAGCTCCCCACATACATCATTATTGACCCCATAGCGCTTTACGCACATTTTTATGGATTCCACAGATCCCCACACACAGCATAATTCACCCCACAGCTCCACATACACTATGATGGATTTTACATCTCCCCACGCACAGCATGATAGACAGTATAGTTCCCTACACACAGTATGATGGATTCCACAGATCCCCCCACACACAGACATACATAATGATGCCCCCACACAAGATATCCTCACACAGTATATTGGCCCACACACAAGTACAATCCATCATTAACTGCCCGCACAGTATTATGGCCCTCACAGTCCTCCTCCCCCCCACAAAATACCAACTGAAAATGAAAAAAAAAACCTACTCACTTAACCGTATTCCTTTAAATGCAGTGTTCCAGTCTGTAGCTGCAAAACTGAGATTTCACACAATACTTGAGGTGTCCAGTTGCAGACTCATAAGCTGAACAGCAGACAAGGGAGTTGTCCCTCATCCACCATTACATTCACCAGTTTCTGTGTCCTCAGGATGCAAATACCAGTGAAACTGAGTTGCTGAGAAAGATTGGTGTGGAGTGATCCTTGTGCCACTGTTTGCTGAGCTTTGGCAGCCCCAGAGAGACATACTGTTTTATTTATTTATGGTATTTATTTATTTATTTAGTAGCCTTTGGCTCGAACTCAAGCCATGGCGACTTGTATAAATGCTCTGTTGGAAGATCAATTTTGTGCAAGCCTAGATAGGCCCACTAGGGTCTTCTTTGCCATTATCTTGCTGGTCTTCCTCTTCATCTTGTTCCTTCTATTCTTCCGACCATA
The DNA here is from genome assembly GCA_033576555.1 of Oophaga sylvatica. NCBI lineage: Eukaryota > Metazoa > Chordata > Amphibia > Anura > Dendrobatidae > Oophaga > Oophaga sylvatica. The sequence continues at coordinate 299,653,459 of JARQOD010000002.1, forward strand.
ATGTCCTTCTCCAGTGGTTGCTCTCTTCGTAGGATGTGTCCAAAGTAGGTGATCCTTGCTTTGAGTGATATGTCTGCCTTGATTTGTTCCAAAATTGGTTTGTTTATTCTTCTTGCCATCCATTGTATTAATAACATCCTTCTCCAGCACCACATTTTGATGGCATTGATTCTTCGTGTGTCATGTTTCCTTATTTTCCAGGTTTCGCATCAGAATGTTACCACAGAAAATACCAAACTATGTACAAGCAGTGCCTTTCCTGTTCCTCGCCGTCCATCTCAAATATGTCCCGATCATACATGGCATCTTTGTCTTGTTTGTGTTAAGCAGCAGTCCCATGTTGGAGCGGTACATCTTGACATTTCATAATGTTTTTCATTCCATCTATGCATAGTTGTTTTTCAATGTTGTATTGTCCACGTATTTAAGATTGCTGATGATTCATCAAGTAATTTTGATTCCTTCTTATTTTTAAGCAAGCTCAACCTTCCTGAAAATAGCTTCTGTGTATAAATTGAAGTAAAATGAAGACAGGATGCAGCTTTGTCTGACTCTTCATTCTACTTTAAATCATGCCGTGTCGCCGTGTTCCGTTTGGACTGTTGCTTCTTGTTTACGGTGAGGTACTGTTTTTAAAACGGGAATTTTATGGTGAAGTAAAAGGGCCCACAAGTTTTTAATAGGGTTTAGGTTAGATGAGGAAGGGGGCAATGTAATTAATCTTTCATCTTTATGGCCCTTATTGGCTAGCCAAGCGGTGGAGGACTTTGATGCAAGTGATGGAGTATTGTCCTGCGTAAAAATGGTTTTCCTGAAAGATACACAATTTTTCCTGTACCACTGCTTGAAAAAAGTGTCTTCTAAAAGCTGGCAGTAGGTTCAGAAGTTTATTTTAAGTCCATCTTTAACCTGATAAGGCCCAACTAGCTAATCTTTAATAATACCAACCAATGACAGTACCTCATCTTCACCTTGCTGGTGTCTAAGATGAAGTGGAGGTCTATGCCCATTAATGATATAGATATGGGTCCATTCAGCTGGTCTATCAAGAGTCACTCTTATCTCATCAGTCCATAAAACTTTTGAAAAATCTGTCTTCAGATATTTCTTGGCCCTGCCTTGACATTTTGACTGTGTCTTGTGGTCAGGTTCAGCCTTCCTTACTTTGCTCATGTCTCTGAGCACTTAACACCTTGTACTTCTGGGCACTCCAGGGAGGTTGCAGTTCTGGGATATGACAGCACTGGAGCATAATGAATTCCTGGTTGCTTCACATTTGATTCTTCTCAAATTTTTGCAGTTAACATCTTTTTTTCTCAATATGGTTTTGAAATCCTGTTTGATGGTTTTGTGATCATGCCCCAATATATTGGCAATTTCAAGAGTGCTGCATCCCTCTGTAAGACTAACATTTTTTAACTTTTCAGAGTCAATCTCTTTTTTTGTCCCATTTTGCCTGAGGAAAACAAGCTACCTAAGGGTTCATACTCATATGCGAGAAACTCGGACGAGTCTCGCACGTCAATACCCGGCACTGCTGCTGGCACTCGGATCGGAGCATTCAGCTGCATGTATTTCTATGCAGCTGAACACTGCGATCTGAGTGCCAGTGGCAGTGCCGGGTATTGACGTGCGAGACTCGTCCAAGTTTCTAGCATGTGAATATGAGCCCTAATAATTCTGCACACCTTGATAAGGGGTGGGGATATCATAGAATCATAGAATCTAAGAGTTGGAGGGGACATCCAGGGTCATCGTGTCCTACCCCTGCTCAGTGCAGGATTCACTAAACCATCTCACACAAATGTCTGTCCAGCTTCTGTTTGAAGACTTCCATTTAAAGAGAACTCACCACCTCTCGTGGCAGTCTATTCCACTCATTGATTACCCTCACTGTCAAAGTTTTTGCTATCTAATCTGTATCTTCTCCCTTTCAGCTGCATTCCATTGCTTCTCATGTTTCCACGTGCATATGAGAATAAGGATGATCTCTCTACACTGTGACATCCCTTCAGATTTGTAGACAGCTATTAAGTCTCCTCTTTGCCTTCTTTTTTGCAATCTAAACATTCCCAGATCCTTTAAATTCCTCATAGAGCATACTTTGCAGTCCGCTAACAATCCTGGTAGCTATTCTCTGAATTTGATCCAGTTTTTCAATGTATTTTTTAACATGTGCCCAGAACTGGACACAGTATTCCAGATGAGGCCTGACCAAGAAGGAGTAGAAGGGGATAATGGCGTCACGTGATCTAGACTCTATGCTTATCTTAATACATCCTAGAATTGTGTTTGCCTTTTTTTGCTGATGCTTAACACTGTTGACTCATGTTCAGTCTGTGATTTATTAGTATACCCAAGTCTTTTTCACACTTGTTGCTTAGTTTTATTCCTCCCATTCTGTAGATGTAATTTTCATTTTTCTTGCCCAGATGTAGAATCTTGCATTTCTTCCTATTAAATACCATTCCATTAGTTGCTGCCCATTGTTAAAGCTTATCTACAGTAGATCCTTCTGAATTATTTTTTTTTCTTCTCTAGTGTTATTTATCCCTCCTTGCTTTGCATTATCTGCACATTTGATTAGGTTATCTTCAGTTCCTTTATCTAGATCATTTATAAAAATGTTAAACAACAGTGGGGCCAGGACAGAGCCTTCTTGTACTCCACTTTAAACACTCTTCCAATTGGATGTGCAGCCAATAATAACCACTCTTTGAGTATGATCACTGGGCCAGTGATGAATCCACCTAATTGTAGCCTTGTCAATCCCATACTTGGTCATTTTTTCAATAAGGATAGTGTAAGGTGGCAGGAGGTATGTGTCCCCAAGATGCCAAGCCCTGGTGATGTAGGACCCGGAGAAGCAGGTTCCAGCACACTTAAGGTACTGCCACACTAAACGCTCCCGTTAACGATCACAATAACGACGCATACTAATGCGATCGTTTTTGTGATCGTTTTAATGTCGCTAGTAGCTGCCACACTTAGCGATCTCGTTAATGACTCATAAGCGGTTAGCGATCTCATTAACGACTTTAACGGTCATTGCGATGTAAAAAAACAGCGCACATCGCTCACAAAAGGTGCCAGACACAGCGATATAGCGTCACCAGCGGGACGCCAACGATCAAAATACGGTCCAGAACTCTAGTGAACGATCAGCGAGATCACAGCAGGGGCCACGTCGTTGCTACATGCCACACACAACAGCGTCACTAACGAGATCGCTAAATAGTGATGTTTTTTAGCGATCTCGCTAGCAACCTTGTTTAGTGTGGCATACCCTTTAGTGCTGAGAGGTGTTTTAGTAAGCCAGGATTAAGAGCAGCTGAAAGAGTTTGGTGGGATCAGATGCTCACTTACCTCCAGTACAGGTCAGGTATGGTCTAAGTCAGCTGGGGCTGTCTCATTTTGCCTGTCTGTTTTTTAAGGTGAGGAGGCCTTGCATGTGTTGCTCAGACCCTGCTGGAGTCTGATAGGAAAAGACTATCATTTAAACGGCTGAGCCCGTACTACAGTTTTGCTCAAAAGTTTACATACCCAAAAGAATTTTTGCTTTCTTTGCCTTTTTTCAGAGAATATGAATGATAACACCCAAAACTTTTTCTCCACTCATGGTTAGTGGTTGCGTGAAGCCATTTATTGTCAAACTACTGTGTTTTCTCTTTTTAAATCATAATGACAACCCAAAACATCCAAATGACCATGATCAAAAGTTTACATACCGTGGTGATTTTGGCTTGATAACATGCACAGAAGTTGACAAAAATAGGTTTGAATGGCTACTAAAGGTAACATCCTCACCTGTGACCTGTGACAAATGCTAGGAAAATTGTTCGGGATGCAAAGAGAAACCCACAAATAACATCAACTGAAATACTGGACTCTCTGAAAACTAGCGGTGTGGCTATTTCAAGATGCACAATAAGGAGGCACTTGAAGAAAAATGAGCTGCATGGTCAGGTTGCCAGAAGAAAGCCAAATGACCCTGATCAAAAGTTCACATACCCCATTTCTTAATGATGTGAGGCTCTTTAATATCATTATTATTATTCATTTTTATAGCACCATTTATTCCATGGCGCTTTACATGTGAAAAAGGGGCATACATAGACAAGAACAGTAAACAGAGCAATATAAGGCACACAAAAGTACAGAGGGAGAGAGGACCCTGCCTGCGAGGGCTCACAGTCTACAGGGGATGGGTAGAGCTGGTCATGAGGCGGTTCATTAGACTTAAGATCACTGCAGGTTGTAGGCTTGTCGGAAGAGTTGGGTCTTCAGGTTCCTTTTGAAAGTTTCCCTGGTAGGCGGAAGTCTGATGTGTTGGGGTAGAGAGTTCCAGAGTATGGGGGAAGCACTGGAGAATTCTTGTATGCGGTTGTGTGAGGAAGCGATAAGAGGGGAGTAGAAAAGGAGATCTTGAGAGGATCGAAGGTTGCGTGTATGTAAGTACCGGGAGACCATGTCACAGATGTATGGAGGATATAGGTAGTGGATGGCTTTGTATGTCATAGTTAGGGTTTTGAACTGGAGCCTCTGGACAATAGGAAGCCAGTGAAGGGCTTGGAAGAGAGGAGAGGCTGGGGAATAATGGGGAGACAGGTGGATTAGTTGGGCAGCAGAGTTTATGATAGATTGGAGTGGTGCAAGAGTGCTAGAAGGGAAGCCCGAGAGTAGGAGGTTGCAATAGTCGAGGTGGGAGATGATGAGGGCGTGTACAAGCATTTTTGCAGTTTCTTGGTCAAGGAATGTACGGATCCGGGAAATATTTTTGAGTTGGAGTTAGCAGGAGGAGGCAAGGGCTTGGATATGTGGCTTGAAAGAGAGGGCAGAGTCGAGGATCACCCCGAGGCACCAAGCATGTGGTCCTGAGGAAAGTGAGCAGCCATTGACATTGATGGTTAGGTCTGGTGGAGGGGTGGAGTGAGATGGGGTAAAGATGATGAATTCTGTTTTGTTCATGTTTAGTTTTAGAAAGCGAGCAGAAAAGAAAGATGAAAAGTGGACAGACATTGTGGGATTTTGGTCAGCAAGGAGGTGATATCTGGTCCAGATAGGCAGATCTGCTTGTTATCGGCGTAGAGATGATACTGCAAACCGTGGGAATCTATGAGCTGTCCTAGGCCGAAGATGTAGAGGGAGAAGAGTAGTTGTCCTAGAACTGAGCCTTGGGGAACACAGACAGGGGGCGTGGTGAGGAGGTGGTGTGGGAGAGGAAGACACTGACTGTCCAGTCTGTTAGATATGACGAGATCGAGGATAGGGCTAAATCTGTGATGCCAAGAGATGAGAGAATCTGTAACAAGAGGGAATGATCCACAGTGTCAAAGGCAGAAGACAGGTCCAGGAGAAGGAGGACAGAGTAGTGTCGCTTGCTCTTGGCAGTTAGTAGGTCATTCGTGACTTTAGTTAGGGCAGTTTCAGTTGAGTGATGTGGTCGGAAGCCAGATTGTAACCGGTAAAAGAGGGACCAGGAGGAGAGGTTGGAGGACAGTTCAGATGGACTTGCTGTTCCAGTAGTTTTGAGGCATAGGGAAGAAGTAATATCAGATGATAGCAAGACATAGAGGATTGGTTGAGGGAGGGCTTCTTGAGGATGGGTGTGATTGAGGCATGTTTAAAGGATGAGGGGAAGACACCATTTGCAAGTGAAAGATTGAAGAGATGGGTTAGTGTTGGGATGAATACTGTGCCGAGGTTAGGGATGAGGTGGGATGGGAGTGAATCAAGCGTGCAAGTGGTGAGATGTGATCTTGACAGAAGGGTGGAGAGCTGATCTTCAGTCATAGTGGATAAGCTGGTTTTGGAAGAACAGGGCTGAGCAGTTAAGAGGAGGGGCATTGGGGCTGTGGGACAAAGCTTTCTATGATGTTATTGATCTTCTGCTTAAAGAAAGAGCCAAAGTCTTCAGCAGAAATGAGAGGAGAGGGAGGAGATGCTGGGAACAAAGTAGAGAATTGAAAGTGTTGAAAAGCTGTTCAGGGTTGTGAGACAGGGAGGATATGAGGGATGAGAAGTAAGTTTGTTTTGCAGCAGTGAGCGTGGACTTGAAGCTGGCGAGGGACTGCTTGTATGTGATAAAGTGCTCGGCAGATCGGGATCTCTTCCATTTCCGCTCACCGACCCTGGAAGCCCGTCTCAGTTCTTTGGTAAGGATTGCCTGTTGATTGTACGAGTTTTGCTGTGCGTGAGGGCGCTGCCGAATCGAGTGTTGCTGTTATTGTGGTGTTATAAAAAGTGGCAGCAGCATCTTTGTCATGTAAGGAAGCTATGTCTCTAAGAGGGAGAAGGGACTCAGAGAGTGAGTGTAAATTGAGGTGTTTGAGATTTCTGCTAGGGTGAGTGAGTTTGCGGAGTGGAGGTTGCGCACTAGGAGAAGAGAGTGAAGAGAATGTCAGTAGGTTGTGTTCAGACAAGGGGAGGGGTGAGTTAGTGAGATTAGTAAGGGAACAGAGGCGGGTGAAGATAAGGTCCAGCGTGTGGCCATCTTTGTGAGTGGCCCCAGAGGACCATTGAGTGAGGCCGAAGGAGGCAGTCAGCGATAACAGTTTAGACGCAGCTGAGGTGGAAGTGTCAATGGGGATGTTGAAGTCACCCATGATGATAGAGAGGATGTCAGCAGAAAGGAAATGAAGTAGCCAGGTGGTGAAGTGGTCGAGAAATGTACAGGTGGCTAGTTCTGGGGGGCGACAGATGACAAACAGCTGGAGATTGTAGGGAAGAGTAGCGGAGGTTGGTAGTGGAATTAGGGTAAAGGAGCAGGTATTGGACAGGAGTAAGCCAACTCCTCCACCATGTTTGCTGCTGGGGCAAGGGATGTGAGAGAGATTGAATCCACCATAAGAAAGTGCAGCTGGAGAGGCTGAATCAGAGGAGGTGAGCCAGGTTTCAGTGATGCCAAAGAAGGGGGGTTTGTTTGTGATAAAGAGGTCATGGATATATGACAGTTTGTAGCAGCCAGAGCGTGAGTTCCATAGTGCTACAGGTGGGGGGATCGGAGAAGTGGGGGCTGGATGAATGTGTATGAGGTTATCATGGTTGCAAAAACGTGTAGAGGATCGTGACAGGGTGTTAGAAATGAGTGTGGGGATGTGTTGAGGAGGGCAAGGACTTGGGGATACGTCACCAGCAATATGGAGCTGCAAACAGAGCGTTAGAAGGTGTGAGCAGTATAGCACATGATGTGGCCGTGTGTGTCTGCAGAAAAAGGATTGTATGTGGAGGAACAGTTCTGAGTAGGAGGTGAGATGGCTGGGGAGGATGGAGGGAGATATGACTAGTTCCTTTCTAGATGGAGGGATTAAAGGACATAGGAAGAAGTGAAGTAGTATGGGGGTGAAAGTGAAAAGAAGCAGAAACATTGTAATGGTTTTCTATTCCATTACCTTACAGTCAATTCCAGACCAATTCGAGTCTAATTCAAAGTAATGTACTTTGAAATCTGTACTTTGAAAGATGTAATTTGAAAGATGAGTGGATCTTTATTTTCTCAGATGGTAAAGCTGCCCACTCTTCTTGGCAAAAAGCCTCCAGATCCTGTCAATTCCTGGGCTTTCTAGCATGGACTGCGCACTTGAGATCTCCTCAGAGTAGCTCAATGATATTGAAGTCAGGAGACTAAGATGGCCACTCCAGAACCTTCACTTTGTTCTGCTGTAGCCATTGACAAGTAGACTTGGCCTTGTGTTTTGGATCGTTGTCAAGTTGGAACGTCCAAGTACGTCCCATGCGCAGCTTCCGGGCAGATGATTGCAAATTTGCCTCCAGTATTTGCTGATAACGTGCTTCATTCATCTTTCCTTCAACTTTGACCAAGTTTCCTGTTCCTTTGTAGCTCACACGTCCCCAAAACATCAGCGATCCACCTCCGTGCTTTACAGTAGGAATGGTGTTCCTTTCATCATAGGCCTTGTTGACCTCTCTCCAAATGTAACGTTTTTGGTTGTGGCCAAAAAGTTCAATTTTGGTCTCATCTCTCCAAATTACCTTGTTCCAGAAGTTTTGAGGCTTGTCTCTGTGCTGTTTTGCATATTGTGGGCAAGATACTTTGTGGCATTTGCACAGTAATGGATTTCTTCTGGCGACTCGACCATGCAGCCCATTTTTCTTCAAGTGTCTCCTTATTGTGCATCTTGAAATAGCCACACCGCTAGTTTTCAGAGAGTCCAGTATTTCAGCTGATGTTATTTGTGGGTTTTTCTTTGCATCCCAAACAATTTTCCTGGCATTTGTCACAGGTCACAGGTGTTACCTTTAGTAGTCTTCAAACCCATTTGTGTCAACTTCTGTGCATGTTATCAGGCCAAAATCACCAGGGTATGTAAACTTTTGATCAGGGTCATTTGGATGTTTTGGGTTGTCATTATGATTTAACAAGAGAAAACACAGTAGTTTGACAATAAATTGCTTCACCCAACCACTAACCATGAGTGGAGAAAAAGTTTTGGTGTTATCATTCATATTTTCTGAAAAAAGGCCAAGTAAGCAAAAATTCTAAAGGGGTATTGAGCAGAACTGTGTGTATGGACTGGTTATTTTCTGTTCTATTCTGTTATACCTTTTGTTTACTTTAAAGAGGCTGTTTTAATTTGTTACCATTGTTGGTTTATGAACTTGTAATAATCCACCTGTTTGAATCAACAAACTAAGTCCCATGTACAGTACAGACCAAAAGTTTGGACACACCTTCTCATTCAAAGATTTTTCTGTATTTTCATGACTGTGAAAATTGTAGAATCACACTGAAGGCATCAAAACTATGAATTAACACATGTGGAATTATACATTACACTTTACAAAAAAGTGTGAAACAACTGAAAATATGTCTTATATTCTAGGTTCTTCAAAGTAGCCACCTTTTGCTTTGATTACTGCTTTGCACGCAGAAAAGGTAAACGGATGGACTCTACATGCCTGGTTCCCACCATGAAGCATGGAGGAGGTGGTGTGATGATGTGGGGTTGCTTTGCTGGTGACACTGTTGGGAATTTATTAAAAATTGAAGGCATACTGAACCAGCATGGCTACCACAGCATCTTGCAGCAGCATGCTATTCCATCCAGTTTGCGTTTAGTTGAACCATCATTTATTTTTCAACAAGGCAATGACCCCAAAAACACCTCCAGGGTGTGTAAGGGCTATTTGACCAAGAAGGAGAGTGTTGGGGTGCTATGCCAGATGACCTTGCCTCCACAGTCACCAGACCTGAACCCAATCGAGATGGTTTGGGGTGAGCTGGACCGCTCACCGCTTCAATTTTGAATAATCCCCAACAGTGTCACCAGCAAAGCACCCCCACACCATCACACCACCTCCTCCATGCTTCACTGTGGGAACCAGGCATGTAGAGTCCATCCGTTTACCTTTTCTGCGTGCAAAGCAGTAATCAAAGCAAAAGGTGGCTATTTTGAAGAACCTAGAATATAAGACATATTTTCAGTTGTTTCACACTTTTTTGTAAAGTGTAATGTATAATTCCACATGTGTTAATTCATAGTTTTGATTCCTTCAGTGTGATTCCACAATTTTCATAGTCATGAAAATACAGAAGAATCTTTGAATGAGAAGGTGTGTCCAAACTTTTGGTCTGTACTGTATAAGGAGCCAAATAGCTTCCGAATAAAGCACAGCCTAATGAAAGTGGTAGAAATGAAATCACATATGATATGTGCAAAAATTTAATAGGTGCAAAAGTGCCAACCAAAATGTATACCTATATATTAATTCAACTGTGGTTAGCTAGAGTGTCAACAATGGTGTGAGCAGAGTATGTATAAAATGTCACATAGCAGACATAAGAATGAATTGACCTGCTAATTAGCAAAATCAGCACAAAAGTAGGGGAAGAAAAATGAATCCACATCATGCTAATAGGCGCTGATACAAATAGCCATGTTTAATAGGACAATAGTTCATTTATGGATTCCACTTCTACACGCGAATTTAAAATACGCAAATTGATTTCGCGTTCTACTAAAAATGTCATTTATTATGCCATTTGTCCATGCCCCCTGATCTACATTGGCCTAACCACACCCCAGTTAAAGGTTCGAGTCAGGGAGCATGTACTTGGCATACAGGCAGCGGCCACACAGGAGGATGTGACTTCATTTATGAGGTGCACTATTTATGTGGTATAATATTTTGGCATTTTTAACTTTATTGTGACTTTCTTTGCATTCGGTGTCCCTGCATGATTATCTTTTAACATGTTTTTTAAATATATATAAACTAGCTTGGCCCGTGCAAAATTTTCGCACATTGGTCTTCGGGGGCGCATGCAATTTCAGAAAAAGCAAGCTGGTCAAATGTAAATGTATTTCATGAGATAATGAACACAGACAAGTTTTTATATATGTAGCTTGGTAATACAATACATTTGTTTGATAAGTAGAGGCCAAAAAATGTCTTCCTGCTGAGGTGCCACCTGCAGGTCATTGTTTTCTTTTCTGCAGGTTTATGAAAATGAATGTTTAAACTGTGTTTAGTGATAAAATTGTGAATGTATGGTTTGTTTGGCTCTTTTCTTGCTGAAGGGGGCAAGTTTACCTTTCAAATGGTGTATCATTTGTGTGTGTGGGGCAAAGTAATCAGCGAAAAAGCAGTGCATGTTTACAAATGTGTTTGCATATGTGACTCACAATTTGTGTGTGTGAGGCGAAGTAATGACTGAAAAAGCAGTGCGTGTTTACAAATGTGTTTGCATATGTGACACACCATTTGTGTGTGTGGGTCGAAGTAATCACCGAAAAAGCAGTGCATGTATACAAATGTGTTTGCATATGTGACTCACCTGCAGTGAAGTGTGCAATCGTCCAATGTACATGAAATAGGCTGGGGAAGCACTTGAGCAAGCTGGAAAGACCCCAAGGCAAATGTTTGGATTTGTTTGTGATGTCTGTAAGCAGCTTTGTGGTAGTGTGCTTTGGGGCAGTATGCTGCCACCTGCAGGTAATTTGACCTTTCAAATGGTGTATCATTTGTTTGTGTGGCTGGAGTATGAACAGAGCAAGTGTGCAACTCAATAGGCAGTGCATGTTTACAAATGTGTTTGCATATGTGCCTCACCTGCAGTGAAGTGTACAATCCTCCAATTTGGCTGAAATAGGCTGGCCAAGCAGTTCGGCAAGCTGGAAAGCCCCCAAGGCAAATGTTTGGATTTGTTTGTGATGTATGTAAGCAGCTTTGTGGTAGTGTGCTTTGAGGTACTGTGGTGCCACCTGCAGGTCATTTTTCCTTACTGCAGGTTTATGAAAATTAATGTTTAAACTGTATTTTGTGATCAAATTGTGGATGTGTGGTTTGTTTGGCTATTTTCTTGCTGAAGGGGCAAGTTTACCTTTCAAATGGTGTATCATTTGTGTGTGTGGGTGCAGTATGAACGGAGATACAAAGTAATCATCGAAAAACAGTGTTTAGAAATAATAGATTAGATAAAATATTGTGATTTTATGGCATTCAACTTCCAATTGCTTCTTTTCTCATTTTTGAAATTGGTTTTCATTACAAATCTTCCACCATTTGCCTTCTATGGTCTCTGTATTGCCTTCAGTAAGCCCGCCATGACAGAATGAGAATTTGTAACTTATACCTATTATTTTTAGACATTGTCAAAGTTGAATGTACAAGAAAACAAAGAAGTTGTAAAAGCCAAATGGTGACAAATGTATAATTAAACTCAATAGTGAAAATGATTTTTAGCTTCAAATACTTGCATTTAAGAAAATAAAGGGTCCCAAAAGGTGGACAACTCTTTTTAATCCCTCAGTCAGATATTGTGTAGCACTCCATTTCACTCTGTTTTCATTATGTGCTACTCCTCTATATCCTGAATAATAACACTGTATAAGTAAAGCTTTGGTCTTAGCATTTTTACACATTAAGGTGAGAAGTCAATATATTTAATGTCCTAAAACTTTCTGTAAAGAAAATCTGCAATTTACAGAAAATGATCCAATAGAGACAATACAGTAAGGTCACTTACCAGAAAGAGGAAGTCATGTGGCGAAGGAAACCCCCACTAGAAAATTTCTTTAAACTTCCAACGTTTAATGGGTAATGGAATTTATTTATATATTTTCTCTAATAACTAACTGGTATTAAAATAGTCACTCATTAACAAGTTAGCTTGGCAGTTATAGCATTTAAAAATATTTCTTCATGTCTAAGTATACAGTATGTACAGTATGAGAGGCATTTTGTAGTTTATTAACAAATGAAAGCATAATTTTAATTTATTTCAGAAGTTTGTTTCATTGAAATTTTTATCATTTTCGAAACACAATCATTTTAATTACGCTTTAACAAATTCATAACATCTATTTATATAATTGCTTTGTAATGTTTTCATTTCCTGTTCTGTCCAGATGTCACCGTATCCCAGAATTCCAAGCGGAGGAAGTTCACCGACCGCCATATTGGGACACCTAAATGATGGGTGGCTCAATATGGAAACTGCTGCTGGTACTAACCTATTGCGTGGTACCACCAGCGGAACACCGTCGCACCACACACACACACACACACTCTCACTCACACACTCACACTTACTCACACTCGCACAGACTCTTGCGTTGTACCACCAGCGGAACACCATCGCGAACATGCTGCCGCCGGGATCAGCCAAATGATTCACTGACTACCGCCATCTTTGTACAGGAAGAGCGCATGCACAGTTTTAATGTGACCGCCACTATCTGTCTGCACAAAGATGGCGGTGGTCTGATTTACTGTGTCTGCGCGAATTACGCACAGATACAGTGAATAATTCGGCTGATCCCGGCGGCAGATGCGCAACGTGTCTACAGGCAGAGGAAGCCGGTTACATTAAAGGGGTTTTCCCACTAACAAAAGTTCATTTTAAAAATTGTCTGTGTCTGACCGTGTATGGAGCATACCACATCTCCTGGGCGGGGGAGGAAGCAAAAGACAATACTGACATTACAGCCGGAGATCACAGTGGATTCATTTTGTGAGGTAAAATATTTCACTGAATGTTTTTAAAAAATATTTTACACAAAATGTATCCTCTGCTGTAATGTCAATATTGTCTTTTGCTTCCTCTCCTGCCCAGGAGCTGTGGTATGTTCTGTACACGGTCAGACACAGGGGTGAGAGAGACAGAGCACAGGGGGGAGACAGCTCAAACGGGACAGCACATGACGGAGAGAGACAGCAGACAAGGGGGATAGCACATGGGGTAGACAGGTCAAAGAACAGAGCACAGACGGGAGAAGTCAGCACATAGGGAAAGAGAGAGTGGATAGGTGGGTGAGCACATGGAGGGGAGAGATTCTCAGCACTGCAAAGCCTGCCCCCATCGTGACATTACCGCCCTCCTGATGCGATAGCATGAGGCCTCCATATAGAATTACTATAACTTCAGGCTGTCAAATAGCCGCAAATCATGCAGCTTCGGCAACAGAAACTAAAATTCTGAGCACTTCCAATTACTCGGAGATCACCCGAGCGTTCTCGGGAAAACCCAAGCAACGAGTATACTCGCTCATCACTACTTGCTAACATCTTTTTGAATTGGTGGAAGAAGTTCATATAATGTGTCAAACCCTTTCTTGTTGGCCATTTTTTGGTACGGATGCTTCATAGACAACATACTCATCATTTGGCGCAGCTATAAGGCATCCGTACCAAGATTTATTGACTACATTAAAGATAATAAGTTTCACATTAGATTCTCTTACAGTTTTGATTGCATCAAAATTCACTTTTTGGATATTCTCATGTGTAGGGATAATGTAAATATGGATGTGAAATGTTGCCTGTATAGAAAACTGTTGTGAATATGCTAGAAATGAATTCTGAGCAGAAGCTCCCTCTGGTGGTTACAAACAGTACTGAACTATCCAATGAAGATTGTGAAGATTGGCGATCAGGTGTTACTGACTGGTCTTATATAAGGGAGGTTCCCTCCCATCAGGGTTGCCGGTGATCAATTGTTCTGGTCTCATCTTTGACTCCTGTTCACTTTGTAGCCTGCTGTTTCGTGCCTGCATCTTCTGCTAACAGATAAGACATTTTCTTCTTTTTGTTTTTTGTGCTTGCTTTTTGCATTTTGTCCTGCACTTCTGTGGGGGTCTGACCGGGTCCCCTCCGGGGGCTTGTGCTCCTCTCAGTTTAGTTCAGCCACTGTTGTTTGTTCATTTGCCTTTTCCAGTTTTTTCAGTGGCTGCTGTTTAGTTTTTGTTACACCAGAGAACTAATTTAGGTGGTAGAGGTCGTGTGATCTCAGGTGTTTTTGTAATTAGTAGAGTTGGTACTTTTCAGGGTTTTTTGGGGTTGCAGTAAGTGTCCTTCCTATCCTTTTCTATTTAGGAAGTTTTGGCCCCAACGTTTGCTCATACTATTTTCTGTCTGTGTCAGTATTTCCTCTTGTCTAACCGCCATTACATGTTTGGGGGCTTTCTATGTTCTTTGGGGATCTGCTCCGGGGCAGATAGTTTTCCTCTTTCTGTCTTTAGGTGTAGTTAGCTTCTCAGGCTGTGACGAGGCGTCTAGGACCAACGTAGGTACGCTCCACGGCTGCCTTTAGTTGTGGTGGTTAGTCAGGGTACTGCAATCCCATAGATTCCAACCTCTCTGGTGTATTTCCTTTTTTGCTTGCTCTCCTCAGCTACCAAATCATAACAGTATCACCGGCCAAAAAACTGATATTTGTATGGTACCCACAGACAGGGCCGGATTAAGAACATGATGGGCCTGGAGCTGAAGGGGCGGGGCAAGGGGCGGGGCAATGGGGTGGGGCCAAACACGGCAATTCACAAAGGCCAAAAATGTAACGTAAAAGATATAAACAAAGTAAATATATGATACATGCCTAATATAAATACAGTGGATATAGAAAGTCTGTTATGGTTATCGCGCTGATAGTAACTTATGAGGCAAATAAGCAGGGTTATTCACTGAACGCTAAACTGTGTTTTATTGTAAATAAAGCTATAGAACAAAGTAAATATAAATATATGATACATGCCTAATATAAATACAGTGGATATAAAGTATGTTATGGTTATTACGCACGCTGATAGTAACTTATGAGGCAAATAAATACAGATTAAAATCCACAATCCAGGCACAATCTACACGTGCGGACATTGACTATGTGGGTAAATACAGATAATAATCCACAATCCAGGGACTAACAAGCAGCTGGTGGATCACAATCCCAATCAACCTCCATATTAATGGCAATGGTCCAAGTAATGAGATTATGTGCCGGACAGGTGTGACAATCATCCGCTGCAGCAGTCACTGTCAGAACTCCTAGCATGATGGCGGCCACCATGCCAGAACTTCAGACAGTAGCCACTGATTGGCCACATGTCTGTATATATGTCAGCAGCACATCTACATATAACATTAATACCTGCGTATATACCAGTACCACGGCTATATATACCAGTTCTGTGTCTGTATGTATGTCAGCAGCCCATCTATAACATTAGTACCTGCCTATATACCAGTATCACAGCCATATATACCAGTACTGTGTGTTATATATGTCAGCAGCACATCTTGTATAACATTAGTACTGCCTATATACCAGTATCACAGCCATATATACCAGTACTGTTGTGTATATATGTCAGCACCATTAGTACACTGCCTATATACCAGTATCACAGCCATATATACCAGTACTGTGTGTGTATATATGTCAGCAGCCCATCTATAACATTAGTACCTGCCTATATACCAGTATCACAGCCATATATACCAGTACTGTGTGTGTATATATGTCAGCAGCCCATCTATAACATTAGTACCTGCCTATATACCAGTATCACAGCCATATATACCAGTACTGTGTGTGTATATATGTCAGCAGCCCATCTATAACATTAGTACCTGCCTATATACCAGTATCACAGCCATATATACCAGTACTGTGTGTGTATATATGTCAGCAGCCCATCTATAACATTAGTACCTGCCTATATACCAGTATCACAGCCATATATACCAGTACTGTGTGTGTATATATGTCAGCAGCACATCTATGTATAACATTAGTACCTGCTTATATACCAGTACCACAGCTATACATAGCAATAACATGTCTGTATATATGTCAGTAGCACAAGATGTATTATAACATTAGTACCTGCTCCACAGGAACACACAACTCACACCTCAGTCTGACCTCCTCCTATAGCAGTTTTTCTCAACCTTCTCAGCCTCAGGGCACCCTGGGAAATAATTAAAGTCCGGCCGATCAGACAAGAATTTGGACAGTCTAAACGGCCCTTAATACTGCCACACATAGCCCCCTTATAGTGCCACACACAGCCCCCTTAATACTGCCACACATAGCCCCCTTATAGTGCCACACACAGCCCCCTTAATACTGCCACACATAGCCATCTCAATAATACTGCCATACATAGCCACATTAGTAATATTGCGTCAGAGAGGCCCCATACACATATATGGCAACATTGAGAGGCCCATTCTAGTATATGGTGGATATAGAAAGTCTGTTATGGTTATCACGCTGATAGTAACTTATGAGGCAAATAAACAGGGTTATTCACTGAACACAAAACTGTGTTTTATCGTAAATAAATCAAACTGGTAGAAGAAAATTAAACTACACATTCACTTTTCGTGCTTTTTTGCTTGCAAATTCCTCAATTGCAGAATCAAGATTAAGCTCATTCAGCAATCTATTTTCAATACATAACAGAGAGAGGGCATTTAAACGCTCCCATTCTAGTATATGGTGCAGCATTGAATGTCCCATAGTAATATAGGGCAGCATTGAGAGGCCCATTCTAGTATATAACGCAGCATTGAATGTCCCATAGTAATATAGGGCAGCATTGAGAGGCCCATTCTAGTATATAGCGCAGCATTGAATGTCCCATAGTAATATAGGGCGACATTGAGAGGCCCATTCTAGTATATAGCGCAGCATTGCATGGCCCATAGTATATATAGCGCAGCATTGAATGGCCCATAGTATATATAATGCAGCATTGAATGGCCCATATAGTATATAAATGCAGCATTGAGAGGCCCATATAGCGCAGCATTGCATGGCCCATAGTATATATAGCGCAGCATTGAATGGCCCATAGTATATATAGCGCAGCATTGAATGGCCCATAGTATATATAGCGCAGCATTGAATGGCCCATAGTATATATAATGCAGCATTGAATGGCCCATAGTATATATAGCGCAGCTTTGCATGGCCCAATATATAGCGCAGCATTGAATGGCCCATAGTATATATAGGCAGCATTGAATGGCCCATAGTATATATAATGCAGCATTGAATGGCCCATATATATATAGGCAGCATTGAATGGCCATAGTATATATAGCGCAGCATTGAATGGCCCATAGTATATAAGTGCAGCATTGAATGGCCCATAGTATATATAGCGCAGCATTGCATGGCCCATAGTATATATAATGCAGCATTGAATGGCCCATAGTATATATGCGCAGCATTGGCATGCCCATATAGCGCAGCATTGATGGCCCATAGTATATATAATGCAGCATTGAATGGCCCATAGTATATATAATGCAGCATTGAATGGCCCTATATAGCGCAGCATTGAGGCCCTAGTATATAGCAGCATTGAATGGCCCATAGTATATATAAGCGCAGCATTGAATGGCCCATAGTATATAAGCGCAGCATTGCATGGCCCATAGTATATATAATGCAGCATTGAATGGCCCATAGTATATATAGCGCAGCATTGCATGGCCCATATAGCGCAGCATGATGCCAAGAAAAGGCGCATTGAATGCATATATATAATGCAGCATTGAATGGCCCATAGTATATATACATGCAGCATTGAAATGGCCCATAGTATATATAGCAGCATGAGGGCCATGATAGCAGCATTGAATGGCCCATAGTATATATAGCCAGATTGCATGACATATGCAGCATTGAGCATAGTATATAGCGCAGCATTGAATGGCCCATAGTATATAATGCAGCATTGAATGGCCCATAGTATATATAGGCAGCATGCAATGGCCCATATATTATAGCGCAGCATTGATGGCCCATAGTATATATAATGCAGCATTGAATGGCCCATAGTATATATAATGCAGCATTGAATGGCCCATAGTATATATAGCGCAGCATTGAATGGCCCATAGTTAATGCTATGCATTGACTGCCATAGTATAAGCATTGAATGGCCCATAGTATATATAGTGCAGCATTGAATGGCCCATATATAAATATATATATGCAGCATTGAATGGCCCATAGTATATATAGCCAGCATTGAATGCCATAGTATATATAGCGCAGCATTGAATGGCCCATAGTATATATAATGCAGCATTGAATGGCCCATAGTATATTATAAGCGCAGCATTGAATGGCCCATAGTATATATAAGTGCAGCATTGAATGGCCCATAGTATATATAGCGCAGCATTGATGGCCCATAGATATATATAGCGCAGCATTGCAATGGCCCATTAGTATAATATAGCAGCAGATTGAATGGCCCATATTAGCAGCATTGAGGCCATAGTATATAGGCAGCATTGAATGGCCCATAGTATATAAGGCAGCATTGAATGGCCCATAGTATATATAGTGCAGCATTGAATGGCCCATAGTATATATAGCGCAGCATTGAATGGCCCATAGTATATATAGGCAGCATTGATGCCCATAGTAAATAGCAGCATTGAATGGCCATAGTATATATAGCAGCATTGAATGCCATAGTATATATAGCGCAGCATTGAATGGCCCATAGTATATATAAGCAGCATTGATGGCCCATAGTATATATAGCGCAGCATTGCAATGGCCCATTATATAGCGCAGCATTGATGGCCCATAGTATATATAATGCAGCATTGAATGGCCCATAGTATATATAGGCAGCATTGCATGGCCCATAGTATATATAGCGCAGCATTGCATGGCCCATATATCATTAGCTAGATATAATGCCAGCATTGAATGGCCCATAGTATATATATACTGAACACATATGATATGGCACATAGATATATATAGCGCAGCATTGATGGCCCATAGTATATATAATGCAGCATTGAATGGCCCATAGTATATATAGCGCAGCATTGAATGGCCCATAGTATATATATGCAGCATTGAAGGCCCATATAATTCTTTTATAGGCAGCATTGAATGGCCCATATAGCTATATATAGCGCAGCATTGATGGCCCATAGTATATATAATGCAGCATTGAATGGCCACCATAGCATATATATAGCGCAGCATTGAATGGCCCATAGTATATATACGCAGCATTGAATGGCCCATAGTATATATAATGCAGCATTGAATGGCCCATAGTATATATAATGCGCATTGAATGGCCCATAGTATATATAATGCAGCAGCATTGAATGGCCCATAGTATATATAATGCAGCATTGAATGGCCCATATATATATAATGCAGCATTGAATGGCCCATAGTATATATAATGCAGCATTGAATGGCCCATAGTATATATAGGCAGCATTGAATGGCCCATAGTATATATAATGCAGCATTGAATGGCCCATAGTATATATATGCAGCATTGAATGGCCCATAGTATATATAAGCAGCATTGAATGGCCCATAGTATATATAGTGCAGCATTGAATGGCCCATAGTATATATCATTGAAGTAATATTGCAGCATTGAATGGCCCATAGTATATATAATGCAGCATTGAATGGCCCATAGTTTAGCGCAGCATTGAATGGCCCATAGTATATATAATGCAGCATTGAATGGCCCATATATAACGCAGCATTGAATGGCCCATAGTATATATAATGCAGCATTGAATGGCCCATAGTATATATAGGCAGCATTGAATGGCCCATAGTATATATAGCGCAGCATTGAATGGCCCATAGTATATATAATGCAGCATTGAATGGCCCATAGTATATATAATGCAGCATTGAATGGCCCATAGTTGCGCAGCATTGAGAGGCCCATAGTATATATAATGCACATTGAGAGGCCCATATAGCGCAGCATTGAATGGCCCATAGTATATATAATGCCAGCATTGAATGGCCCATAGTATATATAATGCAGCATTGATGAGGCCCATAGTATATATAGCGCAGCATTGAATGGCCCATAGTATATATAATGCAGCATTGAAGGCCCATAGTATATATACTGCAGCATTGAATGGCCCATAGTATGAATAAGGCAGATTAAGCCATTCAGTATATAGCGCAGCATTGAATGGCCCATAGTATATATAGCACAGCATTGAATGGCCCATAGTATATATAAATGCAGCATTGAGGGAAGGCTACAATGTGCCCTATATATATATGGCAATTCAATGCGCCCATATATATAGGCCATTGAATGGGCGCATATATAATAAGAATGGGCCATTCTAATGCTGCACATATGATATATACTATGGCCATTCAATGCCGCTATATACTATAATGGGCCTCTAATGCTGCCCTATATATACTATGGGCCATGCAATGCTGCGCTATATACTAGAATGGGCCTCTCAATGCTGCGCTATATATACTATGGGCCATTCCAATGCTGCGCTATTATACTAGAATGGGCCATTCAATGCTGCCCTATATATACTATGGGCCTCTCAATGCTGCACCTATATACTAAATGGGCCTCTCAATGCTGCACCTATATATATATGGGCCCTCAATGCTGCCCTAATATACTATGGCCATTCAATGCTGCGCATAATACTATGGGCCATTCAATGCTGCCCTATATATACTATGGACCATTCAATGCTGCGCTATATACTAGAATGGGCCTCTCAATGCTGCGCTATATATACTATGGGCCATTCAATGCTGCGCTATATACTAGAATGGGCCTCTCAATGCTGCGCTATATATACTATGGGCCATTCAATGCTGCGCTATATATACTATGGGCCATTCAATGCTGCGCTATATACTAGAATGGGCCTCTCAATGCTGCCCTATATATACTATGGGCCTCTCAATGCTGCACCATATACTAGAATGGGCCTCTCAATGCTGCCCTATATATACTATGGGCCATTCAATGCTGCGCTATATATACTATGGGCCATTCAATGCTGCCCTATATATACTATGGACCATTCAATGCTGCGCTATATACTAGAATGGGCCTCTCAATGCTACCCTATATTACTATGGGCCATTCAATGCTACTGATGGAATTTGTCAGAAACCACACACTTTATAACACAAACCTGTGCAGAGACTTCAGGATTCTCCATCTGCTTTCACTGTAATATGGCTGGGATTCTTGTAACAGCACACACACCTCTGCCTGCCTGTCTCTAACTCTCTCCTCCAGACAGGGACCGTCACTACAACGTGACACTGAACACAGGGCAGGATGCCAATAGGCAAAGCTGTAAGAAGACAGTGCATGGATGAGGACAAGTGAAAGGTGAGCTGTGACTGGCTGCTCTGTGGTCACATGTTCTGCCTTCATTTACATCCTGCTTCTGTATTGGGTGAATGAGATAACACTGTGCTGCTGCCGACTCCTCCCCTACAGTACTTTCAGCGGCAGCTTTCCTCTCTCCCCCTCCAGCACACAGTCTCTCCTGGCTCCTCCCCTCCCCCTCCACCACCAGGCTGACGTCAGCAGCACAGGGAAGGGAGGAGAGCAGAGAGGCCACTAGATAACAAGCGGCTGGCTGGGCCGGGGATGGGCCTATCTCTAACAAGGGGCCTGGAGCTGCAGCTCCATCAGCCCCTACGTTAATCCGGCCCTGCCCACAGAAGGGAAAAATAGTGTTAAAGAAAGAAGATTGTCAGAGTTGTCAGAGATTTTTTTTTTTTTTTTCCCTGGGTGCTGAGGAGGATTTTTTTTTCTCTCTCAATGGAGTTTGCACAGTTGTCTGGCCGTGTGGATCAGCTTGCCACTGAAGTTCGGAGTATTGCTATCTATCTTGCAGGGTTGCCTGTTGTGGAACCTAGGATTCCCATGCCAGATTTGTTTTTAGGGGATCGAGCTAAATTTCTGAATTTCAAAAATAACTGTAAGTTGTTTTTTGCCTTGAAATCTAAGTCCTCAGGGAACGCAGCACAGCAGGTTCAAATTGTCATCTCTCTCCTGCGCGGCGATCCTCAGGATTGGGCTTTTTCCCTGACACCTGGGGACCCTGTTTTGAGTAATGTTGATGCATTTTTTCAGGCTCTGGGGTTATTGTACGATGAGCCTAATGTCACTGATCAAGCTGAAAAAGTCTTGTTGGCATTAAATCAGGGGCTTGAGGACGCTGAGTTATACTGTCAGAGATTCCGAAGGTGGGCAGTCCTGACCAAATGGAATGACGATGCTTTGGCAGCCCTTTTTCGGAAGGGTCTGTCAGAGAATGTAAAGGATGTTATGGTGGGATTCCCTGTCCCCTCTGGTCTCAATGATTCTATGTCATTAGCGATTCAAATTGACAGACGTTTGCGTGAGCGTAGAGGTATGCGTGGAATAGTGTTGCCTTGTGAACCAGCTTCTGAACCCATGCAGTGTGATAGAGTGGCTTCTGGGGCACAGCGTCATGAGTTTCGAAAACGCAATGGGTTATGTTTCTACTGTGGTGATGCCTCTCATGCTATTTCAGTCTGCCCTAAGCGGGGAAGACGTTTTGCACGCTCAGTTGTCTTGGGTAGTGTTCAGACTAAATTTTTGTTGACTGTTACCCTGATTTGCTCCCTGTCCACATTTTCTGCTCAGGCTTTCGTTGATTCGGGAGCAGCTATTAACCTGATGGATTTTGATTTTGCTAAACGTTGTGGGTTTCCCTTTATACCCCTACGGAAGTCTATTCCCCTACTGGGGATCGATTCTACCCCTTTGGCTGAGAATAAACCTCAGTTCTCTACTCAGGTGATAATGAGGGTTGAACCTGATCATCAGGAGAGTTGCAAATTTTTGGTGCTGTATAATCTGCATGACATTATCGTACTGGGTTTCCCTTGGTTGCAGTCTCATAATCCTGTTTTGGATTGGAAATCTGTGTCTGTAACCAGTTGGGGCTGCCAATGTGTTAATACCAACACTCCTGTTTTTTCTGCCTCCCCCAGGCTCAGGATGTTCCTGACTTTTTGACTGATTTTTCTGATGTGTTTAGCGAAAGTAAATCTGCATCCTTGCCCCCCCATAGGAGCTATGACTGCGCTATTGAATTAGTGCCTGGTAGTAAATTCCCTAAAGGTCGCCTTTTTAACTTGTCTGTACCTGAACATGACGCTATGCGGTCTTATATCAAGGAGTCATTGGAGAAGGGTGATATCAGACCATCCTCTTCACCCTTGGGTGCCGGTTTTTTCTTTGTGGCCAAAAAGGATGGTTCATTAAGGCCGTGTATTAATTATCGTCTCTTGAACAATATCACTGTGAAATATCAATATCCGTTACCTTGATTTCTGACCTGTTTTCCAGGGTGAAAAGTGCTACTTGGTTTACCAAGCTTGACCTCAGGGGGGCATATAACCTTATTCGCATTAAGCACGGGGATGAATGGAAGACGGCATTTAATACCCCAGAGGGGCATTTTGAGTACCTAGTGATGCCCTTTGGGCTCACTAATGCTCCTTCTGTCTTCCAGTCCTTCATGAATGACATTTTCAGGGATTTTGTGGATAAATTTCTGATTGTTTATTTGGATGATATCTTGATTTTTTCCAATGACTGGGACTCTCATGTGAAACATGTTCGGACTGTGTTCCAGATTTTGAGAGAGAATGCTCTGTATGTGAAGGGATCAAAGTGTCTTTTTGGCGTACAGAGGATCTCATTTCTGGGATTCATTTTGTCCCCATCTGTTATTGAAATGGACCCGGTCAAGGTTCAGGCCATCTGTGATTGGGTCCAACCTACTTCATTAAAGGCTCTTCAAAGATTCTTGGGTTTTGCAAATTTTTATCGTAAATTTATTGGTAATTTCTCTGTTATTGTTAAACCATTGACTGATTTGACCAAAAAGGGTTCTGATGTGGTGAATTGGCCTCCTGAGGCAGTCTCTGCGTTTCACGAACTTAAGCAGAGATTCACTTCTGCTCCTGTTCTATGGCAGCCTGATGTTTCTCTGCCATTTCAGGTGGAGGTTGATGCCTCTGAAATTGGGGCAGGTGCCGTTTTGTCCCAAAGAGATCCAGAGACCTCTAAAAGTAACCCTTGTGCCTTTTTCTCTCGAAAATTTTCTCCAACTGAACGTAATTATGACGTGGGTAATCGGGAGTTATTGGCCATGAAGTGGGCTTTTGAAGAGTGGAGACATTGGCTGGAGGGAGCCAAACATCAGGTGGTGGTCCTAACGGACCATAAGAATCTGGTTTATCTGGAATCAGCCAAGCGACTTAATCCTAGACAGGCTAGGTGGGCCTTGTTTTTCACACGTTTTAATTTTGTGGTTTCCTTTCTTCCTGGCACTAAGAATGTTAAGGCGGATGCGCTCTCGAGGAGTTTCCTTGCGGACTCTCCTGAGTTATCTGATCTGCTGTTATTTTGAAAGAGGGTGTAGTTCTTTCCGCCATCTCGCCCAATTTGAGACTGGCTCTGGAAGGGTGTCAGGAGGATAAACCCGAGCGCTGCCCTATTGGGAAATTGTTTGTCCCAGACCGATGGAAAAAGAGTGTGATGTCTGAGATTCATTGTTCCGCGTTGGCCGGTCATCCCGGAATTTTTGGTACCAGAGACTTGGTTAGTCGGTCCTTTTGGTGGCCTACTTTGTCTCGTGACGTCAGGGAATTTGTGCAGTCCTGCGGGACTTGCTCTCGCTCCAAGCCTTGTTCTCGCTCTAGTGGTTTGTTGATGTCATTGCCTGTGCCCAAGAGACCATGGACCCATATCTCTATGGATTTCATTTCCGACCTCCCTGTTTCTCAGAGAATGACCGTTATCTGGGTGATTTGTGATAGGTTTTCCAAAATGATACATCTTGTGCCATTACCTAAGTTGCCTTCCTCCTCTGAATTGGTGCCTTTGTTCCTTCAGCACGTGGTTCGGTTACACGGCATTCCTGAGAACATTGTGTCTGACAGAGGAGTCCAGTTTGTTTCCAGATTTTGGAGGACTTTTTGTTCAAAACTTGGTGTTTAATTGTCTTTCTCCTCGGCTTTTCATCCTCAGACCAATGGACAAACTGAGAGAACAAACCAGACATTGGAGACTTATCTGAGATGCTTTGTGTCTGCTGATCAGGATGACTGGGTCTCTTTTTTGCCTTTGGCTGAGTTTGCTCTTAATAATAGGGCTAGCTCTGCCACTTTAATGTCTCCATTTTTCTGCAATTTTGGGTTTCACCCTCGATTTTCTTCAGGACAGACGGAGGCTTCTGTCTGTCCAGGTGTTGACTCTGTTGTGGAGCGTATGCAGCAGATTTGGGACCAGGTAGTGGAGAGGTTGTCCCTCTCTCAGGAGAGGGCCCAGCGGTTTGCCAACCGGCATAGGACTGATGGTCCTCGGTTTGAAGTGGGGGACTTGGTCTGGTTGTCCTCAAGAAATATCCCTATGAGAGTTGCATCTCTTAAGTTTAAGCCTAGGTTCATTGGACCTTATAAGATCATGGAGATTCTTAATCCTGTTTCCTTTCGTTTACTTCTTCCAGGGACATTTAAGATCCATAACGTGTTCCACAAGTCCTTATTGAAGAGGTTTGTCGAGCCAGTGGTTCCTATGGCTATGCCTCCTGACCCTGTTTTGGTTGATGGCAATCTGGAGTATGTGGTTGAGAAAATATTGAATTCTCATTTTTCTAGACGGAAACTCCAGTATTTGGTTAAGTGGAGAGGTTATGGTCAGGAGGACAATTCTTGGGTGTTTGCTTCGGACATCCATGCCAGGAGACTCATCCGTGCGTATCACAGAGCTCATCCTGACCGACCTGGTTGCTCAAATGAGGGTTCGGCGACCCCTCCTCAAGGGGGGGGTACTGTTGTGAATGTGCTAGAAATGAATTCTGAGCAGAAGCTCTCTCTGGTGGTTACAAACAGTACTGAACTATCCAATGAAGATTGTGAAGATTGGCGATCAGGTGTTACTGACTGGTCTTATATAAGGGAGGTTCCCTCCCATCAGGGTTGCCGGTGATCAATTGTTCTGGTCTCATCTTTGACTCCTGTTCACTTTGTAGCCTGCTGTTTCGTGCCTGCATCTTCTGCTAACAGATAAGACATTTTCTTCTTTTTGTTTTTTGTGCTTGCTTTTTGCATTTTGTCCTGCACTTCTGTGGGGGTCTGACCGGGTCCCCTCCGGGGGCTTGTGCTCCTCTCAGTTTAGTTCAGCCACTGTTGTTTGTTCATTTGCCTTTTCCAGTTTTTTCAGTGGCTGCTGTTTAGTTTTTGTTACACCAGAGAACTAATTTAGGTGGTAGAGGTCGTGTGATCTCAGGTGTTTTTGTAATTAGTAGAGTTGGTACTTTTCAGGGTTTTTTGGGGTTGCAGTAAGTGTCCTTCCTATCCTTTTCTATTTAGGAAGTTTTGGCCCCAACGTTTGCTCATACTATTTTCTGTCTGTGTCAGTATTTCCTCTTGTCTAACCGCCATTACATGTTTGGGGGCTTTCTATGTTCTTTGGGGATCTGCTCCGGGGCAGATAGTTTTCCTCTTTCTGTCTTTAGGTGTAGTTAGCTTCTCAGGCTGTGACGAGGCGTCTAGGACCAACGTAGGTACGCTCCACGGCTGCCTTTAGTTGTGGTGGTTAGTCAGGGTACTGCAATCCCTTAGATTCCAACCTTTCTGGTGTATTTCCTTTTTTGCTTGCTCTCCTCAGCTACCAAATCATAACAGTATCATCGGCCAAAAAACTGATATTTGTATGGTACTCAAAGAAGGGAAAAATAGTGTTAAAGAAAGAAGATTGTCAGAGTTGTCAGAGATTTTTATTTTTTTTTTCCCTGGGTGCTAAGGAGGTTTTTTTTTTTCTCTCAATGGAGTTTGCACAGTTGTCTGGCCGTGTGGATCAGCTTGCCACTGAAGTTCGGAGTATTGCTATCTATCTTGCAGGGTTGCCTGTTGTGGAACCTAGGATTCCCATGCCAGATTTGTTTTTAGGGGATCGAGCTAAATTTTTGAATTTCAAAAATAACTGTAAGTTGTTTTTTGCCTTGAAATCTAAGTCCTCAGGGAACGCAGCACAGCAGGTTCAAATTGTCATCTCTCTCCTGCGCGGCGATCCTCAGGATTGGGCTTTTTCCCTGACACCTGGGGACCCTGTTTTGAGTAATGTTGATGCATTTTTTCAGGCTCTGGGGTTATTGTACGATGAGCCTAATGTCACTGATCAAGCTGAAAAAGCCTTGTTGGCATTAAATCAGGGGCTTGAGGGCGCTGAGTTATACTGTCAGAGATTCCGAAGGTGGGCAGTCCTGACCAAATGGAATGACGATGCTTTGGCAGTCCTTTTTCGGAAGGGTCTGTCAGAGAATGTAGAGGATGTTATGGTGGGATTCCCTGTCCCCTCTGGTCTCAATGATTCTATGTCATTAGCGATTCAAATTGACAGACGTTTGCGTGAGCGTAGAGGTATGCGTGGAATAGTGTTGCCTTGTGAACCAGCTTCTGAATCCATGCAGTGTGATAGAGTGGCTTCTGGGGCACAGCGTCATGAGTTTCGAAAACGCAATGGGTTATGTTTCTACTGTGGTGATGCCTCTCATGCTATTTCAGTCTGCCCTAAGCGGGGAAGACGTTTTGCATGCTCAGTTGTCTTGGGTAGTGTTCAGACTAAATTTTTGTTGACTGTTACCCTGATTTGCTCCCTGTCCACATTTTCTGCTCAGGCTTTCGTTGATTCGGGAGCAGCTATTAACCTGATGGATTTTGATTTTGCTAAACGTTGTGGGTTTCCCTTTATACCCCTACAGAAGTCTATTCCCCTACTGGGGATCGATTCTACCCCTTTGGCTGAGAATAAACCTCAGTTCTCTACTCAGGTGATAATGAGGGTTGAACCTGATCATCAGGAGAGTTGCAAATTTTTGGTGCTGTATAATCTGCATGACATTATCGTACTGGGTTTCCCTTGGTTGCAGTCTCATAATCCTGTTTTGGATTGGAAATCTGTGTCTGTAACCAGTTGGGGCTGCCAATGTGTTAATACCAACACTCCTGTTTTTTCTGCCTCCCCCCAGGCTCAGGATGTTCCTGACTTTTTGACTGATTTTTCTGATGTGTTTAGCGAAAGTAAATCTGCATCCTTGCCCCCCCATAGGAGCTATGACTGCGCTATTGAATTAGTGCCTGGTAGTAAATTCCCTAAAGGTCGCCTTTTTAACTTGTCTGTACCTGAACATGACGCTATGCGGTCTTATATCAAGGAGTCATTGGAGAAGGGTGATATCAGACCATCCTCTTCACCCTTGGGTGCCGGTTTTTTCTTTGTGGCCAAAAAGGATGGTTCATTAAGGCCGTGTATTAATTATCGTCTCTTGAACAATATCACTGTGAAATATCAATATCCGTTACCCTTGATTTCTGACCTGTTTTCCAGGGTGAAAAGTGCTACTTGGTTTACCAAGCTTGACCTCAGGGGTGCATATAACCTTATTCGCATTAAGCACGGGGATGAATGGAAGACGGCATTTAATACCCCAGAGGGGCATTTTGAGTACCTAGTGATGCCCTTTGGGCTCACTAATGCTCCTTCTGTCTTCCAGTCCTTCATGAATGACATTTTCAGGGATTTTGTGGATAAATTTCTGATTGTTTATTTGGATGATATCTTGATTTTTTCCAATGACTGGGACTCTCATGTGAAACATGTTCGGACTGTGTTCCAGATTTGAGAGAGAATGCTGTGTATGTGAAGGGATCAAAGTGTCTTTTTGGCGTACAGAGGATCTCATTTCTGGGACTCATTTTGTCCCCATCTGTTATTGAAATGGACCCGGTCAAGGTTCAGGCCATCTGTGATTGGGTCCAACCTACTTCATTAAAGGCTCTTCAAAGATTCTTGGGTTTTGCCAATTTTTATCGTAAATTTATTGGTAATTTCTCTGTTATTGTTAAACCATTGACTGATTTGACCAAAAAGGGTTCTGATGTGGTGAATTGGCCTTCTGAGGCAGTCTCTGCGTTTCAGGAACTTAAGCAGAGATTCACTTCTGCTCCTGTTCTACGGCAGCCTGATGTTTCTCTGCCATTTCAGGTGGAGGTTGATGCCTCTGAAATTGGGGCAGGTGCCGTTTTGTCCCAAAGAGATCCAGAGACCTCTAAAAGTAACCCTTGTGCCTTTTTCTCTCGAAAATTTTCTCCAACTGAACGTAATTATGACGTGGGTAATCGGGAGTTATTGGCCATGAAGTGGGCTTTTGAAGAGTGGAGACATTGGCTGGAGGGAGCCAAACATCAGGTGGTGGTCCTCACGGACCATAAGAATCTGGTTTATCTGGAATCAGCCAAGCGACTTAATCCTAGACAGGCCAGGTGGGCCTTGTTTTTCACACGTTTTAATTTTGTGGTTTCCTTTCTTCCTGGCACTAAGAATGTTAAGGCGGATGCCCTCTCGAGGAGTTTCCTTGCGGACTCTCCTGAGTTATCTGATCCTGCTGTTATTTTGAAAGAGGGTGTAGTTCTTTCCGCCATCTCGCCCAATTTGAGACTGGCTCTGGAAGGGTGTCAGGAGGATAAACCCGAGCGCTGCCCTATTGGGAAATTGTTTGTCCCAGACCGATGGAAAAAGAGTGTGATGTCTGAGATTCATTGTTCCGCATTGGCCGGTCATCCCGGAATTTTTGGTACCAGAGACTTGGTTAGTCGATCCTTTTGGTGGCCTACTTTGTCTCGTGACGTCAGGGAATTTGTGCTGTCCTGCGGGACTTGCTCTCGCTCCAAGCCTTGCTCTCGCTCTAGTGGTTTGTTGATGCCATTGCCTGTGCCCAAGAGACCATGGACCCATATCTCTATGGATTTCATTTCCGACCTCCCTGTTTCTCAGAGAATGACCGTTATCTGGGTGATTTGTGATAGGTTTTCCAAAATGATACATCTTGTGCCATTACCTAAGTTGCCTTCCTCCTCTGAATTGGTGCCTTTGTTCCTTCAGCACGTGGTTCGGTTACACGGCATTCCTGAGAACATTGTGTCTGACAGAGGAGTCCAGTTTGTTTCCAGATTTTGGAGGACTTTTTGTTCTAAACTTGGTGTTCAATTGTCTTTCTCCTCGGCTTTTCATCCTCAGACCAATGGACAAACTGAGAGAACAAACCAGACATTGGAGACTTATCTGAGATGCTTTATGTCTGCTGATCAGGATGACTGAGTCTCTTTTTTGCCTTTGGCTGAGTTTGCTCTTAATAATAGGGCTAGCTCTGCCACTTTGATGTCTCCATTTTTCTGCAATTTTGGGTTTCACCCTCGATTTTCTTCAGGACAGACGGAGGCTTCTGTCTGTCCAGGTGTTGACTCTGTTGTGGAGCGTATGCAGCAGATTTGGGACCAGGTAGTGGAGAGGTTGTCCCTCTCTCAGGAGAGGGCCCAGCGGTTTGCCAACCGGCATAGGACTGATGGTCCTCGGTTTGAAGTGGGGGACTTGGTCTGGTTGTCCTCAAGAAATATCCCTATGAGAGTTGCATCTCCTAAGTTTAAGCCTAGGTTCATTGGACCTTATAAGATCATGGAGATTCTTAATCCTGTTTCCTTTTGTTTACTTCTTCCAGGGACATTTAAGATCCATAACGTGTTCCACAAGTCCTTATTGAAGAGGTTTGTCGAGCCAGTGGTTCCTATGGCTATGCCTCCTGACCCTGTTTTGGTTGATGGCAATCTGGAGTATGTGGTTGAGAAAATATTGAATTCTCATTTTTCTAGACGGAAACTCCAGTATTTGGTTAAGTGGAGAGGTTATGGTCAGTAGGACAATTCTTGGGTGTTTGCTTCGGACATCCATGCCAGGAGACTCATCCGTGCGTATCACAGAGCTCATCCTGACCGACCTGGTTGCTCAAATGAGGGTTCGGTGACCCCTCCTCAAGGGGGGGTACTGTTGTGAATGTGCTAGAAATGAATTCTGAGCAGAAGCTCTCTCTGGTGGTTACAAACAGTATTGAACTATCCAATGAAGATTGTGAAGATTGGCGATCAGGTGTTACTGACTGGTCTTATATAAGGGAGGTTCCCTCCCATCAGGGTTGCCGGTGATCAATTGTTCTGGTCTCTTCTTTGACTCCTGTTCACTTTGTAGCCTGCTGTTTCGTGCCTGCATCTTCTGCTAACAGATAAGACATTTTCTTCTTTTTGTTTTTTGTGCTTGCTTTTTGCATTTTGTCCTGCACTTCTGTGGGGTCTGACCGGGTCCCCTCCGGGGGCTTGTGCTCCTCTCAGTTTAGTTCAGCCACTGTTGTTTGTTCATTTGCCTTTTCCAGTTTTTTCAGTGGCTGCTGTTTAGTTTTTGTTACACCAGAGAACTAATTTAGGTGGTAGAGGTCGTGTGATCTCAGGTGTTTTTGTAATTAGTAGAGTTGGTACTTTTCAGGGTTTTTTGGGGTTGCAGTAAGTGTCCTTCCTATCCTTTTCTATTTAGGAAGTTTTGGCCCCAACGTTTGCTCATACTATTTTCTGTCTGTGTCAGTATTTCCTCTTGTCTAACCGCCATTACATGTTTGGGGGCTTTCTATGTTCTTTGGGGATCTGCTCCGGGGCAGATAGTTTTCCTCTTTCTGTCTTTAGGTGTAGTTAGCTTCTCAGGCTGTGACGAGGCGTCTAGGACCAACGTAGGTATGCTCCACGGCTGCCTTTAGTTGTGGTGGTTAGTCAGGGTACTGCAATCCCATAGATTCCAACCTCTCTGGTGTATTTCCTTTTTTGCTTGCTCTCCTCAGCTACCAAATCATAACAGAAAACCATACACAGGAAATTCATTGTTAATTACTACCAGTTGTCACCTGTGACATGCGGTGCACAATTTGCCAGTGGGTGAATATATATTCGAGTAAAAGTTATAGCTCCAATTATTATCAGATAGTAAATATAATTTTTAAAAATCTATCCATTCTATATACTAATAAAGCATTAAAAACATTTTGAATAAAGGTTGCAAGTTTGTGTCTAAATGGGGAATTACCATCGGCAATTGTATTTCACCCAGTTACTATACAAATACAGTATGGGAAAAAATAAGGAAACTAGAAACTGATTATCTTCTATTGGGTCATATAAGTGTCGACAAAATTATGTTGATTATGTCCCTTTATGTACAGCACAAAAAAATGTTTATCTGCCAATGATAACAAAGAATACAAGATTAATGACTTCATTAATTGCAACAGTACCTATGTAGTATATGTTATTACTTGCAACAAGTGTAAGTTGCAATATGTTGGTTGTACTACTAGAACATTACACAAACGCATCTCAGAACATGTGTATGTTGCACAAAATAAAACGACACACACTCTATCAGGCGCTTCCCAACATTCTTTTCTCAAACATAATGGCGATGTCAGTTACCTTAGGGTTGGACATTGAGAGGAGGCAGTGTGAAATGGGGGCACAATATAGAGAGAGGTTAGCAAAGGGGAGGGACAGTGTGGAGATATAGAGAGTATAATTACTCTTAGAGCGGGGACTGCCATAGTATTGGCCGTGGTTCATAAGGGCAGACGATGTGGCGGTTTTAGTTGATAAATGCAGAAAGTGTGGTGATTATAGCTCATATTTTTATGCATTTTAATGACTCTCCTGTTTTTAAGGGCACTGTGTTGGGATGTGATGCAGAAGACAGTAGAAGAGGGAAGTCTGCAGAGCTGTGGATGTAAAAGTTCATCATGGCATCTAGACAAGATGGAGGTGAACAGAAAGCGACAACACTTATCAAATAAGATGCTACATGGATGTAAATGTATACAGTGTGTCCGTAAAGTCATGGTGCACTTTTCACCAGTTACTGGAAAGCAACAAAAGACGATAGAAATGTGAAATCTGCTCCAAATAAAAGAAAAACTCTCCCAGTTTCATACCTATTCAGTACAGTTCGATGTGGGCTCCATTTGTTGCCCTACACATATCCAAACGATAGTGAAGTTCTTGCCACACACGGGTGAGGACGTCTGGTTTAACAGAGTGAATAACGTCTGTGATTCTCTGTTTTAAGTGATTAATGTTGTAGATACGTTCAATGTACACATGTTGCATCACATAACCCCAAAAGTAAAAGTCTAAGGGCGTCAGATCCAGGGATCGTGGTGGTCATGGCTTGACAGAACCCCTGCCTATTCACCGCCAGGGGAATGTTCTCTCCAGAAACTCACGAACAATGGTGGCGTAGTGTGGCGGAGCGCCGTCCAGTTGAAAGATGACACCTTCTGGAAATTGTGGCACTGCATACAATTCCAACATGTCAAGATACGTGTTTGCCCTCACAGACTGCT
Organism: Oophaga sylvatica; assembly: GCA_033576555.1. NCBI lineage: Eukaryota > Metazoa > Chordata > Amphibia > Anura > Dendrobatidae > Oophaga > Oophaga sylvatica. Next base: position 299,686,822 of record JARQOD010000002.1, read on the forward strand.
CCACGAAAAAAAATGGACCTATCACCTTATCATGCATCAGGCCACACCACACGTTCACTTTAGGGGTGTTACGTTCATACTCAACATAGGCATGAGGATGTTCAGCAGCCCATATTCAGACATTATGGCGATGAACATGTCCACAGATATGGAAGGTCGCCTCATCGCTAAACACAATCTTCTGCAAAAACCTTGCATCATTGTCGATCTCATGAAGCATATCTGTAGCAACCGCGCATCGTGTGGGTCTATCCGCCGGTTTGATAGCGTGCAACAGCCGCTCTGGTAGGCAGGGGCCGGGCCGCAGTAATGAGACATACACACAGGCTTTTAGTTCAAAGTTCAGTGGTTTTAATAATGAGTTCAACAAAAAGTCCGGATAACAAAATCAAAGCAGAACATAAATCACTCCAGCTTGGAGAACCACTGGTCCCAGACTCACCCTTGCTTGGGACGGGCTTAACTAAGCGGCTGCAGGACAGCAGAGACCGCCAGGTGCCATTCCGGGTGGTCTGGTACTCGCTTCCTGGTGCACACTGACGCACTGTAACAAAAAACAAGCTTCCAGGCTGACTCCAGCCAAACTCCTTCCTTCCACACCCACCAACTACACCAGCTCCTTGTTTTATAGGCCTAGTCCACACCCTCAGGTGAGGTACACATCAGCTGACCCGATCACATGACTATGACCTCATCACAGGTCCTTGAGATCAGGGAAAATCCTGACCAAACTCCAGTCTGCTAGGAGAAATATATCTCCCATCCATCAAGACCCCTTTGGTGTACCACAACCCCGTAAAAGAGAGACGTTTCTTTAACACCTTATGAACTGTAATCTTGCTTAGGTGTAATTGTTGAGCACAAGCATGCACAAATTTTTTAGGACTTCTTAGGTAGCTATCCTGTATAGCCTCTACAGACTCGTCACTGACTGATGGCCTACCAGAACGGGGTTTCTCCAAAAAATTGACGGTTTCCTTCAACTGCTTATCCCACCGAGTAATGTTATTCCTACGCGGTGGCGCTTCGTTATAAAAGTGCCGATATTCATGTAGCACTTTGGTCACGGATTCGAATTTAGCGAGCCACAGAACACACTGAACTTTCCGCTGTACCATCCACATCTCGACTGGCATGGTCTGCTCCGCTGTATACACAGTGTTACGTCATTATCTGTGCATGAGCACATGCTGCCACATCATCCTACAGAAACTGGGAGGGTTTTCCTTTTATTTATTCATATTTTGTTGCTTTCCTGTGACTAGTCAAAAGTGTACCATGACTTTATGGACACACTGTATTTGTTATACAGACTATGTCTAATCAGTGATGGGGTTCCTATATGGTCTGCAGTTTGATAATGACTGATAAGTCCGAGCATCTCCTTACCATTGTTAAGGATATAATGGGAGTTTTACAGTGCCTTGCGAAAGTATTCGGCTCCCTGGAACTTTTCAACCTTTTCCCACATATCATGCTTCAAGCATAAAGATACCAAATTTAAATTTCTGGTGAAGAATCAACAAGTGGGACACAATTGTGAAGTTGAACGAAATTTATTGGTTATTTTAAATTTTTGTGGAAATACAAACACTGAAAAGTGGGGCGTGCAATATTATTCGGCCCCTTTAACTTAATACTTTGTTGCGCCATCTTTTGCTGTGATTACAGCTGCAAGTCGCTTGGGGTATGTCTCTATCAGTTTTGTACATCGAAAGACTGAAATTCTTGCCCATTCTTCCTTGGCAAACAGCCCGAGCTCAGTGAGGTTGGATGGAGATAGTTTGTGAACAGCAGTTTTCAGCTCTTTCCACAGATTCTCATTGGATTCAGGTCTGGACTTTGACTTGGCCATTCTAACACCTGGATACGTTTATTTGTGAACCATTCCATTGTAGATTTTGCTTTATGTTTGGGATCATTGTCTTGTTAGAAGACAAATCTCCGTCCCAGTCTCAGGTCTTTTGCACACTCCAACAGGTTTTCTTCAAGAATGGTCCTGTATTTGGCTCCATCCATCTTACCATCAATTTTAACCATCTTCCCTGTCCCTGCTGAAGAAAAGCAGGCCCAAACCATGATGCTGCCACCACCATGTTTGACAGTGGGGATGGTGTGTTCACGGTGATGAGCTGTGTTGCCTTTACTCCAAACATTGTTTGGCATTGTTGCCAAAAAGTTTGATTTTGGTTTCATCTGACCAGAGCACCTTCTTCCACATGTTTGGTCTGTTGCAAACTTTAAACGACACTTTTTATGGATATCTTTGAGAAATGGCTTTCTTTCTGCCACTCTTCCATAAAGGCTAGATTTGTGCAGTGTACGAGTGATTGTTGTCCTATGGACAGACTGTCCCACCTCAGCTGTAGATCTCTGCAGTTCATCCAGAGTGATCATAGGCCTCTTGGCTGCATCTCTGATCAGTCTTCTCCTTGTTTAAGATGAAAGTTTAGAGGGACGGCCAGGTCTTGGTAGATTTTCAGTGGTATGATACTCCTTCCATTTCAATATAATCGCTTGCACAGTGCTCCTTGGGATGTTTAAAGTTTTGGAAATAATTTTGTATCCAAATCTGGCTTTAAACTTCTCCACATCAGTATCACGAACCTGCCTGTTGTGTTCCTTGGTCTTCATGATGCTCTCTGTGCTTCAAACAGAACCCTGAGACTATCACAGAGCAGGTGCATTTATACAGAATCTTGATTACACACAGCTGGATTATATTTATTATCATTAGCCATTTAGGACAACATTGGATCATTCAGAGATCCACAAAGAACTTCTGGAGTGAGTTTGCTGCACTGAAAGTAAAGGGGCCGAATAATATTGTACGCCCCACTTTTCAGTTTTTGTATTTCCACAAAAATTTTAAATAGCCAATAAATTTCCTTCAACTTCACAATTGTGTCCCACTTGTTGTTGATTCTTCACCAAAAATTTACATTTGGTATCTTTATGTTTAAAGCATGATATGTGGGAAAAGGTTGAAAAGTTCCAGGGAGCCGAATACTTTCGCAAGGAAGTGTAGGTACATACGTGGTCAAAATTGTTGGTACCCATCGTTTAATGACAGAAAAACTCGCAATAGTCACAGAAATAACTTGAATCTGACCAAAGTAATAATAAATCAAAAATCTTTGTAAATGAACAAATGAAAGTCAGACTTTGCTTTTCAACCATTCTTCCAAAGAATTTTTAAAAAATAAAACTCATGAAATAGACCGGGACAGAAATGATGGTACCCCTGAAAATAATGTAACAAAAGGGACGTGTTATATCAAGGTGTGTCCACTAATTAGCATCACAGGTGTCTACAATCTTGGAATCAGTGAGTGGGCCTGTATAGAGGGCTACAGATACTCACTTTGCTGTTTAGTGACATGGTGTGTATCACACTGAACATGGACCAGAGGAACCAAAGGAAAGAGTTGTCTCAGGAGATTAGAAAGAAAATAATAGACAAACATGTTAAAGGTAAAAGTTATAAGACCATCTCCAAGCAGCTTGATGTTCCTGTGACAACAGTTGCACATATTCAGAAATTTAACCTCCATGGGACTGAAGCCAACCTCCCTGGACGTGGCCGCAGGAGGAAAATTGATGACAAATCAAAGAGATGGATAATATGAATGGTAACAAAAGATCCCAGAAAAATTTCTAAACAGAATAAAGGTGAACTTCAAACTCAAGGAACATCAGTGTCAGATCGCACCATCCGTTGTTATATGAGCCAAAGTGGACTTCATGGGAGACAACTAATGAGGACAACATTGTTGAAAAAAAATCATAAAAAACCAGACTGGAATTTGCCAAACTACGTGTTGACAAGCCACAAAGCTTTTGGGAGAATGTCCTATGGACAGATGAGACAAAATGTAACTTTTTGGCAAGGCACATCAGCTCTATGTTCACAGACGGAAAATTGAAACATATCAAGAAAAGAACACTGTCCCTACTGTGAAACATGGAGGAGGCTCTGTTATGTTCTGGGACTGCTTTGCTGCATCTGGCACAGGGTGTCTAGAATCTGTGCAGGGTACAATGAAATCTCAAAGACTATCAAGGTATTCTAGAGAGAAATGTGCTGCCCAGTGTCAGAAAGCTTGGTTTCAGTCGCAGGTCATGGGTCTTGCAACAGGATAAACACATAGCTAAAAACACAAAAGAATGGCTAAGAGAAAAACATTGGACTATTCTGAAGTGGCCTTCTATAAGCCCTGACCTAAATCCTATTGAGCATCTTTGGAAAGAGCTGAAACATGCCATCTGGAAAAGGCAACCTTCAAACACGAGACAACTGGAGCAGTTTGATCTTGAGGAGTGGGCCAAAATACCTGTTGAGAGGTGCAGAAGTCTCATTGACAGTTACAGGAATCGTTTGATTGTAGTGATTGCTTCAAAAGGTTGTGCAACAAAATATTAAGTTAAGGGTGCCATCATTTCTGTCCAAACCTATTTCATGAGTTTTATTTTTTTATTAAATTCTGTGCAAGCATGTTTGAAAAGTAATGTCTGACTTTCATTTGTTCATTTTCATAGATTTTTAATTTATTATAACTTTTGTCAGATTCAAGTTATTTCTGTCACCATTGCGGGTTTTTCTGTCATTAGACGAGGGGTACCAACAATTTTGACCACGTGTGTATATGTAGTACAATTGTATATGAGGCAGACTTGACATTACAATTGATCTCTGTACTAAGCTTTGTTCTTGTATTTAAGCACTTGTGTTGGTTCTGATCATGTATTTACGTACTTATGGTGGTTCTGATATGTATTCATGTACTGATGGTGGTTCTGGTGATGCATTCACGTAGTTATGGTGGTTCTGTTAATGTATTCATGCACTTTATGGTGGTCTGGTTGATGTATTCATGTAGTGATGGTGGGTCTGTGGTTGTATTAATGTACTGATAGGGGTTCTGGTGATGCATTCATGTTGTAATGTATGTAGTACAGTTCATATAGCGTCTTGTGCTTGGGTGCGATGAAAACACAGGAGTCACAGGTTTGATATAGAAAAGTCCTGTATTACTTCATACAAGTTGGCAGAAATAGTCACACAATTTGCAGACACAGAAACAGGAGACACAGCAGGCCAGAGTAATCCAAGCTCAGCAATCACTCTCCAATACAGATTCAGGATCTTCTTCTCTGTTACCGTAAGTCCATGCAAACGTGGGTCTTTCAAAGAGCAGGGTTCAGAGTCCACAAGTGCTTCAGAGTTCCTCAGTAGGAATAGCTGGAGTACAAGGTCCAAGGCTTACAGGAGTCAAGTCACAGGTTCACTGCAGGCTAGATTCTGAAGCACTGATTGCTCAGCTGTGGCTGCTTAAGAAGCAAAGGAGAGAATCAGGGCGGGAACATGCAAGCTGGAAACTCCATTTTGACTGAGGGCAAGATAGCTGCAGCAAGACAGAAAGTAAAATGGCTGACGAACAAACTGAGTTTCAGGAATATATACATAGAACCTTACATTACTCCCCCCTTAAGGACAACCTCCGGATGACCTCAGACCAGGCTTGTGTGGGTACCTCTGATGAAACTGACGGAGCAAGCGAGGAGCATTAACGTTATTGACCGGTTCCCATGAGTTGTCCTCCACTGGGTAGCCCTGCCATTTAATCAGATATTGTAACTGATTTCTATACAACCTGGAATCTAAAATCCTTTCCACCACAAATTCTTCCTGACCATCGACTAGCACTGGGTCAGGGCAAGGAGAGGAACGTCCAGGAAACGTATTGGGTGTCGCAGCCTTTAGTAGGGATACATGAAAGACAGGGTGGATTCTCATAGTTCTGGGCAGTTGAAGACGACAAGCAACGGCACTTATAATTTTACTGATTTTATAGGGTCCAATGTACTTATGTCCCAACTTAGACGATGGAATCCTTAACTTAAGATTTCTGGTTGACAGCCAGACCAAGTCTCCTACCTTGAAAGCTGGTGCAGGTTTACGAAATTTATCTGCTGCTTTCTTGTACCTTTCTTGAGCCGATTCCAGATTTTCCTTTAGAAGATCCATATTCTTCTGTAAAGACGTGATTCTTTCAGCCACTGCTGGTAAAGGTGTTTCTATGGGAAATCGTGGTAGAATGTTAGGATGATAACCTAGATTAGAGTAAAAAGGAGACTGTTTAGTGGAGGCACTCTGAGAGTTGTTATACGAGAACTCAGCTAATGGAAGTAGATCCACCCAATCATCCTGTAGGTGGCAGATAAAGCAGCGGAGATACTGCTCCAGGGTTTGATTGGTTCGTTCGGTCTGTCCATTAGTCTGGGGATGAAAAGCAGAAGAAAGGTTTACTTTAATGTCCAATGCTGCACAGAAATTTTGCCAAAACCTAGAAGTGAATTGCACCCCTCGATCCGAAATAACCTCATCCGGTACTCCATGTAAGCGAAACACATCTTTAATCATCAAATCTGATGTCTGTTTTGCAGTGGGTAAGCCGACACAAGGGATAAAATGAGCTGCCTTTGTTAGACGGTCAACCACCACTAGAATGGTGTTCTTCCCCTGAGAGGTTGGTAACTCCACAATGAAGTCCATAGAAATGGATCCCCACGGGCGGGACGGGGTGGGAAGAGGCTGTAACAGACCAGTTGGTGAGGAGCGAGGTGTTTTGCATCTTGCACAGACCTCACATGAAGTGACATAATTCAAAACATCCTTCCTGCAAGTGGGCCACCAAAAGAAACGAGAAAGAAATTCCTGTGTCTTTAGAATTCCTCTATGCCAGCTATCTTGGAATCGTGAATGAGTTGCAATACTCTTAATCTGACTGTTTCAGGAATATACAGACGTTGTCCCTGAATCCACACACCATTCTTAAAGACAAGACTTACGTCCCTTGGGGGTTGTGCCAAAAAGGAATCCGCATGGTATGCTTCCTTGATGTCCTTAAGTAGGTCTTGATTATGAATTACTCCTAGGAATCTAGAGTCAGGAAGAATAGTCTTAGGAGGAGTAATTGGACGTGTCTCTGCTGAGTAAATCCTAGAGAGTGCATCAGCCTTTCCATTGCGCGATCCTGGTCTATAAGAGATGATAAAATTAAATTGGTTTAAGAAAAGATTCCAGCGAGCCTGGCGAGGAGTCAGGCACTTAGCCGACCTGATAAACTCAAGGTTACGATGGTCTGTCAGGACGACTATTTGCTGTGCAGCTCCCTGAAGAAGGTGTCTCCATTCTTTGAAGGCGGCAATAATGGCCAACAACTCTCTATTGCCCACATCGTAGTTCCTCTCAGCCGAAGACAACTGCTGGGAAAAGAAGGCACAGGGATGCAAGACATTCTTCTCACCTGTTCTCTGAGAGAGTATAGCTCCAACGGCACAGTCTGAAGCATCCACCTCTATTATGAAGGCAAGCTCGGGGTTGGGATGTACTAGGATAGGTGCAGTGGTAAATTTATCTTTTAGACGGGAAAATGCTTCCTGGACTTGGGAATCCCAGCACTCGGGGCTACGGCAGGAGCCTGGACTCGCCCCTCTATAACCTCAATCCTGGCTCGCAAATCCTGGGTAGTCTGTCCAACCACTTGCAAATTGTGATTATTGAGGTCCTGTAGATTTGTAAAACGGGTCTTTATATTCTGCAAATCTGCAAGGATATTATCAGTCACTCCGCAAAGTTCCTTTATGCGGGCCTCCATTTTCCAGATCTTTTAAGACAGGATTACTGGAAGAAGAGGAGAGAAAAAAAACAATAGTGTTCACCTGTGGCAACACTGCAGAGAGAAAAAAAAATTAAGGGAACTGCTCACCTGGAATGGTTGTGAGAAGTCACAACCACTATCATCACAGAAAGTTTCAACCAGACATCTGATATCCAGAGTTACAGCAGACAAAAAAGAGAAAAGAAAGGAAAAAAAAAAAAACAATAGTGTTTACCTGCACTGCAAAAAGAAAAAACTTAAGGGAATTGCTCACCTGGAATGGTTGTGAGAAGTCACAACCACTGTCATCACAGAAAGTACAACCGGACGTCTGATATCCACAGTACAGCAGACACAGCCTTCCAGACCCAGCAGACACTAACGTTTTGGCTTCAGAATCTTGTAATGTATGTAGTACAGTTCATATAGCGTCTTGTGCTTGGGTGCGATGAAAACACAGGAGTCACAGGTTTGATATAGAAAAGTCCTGTATTACTTCATACAAGTTGGCAGAAATAGTCACACAATTTGCAGACACAGAAACAGGAGACACAGCAGGCCAGAGTAATCCAAGCTCAGCAATCACTCTCCAATACAGATTCAGGATCTTCTTCTCTGTTACCGTAAGTCCATGCAAACGTGGGTCTTTCAAAGAGCAGGGTTCAGAGTCCACAAGTGCTTCAGAGTTCCTCAGTAGGAATAGCTGGAGTACAAGGTCCAAGGCTTACAGGAGTCAAGTCACAGGTTCACTGCAGGCTAGATTCTGAAGCACTGATTGCTCAGCTGTGGCTGCTTAAGAAGCAAAGGAGAGAATCAGGGCGGGAACATGCAAGCTGGAAACTCCATTTTGACTGAGGGCAAGATAGCTGCAGCAAGACAGAAAGTAAAATGGCTGACGAACAAACTGAGTTTCAGGAATATATACATAGAACCTTACACATGTATTGATGGGGGATTTGGTGATGCATTCATGTACTGATGGTGGCTTTGGTGATGTATTCATGTACGGATAGTCGTTCTAATGACGTATTCATGTACTGATGGTGGTCATAGTGTCGCATTCATGTACTGATGATGGTTCTGGTGCCAGATTCATGTTCTGATGGTGGTTCTGGTGATGTATTAATTTACTGATTATGAGTCTGGTGCCAAAATCATGTACTATTGATGACTCTGATGTTTTATTTATGTGCTGATTATGATTTTAGTTTTGTATTCATGTACTGATGATGGATCTGGTGATGAATATATCATCAGAATCATCATCACTATATGAATACATATCATCAGTACATGAATACAGCACCAAAACAACCATTACTACATGACTATGTCACCAGAGCCGGAATATGTCACGAGAGCATGAATACATCACCAGAACCACCATCAGTACATAAATTTAACACCAGAACCACCACGAGTACATGAATATGTCGCCAAAATTACCAACAATACATGAATACATCACCAAAACTCACCATCAGTTTTGTGCAATATGTATTTTTAACATGATGGACACAAAAAACATTATATGAATCCCTTTTTCTATAATGGGCATCTGTTTAGTTTCCAATAGATTATCCGCCAAATTCTGGACTCCTTAATTGAAACTAAATGGCCCTCATTACAGTAAAGCTATATTATTTTACATGACTATCCCTGGGTCTGAAATATCAAATATCGTACATAGGGATGAATATCGCTATTTGTCCATTGTATTGTGTAAAAGATCAGCAAACAATTAATGATTCTGTATCTAACTTTGAAATTGCATTCCCTTTTAAGTCATATCTCTAAAGTACACCATTTTACTTTTGGTGTGCCGTACTAGGAAGCGCTGATGGCACTTGCTCCTCCATACACAGCGGTCATCATAGACCCAGACAACTCTTCTATGCAGTCAACAGGCTGCATTTCCATTGTTTCTGGGGCTAATACACCAGCCATAGTTACAAGGCTAAAGATAAGATTAAAACATTTCAGTATTTAAGTGCCCAAAGTCTTTTATGACCTAATGGGGGATACATTGTGTAAAATATGTTAAAAATAAATAAGAAATAACAGGTAAAAAATAAACATACAGTACAGACCAAAAGTTTGGACACACCTTCTCATTTAAAGATTTTTCTGTATTTTCATATCTATGAAAATTGTACATTCAAACTGAAGGCATCAAAACTATGAATTAACATATGTGGAATTATATACTTAACAAAAAAGTGTGAAACAACTGAAAATATGTCTTATATTCTAAGTTCTTAAGTTCTTCAAAGTAGCCACCTTTTGCTTTGATGACTGCTTTGCACACTCTTGGCATTCTCTTGATGAGCTTTGAAGAACCTAGAATATAAGATATAATTTCAGTTGTTACACACTTTTTTGTAAAGTACCGTATTTTTGGACTATAAGATGCACCGGACTATAAGACGCACCCCAAATTTTCAGAAGGAAATTAGAAAAAAAAATTATGTGTCAAATGGGGTCCGTCTTACAGTCCGAATTCAGCTTACCAGAGAAGGGATCAGCACAGGTAGAGGAGTGGTCACAGGGGTCGTTCGGTGGTCCAGGCTGGGGCGGTGGTGGTGCTTTGTGTTGCAGGGGTGCTCTGTGGGGTGGCTGTGTCCGTGGGGTGGCTGTGCTCTGTGGGGTGGCTGTGTCCATGGGGTGACTGTGCTCTGTGGGGTGGCTGTGCTCTGTGGGGTGTCTGTGTCCGTGGGGTGGCTGTGCTCTGTGGGGTGGCTGTGTCCGTGGGGTGGCTGTGCTCTGTGGGGTGGCTGTGCTCTGTGGGGTGGCTGTGTCCGTCGGGTGGCTGTGCTCTATGGGGTGGCTGTGCTCTGTGGGGTGGCTGTGCTCTGTGGGGTCGCAATATACTTACAAATCCCATGGCGGTGGTCCCAATGCAGCCTCCCTGTGCTCTGTGGTGCGGTTGTGTCGGGGCTCTGTAGTGTGGCTGCAACGGGGCTCTGTGCTGCGTGGGGGGCTCCGCCGGCATTTCGTCAAAGCCCAAAAGCCCCCCACAGCTCTGTTGCTGCGACGCAGAGGCCTCCGGAAAGATGGCCGCCAGGGGTCTCCCTCTGGAAAGATGGCCGCTGGGGGCAGTGCATGCTCTGATTCAGAGCTCGTTGCCGAGATTTGAATTTGAATATGCGCGGCAATCTTTCTGGAGGCCACCACGTTGCAGAAACGGAGCTGCGGGGGGCTTTCGGGCTATGATGAAATGCCGGCGGAGCCCCCACGCAGCACAGAGCCCCGCTGCAGCCACACTAGAGAGCCCCGACACCACCGCACCACAGAGCACAGGGAGGCTGCATCAGGACCGCCGCCGCCACCGGATTTGTAAGTATATTTTTTTTGGTCCGAAAAATACGGTATATAATTCCACATGTGTTAATTCATAGTTTTGATGCCTTCAGTGTGAATTTACAATTTTCATAGTCATGAAAATACAGAAAAATCTTTAAATGAGATGGTGTAATGTATGTAGTACAGTTCATATAGCGTCTTGTGCTTGGGTGCGATGAAAATACATGAGACACAGGTTTGATATAGAAAGTCTTGTATTACTTCATACAAGTTGGCAAAAATAGTCACACAGTTTGCAGACACAGAAGCAGGAGACACAGCAGGCCAGAGTAATCTAAGCTCAGCAATCACTCTCCACAACAGGTTCAGGATCTTCTTCTCTGTTACCGTAAGTCCATGCAAACGTGGGTCTTTCAAAGAGCAGGGTTCAGAGTCCACAAGTGCTTCAGAGTTCCTCAGTAGGAATAGCTGGAGTACAAGGTCCAAGGCTTTAGGAGTCAGGTCACAGGTTCACTGCAGGCTAGATTCTGAAGCACTGATTGCTCAGCTGTGGCTGATTAAGAAGCAAAAGGAGAGAATCAGGGCGGGAACATGCAAGCTGGAAACTCCATTTTGACTGAGGGCAAGATAGCTGCAGCAAGACAGAAAGTAAAATGGCTGACGAACAAACTGAGTTTCAGGAACATGTACACAGACCCTTACATTACTCCCCCCTTATTGACAACCTCCGGATGACCTCAGGCCAGGCTTGTGTGGGTACCTCTGATGAAACTGACGGAGCAAGCGAGGAGCATTAAAGTTATTGACTGGTTCCCATGAGTTGTCCTCCACTGGGTAGCCCTGCCATTTAATCAGATATTGTAACTGATTTCTATACAACCTGGAATCTAAAATCCTTTCCACCACAAATTCTTCCTGACCATCGACTAGCACTGGGTCAGGGCAAGGAGAAGAACGTCCAGGAAACGTATTGGGTGTCGCAGCCTTTAGTAGGGATACATGAAAGACAGGGTGAATTCTCATAGTTCTGGGCAGTTGAAGACGACAAGCAACGGCACTTATAATTTTACTGATTTTATAGGGTCCAATGTACTTATGTCCCAACTTAGACGATGGAATCCTTAACTTAAGATTTCTGGTTGACAGCCAGACCAAGTCTCCTACCTTGAAAGCTGGTGCAGGTTTACGAAATTTATCTGCTGCTTTCTTGTACCTTTCCTGAGCCGATTCCAGATTCTCCTTTAGAAGATCCATATTCTTCTGTAAAGACGTGATTCTTTCAGCCACTGCTGGTAAAGGCGTTTCTATGGGAAATCGTGGTAGAATGTTAGGATGATAACCTAGATTAGAGTAAAAAGGAGACTGCTTAGTGGAGGCACTCTGAGAGTTGTTATACGAGAACTCAGCTAATGGAAGTAGATCCACCCAATCATCCTGTAGGTGGCAGATAAAGCAGCGGAGATACTGCTCCAGGGTTTGATTGGTTCGTTCGGTCTGTCCATTAGTCTGGGATGAAAAGCAGAAGAAAGGTTTACTTTAATGTCCAATGCTGCACAGAAATTTTGCCAAAACCTAGAAGTGAATTGCACCCCTCGATCCGAAATAACCTCATCCGGTACTCCATGTAAGCGAAACACATCTTTAATCATCAAATCTGATGTCTGTTTTGCAGTGGGTAAGCCGACACAAGGGATAAAATGAGCTGCCTTTGTTAGACGGTCAACCACCACTAGAATGGTGTTCTTCCCTTGAGACGTTGGTAACTCCACAATGAAGTCCATAGAAATGGATCCCCACGGGCGGGATGGGGTGGGAAGAGGCTGTAACAGACCAGTTGGTGAGGAGCGAGGTGTTTTGCATCTTGCACAGACTTCACATGAAGTGACATAGTTTAAAACATCCTTCCTGCAAGTGGGCCACCAAAAGAAACGAGAGAGAAATTCCTGTGTCTTTAGAATTCCTCTATGCCCAGCTATCTTGGAATCGTGAATGAGTTGCAATACTCTCAATCTGACTGTTTCAGGAATATACAGACGTTGTCCCTGAATCCACACACCATTCTTAAAGACAAGACTTACGTCCCTTGGGGGTTGTGCCAAAAAGGAATCCGCATGGTATGCTTCCTTGATGTCCTTAAGTAGGTCTTGATTATGAATTACTCCTAGGAATCTAGAGTCAGGAAGAATAGTCTTAGGAGGAGTAATTGGACGTGTCTCTGCTGAGTAAATCCTAGAGAGTGCATCAGCCTTTCCATTGCGCGATCCTGGTCTATAAGAAATGATAAAATTAAATTGGTTTAAGAAAAGATTCCAGCGAGCCTGGCGAGGAGTCAGGCACTTAGCCGACCTGATAAACTCAAGGTTACGATGATCTGTCAGGACGACTATTTGCTGTGCAGCTCCCTGAAGAAGGTGTCTCTGTGTAGCCCTGGTATGTAAGGCACACATTATCCTGGAGGATGCGTGGAAAGGTAATGGTTTAATGCTTGATATCCATTCACTCCAACACACCTTTAGACACACCCTCAGGGTATATAAGCTAGTGATGTACAGCAGCTAGTGCTGAGTCTTCCAGGAAGTGAAGTGAAAGACAGTCAGTCAGTCAGTTCCTTCAGCAGTTCAGAAAGTGGAGGCTAGTATGGGTGAGCCAGTTCATCCTAGCCTAGTCAGAGCTGTTCCTTAACCTGAAGACAGAGACAGTTTGATGGAAAGAAGAGTTAGCAGCAGAAATTCAGTCGCCTGTCCCAAGGACAGTGAAGTTCAGTTGATGTGTTCCTGAACTAGGAGAATACTGAGAATCTGTCAGCGAGCTCCAAGGAAGAAGTAGGAAAGGATTGACTTGTACTACCATAGGAAGTGTGGAGTGCTTATGTTAAGAGCGCGAGAAGGGCGAAGGGCGCAGTGGAAAGAATTAGAGAAGTGCCTTAGATATTGGATTATCTGCACTATTAGCCGGTCACTGGGGACCGAAGTGTTGCTATTGCTTCACGCATAGTAACGGAACAACCAGAGTCTTACTGGACCTTAGGTCGCAGAAAGCAGCCCTTGGAGTGTCGGTACGTAACCGGAGTCAGGGAGAGTGGGAACCTTGAGTCGATGCAGGACAACAGTAGGAACTCAGCTCTCTCAACTTCTGCAAAGCAGAGATATGGAAGGCTCCACCACAATGCTGACCGGGCAGTACAGCTATGGAGTTAGCTGGAGTATTCGGAGTTAACTTAGCTTCATGCAAGTTGGACTCATCATATTGAAAGTAAAGGAGGCCTCTAACCTGCTCAGCCGTTACCTTGAAGCGCATCCTCCAACCACCCCGACAGTTTCCCGGGACCTGCCTAAACAACTTGAAAGTAAAAGGTATGGAAAGAAACTTTATTGTCTGAGACTATGTCATTACCCACACCTCCGTACTACAACCACCATAGACTCAGAGGGACAGTCCCACCTGTGGGGGACCCAACACCTAGCTGCTATAACATCCCCTCAGAGTTCTATTCAGCAGCGCTGGTCTTTAGTGACTAGAAAACTACAGGTGGCGTCACGAACTGTTATCTACCTATCCCCTGTAAATAATATCCCCTCATCATACGCCTGACCGCCAGGGCCACGGACCGAGCCACCGATACCAGTGACAACCCCCATAGACTTCCATGGGCTCGGCTCCGAGTACCCCATAGCCCTGGTAACCCACAATTGTGGTGCGTGGTCGAGTCAACTTTGGCGTCACGAACAGGATCCGAAACTTACAAGATCGTAAGCCCTGTGTGCCTAAATTGAACTGTTTGCTGTATGTCACTATTGGCGCCAAAATACCGCCATTTTGCCGCCAAGTTGGCGCCCTGAGGCGCTGGTGAAGAAGGTGGGCGTACCTTCGTGGGCGTGTAACCCCCCTGAGGCGCGAAAGTTATGGCCGCCCTCTCCAAGGCCTACTACAATGTGAGATCCAGCCCGACTGCTAAAGAAATACGCCTCCTCTTCATCCTCTATGCGAAGAGGAGGAGACGCAAATCCCGCCTCCACGGAAAGGACCAGAATGTTCCTGTTGGATACCACAGTGAGATCTGGACCGAGATGGCGGAAGGACAGGAGAATCAGTGCCCAGTACCGGAGGACTGTCTGCCTGTGCCGGAGCTGTCCCCAGATCGGGACACCGACCCCGCCATGATGGAGCTGCGGAGGGAGAACGCAGAGCTGAAGAAGAAGCTGCAGAATCGTGCAATTCGACAGGAGACGGAGAGACGCTGGCGCACCCAAACACAGCGGCTGCTGTGGGACGCCATGTTCTCTCCCACAAGTGAAATACCGTCTCTTGATACCCCTCTATCACTGGATTATCCAAAGGCCCTGATGAAAAAGGCTGCGGAGCGACTGGAGGCGGACACCAGATATGCTGTACCTGATCCCACCGATGGAGCGGTGGAGGCGAAGGAGGCTGAGGAGGTCCTGCCCGTTCCGGAATGCCAGCCAGGTCAGGAGGCCGCAGCGGATTACCGTTCCCCGGCGGGGACACCGGAGGGTTCCTGCCCATCGTTGCCAGAAGTCAACTGGGACGAGATGGAGCGTATTGATGACATCACGTATGCCGTCCAGTGGGAAAGAGAGATGCAGTGTCGCAAAGAGGAGCAGCGACGCCGGCAGGAGGAAGAGCGGGAGGTGCAGCGGAACCGACAGCGGCAGTATGAGCAGATGGTCGCTGATAAGGAGACCGTGCGCAGAGAGAAAGGTACCTTGCGGGAACCGCGGCGGCAGGGGTGTGTTACAGAGTTCCAGCTCCGCAAGGGCTGGGGCTTCATCAGAGAACCGGGCCTCTATGCAGGGGTCTTTGTCAGCCGCAGGGACGTAGAATCCCACCTGCCCATCGGTCACCCGGGGAGGGACCTGATGAATGGGGACATTGTTAGTTACACCCGTCACTGGGGCATGAAGGGGTGGTATGCCCTGAATGTGTCCATCGTTAGTGATCCCGTCCCCGACGCCGGTCCCGGGGCGTCCCAGTTCAGAGCGCCCACAGCACCAGGCCGTACTTCAACATCACCCCCTGCAGGCCCATCGCAATTTAAGTTGCAAAAGGCATCGCCTCCTGCATACACCTCTGCAGCCAAGCCTCCCTCTACATCGCAAACTGCGGTTACAGTTGAATCGCCCCCTGCTACGCAAACAGCGACGCAATCGGCGTCTCACAAGGAGGAAGCACCCGGCGTGCCCCTAGCGGTTCGCACAAGGACTGTAGCGACCCAGACCCTGATAGCAGGTCACGACCTGTTTGTCATGCATTCTAAGGAGCATCGCATTGTTCCAGCCCCCGGGGTGGAAGATGTAATTGAAGTCAGCAAGAAAATGTGAAGACCGGTAGGACCCAGACAGGGGTTTACCGCAACCAAGAAATGTAAAAAGTTTTGAAAGACAATTGCTGTTTTGCACTTTATTGCTATGTATAGTGTTTACATAGTTTTACATATATGGAATAGAATGCCCGGCTGGGTAAAGAGAGAGTTAAAGAATTTTGAGGAAATTAAAGAGTAATATGTTGATTGCATAGTTTTATATATAGAATACCCTGGTGGGGTAAAGCAAGTAAGTGAATACTTGAAGTATATATATAGATATATGATGTGAATATTGAAAATGTGAAATTACTTGGAAATATTTTATTATGCCAAAGAACTGGTGGCTATGGACACTTTTAGCCCAAAAACTTGTTTTGTATATAGTTGCACTTTGTGCCCTATCTTGGTTTTACAATAAACCTCAGCACAACTACCTCTGAACATAAAACCCGTATGGTGTGGCACTGAGCGAGGTCTGCAGTCAGATGTCCTGCAGCCCACCCAGGACCCACGTTGAAGGTTTGGTGCGGGTCCTTCACAAGAATACTATGTGTATTTATATGAAAAATGTCTTAATACTTTTGTATTTTACTAATGACCATTGTATACAATGCAACGTTTAAGAATTTCTCACCTCCCTGCTGGGAAGAGTTTGATGTTAAATGTTTAAATGCAAAACAAAATTCTTTCTATTTTCTATTTCACAGCCCGGGAGTGCTGTATTTTACCAAGGGGGGATGTGTAGCCCTGGTATGTAAGGCACACATTATCCTGGAGGATGCGTGGAAAGGTAATGGTTTAATGCTTGATATCCATTCACTCCAACACACCTTTAGACACACCCTCAGGGTATATAAGCTAGTGATGTACAGCAGCTAGTGCTGAGTCTTCCAGGAAGTGAAGTGAAAGACAGTCAGTCAGTCAGTTCCTTCAGCAGTTCAGAAAGTGGAGGCTAGTATGGGTGAGCCAGTTCATCCTAGCCTAGTCAGAGCTGTTCCTTAACCTGAAGACAGAGACAGTTTGATGGAAAGAAGAGTTAGCAGCAGAAACTTCAGTCGCCTGTCCCAAGGACAGTGAAGTTCAGTTGATGTGTTCCTGAACTAGGAGAATACTGAGAATCTGTCAGCGAGCTCCAAGGAAGAAGTAGGAAAGGATTGACTTGTACTACCATAGGAAGTGTGGAGTGCTTATGTTAAGAGCGCGAGAAGGGCGAAGGGCGCAGTGGAAAGAATTAGAGAAGTGCCTTAGATATTGGATTATCTGCACTATTAGCCGGTCACTGGGGACCGAAGTGTTGCTATTGCTTCACGCATAGTAACGGAACAACCAGAGTCTTACTGGACCTTAGGTCGCAGAAAGCAGCCCTTGGAGTGTCGGTACGTAACCGGAGTCAGGGAGAGTGGGAACCTTGAGTCGATGCAGGACAACAGTAGGAACTCAGCTCTCTCAACTTCTGCAAAGCAGAGATATGGAAGGCTCCACCACAATGCTGACCGGGCAGTACAGCTATGGAGTTAGCTGGAGTATTCGGAGTTAACTTAGCTTCATGCAAGTTGGACTCATCATATTGAAAGTAAAGGAGGCCTCTAACCTGCTCAGCCGTTACCTTGAAGCGCATCCTCCAACCACCCCGACAGTTTCCCGGGACCTGCCTAAACAACTTGAAAGTAAAAGGTATGGAAAGAAACTTTATTGTCTGAGACTGTGTCATTACCCACACCTCCGTACTACAACCACCATAGACTCAGAGGGACAGTCCCACCTGTGGGGGACCCAACACCTAGCTGCTATAACATCCCCTCAGAGTTCTATTCAGCAGCGCTGGTCTTTAGTGACTAGAAAACTACAGGTGGCGTCACGAACTGTTATCTACCTATCCCCTGTAAATAATATCCCCTCATCATACGCCTGACCGCCAGGGCCACGGACCGAGCCACCGCTACCAATGACAACCCCCATAGACTTCCATGGGCTCGGCTCTGAGTACCCCATAGCCCTGGTAACCACAATTGTGGTGCGTGGTCGAGTCATCTCCATTCTTTGAAGGCGGCAATAATGGCCAACAACTCTCTATTGCCCACATCGTAGTTCCTCTCAGCCGAAGACAACTGCTGGGAAAAGAAGGCACAGGGATGCAAGACATTCTTCTCACCTGTTCTCTGAGAGAGTATAGCTCCAACGGCACAGTCTGAAGCATCCACCTCTATTATGAAGGCAAGCTCGGGGTTGGGATGTACTAGGATAGGTGCAGTGGTAAATTTATCTTTTAGACGGGAAAATGCTTCCTGGGCTTGGGGAGTCCAGGAGAACCTAGACTCTTTCCGGGTAAGTTGGGTGATAGGTGACACTACCTCAGAGAAATTTCTAATGAAACGTCTATAGAAGTTGGCAAACCCGATGAAGCGCTGTACCTCCTTCACATTTCTAGGACTTGGCCAATCCTTGATGGCTTGGGTTTTGCTTCCATCCATACTAATTCCTTGTGTAGACAGTACATACCCCAGAAATTGAATTTCGGTCCTATGGAATTCACACTTTTCAAGTTTGATGTAAAGATGATTTTGTTTTAGACGTTCCAAGACCATTCTCACATGTCCATGATGTTCCTCTGTGGAGTTAGAAAAAATTAGAATATCATCCAAATAAATTACCACGAATGTATCTAGGAGATCCCTGAAGATGTCATTCACCAAGTGTTGGAAAGTGGCTGGGGCGGTACTCAGACCAAAAGGCATAACTAGATATTCAAAGTGTCCATAGCGTGACCTGAATGCAGTCTTCCATTCATCCCCAGGTCTAATACGGACTAAGTTATAGGCCCCACGAAGATCTAGTTTAGAGAAAATTTTGGCATGTCGCACTCTCTCCAATAACTCAGGGATTAAAGGCAATGGATAACGGTTTCTAATAGTAACCTTATTGAGTTCCCTATAGTCTACGCATGGTCTCAGAGATCCATCTTTCTTCTTTACAAAGAAGATGGGTGCACCTGCAGGAGATGAAGAGGGGCGTATGAAGCCCTTGGCTAGATTTTCGTCTATGTAATCCTTTAAAGCCTTTAGCTCGGGCCCCGCCAGGGGGTAGATCTTACCAAAAGGTATCTCTGCTCCAGGCAATAATTCAATTGGACAATCATATGGACGGTGAGGAGGAAGCTGGTCAGCGTTCTTCTTGTCACATAAATCCACATAGTCCTGGTATACAGCTGGTAGTTCAGGGACTGACATGGTTCCTTTAGGAACAGAGCAAGCTGAAACTTTTGGACTCATCTGTTTCTCTGGAAAGTGTAATTCCTTGGTCTCCCAGTTAATGGTAGGATTCTGAGCCTGCAGCCATGGTAGCCCTAGAATAATGGGAAAGTGGGGAGAAGAGATAAGCATAAAGGACAGTTTCTCTTGATGATCTTTACCCATAAGAACCCTCAAAGGCTCTGTTTCCTGATCCACTGGTCCAGAGGTCAGCAGGGAGCCATCCACAGTTTCCATCTGTACTGGAGTAGCCTTCTTCACTGAATGTATCCCCTGTTTCAGAGCAAAGGAGACATCCATAAAATTTCCACTTGCCCCTGAGTCGATCATAGCAGAGCTAGACACCCAAGCTGAGTCAACCCAGAGTTTGATGGAAAGAAAGCAATGAGAATTGTTTTTCTTACAACTCAGCTGGGACACCGCTGAGGAAACTTGAAAAATGGCAGCGTTTACACAGTCAACGTCCTCAGAGTTAACGGAGTTTAAGTCCGAGAAATCAAGATCTGTTGCTGCAGATCTCCCTGGAGCCTGAGGCTCGGACCTGACAGATCCCCTCTTGCAACACTCACAATGAATGAGTGCTGCAGTAGTCTTACGAGAACGGCTGGGGCAGTTTATAATGAAGTGCCCTGACTTACCACAATAGAAACATAGATTTTCCTTAAAACGATGTTCCTTGCGTGCATCACTAACCCGTCGTTGTAAAGAGTCTACCTGCATGGGTTCAGGTTCAGGTTCCCGTGTAATCCTACTCAAAGGTTCCTTAGCTGGAGAGGAAGGTAGGAAAAGGTTAGTGCGATTGCTTTCGAACCATCTCTCTTGCCTGCGTTCAGTCAGACGAGTATCAATACGGATGCAGTAGTTAATAAAGTCACCTAACGCAGTGGGAGGGTCGGCACGAGCAAGTTCATCCTTAATCAGTGGAGATAACCCTTTCGAAAAATAGATTTTTTGGCGGAACTGTCCCAGGTGGTATCAAGGGCCCATCTCCTGAAATCCAAGGCATATTCAGCTACCGAGTGCTTACCTTGGCGCAAAGCTAACATGGCTGCTTCAGCTGTTGCACCTCGATTGGGGTCATCAAACACCTGCCCCATGGCTGAAATAAAAGCATCAAGGTGATTCAAACAATCATCCTCAGTCTCAATCAGAGGGTTTGCCCACATCAAAGCCTTGTTGGTAAGCAACATAATTATAGTAAGCACCTTAGATCGTTCAGTGGGAAATTGTGAAGCATGTGCAGAAAAAAAAGATTGCATTGATTAATAAATCCCCTGAATTTCTCACGTTCACCGCCAAAACGAAAAGGGGGCAACTTGGGAATCCCAGAACTCGGGGCTACGGCAGGAGCCTGGACTCACTCTTCTAGAACCTCAATCCTGGCTCGCAAATCCTGGGCAGTCTGTCCAAACACTTGCAAATTGTGATTAGTGAGGTCCTGTAGGCTTGAAAAACGGGTCTTTATATTCTGCAAATCTGCAAGGATATTATCAGTCACTCCGCAAAGTTCCTTTATGCGGGCCTCCATTTTCCAGATCTTTTAAGACAGGAGTACTGGAAGAAGAGGAGAGGAGAAAAAAAAAAAAACAATAGTGTTTACCTGTGGTAACACTGCAGAGAGAAAAAAAAATTAAGGGAAGTGCTCACCTGGAATGGTTGTGAGAAGTCACAACCACTATCATCACAGAAAGTTCACCCGGACATCTGATATCCACAGTTACAGCAGACAAAAAAGAGAAAAGAGAAAAAAACAAACAATAGTGTTTACCTGTGGTAACACTGCAGAAAAAAAAACACTTAAGGGAATTGCTCACCTGGAATGGTTGTGAGAAGTCACAACCACTGTCATCACAGAAAGAACAACCGGACATCCGATATCCACAGTTACAGCAGACACAGCCTTTCCAGACCCAGCAGACACTAACGTTTTGGCTTCAGAATCTTGTAATGTATGTAGTACAGTTCATATAGCGTCTTGTGCTTGGGTGCGATGAAAATACATGAGACACAGGTTTGATATAGAAAGTCTTGTATTACTTCATACAAGTTGGCAAAAATAGTCACACAGTTTGCAGACACAGAAGCAGGAGACACAACAGGCCAGAGTAATCTAAGCTCAGCAATCACTCTCCACAACAGGTTCAGGATCTTCTTCTCTGTTACCGTAAGTCCATGCAAACGTGGGTCTTTCAAAGAGCAGGGTTCAGAGTCCACAAGTGCTTCAGAGTTCCTCAGTAGGAATAGCTGGAGTACAAGGTCCAAGGCTTTAGGAGTCAGGTCACAGGTTCACTGCAGGCTAGATTCTGAAGCACTGATTGCTCAGCTGTGGCTGCTTAAGAAGCAAAGGAGAGAATCAGGGCAGGAACATGCAAGCTGGAAACTCCATTTTGACTGAGGGCAAGATAGCTGCAGCAAGACAGAAAGTAAAATGGCTGACGAACAAACTGAGTTTCAGGAACATGTACACAGAACCTTACAGATGGTGTGTCTAAACTTTTGGTCTGTACTGTATAAATAATGAAAAATGACACTGTGAATCGAAATTGCTGTTACCAGTGTCGGACTGGGGTGCCAAGGGCCCACCGGTAACACTTTTTACCTGCATACAAATTTTGTACCACCCTTATTCACAAATGTACCTAGATTTCTATATAATAAAAAAAAACTGGGTAGTTTGGCTAATGAATGAGATGCTGTTTTTTTCTGTACAGAGTGAATAAAGTGAATTATGCCAAATACTGCCCTTACAGTGCGGTTGGAGGCCCAGATCTGCACAGGGGCCCACCGGGGGATTCCCCTGTTCCCCTATGGGCCAGTCTGAGCCCGGCTGTTGCTATCCCTACCCCTGTAAAAAAAAAAAAATGTGTCCAATATATAAAAACATTTGTTACAGAATGAAGATCACATTTTTAAATGAATTTTAGTGGTCCTGTATGGTCATAGACAAAAAATGGGAAAAACAAACAGTTATTTCCATTATTTGTCCACAAATATTGCTTGATGTCAGCAATAAAAGATTATGATAGTGACATAAACATGAAGCCACATGTATCATGAAATAAGGCACAAAAATTACTTGAATATATTTAAGTATATTTTTTATGTCTTTTTAAACCACGTGTATGAAAACTCCTCGAAAAGTGTGCCTGGTTAGGAACGGGGGCAAAGAGCCCGGTCTTAAACTAGTTAAAAGTGTGCTAAACTTATCATAGTATAGTATCTGAAAGGCCGGGATCACACATGCAAGAAACTCGCACGATTCTCGTGCGAGTCTCTTGCATGAACACCCGGCACTGCCGCCGACACTCGGACCGGAGCGTGCGGCTGCATAGAAATACATGCAGCCGCACGCTCCAGTCCTAGTGTGGGTGGCAGTGCCGGGTGTTCATGCAAGAGACTCACACGAGAATTGTGCGAGTTTCTTGCATGTGTGATCCTGGCCAAAGAATAAATTATTGTTATTATTATTATTATTTATTTCTATAGCACCATTGATTCCATGGTGCTGTACATGAAAAGGGGTTACATGCAAATTACAGGTATCACTTACAGTAAACAAACTAACAATGACAGACTGATACAGAGGGGAGAGGACCCTGCCCTTTCGGGCTTACATTCTACAGGATGGTGGGGAAGGAGACAGCAGGTTGGTGGGTCACAGCAGTTCCGGTGTTGGTTTAGGCGATATCTCCGGTAGTGGTGAGGAGGTAGCAGGGTCATTGCAGGCTGTAAGCTTTCCTGAAGAGGTGGGTTTTCAGGTTACGTCTGAAGGATCCGAGAATGGTTGATAGTCGGACGTGTTGGGGCACAGAATTCCAGAGGATGGGGGATATTCGGGAGAAGTCTTGGAGGCAGTTGGGTGAGGAGCGAATAAGTGTGGAGGAGAGAAGGAGATCTTGGGAGGATCGGAGATGACGTGAGGGAAGATATCGGGAGATTAGTTCAGAGATATATGGAGGAGCCAGGTTATAGATGGCCTTGTAGGTCAGTATTAGTAATTTGAACTGGATACGCTGAGGGAATGGGAGCCAGTGAAGAGATTTGCAGAGGGGAGAAGCGGAGGAGTAGCGAGGAGAGAGATGAATTAGTCGGGCAGCAGAGTTAATGTGATACATGCTAAATATACCAGCATTCTGGTGAGGTTTGTTGAATAAATCTTTTGCTTAGTAAATCTGCATTTTTACCAAAGCAAGTAACATTTATATCAATTTCCTAAAGGACATTGATCACTAATGGTTCAATCCTGAAATAAATGCTATACCATATTGTAAGAGTTTGCATGTGCTAGTTTAGTGCATTGTTCTATCTCTAATAACACCACGACAAATAGCTTGAGGTTGACGTTTTTGTTATTTTAGGCAATCACTCATTTGATAGATATGTGGGCTCCATTAAGAATTTGGGATTCTTCCAGCTGATGGATTCATTTGCGTGACCTCTGTTTCATGTAATCAGTTCAATGTGGTATAAGCCTCTTTCATTGCTAGGGTGTTAATTAAACAACACAGGAACCTTGTTAAACTCCTAGCACCATGCTTATTATCCCATAATTACATAAAACATATTTTTCTAAGGAAGGAAATGAAAATGAAAACAGCATCATCATTGTTTTCTATGGACCTTACTTTTGTTGATATAACAGGCGGAGAGCTTTAGTCACCGATCTCCTGTGTTAATAAGGCACTTCTACCCATCCATCCATCATATATTCATTCAGCAGTTTCCTGATTATACATCTCATAGGTAAATGGAAAAGGGGCTAATCTCAAGTTGTCAAAATGATGATGTATATTAGGGTTACTTTAGTGCATGTACATGTCTTCTGTCACTCACATCCTATGATTAAATCACTATAAACGTATGGAAAAATGGTACATGGTAAGAAATCATAGATAACCCTAACAGTTTTGATCTTACTCGTGTTACCAGAATTGTGTTGCATTTACTGGATTACTCTAAATATAACAGGGAACTCCAAAATCTGCAAACGAAAAAAAAAAATGCGACTTTTGTCAAGCGTTATGGCATCCTACAGCTTTTCCCACCCTTTCCATTGAGGCATCTGTAAGGAGGTGGAGGAGTTGCTTAATTCCCCCTTTAAGACACGTATGTTGTTGCAATGCGTTATGACGTTTGAATGATTAATAGTCTGTATAGATGATAGGTTGTGTTCTGCCCAACACTAGGTAGCCTACATGGTTAATAGGTGGGACTGGTCCAGGGGAGGAGCTTGGCATGGGCAGATTGGAGAGTTTCCTGGTAGAACAGAGACAGGGTCTAGCTTGCAGCTAGAATAGACTTTTGGTCTGATTAGTCAGCAGTTGACTACTGAATTGGGTGTCCCTAAAGTGAGAGGAGACCGAGGCAACGGATAGCGTGATCCAGAGTGGATACAAGGAAAAGTGTTAGAAGGAGTGAGTGATTCTCCGGAGATGAGGTTTAGGGCAGGAAGCCTAGCAGCATGGTATGGAGTTAAGTGTCAGTCAAATGAAGGAGCAGCACTGAGAAGGAAAGTGGTACGAAAAGAAAGAGCCCCGTGCGGTAGTTCCAAGGCGTTGGCAAGCAGAGAAGTTAAGCAACGGCCATAGTGGCACAAGTAGCTCATATAAGGGTGGGTTGAACAATAATACTCTCACTTACTGGTTAGTGATGCTGTTTTTGAAGACTAGTGAAGCTCTCGAAGTTCTCTGCTTTGTGGTGGTGAAGCTAGAGAGTGAGGCTAACGAACATAGAGAGCAGAGCCAGCTCGGAAAGGTTGGAATGTGTATAAAAATGTCATTCTGTATGTTCTAAGAGAAACATCCATGAAGTTTTCCACCTGCTATTCACTGTACATACTTCTCCCTAAGTTATTGTTCATTAAAGGAGAGTTTATTTTTGAGTTGTGGTCTCCCTCATTGAACTCTACAACATCCTGGTCCTTGTCAGCCAAAGTCAATGGCTTCATGCGATCATGCACCCCCATAGCTAATGTCCACACACCCAGCCAGGATCCCCATTTTCATGTAGGGTGCTGGGGCGTGCGGCACTAGTACCTCACCCATAGCTACCACCCCACGCCACATTACATTTGGTGTAGTCAGCAGGATCAAGTCTTGCAACAGAAAGAATGAACGAATGAATTGAAAACTTAAGTTACATGGAAGTTGGCAATCATGATGTGGTTTAAAATGGCACCGAGCATGGACTTTAAACTAGTGATTAGTGGTGCAGCATGAGAAGAAAGACCCGCCTATCGTGGGCATAGAGGACATGAAAGGGCGCAAAGAACAGTCCAGCCCTCCATAAGTTCAGCCTCCAGAAGGAAGTATCCCAATTAAGATGTCAGCTTACAGTGAGAGATGCTCACCCAAAGAGGGTGAAGTGGAAGGAGAAACCCACCCATTGAAGTATGATGAGGAAAAATGGGAGGAGGCATTAGCATAACCGAATGGTGTGCAGAAGGAAACTCCACCCAGTGAAAGGCGGAGCAGTGACAAGGATCGCACGGCAACAAGGAGGCCAGCGCCATTAGCTTGTTGGGGGATGGAGAGTGAATTGTGCAGTTTGATGATGATGGACAAAGGCAAGAGAGATGGCGGCAGGAAGATCCTGATATCCATCAAAGATCTGGGTCTCCTGCCGAACCTTTTGCCAAGAGCTCCGGATCTCCTGCGACCGCCGAATTGAACTATGTCAGTTTCAACTTAGCACCATTTCAGTTCAATTCTGTGATAGAGCAGCGAGAAATAAGCTCCTTACCCTATCACTGTTCTTCTTATAAGCCACAGTTGCTATAGGCCTGTTGCTTTCGAGACATTTCAGTACTCACGCATGTGGCATGATGACGTCATTGCATCATGCCGCTCTGCAAAACCGCCATTTAAGAGGAAACGAAGGCTGTGGTGCTGGGAACAGGTAAGTATAATCTTTATTATTTTTATATTATCCTGTTGTGGGAGCCATCATACTATAGACAAGGGGCTGTGAAGCCATCACAGTATAAATAAGGGGCTCTGGGGCAATAATACTATAGATATTGGGCTGTCTGGATCATCATACTATAGATAATGGGCTGTGTGGGGCCATCATACTATATATATGAGGTTTGGGGGCCATCATACTATAAATGGAGTTGTGTGGCCCTCATACTATATATAGTGGGCTGTGAATGCCATCATATCTACTATATAATTGTCTAATTCTGTCTGTCTGTAACGGAAATCCAACATCGCTGATTGGTTGCACCCGTCTGGACACGACCAATCAGTGACAGGTGCAGTCCGGCCGCGAATTGGCGCAGGATTTGAACCACG
The DNA here is from genome assembly GCA_033576555.1 of Oophaga sylvatica. Classification (NCBI taxonomy): domain Eukaryota; kingdom Metazoa; phylum Chordata; class Amphibia; order Anura; family Dendrobatidae; genus Oophaga; species Oophaga sylvatica. The sequence continues at coordinate 299,713,655 of JARQOD010000002.1, forward strand.
CATGCCACCGCTATCGTCGGTGGCGTTAGCTGCTGATCTCCTGATGGTAGCCGCAGGTCATCTCCTGCCAGATGGAGGTCAGCGGCGACGCAGCTGGGGGATGACCGGCACCAGCCGTTCATCTCCCGGCTGCTCGCAGCGGAAGTACCCTGACCGGCGGCCTCCACGTAAACCCCAGCAACCTCCACGTACACCCCACCAGCAGCAGCCTCTATATACCCCAGCAGCAGCTTCCACATATACCCCAGCAGCAGCCTCCACATTTACCCCAGCAGCAGCCTCCACGTACACCCCAGCAGCATCCTCTATATACACCCCAGCAGCATCCTCTATATACACCCCAGTAGCCTCTATATACACCCCAGCAGCAGCAACCTCTATATACACAGCAGCAGCCTCTATATACACCCCAGCAGCCTCTATATACACCCCAGAAGCCTCTATACACACCCCAGCAGCCTCTATATACACCCCAGCAGCCTCTATATTACATATTCTAGAATACCCGATGCGTTAGAATCGGGCCACCATCTAGTGATATATATGGGGCTGTTGGGCCATAATACTATATATGTGGGGTTGTGAGACCATCAAACACTATATGTATAGATAGGGCAGTGAGTGCCACTACTATATACATCATACCTCCCAACTTTTGAAGATGGGAAAGAGGGATAAAGGTTGCGGCGCGCCCAGATTTTAGGCCACGCCCCAACCACACCCATTTCACAACTAGTCACACCCATGTCCACGCCCCAACCACACCCATTTAGCACTGGTGATCACACTGACTGGTACTGAGGGCACAGTGACTGGTACTGTGGGCACACTGGTACTGAGTAAAAGAAAGAACAGAGAGAGAAAAAAGAAAACAGAGAGAAAGGAGAGAGAGAAAGAAAGAGGGGAAAGCAAGAAAGAACAGAGAGAAAGTAGAGAAAAAGAAATAAAGAAAGGGGAAAGAAAGAACAGAGAGAAAAGAAAAAAAGACGGGAAAGAAAGAACAGAGAGAGAAAGAAAGAAAGACGGGAAAGAAAGAAAGAATAGAGAGAAAGAAAGAAAGAAAGAAAGAACAGAGAAAGAAAGAGGGGACAGAAAAAAAGAACAGAGAGAAAAAAAGAAAGAGGGGAAAGAAAGAACAGAGGGAGAAAGAAACAAAGAGGAGAAAGAAAGAACAGAGAAAGAAAGACAGAGGGGAAAGAAAGAACAGAGAAAGAAAGAGAGGAAAGAAAGAACAGAGAGAAAAAAAGAACAGAGAGGGAGAGAGAAAGAGGGGAAAGAAAGAACAGAGAAAGAAAGAAAGACAGGGTGGGAAAGAAAGAACAGAGAGAAAAAGAAAGAAAGAATAGAGAGAGAGAGAAAGAAAGAGGGGAAAGAAAGAACAGAGAAAGAAAGAAAGAAAGGGGAAGGAAAGAACAGAGAGAGAGAAAGAAAGAAAGAAAGAAAGAAAGAAAGAAAGAAAGAAAGAAAGAAAGAAAGAAAGGGGAAAGAAAGAAAGAACAGAGAGAAAGAAAGAAAGAGAGCAGAGAGAAAGAAAGATAAAGAGGGGAAAAAACATAGAGAGAGAAAAAGAAAGAAAGGAAAGAAAGAACAGAGAGAGAAAGAAAGAACAGAGAGGGAGAGAGAAAGAAAGAGGGGAAAGAAAGAACAGAGAAAGAAAGAAAGACAGAGGGGGAAAGAAAGAACAGAGAGAAAAAGAAAGAAAGAATGAATAGAGAGAGAAAGAAAGAGGGGAAAGAAAGAACAGAGAGAAAGAAAGAAAGAAAGAAAGAAAGAGGGGAAAGAAAGAACAGAGAGAGAGAAAGAAAGAGGGAAAAAAAGAACAGAGAGAGAGAAAGAAAAAAGAACAGAGAGAAAGAAAGAGGGGAAAGAACAGAGAGAAAGAAAGAAAGAGGGGAAAGAAAGAACAGAGAGATAGAGAAAAAGAAAGAAACAGAGAGAGAGAAAGAAAGAGGGGACAGAAAAAAGAACAGAGAGAAAAAAAGAAAGAGGGTAAAGAAAGAAACAACAGAGGGGAGAGAGAGAAGTGAAAGAAAGAACAAAGAGAGAAAGAAAGAACAGAGAGATAGAGAGAAAGATGGTAAAGAAAGAACAGAGATAGATAAAGAAAGAGAAAGAAAGGACAAGAGAGAGAGAGAAAGAAAGAAAGAAAGAAAGAAAGAAAGAAAGAAAGAAAGAAAGAAAGAAAAGAAAGAAAGAAAGAAAGAAAGAAAGAAGAAAGAAGAAAGAAAGAAAAAGATAGAGGGAAAGAAAGAACAGAGAGAAAGAAAGATGGGAAAGCAAGAGGGGAAAGAAGAGGGGAAAGAAAGAACAGAGAGAAAGAAAGAAAGAGGGGAAAGAGAGAGAGAAAGAAAAAAGAACAGAGAAAGAAAGAGGGGAAAGAACAGAGAGAGAGGGAAAAAGAAAGGGGAAAGAAAGAAAGAACAGAGATAGAGAAAAAGAAAGAAACAGAGAGAGAGAAAGAAAGAAAGGAAAGAAAGAACAGAGATAGAAAGAAAGAGGGAAAAGAAAGAACTGAGAGAAAGAAAGAAAAAACAGAGAGAAAGAAAGTGGGAAAGAAAGAAGATGGGAAAGAAATAAAGATGGGAAAGAAAGAAACAGAGAGAAAGAAAGAACAGAGAGAGAGAAAGAAACAGAGAGAGAAAGAAATAAAGATTCTATAAAGATACTATAGCAGCCCGGCTCCCATTGTAGTGCCCACATGAGCCTCCCGTGCAGGACATATCATGATCCGCTCACATGGCCGACATCCCCGATTCCAAGGCGAGGACACTGTGATGGATCTGAAGCATTCCCTGAAGTGCCTCCATGGTTCCGTCACAATCTCCTCTCCTTACCTCATTTCCGGTCATCTTCCAGCACGTCACTTCTGGTGGAACATCACGTGCGAGTTTTAAAGTGCTCCTCGGGGCTCTGGCATGTACTCCTGTGTCCACGGGAAAAGCTCCCATCCGGGACAGCGGGGCAGACTCTCAAAATCGGGAGTGTCCCGCTGAATTCAGGATGGTTGGGAGGTATGAATGCTCCCCACCATGCACCTTGTACGCGCACGGCTCTGCACACCTCATACACACACGGTTCCGCTTTGTATGCCTCGTACACACACGGCTCCGCTCCGTCCACCTCGCACACACAAGGTTCCACTCAGTATACACAAGGCTCCACTCAGTACACCTTATACACACACGACTCCACTCCGTAAATCCTGTACACATGCGGCTTTGCAGCATACACCTTGTACACACGCGGTTCTGCTCCGTACACCTCGCACACACACGGCTCTGCTACATACACACAAGGCTCCACTCCATACACACACAGCTCTGCTCCGCTCTGTACACACACGGCTCAAGCACGGAGCCATGTGTGTACGGAGCTGACTGGTTCAGCTCCGTACACTTCACACACACAGGGCTCCGTTTCGTACACACACAGCACTGCTACATCTACCTCGTACACACGGCTCCGCTCCGTAAACCTCGTACACGCGGTGCGGCTCAGCTCCGTTAACCTCGCACACGCGCGGCGCGGCTCCGTAAACCTCATACAGACACACAGCTCCGCTACATCCAACTCGTACAGACACGGTTCTGCTACATCCAACTTGTACACACAAGGCTCCACTCCGTACACCTTGTACACACTACAGCACTGCTACATCCACCTCCTACACGGGCGGCTCCGCTCCGTGCACCTCGTACACGTGCGGCTCCGCTCCGTGCACCTCGTACACGAGTGGCTTTGCACCGTGCACCTCGTACACGCGCGGCTCCGCTCCGTGCACCTTGTACACGTGTGGCTCCGCTCCGTGCAGCTCATACACGCGCGACTCTGCTCCGTGCACCTCGTACACGCGCGGCTCCGCTCCGTGCACCTCGTACATGCGTGGCTCCGCTCCGTGCACCTCGTACATGTGCGGCTTAGCTCCGTGCACCTCGTACACGTGCGGCTCCGCTCCATCCAACTCGTACACACACGGCTCCGCTACATCCAACTCGTACACACACAGCTCTGCTCCATACACCTCGTACACACTACAGCACTGCTACATCCACCTCGTACACACACGGCTCTGCTCCGTACACCTCGTACACACACGGCTCCGCTTCGTACACCTCGTACACACACGGCTCCGCTCCATCCAACTCGTACACACACGGCTCCGCTACATCCAACTCGTACACACACGGTTCTGCTCCGTAAACCTCGTACACAATACATCACTGCAACATCCACCTCGTACACACACGGCTCCGCTCCGTACACCTCATACACACACGGCTCCGCTCTGTACACCTCGTACACACTACAGCACTGCTACATCCACCTCGTACACACACGGCTCTGCTCCGTACACCTTGTACACACACGGCTCCGCTCCGTACACCTCGTACACACACGGCTCCGCTCCGTACACCTCGTACACACACGGCTCCGCTCCGTACACCTCGTACACACACGACTCTGCTCCGTACACCTCGTACACACACGGCTCCGCTCCGTACACCTCGTACACACACGGCTCCGCTCCGTACACCTCGTACACACACGACTCTGCTACATCCAACTTGTACACACTACAGCACTGCTACATCCACACTGTAAACCCGAGTCCCGACCCCCACACACAAACTTACCCTCATCCAGCACCATGGCAACCATCACAGCAGAGTCCTGCACACAACGACGACACTGATCATGTGACCCCTGACTCCTCCCCTCCTGTGACATCATCACAGGTCCTGTGGGCACAGAAGAGTAACAGCATAGCAGCGTCATTGCTAGCTGTGAGAGCCTGAGCTGTGGAGACAGAGAGGGCAGGAAGGGGTGCATGGGGGGCATGGCGGCTTATCTCACTGCGGGACACATAGTGTCCTGAGCGGGACAGCGGGGTCAGAATCGGGACTGTCCCGCTCAATTTGGTACGGTTGGGAGGTATGTATACATTTGTGCTCAAAAGTTTATATACCCTGGCAGAATTTTTGCTTTCTTGGCCTTTTTCAGAGAATATGAATGATAACACCAAAACTTTTTTCTGCACTCATCGTTAGCAGTTGGGTGAAGCCAATTATTTTTAAGCTACTGCGTTTTCCCTTTTTACACCATAATGACAACCCAAAACATCCACATCACCCTGATCAAAAGTTTACATACCCCATATCTTAATACCGAGTATTGCCCCCTGTCACATCAATGACAGCTTGAAGTCTTTTGTGGTAGTTGTGGATGAGGTTCTTTATTTTCTCAGACTGTAAAACTGCCCACTCTTCTTGGCAAAAAGTCTTCAGTTCCTGTAAATTCCTGGGCTGTCTAGCACGAACTCTGCTCTTGAGACCTCCCCAGAGTGGCTCAATGATATTGAGGTCAGGAGACTGAGATGGCCACTCCAGAACCTTCACTTTGTTCTGCTGTAGCCAATGTTAGGTCGACTTGGCTTTTTGCTTTGGATCGTTGTCAAGTTGGAACGTCCAAGTACGTCCCATGCACAGCTTCCGGGCTGATGATTGCAATTGATGATTTGCCTTCAGTATTTGCTGATCACTTTCCTTCAACTCTGAACAAGTTTCCTGTGCTTTGTAGCTCACACATCCCCAAAACATCAGCGATCCACCTCTGTGCTTTACAGTAGGAATGGTGTTACTTTCATCATAGGCCTTGTTGATCTCTCTCCAGATGTAATGTAATGTCGACCATGCAGCCCATTTTTCTTCAAGTGCCTCCTTATTGTGCATCTTGAAACAGCCACACAGCTAGTTTGTGTTTTTTTTTGCATTTCAAACAATTTTTCTGGCAGTTGTGGACAAAATTTTTATTGGTCTACCGGACCGGGATTTGTTTTTACAGAGCCACTGATTTTCCATTTGTTAATCACAGTTTGAACCCTGCTGACTGGCATTTTCAATTCCTTGGATATCTTTTTGTATCCCTTTCCTGTTTTATACAGTTCAATTACCTTTTCCCGTAGATCTGTTGACAATTCTTTTGCTTTTACTTATAACTCACAATCAAGAAATGTCAGTGGCTGGATGAAAGATGCAAGAGGCTGTCTGGATCCCAGAACTTCACTCAGCTTTTATGCACACACACTGATTACAAGCAAACAGGTCACAGGTGAGGATTTTACCTTTAGTAGCCATTCAAACCCATTTGTGTCAACTTCTGTGCATGTTATCAGGCCAAAATCACCAGGGTATGTGAACTTTTGATCAGTGTCATTTGAATGTTTTGGGTTGTCATTATGATTTAAAAAGGGAAAACACAGTAGTTTGACAATAAATGGCTTCACCCAACCACTAACCATGACTGGAGAAAAGTTTTGGTGTTATCATTCCTATTCTGTGAAAAATGGCCAAGAAAGCAAAATTCTGCCAGGGTATGTAATCTTTAGAGCACAATGTATATGGGCTTGTGGGGCCATCATACTACATATATACAGTCATGGCCAAAAGTTTTGAGAATGACACAAATATTATATTTTCACATGATCTGCTGCCCTCTGGTTTTTATGTGTGTTTGACAGATGTTTTTATCACAGACAGAAATATAATTGCAAACATATGAGTAACAAAAGCTTATATTGACAGTTAGAATGAGTTAATGCAGCAAGTCAATATTTGCAGTGTTGACCCTTCTTCTTCAGGACCTCTGCAATTCTCCCTGGCATGCTCTCAATCAACTTCTGGACCAAATCCTGACTGATAGCAGTCCATTCTTGCACAATCAATGCTTTCATTTTGTCAGAATTGTTAGGTTCTCTTGATGATTGACCACAAGTTCTCAATGGGATTAAGATCTGGGGAGTTTCCAGGCCATGGACCCAAAATCTCTATGTTTTGTTCCCTGAGCCATTTAGTTATCACCTTTGCTTTATGGCAAGGTGCTCCATCATGCTGGAAAAGGCATTGTTGATCGCCAAACTGCTCTTGGAGGGTTGGGAGAAGCTGCTCTTGGAGGACATTCTGGTACCATTCTTTATTCATGGCTGTGTTTTTAGGCAAGACTGTGAGAGAGCCGATTCCCTTGGCTGAGAAGCAACCCCACACATGAATGGTTTCAGGATGCTTAACAGTTGGCATGAGACAAGACTGGTGGTAGCGCTCACCTTGTCTTTTCCGAATGAGGCGTTTTCCTGATGTCCCAGACAATCGAAAAGGGGATTCATCAGAGAAAATAACTTTACCCCAGTCCTCAGCAGTCCACTGCCTGTACCTTTTGCAGAATATCAGTCTGTCCATGATGTTTTTTCTGGAGAGAAGTGGCTTCTTTGCTGCCCTCCTTGAGACCAGGCCTTGCTCCAAGAGTCTCCGCCTCACACTGCGTGCAGATGCACTCACACCTGCCTGCTGCCATTCCTGAGCAAGCTCTGCACTGCTGATAGCCCGATCCCGCAGCTGAAACACTTTTAAGAGACGGTCCTGGCGCTTGCTGGTCTTTCTTGGGCGCCCTGGATCCTTTTTGGCAACAATGGAACCTCTCTCCTTGAAGTTCTTGATGATGCGATAGATTGTTGACTGAGGTGCAATCTTTCTAGCTGCGATACTCTTCCCTGTTAGGCCATTTTTGTGCATTGCAATGATGACTGCACGTGTTTCTTTAGAGATAACCATGGTTAACAGAGGAGAAACAATGATGCCAAGCACCAGCCTCCTTTTAAAGTGTCCAGTGGTCTCATTCTTACTTAATCATGACAGATTGATCTCCAGCCATGTCCTCATCAACACCCACACCTGTGTTAATGGAGCAATCACTGAAAAGAGGTTAGCTGGTCCTTTTAAGGCAGGGCTGCAATGATGTTGAAATGTGTTTTGGGGATAAAGTTCATTTTCTAGCCAAATATTGACTTTGCAAGTAATTGCTGTTAAGCTGATCACTCTTTATAACAAAAAGAAAAAGTGAAGCAGTAGACTTTGTAAAAATTAATATTTGTGTCATTCTCAAAACTTTTGGCCATGACTGTATATATGAGGGGATGTGGGGCCATCATACTATATATAAGGGACTGTGGGGGCCATCACACTATATGTATGGGGTTGTGGGTGCCATGCTATATATACAGTGGGTACAGAAAGTATTCAGACTCCATTAAATTTCATAGAGTCATAGAATCATAGAATGGTAGAGTTGGAAGGTACCTCCTGGGTCATCTGGTCCAACCTCCTGCTCAAAGCAGGATTCACTAAATCACCCCAGACAGATGTCTGTCCAGCCTCTGTTTGCAGACTTCCATTGAAGGCGAACTCAGCACCTCTCATGGCAGCCTGTTCCACTCATTGATCACCCTAACTGTCAAAAAGTGCTCTGGTTAATCAGTTCATTCTTATCCAGGTACTTACATACATGTTGTTTAATAATTTGCTTAAAGATCTTTCCTGGTATAGAAGTCAGACTCACTGGTGTTATGATTCGGTAACCGAGGAGGACAATAACAAAAATAGGCTAGGCAACCAGACACCCAGAGAGGTTGGTAACTTAGCGGATTTCAGACCCCTAAACTGACAACACAACTAAAATTAGCCGTGGGACGTACCTATGATGCCCTAGACGCCTCGACACAGCCAAAGAGTTAACTAAGCCTAAAGAGAGAAAGGGGAAAGCTAACTGCCCCGGAGTAGAGCCCCAAAAGAATAGATAGCCCCCAAACATATATTGTCGGTGAGTCAGATGAAGCACAAACACAGACAGAAAGTAGTGTAAGCAAATGCTGGGGCCCAAACTGTCTAGATAGAACAGGACAGAAAAGATACTGTCTGCAATCCTGCAAAAACCCTAAGAAAAATTCCAACACGTCTGATATGCAAAAATACTGAGGCAACACGACCTCTCCCCCGCTAAATCAGAACTCTGGTGTGAACTGGATGCCAAACAACAGATACTGAAATAACAGGGAACGAGAAATGCATAATCTGAGGCAAATGAGAACAGAGTCCTGCACAGGCCCCCGCAGGGGACCTGGCTGAACTAACTCCAGCAAGGCAGAAAACTGAGAAAAACAAAAGGTAAACAAATGCCACAGAAATAAACAGCAAAATAACTTATCTGAAAGATGCAGGACACAGCAGGGAGCAAGCAGACTTCCAAATGGCTCAGGAAGAAAATAAATCACCGGCAAGAATCATGGGAAGGCTGCTCACTTAAATCTCCGCAGTCAGTAACACATGATTGCCAATCATCCTCCTCCGGTGATCGACTTCTGTCAACCAGACCAGCTCCATTACCAGCAGCAACCATCAGAGGGAACCCAAACTCAGAAGCCGGATTTAAAGTGTTTACAACACACCGGCCTATAGTTCACTGGGTCCACCTTCTTCCCCTTTTTGAAGATAGGAACAACATTTGCTCTTCTCCAGTCTTCAGGGACTTCTCCTGTTCTCCAAGAATTTTCAAAGATTACGGAGAGTGGTTCAAAAATTTCTTCTGCTAGCTCCTTCAGTACTCTGGGGTGTAATTCACCTGGAGACTTGTATTCATTTATGTTAGCTATGTACAGTACAGACCAAAAGTTTGGACACACCTTCTCATTCAAAGATTTTTCTGTATTTTCATGACTATGAAAATTGTAGAATCACACTGAAGGCATCAAAACTATGAATTAACACATGTGGAATTATACATTACACTTTACAAAAAAGTGTGAAACAACTGAAAATATGTCTTATATTCTAGGTTCTTCAAAGTAGCCACCTTTTGCTTTGATTACTGCTTTGCACGCAGAAAAGGTGAACGGCTGGACTCTACATGCCTAGTTCCCACCGTGAAGCATGGAGGAGGTGGTGTGATGGTGTGGTGGTGCTTTGCTGGTGACACTGTTGGGGATTTATTCAAAATTGAAGCGGTGAGCGGTCCAGCTCACCCCAAACTGTTGTGAATGTGTTAGAAATGAATTCTGAGCAGAAGCTCCCTCTGGTGGTTACAAACAGTACTGAACCATTCAATGAGGATTGGCAATCAGGAGTTACAGACTGGTCTTATATAAGAGAAGTTCCCTCCCATCATGGTTGCCGGTGATCAATTGTTCTTGTCTCAACTGTGGTTCCTGGTTCACTTGGAAGCTTGCTGAGTCTTGCCTGCATCTTCTGCTATCAGATAAGATATTTTCTGCTTTTATTTTTGTGCTTGCTTTTTGCATTGTTCCCTGCACTTCTGTGGAGGTCAGCCAGGTCCCCTCCGGGGGCTTGTGCTCCTCTCAGTTTATCTGAGCCACTGTTATTTGTTCATTTGCCTTTTCCAGTTTTTTCAGTGGCTGCGGCTTAGTTTTGTGACACCAGAGAACCAATTTAGGTGGTAGAGGTCGTGTGATCTCAGGTGTTTTTGCAATTAGTAGAGTTGTTTTTTTTAGGGTTTTTTGGATTGCAGTAAGTGTCCTTCCTATCCTTTTCTGTCCAGGTAGATTGGGCCCCAACGTTTGCTCATACTATTTTCTGTCTGTGTCTGTATTTCCTCTTGTCTAACCGCCATTACATGTTTGGGGGCTTCCTATGTTCTTTGGGGATCTGCTCTGGGGCAGATAGCTTTCCTCTTTCTATCTTTGGGTGTAGTTAAACTCTCAGGCTGTGACGAGGCATCTAGGACCAACGTAGGAATGCTCCACGGCTGCCTTTAGTTGTGGTGGTTAGTCAGGGTACTGCAATCCAGTAGATTCCAACCTCTCTGGTGTATTGCCGTTTTTGCCTGCTCTCCTCAGCTACCAAATCATAACAGTATCACCGGCCAAACTGAAAATTATTTTGTACTCAACAGAAGGGAAAAATAGTAAAAGGAAAAAGAAAAAAGGAAGTTGTCAGAAATTTTTTTTTTCTCTGTTTGTTGCATTTGTTCCATCTTTTTCTCTGGGTACTGAGGAGGATTTTTTTTTTCTCTCAATGGAGTTTGCACAGTTGTCTGGCCGTGTGGATCAGCTTGCCACTGAGGTTCGGAGTATTGCTACCTATCTTGCTAGGTTGCCGGTTGTGGAACCTAGGATCCCCATGCCAGATTTATTTTTGGGGGATCGAGCTAAATTTCTGAATTTCAAAAATAACTGTAAGTTGTTTTTTGCCTTAAAACCTAAGTCCTCAGGGAACGCAGCACAGCAGGTTCAAATTGTCATCTCTCTCCTGCGCGGCGATCCTCAGGATTGGGCTTTTTCCCTGACACCTGGGGACCCTGTTTTGAGTAATGTTGATGCATTTTTTCTGGCTCTGGGGTTATTGTACGATGAACCTAATGTCACTGATCAAGCTGAAAAAACCTTGTTGGCATTAAATCAGGGGCTTGAGGACGCTGAGTTGTACTGTCAGAAATTTCGAAAGTGGGCAGTCCTGACCAAATGGAATGATGATGCTTTGGCAGCCATTTTTCGGAAGGGTCTGTCAGAGAATGTAAAACATGTTATGGTGGGTTTCCCTGCTCCCTCTGGTCTCAATGATTCTATGTCATTAGCGATTCAAATTGACAGACGTTTGAGTGAGCGTAGAGGTATGCGTGGAATAGTGTTGCCTTGTGAACCAGCTTCTGAGTCCATGCAGTGTGATAGAGTGGCTTCTGGGGCACAGCGTCATGAGTTTCGAAAACGCAATGGGTTATGTTTCTACTGTGGTGACGCCTCTCATGCTATTTCAGTCTGCCCTAAGCGTGGAAGACGTTTTGCACGCTCAGTTGTCTTGGGTAGTGTTCAGACTAAATTTCTGTTGACTGTTACCCTGATTTGCTCCCTGTCCACATTTTCTGCTCAGGCTTTTGTTGATTCGGGAGCAGCTATTAACCTGATGGATTTTGATTTTGCTAAACGTTGTGGGTTTCCCTTGATACCCCTACGGAAGTCTATTCCCCTACTGGGGATTGATTCTACCCCTTTGGCTGAGAATAAACCCCAGTTCTCTACTCAGGTGATAATGAGGGTTGAACCTGATCATCAGGAGAGTTGCAAATTTCTGGTGCTGCATAATCTGCATGACATTATTGTACTGGGTTTCCCTTGGTTACGGTCTCATAATCCTGTTTTGGATTGGAAATCTGTGTCTGTGACCAGTTGGGGCTGCCAATGTGTTAATGCCAACACTCCTGTTTTTTCTGCCTCTCCCAGGCTCAGGATGTTCCTGACTTTTTCACTGATTTTTCTGATGTGTTTAGCGAAAGTAAATCTGCATCCTTGCCCCCCCATAGGAGCTGTGACTGTGCTATTGAATTAGTGCCTGGTAGTAAATTCCCTAAAGGTCGCCTTTTTAACTTGTCTGTACCTGAACAAGACGCTATGCGGTCTTATATCAAGGAGTCATTGGAGAAGGGTCATATCAGACCATCCTCTTCACCCTTGGGTGCCGTTTTTTTCTTTGTGGCCAAAAAGGATGGTTCATTAAGGCCGTGTATTGATTATCGTCTCTTGAACAATATCACTGTGAAATATCAATATCCGTTACCCTTGATTTCTGACCTGTTTTCCAGGGTGAAAAGTGCTACTTGGTTTACCAAGCTTGACCTCAGGGGGGCGTATAACCTTATTCGCATTAAGCACGGGGATGAATGGAAGACGGCGTTTAATACCCCAGAGGGGCATTTTGAGTACCTAGTGATGCCCTTTGGGCTCACTAATGCTCCTTCCGTCTTCCAGTCCTTCATGACGGACATTTTCAGGGATTTTGTGGATAAATTTCTGATTGTTTATTTGGATGATATCTTGATTTTTTCCAATGACTGGGACTCTCATGTGAAACATGTTCGGACTGTGTTCCAGATTTTGAGAGAGAATGCTCTGTATGTGAAGGGATCAAAGTGTCTTTTTGGCGTACAGAGGATCTCATTTCTGGATTCATTTTGTCTCTGTCTGTTATTGAAATGGACCCGGTCAAGGTTCAGGCCATCTGTGATTGAGTCCAACCTACTTCATTAAAGGCTCTTCAGAGATTCTTGGGTTTTGCCAATTTTTATCGTAAATTTATTGGTAATTTCTCTGTTATTGTTAAACCATTGACTGATTTGACCAAAAAGGGTTCTGATGTGGTGAATTGGCCTCCTGAGGCAGTCTCTGCGTTTCAGGAACTTAAGCAAAAATTCACTTCTGCTCCTGTTCTACGGCAGCCTGATGTTTCTCTGCCAGTTCAGGTGGAGGTTGATGCCTCTGAAATTGGGGCAGGTGCCGTTTTGTCCCAAAGAGATCCAGAGACCTCTAAAAGTAACCCTTGTGCCTTTTTCTCTCGAAAATTTTCTCCAACTGAACGTAATTATGACAGGGGTAATCGGGAGTTATTGGCCATGAAGTGGGCTTTTGAAGAGTGGAGACATTGGCTGGAGGGAGCCAAACATCAGGTAGTGGTCCTCACGGACCATAAGAATCTGGTTTATCTGGAATCAGCCAAGCGACTTAATCCTAGACAGGCCAGGTGGGCCTTGTTTTTCACACGTTTTAATTTTGTGGTTTCCTTTCTTCCTGGCACTAAGAATGTTAAGGCGGATGCCCTCTCGAGGAGTTTCCTTGCGGACTCTCCTGAGTTATCTGATCCTGCTGTTATTTTGAAAGAGGGTGTAGTTCTTTCCGCCATCTCGCCCAATTTGAGACTGGCTCTGGAAGGGTGTCAGGAGGATAAACCCGAGCGCTGCCCTATTGGGAAATTGTTTGTCCTAACCGGTGGAAAAAGAGTGTGATGTCTGAGATTCATTGTTCCGCGTTGGCCGGTCATCCCGGAATTTTTGGTACCAGAGACTTGGTTAGTCGGTCCTTTTGGTGGCCTACTTTGTCTCGTGACGTCAGGGAATTTGTGCAGTCCTGCGGTACTTGCTCTCGCTCCAAGCCTTGCTCTCGCTCTAGTGGTTTGTTGATGCCATTGCCTGTGCCCAAGAGACCATGGACCCATATCTCTATGGATTTCATTTCCGACCTCCCTGTTTCCCAGAGAATGACCGTTATCTGGGTGATTTGTGATAGGTTTTCCAAAATGATACATCTTGTGCCATTACCTAAGTTGCCTTCCTCCTGCGAATTGGTGCCTTTGTTCCTTCAGCACGTGGTTCGGTTACACAGCATTCCTGAGAACATTGTGTCTGACAGAGGAGTCCAGTTTGTTTCCAGATTTTGGAGGACTTTTTGTTCTAAACTTTGTGTTCAATTGTCTTTCTCCTCGGCTTTTCATCCTCAGACCAATGGACAAACTGAGAGAACAAACCAGACATTGGAGACTTATCTGAGATGCTTTGTGTCTGCTGATCAGGATGACTGGGTCTCTTTTTTGCCTTTGGCTGAGTTTGCTCTTAATAATAGGGCTAGCTCTGCCACTTTGATGTCTCCATTTTTCTGCAATTTTGGGTTTCACCCTCGATTTTCTTCGGGACAGACGGAGGCTTCTGTCTGTCCAGGTGTTGACTCTGTTGTGGAGCGTATGCAGCAGATTTGGGACCAGGTAGTGGAGAGGTTGTCCCTCTCTCAGGAGAGGGCCCAGCGGTTTGCCAAGCGGCATAGGACTGATGGTCCTCGGTTTGAAGTGGGGGACTTGGTCTGGTTGTCCTCAAGAAATATCCCTATGAGAGTTGCATCTCCTAAGTTTAAGCCTAGGTTCATTGGACCTTATAAGATCTTGGAGATTCTTAATCCTGTTTCCTTTCGTTTACTTCTTCCAGGGACATTTAAGAACCATAACATGTTCCACAAGTCCTTATTGAAGAGGTTTGTCGAGCCAGTGGTTCCTATGGCTGCGCCTCCTGACCCTGTTTTGGTTGAGGGCAATCTGGAGTATGTGGTTGAGAAAATATTGGATTCTCGTTTTTCTAGACGGAAACTCCAGTATTTGGTTAAGTGGAGAGGTTATGGTCAGGAGGACAATTCTTGGGTGTTTGCTTCGGACATCCATGCTAGGAGACTGATCCGTGCATATCACAGAGCTCATCCTGACCGACCTCGTTGCCCAAATGAGGGTTCGGTGACCCCTCCTCAAGGGGGGGGGTACTGTTGTGAATGTGTTAGAAATGAATTCTGAGCAGAAGCTCCCTCTGGTGGTTACAAACAGTACTGAACCATTCAATGAGGATTGGCATTCAGGAGTTACAGACTGGTCTTATATAAGGGAGGTTCCCTCCCATCATGGTTGCCGGTGATCAATTGTTCTTGTCTCAACTGTGGTACCTGGTTCACTTGGAAGCTTGCTGAGTCTTGCCTGCATCTTCTGCTATCAGATAAGATATTTTCTGCTTTTATTTTTGTGCTTGCTTTTTGCATTGTTCCCTGCACTTCTGTGGAGGTCAGCCAGGTCCCCTCCGGGGGCTTGTGCTCCTCTCAGTTTATCTGAGCCACTGTTATTTGTTCATTTGCCTTTTCCAGTTTTTTCAGTGGCTGCGGCTTAGTTTTGTGACACCAGAGAACTAATTTAGGTGGTAGAGGTCGTGTGATCTCAGGTGTTTTTGCAATTAGTAGAGTTGGTTTTTTTTAGGGTTTTTTGGATTGCAGTAAGTGTCCTTCCTATCCTTTTCTGTCCAGGTAGATTGGGCCTCAACGTTTGCTCATACTATTTTCTGTCTGTGTCTGTATTTCCTCTTGTCTAACCGCCATTACATGTTTGGGGGCTTCCTATGTTCTTTGGGGATCTGCTCCGGGGCAGATAGCTTTCCTCTTTCTATCTTTAGGTGTAGTTAACCTCTCAGGCTGTGACGAGGCGTCTAGGACCAACGTAGGAACGCTCCATGGCTGCCTTTAGTTGTGGTGGTTAGTCAGGGTACTGCAATCCAGTAGATTCCAACCTCTCTGGTGTATTGCCGTTTTTGCCTGCTCTCCTCAGCTACCAAATCATAACACCAAACCATCTCGATTGGGTTCAGGTCTGGTGACTGTGGAGGCCAGGTCATCTGGCATAGCACCCCAACACTCTCCTTCTTGGTCAAATAGCCCTTACACAGTCTGGAGGTGTGTTTGGGGTCATTGTCCTGTTGAAAAATAAATGATGGTCCAACTAAACGCAAACCGGATGGAATAGCATGCTGCTGCAAGATGCTGTAGTAGCCATTCTGGTTCACTATGCGTTCAATTTTGAATAAATCCCCAACAGTGTCACTAGCAAAGCACCCCCACACCATCACACCACCTCCTCCATGCTTCACGGTGGGAACCAGGCATGTAGAATCCATCCGTTCACCTTTTGTGAGTGCAAAGCAGTAATCAAAGCAAAAGGAGGCTACTTTGAAGAACCTAGAATATAAGACATATTTTCAGTTGTTTCACACTTTTTTGTAAAGTGTAATGTATAATTCCACATGTGTTAATTCATAGTTTTGATGCCTTCAGTGTGATTCTACAATTTTCATAGCCATGAAAATACAGAAAAATCTTTGAATGAGAAGGTGTGTCCAAACTTTTGGTCTGTATTGTATTTCCTCACCATCTTTCTGTTTATGGATAGTGTGGATTCTTCTATTCCTTTAATAGGACAGTGAAGATCAGTTGATGTTACATTTTCTTTCTGAAAGAAAAGAGATGCAAAATAGGAATTTAAAAGTTCGGCCTTCTCAACATCCTTTCTTACCATTTCATTATTTTCATCCTGTAAAAATCCTATAGCATATTTGAATTTTCTTTTACTTTTGACTAGTGTTGAGCGATACGATACCGCAAGTATCGGGTATCGGCCGATATTAGCTCTATCGGACTTTCGATACTTAGTTCCGATATTTTCGTCTTATCGGATACCGGAATCGGATTTGTCACTGTAACTGTCAGTGTCCGTCGGTCGGGTCTGTCAGGAGTCAGCGGCACTTACCTGGCAGAAGATCTCCGGCGGTCACGGGCTGGACTGCTTGATGGCCGCCATCATCTTTCCCCGGCGGTCACATGCAGTTTCTCGCGATAACTGCAGTGACTGCTGGGTAATCCCGGCCGTAAAGCAGTCAGTCCGATGACGTCACCGCCGGGGAAGCAGGTAATCAGCTGTGCTGCGTCGCGATGACAGGCTCTGCCTGTCATTGTGATGTAGCAGAGCTGGATCGTCGTGGGACAGTCGTTACTATGGACTGCGTCGGACAGGTGGTATACTGTTGGTTTGTTTTTTTTCTTTTTTTACAGGAGATCGATGGCGTCGCAGGAATGAGAGTACAATAAAAGAAATGAAAAGTATGTTGTCTCTTTTATTTCATTAAAATACTTTTTTCTTGCTGTGTCTTTTTTTTTATACATTTAAAAACTTTGGGATTAATAATGGATCGGTGTCTTATTGACACCTCTCCATTATTAACCGGGCTTATTGTCACCGTGCAATCAACGGTGACATTAACCCCTTATTACCCCACTTGCCACCGCTACAGGGCAGTGGGAAGAGCCGGGTAAAGTGCCACAATTGGCACATCTTTTAGTTATTAAGGTTGAAGGAAGACTTTAAGTCCATCTAGTTCAACCCATCTCCTATCCTAACCTGCCCTAACATGTTGATCCAGAGGAAGGCAAAAAAACCCCAAGTGGCAAACAGTAAGCTTCACATTGGGGAAAAAAATTCCTTCCCGACTCCACATACGGCAATCAGACTAGCTCCCTGGATCAACGCTGTATCTAGGAAACTAGTGAATATAGCCTGTAATATTATACTTTTCAAGAAAGGCATCCAGTCCCCTCTTAAATTTTAGTAAGGAATCACTCATTACAACATTAGACGGCAGAGAGTTCCATAGTCTCACTGCTCTTACAGTAAAGAATCTGCATCTGTGATTATGGCTAAACCTTCTTTCCTCCAGACGTAGAGGATGCCCCCTCGTCCCCGTCACAGGTCTAAGAGTAAAAAGATCATTAGAAAGGTCTTTGTACTGTCCCCTCATATATTTGTACATTGTAATAAGATCACCCCTAAGCCTTCGTTTTTCCAAACTAAATAACCCCAAGTGTAATAACCTGTCTTGGTATTGCAGACCCCCCAGTTCTCTAATAACCATGGTCGCTCTTCTCTGCACCCGCTCCAGTTCAGCTATGTCTTTCTTATACACCGGAGACCAGAACTGCACACAGTATTCTAAGTGTGGTCGCACCAGTGACTTGTATAGAGGTAAAATTATGTTCTCCTCATGAGCATCTATGCCTCGTCTAATGCATCCCATTATTTTATTTGCCTTGGCAGCAGCTGCCTGACATTGGCCACTAAATGTGAGTTTGTCGTCCACCCATACACCCAAGTCTTTTTCAGTGACAGTTTTGCCCAGTGTTTTACAATTAAGCACATAATTATACATCTTATTTGTTCTACCCAAGTGCATGACCTTACATTTATCCCCATTAAAGCTCATTTGCCATTTATCAGCCCAAGCTTCTAGTTTACATAAATCCTCCTGTAATATAAAATTATCCTCCTCTTTATTTATTACCCTGCAGAGTTTAGTGTCATCTGCAAATATTGAAATACTACTCTGTATGCCCCCTACAAGGTCATTAATAAATATGTTAAAGAGAAGCGGCCCCAATACTGACCCCTGTGGTACCCCACTGCTAACCGTGACCCAGTCCGAGTGTGCTCCATTAATAACCACCCTTTGTTTTCTATCCATGAGCCAGTTCTTAACCCACTTACACATATTTTCCCCTATCCCCATTGTTCTCATTTTATGTATCAACCTTTTGTGTGGCACTGTATCAAAAGCTTTTGAGAAGTCCATGAACACCACGTCCACTGCATTCCCTTGGTCCAGTCCTGAACTTACCCCTTCATAAAAGCTTATCAGATTAGTCTGACAAGAACGGTCCCTCGTAAACCCATGCTGATACTGTGTCATGAGGTTATTCAGCTTCAGATACTCCAATATAGTATCCCTTAAAAAACCCTCCAGGATTTCACCCACAGTAGATATTAAGCTCACTGGCCTATAATTTCCAGGTTCAGTTTTTGCCCCCTTTTTGAATATTGGCACCACATTTGCTATACGCCAGTCCTGTGGTACAGACCCAGTTATTATGGAATCTTTAAAGATTAAAAATAATGGTCTATCTATAACTGTACTTAATTCCTGCAGTACTCTTTTGATGCGCCAAATGTGGGGCTGCTGTAGCCTGGTATTATCAGGCTGTTGAGGGCCAAAATCCATGGGCCTTGACAGTCTTTTAATACCAGGCCGCAGCAGTCTGCATTTTACTTGGCTGGTTAACAAAAATAGGGGGACCCCTACGCCGTTTTTTTTTCGAGGGGATCCCCTATTTTTGTTAACCAGCCAAGCTAAGCAGACTGCTGTGGCCTGGTATTATCAGGCTTGCAAGGTCCATGGATATTGGATCCTTACCAGCCTGAAAAACCAGGCCTCAGCAGTCTGCTTCATCTGGCTGGTTAACAAAAATAGGGGGGACCCCACGCCAATTTTTTTCGAGGGGATCCCCTATTTTTGTTAATCAGCCAAGATATGCAGACTGCTGTGGCCTGGTATTATCAGGCTGGCAAGGTCCATGGATCTTGGCTCCTTAACAGCCTGAAAATCCAGGCCTCAGCGGTCTGCTTCATCTGGCTGGTTAACAAAAATAGGGGGGACCCCACGCCAATTTTTTTCGAGGGGATCCCCTATTTTTGTTAATCAGCCAAGATATGCAGACTGCTGTGGCCTGGTATTATCAGGCTGGCAAGGTCCATGGATCTTGGCTCCTTAACAGCCTGAAAATCCAGGCCTCAGCGGTCTGCTTCATCTGGCTGGTTAACAAAAATAGGGGGGACCCCACGCCAATTTTTTTCGAGGGGGATCCCCTATTTTTGTTAATCAGCCAAGATATGCAGACTGCTGTGGCCTGGTATTATCAGGCTGGCAAGGTCCATGGATCTTGGCTCCTTAACAGCCTGAAAATCCAGGCCTCAGCGGTCTGCTTCATCTGGCTGGTTAACAAAAATAGGGGGGACCCCACGCCAATTTTTTTTGAGGGGATCCCTATTTTTGTTAATCAGCCAAGATATGCAGACTGCTGTGGCCTGGTATTATCAGGCTGGCAAGGTCCATGGATCTTGGCTCCTTAACAGCCTGAAAATCCAGGCCTCAGCGGTCTGCTTCATCTGGCTGGTTAACAAAAATAGGGGGGACCCCACGCCAATTTTTTTCGAGGGGATCCCCTATTTTTGTTAATCAGCCAAGATATGCAGACTGCTGTGGCCTGGTATTATCAGGCTGGCAAGGTCCATGGATCTTGGCTCCTTAACAGCCTGAAAATCCAGGCCTCAGCGGTCTGCTTCATCTGGCTGGTTAACAAAAATAGGGGGGACCCCACGCCAATTTTTTTCGAGGGGATCCCCTATTTTTGTTAATCAGCCAAGATATGCAGACTGCTGTGGCCTGGTATTATCAGGCTGGCAAGGTCCATGGATATTGGCTCCTTAACAGCCTTAAATACCATGCCTCAGCAGCAGGGGCGTACATAGAAATCATGGGGCCCCATAGCAAAAGTCTGAATGGGCCCCCCCCCAAAAAAAACCCAGAGCCATTGTAAATGTAAAGTGCCAGCACAGTGAGGGGACACATTAAACAAAAAAATGTATTATGCCCCCATAGATTGTGCCCCCATAGATGCTCCATAGTATAGGCTCTTATGCTGCCGCAGCTGCTGCAACCAAAAAAAAAAAAAAGACATACTCACCTTTCGTCACTGGGGGCCAGGTGCCGGTGTCCTGAGCAGGGGGTGACACCAGGTGCCGATGTCACCGCTCGCTCAGGGCCCCGGCACCTGAGATATTTACCTGTCCTCTCTCCACTGCTGAGTGCCGCTGTCTTCGGGGTCCTCCAGCAGTGAATGATCAGGCAGAGGGCGCGGCGCGCACTAACGACGTCATCGCGCCCTCTGACCTGAACATTGCAGCAAGAGGACGCGAGCAATGGTGGAACGGGACAGGTAAATATCCCTTATACTCACCCTTCCGCCGGCGCGGTCTGTGCAGCCCCTGCTCTTCTCCCACGGTCTCCGCCGCCAGTGTTCAGCGGTCACGCGGGACAGCTCATTAAAGTCATGAATATGTGCGTATTCATGACTGTAATGAGCGGTACCACCTGACCGCTGAACACAGGCGTCGGAGACAATGGGAGAAGAGCAGGGGCTGCAGAGACCGCACCAGGAGGGGTGAGTATATAGAAGAGCTGCGCTCCCCCTCCCCGCCGACCCCCTGGTAGTACTGTGTCAGCACAGCTACCCGACCGTCGAGGGACCCCTCACCTGTCCGGGCCCCATAGCAGCTGCTTGGTCTGCTTCATTCACGGTACGCCACTGCTCAGCAGTCTGCTTCATCAGGCTGGTTAACAAAAATAGGGGGGACCCCACGCCATTTTTTATTCGAAGGGAACCCCTATTTTTGTTAATCAGTTCCCTCTGACGTCACTGATTGTGTCCCTGGCTGACCTGAAGTGAAAGTGGAAAGCAATCAATTAAGCTTTCCACTTCCTCTCCTGTCAGCCAGGAGAGGAACTCATTCATTTGGGGGTTTACTGTGAGGCTGCAGCATTAGCTGCGGTCCCTGCAGTAAACATTAACCCTTTCTGAAGGATTACACCGTGGGACCTGACTGTGCATGGGATAGGTAAGAATAATTTTGCTTTTTTATTTTATTTTTATTACAGGAAATGGTTTTTGCAGTCAAATAAAAGATGGTCAAAAACATGTGTCTTTATTTCATTAAAATGATTTTTAATTAAAGTGTGTGTGTTTTATTTTTATTTCATGCAATAGGATTAATAATTGATAGTTGTCTAATTGACAGCTCTCAATTATTAACCTGGCTTAAGGTCACCTTTCAATAGCAAGGTGGCTTTAACCCCATATTAACCCATTCGCCACCGCTACAGGGCAATGGGAATAGACGGGCAAAGTGCCAGAAAGGGCGAATCTAATTATAGATTTGTCTTTTCTGGGGTGTCTGGGGGCAGATGTTAGTAGCCAGGTGGGGGGCAAAAATAATGGTCCCTCTCTGGGCTATTATTATCTGCCCCATTCGCTGGCTTTGTCTGTCTGGTTGCGAAAATAGGGCGGGAGCCCACACATTTTTTTTAAACAATTTTACACCTCATATATATATATATATATATACATGTCATTGAATTTGTGACACATATATATATATTTATATTTATAGTTCATACACTTCTACATAGTATAATAGCCGCTAATTCAATTGCCGGCTTTTGTGAAAATGCAGATCCCGACATGAAATGACACTTGGTGTACATAGGGTTAACCATGTCTTTTCATGTCCTTTGCTATCTGATTTGCACAAACAATTACATCAGTCTATGTGTGCAAAATTTCACACCTGTAGGGGTTAATTAAAGGTGTAAATTCGTAGCAAAAAAGTCCGTTTTTTTTACAACGAATTTACACCTTTAATTAACCCCTACAGGTGTGAAATTTTGCACACATAGACTGATGTAATTGTTTGTGCAAATCAGATAGCAAACGACATGAAAAGACATGGTTAACCCTATGTACACCAAGTGTCATTTCATGTCGGGTGCTTCTGTCTTTTCACAGAAGCCGGCTTTACCCGGCAATTGAATCAGAGGCTATTTTACTATGTAGAAGTGTATAAACTATACATATATGTATATATATATGTCACAATGACATGTATATATATATATATGTATTCTATGTGTGTATATTTTGTGTTTACAACGAAAGAAAGGGTTTTTTTAGTTGCGATATTTTGTTCCCATAGACTTACATGGGACTTCCGGTATCGGAATCGGATATCGCCGATATTTAGTGATATCGGCGATACCATTCCGATCCGATATTTTTAGATATCGAGCAGTATCGCTCAACACTACTTTTGACATATTCCCAAAATCCCTTTTTTTAAACTGTTTTTATTAATTTTAACACAAAGTGAACATACAAGAGTCACAAAATGCTGATAATCTTAAGCTAAAGTCGTGAGCCTCATTAAAGTCCCCCAAACTATCAGGTTAGATG
Source organism: Oophaga sylvatica (assembly GCA_033576555.1). NCBI lineage: Eukaryota > Metazoa > Chordata > Amphibia > Anura > Dendrobatidae > Oophaga > Oophaga sylvatica. Next base: position 299,736,507 of record JARQOD010000002.1, read on the forward strand.
TTTCCCATCCTGCTAGTTTGGAAAGTAATTGGGATTGAAACTTGGTGTCTGGGATATTGGGTGCATATACATTTACTAAGCAATAAGGAATTCCTTCTATTTTGATATTGACTATCAAGAGCCTCCCCATTGGTTCTTCCCATATGTCTAAAATGTCATAATTGATACACTTATTGATGAGAATTGCCACTCCTCTCTGTTTTTTAGAGTATGACGCCTCTGCACACAGAACATATATTTTACTAAATAATGATGGGTGTGTTTACCACTTACCCAATGGGTCTCTTGCAAAAAAATCACATGAAGATTTGAATGCTGTAAACAGTGCAAAACCTTTTTCCTCTTAACTGGGGAATTAATCCCATTTACGTTCCAGGAACACCAGTATAGTGAATGCATCGTGGACACAGTAACATTTTTGGAGTCTACCATTTAACCTATACCTGAACGCGGAGCTATCAACCAAAGTATTATCAGGTATGTGTAGACCCAAGCTAATCCCAGCGAGTGAGCGTAAAGGTCACATTATGTAGAGAATAAAATGAATGCACACAGGGACCCACCCCCAACAACTCTATCTCACTAATAACCATGCTCAAAACACAAATGAATGTTAGCCAGTTCAAAAAGAAGAAAAAAAGAAAAGTTTAATGTCTCAACAAGGGTAGAACATGAAGGGTGACGTCACCGTAATAGGCAAAAAAAAGCAAGAGAAAAGAGGATACGCGCCATCAGGTCTTATCCAAGGTCTGCATCGTTGATTGGGTATCTGCACGAAGATATTGTAGTGCCTTTTCCAGATCATTAAAGACCCAGTTTTTTCCATTCATGGAGAAGCGTAGAATTGCTGGATATTGCAGCCTGAAACGGATATTCTTTCCCACTAAGATCGCACATGCAGGATTAAAGGCCTTTTATTTAGTTACGTCAGCGGCCTAGTAGTCTTAGAAGAGAAACAGCTTATGGTGGTCATATGATAATGGTTGCTTCTTTCTGTATGCAGATAATAGGCCAATTTCATCTTGAAAATCTAGGACCCTGAATATTACTGGAAGTGGTCTAGAGTCTTCATCATACCTAGGAGGACCTAAGTGGTGGACTCTTTCAATTTACAAGGCACCTGATGTTGGTATTAAATTCAGTGCTTTTGGAAGCCACCCCATTAAAACGGCCGATTTGATCGATTCAGGGAGTCCTACCAGTTTCAAATGGTTTCAAATTGTTACGGCGAGACCTATTCTTTAAGTCATCGACTTTGTTTAAAAGATAGGTAACATTTTTGTCTCTGATCTAACTTCTCTGAGAGATCCGCAACCATGTCTTCCAAATTCGACACTCTTTGTTCTGCGGCCGTCAGACTTGTCCCTTGTGTGTTAACCTGAGAGGGCGTGCACTTTTCAGCGCTACCCACGCTTGGTTCCTTTGGAATCCCCGAAGAGCTGGATCCGATGCTTGAGATCCTTGCCCAGGCCTTATCCCTGTTGTCTAATGAATTTGACGGTGGGATGGCAATAGATTATGTTCTGCCGTAGGGGAACTCGATTAAAACGCGGCCATCTTACAGCTCCGCCTCCCGGAAGTCCCAAAATCCTTTTTTATTGCTTTTGACGTCTCTTGCAAGCCTTAATTCATTGTCAGCTTTAGCTAATCTGATTCGTGCCCTGCAGGTTCTGCAGACAGCATTATAATCTTCCTTAGATATGCCTCCCTCTTTCTATTTGATAAACATTTCTTTCTTCCTTTTCAGCATGTGTTTAAGTTCTGTGTTCATCCATCCTGGTTTCCTTATATGCTTCCTATTCTTCCCTCTTTTCTGAATTGTTAATGATTGTGCTTTGAGAATCTTATTTTTAAAGATTTCCCATCCTTCCTGGACATTTTTGGCCCTAAGCATATCCAGCCATTGGATCTCTCCAATTCTCTTTCTGAGTCCCTTAAAATCTGCCTTTCTGAAATCTAACCTTGAAGTTTGAGTCTTCACAGGTTTTCAAATTTTTCACTCTTTGATTCATTCCAGCCATTTGTTAAATTCAAAAAAGTTCATTTTTTTCTCATTAATGTACACTGCACCCTATCTTGACTGAAAAAAACAGAAATGCAGAAATTTTTGCAAATTTATTAAAAAAGAAAAACTGAAATATCACATGGCTCATAAGAATTCAGACCCTTTGCTCAGTATTGAGAAAAAGCACCCTTTTGTGCTAGTACAGCCACGAGACTTTTTGGGAATGATGCAACAAGTTTTTCACACCTGGATTTGGGGATCCTCTGCCATTCTGCCTTGCAGATCCTCTCCAGTTCCATAAAGTTGGATAGTGAACGCTGGTGGAATGTTGTTTTTTTTTAAATTTTTTTTATGTTAGCCATTTTTGATATTAGAATTAGGACTTGCAAGTATGAGGACCCGTGACGTGGGTTGCAAGCTTACCTATTTTGGCCAAAATATTAACCAATGCCTCATTTAATGTATTTATCATATCAGAGGCTTAGCTAGGGTTTCGGTTTTGGGGGGGTGAAACTTCTGAGTGGGCCCCTAACCAGAGAACCTCAGCAAATGACCGCGCTGTGGCCAAAAATAATCTATCTATAAAAAGAAAAAAATATTGATATCACCGCCATAAGGTCAGTGGTAAATAATACCAGTCCTACAGAACATATCATAGATTACAGCAGAGTTACAGATAATGACTTACCGCTGACGTTCTTTCTAATGGAATTGTTCACTCTTCATGTCTTTTCCATCTGGCCCAGACCGACATGACGACTCCTCCAGCCAGGACTCGGCTACAGAGAATACAACAAAGACACGTTTCACTTCTCACATTTTCAGCACTGTCACCATCTATCCTCAACCTGTACAAATTCCTCATCCTGCTGATACCTCAATACTGAGCCGCTGCTGCCATATGTGTCTGTGTGGCCCAGCTGCGCTTGGTACACATGTTCCAGGAGTATGTACTGAAAGGTAATTGCAAAATCTGATATTCATTCACACTCACACCTCCCTAGATTACCACCAGAGGGAGCCCCTTTAGAGTACTTAAGGGGGTGTGAGAGACGTAGCAGTAGACAAAACAGATTAGAACAAGACAAGCGGTCAGAGAGACAAGTTCATCTTGACAGACGGAGGAGAGAGATTGCAAGCTGATATCTCAGGACATCTAGATTGTGAGTTCCTAACGAATGTGGAAAGACACTCTCGGAGCGAGCACGAGGTCAGTTGACGGAAGGTCCTGATAGCCGCTCTGGACAGAGTTTAAGAAGGAAAAGAAGGAAGGGGACTACAGTTGTCTGAACATCGAGTTAACTGAGAATCAGTCTGCGAGCTTTGGAAAGAAGGAAGAAAGCTAATGACAAAACCTACTGCTACCTTGTGCTTATGTTAAGGATGAGAGTAGAGCGATGTGCGAGTGGTGACCCTAGGAAGGAGTGACTTCAGTGACAGATCACCTTCACTCGACTTAACCGGACACCGGGTCCGAAGTATTGCTAGAACCTTTACGGCTAGTGAGAGAAACACCGGAATCCTTGCTGGACTTCAAGTCACAGAAGGTAGCCCTAAGTGCCGATACGTAACAGGGGTCAGGCAGAACAAGAGCCGGGTCTGCAGCCATATGGACTTAGTTCTTGCCACAAGAAGACTTCCACCACAATGTTGGCGGGGCGTAGCTGTGCTATTTGGAGTTAAATCTGACTTCACTCTGTGGCGCTTCCCACGGCTGTGGGGCGTCGGGACATGGCATAGCTTGCCTAGCTAGCCAATGCTCCCACGCCGCCAGTCCACGACGACGTGAGGCATGGGTCCCAGATGGTAAGAGAATGTGGACCCACTGGACCACGGAGGGAGACCCGGGCCTGCCCGGACTAGGGAAGGGCAGCGACCGGGATCCGTGGCAGCTGAGCATGTGGGCAAGGTGGCGACCTGCAGGACTAGACAACACCGCACAACTTCAGGTAAGAAGAAACATAAAGTTTACTTAAAGAAACAAAGTACATAAACAGAACATAAGACCGGGCTCCCGATTCCGCACATCAGAGAAGGGTACACAACTCAGGATCACAGACGAGTGCTGGAGGACATCACGGGTAGATGCAGTCCAGGGTTATCTGGCACAGGCATACTTGGACGGCCTCTCTCTCAGGCCTTAGGCGTAGCACAGGCTCAGCAGGAGAACATCAGACACCGACCTCAGACAGACTTCAGACGATGGCGGGGTCATCACGGGTTGATGAAGTCCAGGATCATCTGGCACGGGCATACTAGTATGGCCTCACTCTCAGGCCTCGGGCGTAGCACAGGCTCAGCAGGAGAACATCAGACACCGGCCCAGGACGAACGTCAGACGATGGCGGGGTCATCACGGGTTGATGAAGTCCAGGGTCATCTGGCACAGGCATACTAGGACGGCCTCTCTCTCAGGCCTCAGGCGTAGCACAGGCTCAGCAGGAGAACATCAGACACTGACCCAGGACAGACGTCATCACAGGGTAGACCAAGGAGGAACCGGCAGGACAGGCAGGTTGTCACGGCAAGTGACCAAGGCAGTCTCTGGGACAGGCAGGTTGTCACGGCTAGTGACCAGGGCAGTCAGGTTGTCACGGCAAGTGACCAGGGCAGTCTCTGGGACAGGCAGGTTGTCACGGCAAGTGACCAGGCAGTCTCTGGGACAGGCAGGTTGTCACGGCTAGTGACCAGGGCAGGCAGGTTGTCACGGCAAGTGACCAGGCAGTCTCTGGGACAGGCAGATTGTCACGGCTAGTGACCAGGGCAGGCAGGTTGTCACGGCAAGTGACCAAGGCAGTCTCTGGGACAGGCAGGTTGTTACGGCAAGTGACCAGGCAGTCTCTGGGACAGGCAGGTTGTCACGGCAAGTGACCAGGCAGTCTCTGGGACAGGCAGGTTGTCACGGCTAGTGACCAGGCAGTCTCTAGACAGGCAGGTATATACAACCTGATATGGTGGAGCCTCCAGGTAGGCTGCAGTCGGATGGCAGATGATCGCTCCAGGTGAGCAGGCAAGAGCCGGGGATCTCTGCAGATGATGTCCGAACTTCCGGATGGAGCTGCAGTCGGATGGCAGATGATCGCTCCCAGGTGAGCAGGCAAGCCGACAGGTAACAGGCAGGAAACTGGAATCAGGAGCTGATGGCTGAAACAGAGTTAGACTGCACAGGAACAACAGGGACACGGATTGGATCTCAGGGAGTCAGGAACACGGACAGGAACATGGATTGGATCTCAGGGAGTCAGGAACACGGATTGGGTCTCAGGGAGTCAGGAACACGGACAGGAACATGGATTGGATCTCAAGGAGTCAGGAACACGGATTGGGTCTCAGGGAGTCAGGAACACGGACAGGAACATGGATTGGATCACAGGAACACGGACTGGAACACAGGCCTCGGACTCCGGACATCTGGCAATGATCGGCAGGATCCAGACATCAGGCAGGAAGGATAGGATCCGGACATCTGGAAGTGGTCGTCGGACATCGGACATCAGGCCATGGTCATCAGGCATAGGATCCGGACATCTGGCAGCGACCTGAAAAGGAACCCCAGCGGTCTGGTGCAAGCCCCGCCAGGCTCAACGGGAGCTGGCCGGGGATTGCACAGAGACTGAGCACAGAGTAACAGAAACTCAGCACACACCGGACTCCTCCTTCCAAGATGAACTCAGGTTATATAGCAAGGATTCACAGTCACTGGCACAGGGTTCTGGACACAGCAGGATTTCAGGAACATAACACAAAGGACACAGTTCAGACAGTCAGGTACAGGATGCGATCCAAGATCAGGGGTTCAGGTAATTAGACACAGCAGGAACAGGCCTGGATATACAGCCTCCAGGAACGGCGATCTGGGTAATCAGCCCCCAGCATAGGCGGAAACACAAGACATAATTCAGACATTCAGGTACCGGGTTTGATCCAGGATCAGGGGTTCAGGTAATTAGACACAGCAGGAACAGGCCTGGATATACAGCCTCCAGGAACGGCGATCTGGGTAATCAGCCCCCAGCATAGGCGGAAACACAAGACACAGTTCAGACATTCAGGTACCGGGTTTGATCCAGGATCAGGGAACAAGACACAACAGGAACAGGGAATCAGCTCTCCAGAGCTGATCAAATTCCGAGCAGGAGCTGAACACACAACCACATACGGCTAGGTTCAGGGATTCAGTGTGGATTCAATGTGAAGCTCTGGCAACGCCCACTAGGGCTGGGGAACTTTATATATGAGCTGCTTCACAGCGATAGGCTGGAGCAGTAATTCTAGTAAACACCCAATCCACATAAAAGCAGGACAGGTGTGGGCCGCGCCCCCTATGCAGAGCCAGACAGCACAACACAGAGGGAACCCAACAATGGCTGCTGCCAACCACGCAGTAAGTCATGCACCACTGCAGAGAACTTTGCAAGCTACGGACGGCTTTCACAGCAAGTCAGGAACCGCACATGCGGGCGGTCATGCAAAGCAGCGGAGCCACTCACGCAAGTACGGGTACGCAGCAGAGCCGGGAACTGAGCAGCATCCATATAGGTAACAGACAACAGTATCCCAGCTGGTTAGGGGAAAGGAGCAAAAGGGTTAATGCAAAAAACATGCAGAGTAACGCTGGAAAACAAAGTACAGACAATACCAGCGTTACAGTATCCCCCCCCTCAGGCCCCCTCTTCTGAAGACCCAAGTAAAAAAAATTCCCCAGAAAAATTCACTTGGGTTTGGCGGTAAGTCCCATAGTTCACAATATGGCAGCAGAGTTAATAGCTCGAAAAGTCCGAACCGCTGACCAAGCGGGGAATCGAGCCATCTAGTCCACTTACCCTGTGGGGACCAAGTAGTCTAGTTCGCACATCAGGTGGAGCTTGGAGAAAGTCCTGCAGACCGCACATGCTCAGCGGAGTCCATGACCAGAGCTTTCTGTGGCGCTTCCCACGGCTGTGGGGCGTCGGGACATGGCATAGCTTGCCTAGCTAGCCAATGCTCCCACGCCGCCAGTCCACGACGACGTGAGGCATGGGTCCCAGATGGTAAGAGAATGTGGACCCACTGGACCACGGAGGGAGACCCGGGCCTGCCCGGACTAGGGAAGGGCAGCGACCGGGATCCGTGGCAGCTGAGCATGTGGGCAAGGTGGCGACCTGCAGGACTAGACAACACCGCACAACTTCAGGTAAGAAGAAACATAAAGTTTACTTAAAGAAACAAAGTACATAAACAGAACATAAGACCGGGCTCCCGATTCCGCACATCAGAGAAGGGTACACAACTCAGGATCACAGACGAGTGCTGGAGGACATCACGGGTAGATGCAGTCCAGGGTTATCTGGCACAGGCATACTTGGACGGCCTCTCTCTCAGGCCTTAGGCGTAGCACAGGCTCAGCAGGAGAACATCAGACACCGACCTCAGACAGACTTCAGACGATGGCGGGGTCATCACGGGTTGATGAAGTCCAGGATCATCTGGCACGGGCATACTAGTATGGCCTCACTCTCAGGCCTCGGGCGTAGCACAGGCTCAGCAGGAGAACATCAGACACCGGCCCAGGACGAACGTCAGACGATGGCGGGGTCATCACGGGTTGATGAAGTCCAGGGTCATCTGGCACGGGCATACTAGGACGGCCTCTCTCTCAGGCCTCAGGCGTAGCACAGGCTCAGCAGGAGAACATCAGACACCGACCCAGGACAGACGTCATCACAGGGTAGACCAAGGAGGAACCGGCAGGACAGGCAGGTTGTCACGGCAAGTGACCAAGGCAGTCTCTGGGACAGGCAGGTTGTCACGGCTAGTGACCAGGGCAGTCAGGTTGTCACGGCAAGTGACCAGGGCAGTCTCTGGGACAGGCAGGTTGTCACGGCAAGTGACCAGGCAGTCTCTGGGACAGGCAGGTTGTCACGGCTAGTGACCAGGGCAGGCAGGTTGTCACGGCAAGTGACCAGGCAGTCTCTGGGACAGGCAGGTTGTCACGGCTAGTGACCAGGGCAGGCAGGTTGTCACGGCAAGTGACCAAGGCAGTCTCTGGGACAGGCAGGTTGTCACGGCAAGTGACCAGGCAGTCTCTGGGACAGGCAGGTTGTCACGGCAAGTGACCAGGCAGTCTCTGGGACAGGCAGGTTGTCACGGCTAGTGACCAGGCAGTCTCTAGACAGGCAGGTATATACAACCTGATATGGTGGAGCCTCCAGGTAGGCTGCAGTCGGATGGCAGATGATCGCTCCAGGTGAGCAGGCAAGAGCCGGGGATCTCTGCAGATGATGTCCGAACTTCCGGATGGAGCTGCAGTCGGATGGCAGATGATCGCTCCCAGGTGAGCAGGCAAGCCGACAGGTAACAGGCAGGAAACTGGAATCAGGAGCTGATGGCTGAAACAGAGTTAGACTGCACAGGAACAACAGGGACACGGATTGGATCTCAGGGAGTCAGGAACACGGACAGGAACATGGATTGGATCTCAGGGAGTCAGGAACACGGACAGGAACATGGATTGGATCACAGGAACACGGACTGGAACACAGGCCTCGGACTCCGGACATCTGGCAATGATCGGCAGGATCCGGACATCAGGCAGGAAGGATAGGATCCGGACATCTGGAAGTGGTCGTCGGACATCGGACATCAGGCCATGGTCATCAGGCATAGGATCCAGACATCTGGCAGCGACCTGAAAAGGAACCCCAGCGGTCTGGTGCAAGCCCCGCCAGGCTCAACGGGAGCTGGCCGGGGATTGCACAGAGACTGAGCACAGAGTAACAGAAACTCAGCACACACCGGACTCCTCCTTCCAAGATGAACTCAGGTTATATAGCAAGGATTCACAGTCACTGGCACAGGGTTCTGGACACAGCAGGATTTCAGGAACATAACACAAAGGACACAGTTCAGACAGTCAGGTACAGGATGCGATCCAAGATCAGGGGTTCAGGTAATTAGACACAGCAGGAACAGGCCTGGATATACAGCCTCCAGGAACGGCGATCTGGGTAATCAGCCCCCAGCATAGGCGGAAACACAAGACATAATTCAGACATTCAGGTACCGGGTTTGATCCAGGATCAGGGGTTCAGGTAATTAGACACAGCAGGAACAGGCCTGGATATACAGCCTCCAGGAACGGCGATCTGGGTAATCAGCCCCCAGCATAGGCGGAAACACAAGACACAGTTCAGACATTCAGGTACCGGGTTTGATCCAGGATCAGGGAACAAGACACAACAGGAACAGGGAATCAGCTCTCCAGAGCTGATCAAATTCCGAGCAGGAGCTGAACACACAACCACATACGGCTAGGTTCAGGGATTCAGTGTGGATTCAATGTGAAGCTCTGGCAATGCCCACTAGGGCTGGGGAACTTTATATATGAGCTGCTTCACAGCGATAGGCTGGAGCAGTAATTCTAGTAAACACCCAATCCACATAAAAGCAGGACAAGTGTGGGCCGCGCCCCCTATGCAGAGCCAGACAGCACAACACAGAGGGAACCCAACAATGGCTGCTGCCAACCACGCAGTAAGTCATGCACCACTGCAGAGGACTTTGCAAGCTACGGACGGCTTTCACAGCAAGTCAGGAACCGCACATGCGGGCGGTCATGCAAAGCAGCGGAGCCACTCACGCAAGTACGGGTACGCAGCAGAGCCGGGAACTGAGCAGCATCCATATAGGTAACAGACAACAGTATCCCAGCTGGTTAGGGGGAAAGGAGCAAAAGGGTTAATGCAAAAAACATGCAGAGTAACGCTGGAAAACAAAGTACAGACAATACCAGCGTTACACACGCAGGTTAGGACTCCCACACTTAAAAGGGACAGGAGGCCTTAAATCTACTCAGCGATTATCTGTATGTACATACTCCACCCTGAGCAGCTTCCCGGGACATACCTGCCACCTTCATCAGTAAAGGTATGGAAAGAGAACAACTTGTGTGTGACTGACTTATTATCTGCAACACCATTGACTTTGAGGGAACAGTCCCACCTGTGAGGGACTTAACATCTAGCTGCCTAGTAACATCCCCTCAGAAGAATTACCCTGCAGCGCTGGTCATATTGATCAGAAACCACAGGTGGCGTCACAAACTATTACTATTATTATTTTCCCCTGTAAATATCCCCCTTTGTATGAGCGCCCAGGGCAACGGACCGAGCTGTGCTACTTGTGACATTCCCCATAGACTTCAATGGGCTCGGTGCCGAGTACCCCATAAGCCCTGGTACTGTACGTACGACTCATCTTCCTATTACTGCACCTGATACCCCAATACTGAGCCTCTGCTGACATATGTGTCCCTATTACTGCACCTGCTGTGTGGTTCTGTGTGACCTCTAAATTCTTAAGCACCCCTCTATGATAAAGTAATGCCAGGTGAAAGTGCCCTAGAAAACAGTGCTCACATTGTGCCCCCTAGAATGTAATAATGCCCTGTGTGTGCGCCTTTGACAGTCACAGTAACCCGAGTTCCCCTATAACAATAAGTGCCCACTTTACATTTAATAATGTCCCAAGTCTCCCCCCTGTACAGCTCCCCTATACACAGTATGATGCCCCTCACTGGGAATCTGTCACCCCATTTTTGTGATATCAGATAAAGATATCACTGAATTGTGCGTCCCATAAGTAATCTATAGGTACCTATCATATCTCCTGACACCCCAGTTTTGATGTAAAAATACCTTTGTAAAGTTCGTTTCTCAGTATACAAATTCTCATTCCCCCACCGCCTCCTGTCTTGCCCTACGCACTTCTTCCGTTTTCTGCGATTTCGCTTTGAAAAGGCCCATCGCGCGTGCGCAGTGTGCTTTGCCCAACAGTGGGCAAAGTGTTATGATTTGGTAGCTGAGTAGAGCAAGCAAAAAAGGAAATACACCAGAGAGGTTGGAATCTATAGGATTGCAGTAACCTGACTAACCACCACAACTAAAGGCAGCCGTGGAGCGTACCTACGTTGGTCCTAGACGCCTCGTCACAGCCTGAGAAGCTAACTACACCTAAAGACAGAAAGAGGAAAACTATCTGCCCGGAGCAGATCCCCAAAGAACATAGAAAGCCCCCAAACATGTAATGGCGGTTAGACAAGAGGAAATACAGACACAGATAGAAAATAGAATGAGCAAACGCTGGGGCCCAAACTTCCTAAATAGAAAAAGATAGGAAGGACACTTACTGCAACCCCAAAAAACCCTGAAAAGTACCAACTCTACTAATTACAAAAACACCTGAGATCACACGACCTCTACCACCAAAATTAGTTCTCTGGTGTAACAAAAACTAAACAGCAGCCACTGAAAAAACTGGAAAAGGCAAATGAACAAACAACAGTGGCTGAACTAAACTGAGAGGAGCACAAGCCCCCGGAGGGGACCCGGCAGACCCACACAGAAGTGCAGGACAAAATGCAAAAAGCAAGCACAAAAAACAAAAAGAAGAAAATGTCTTATCTGTTAGCAGAAGATGCAGGCATGAAACAGCAGGCTACAAAGTGAACAGGAATCAAAGATGAGACCAGAACAATTGATCACCGGCAACCCTGATGGGAGGGAACCTCCCTTATATAAGACCAGTCAGTAACACCTGATCGCCAATCTTCACAATCTTCATTGGATAGTTCAGTACTGTTTGTAACCACCAGAGGGAGCTTCTGCTCAGAATTCATTTCTAGCACATTCACAACAGCAAAGCATAAAATCAGTACTGCGCATGCGCCAGTGGATGACTTCCGGGGCATAGAAAGGGATGCAAAATACTGGCGCATGCGCAGAGCTGATTTTCTACTTTGCCCACTGTTGGGCAAAGCACACTGAGAACATGCAAGGGCACTTTTCAACGCGCAAGCGCGGCAACAGTATGCCGTCTGTGATATTCACAGGCGAAGATACGTGCAACAAGCCGAGGAGCGGGGGTGAGAATAAGAATAAACGCGACCCATCGGACCAGACCGCATGTATTTGCATACTGAGAAACGAATTTTGCAAAGGTATTTTGACATCAAAACTGGGGTGTCAGGCGATATGATAGGTACCTATAGATTACTTATGGGACCACAATTCAGTGATATCTTTATCTGATATCACAAAATTGGTGTGACAGATTCCCTTTAATGGCTCCAACATTGTATGATGGCCCTGTCATTGTAATCCCCACACAGTATGATGGCCCTCTAGATAGCCTCTGTAACGCTGGTATTGTCTGTACTTTGTTTTCCAGCGTTACTTTGCATGTTTTTTGCATTAACCCTTTTGCTCCTTTCCCCTAACCAGCTGGGATACTGTTGTCTGTTACCTATATGGATGCTGCTCAGTTCCCGGCTCTGCTGCGTACCCGTACTTGCGTGAGTGGCTCCGCTGCTTTGCATGACCGCCCGCATGTGCGGTTCCTGACTTGCTGTGAAAGCCGTCCGTAGCTTGCAAAGTCCTCTGCAGTGGTGCATGACTTACTGCGTGGTTGGCAGCAGCCATTGTTGGGTTCCCTCTGTGTTGTGCTGTCTGGCTCTGCATAGGGGGCGCGGCCCACACCTGTCCTGCTTTTATGTGGATTGGGTGTTTACTAGAATTACTGCTCCAGCCTATCGCTGTGAAGCAGCTCATATATAAAGTTCCCCAGCCCTAGTGGGCGTTGCCAGAGCTTCGCATTGAATCCACACTGTATCCCTGAACCTAGCCGTATGTGGTTGTGTGTTCAGCTCCTGCTCTGAAGTTGATCAGCTCTGGAGAGCTGATTCCCTGTTCCTGCTGTGTCTTGTTCCCTGATCCTGGATCAAACCCGGTACCTGAATGTCTGAATTGTGTCTTGTGTTTCCGCCTATGCTGGGGGCTGATTACCCAGATCGCCGTTCCTGGAGGCTGTATATCCAGGCCTGTTCCTGCTGTGTCTAATTACCTGAACCCCTGATCTTAGATCGCATCCTGTACCTGACTTTCTGAACTGTGTCCTCTGTGTTATGTTCCTGAAATCCTGCTGTGTCCTGAACCCTGTGCCAGTGACTGTGAATCCTTGCTATATAACCTGAGTTCATCTTGGAAGGAGGAGTCCGGTGTGTGCTGAGTTTCTGTTACTCTGTGCTCAGCCTCTGTGCAATCCCCGGCCAGCTCCCGTTGAGCCTGGCGGGGCTTGCACCAGACCGCTGGGGTTCCTTTTCAGGTCGCTGCCAGATGTCCGGTTCCTATGCCTGATGACCATGGCCTGATGTCCGATGTCCGACGACCACTTCCAGATGTCCGGATCCTATCCTTCTTGCCTGATGTCCGGATCCTGCCGATCATTGCCAGATGTCCGGAGCCTGCTGATCGGTGCCAGATGTCCGGAGTCCGAGGCCTGTGTTCCAGTCCGTGTTCCTGTGATTCAATCCATGTTCCTGTCCGTGTTCCTGACTCCCTGAGACCCAGTCCGTGTTCCTGTCTGTGTTCCTGACTCTCTGAGATCCAATCCGTGTTCCTGTTGTTCCTGTGCAGTCTAACTCTGTTTCAGCCATCAGCTCCTGATTCCAGTTACCTGTCTGTTACCTGTCGGCTTGCCTGTCTGCCATCCGTCTGCAGTTCCTTCCAGAGGTTTGGACGTCATCTGCAGAGATCCCCGGCTCTTGCCTGCTCACCTAGGAGCGATCATCTGCCATCCGACTGCAGCTCCATCCGGAAGTTCGGACATCATCTGCAGAGATCCCCGGCTCTTGCCTGCTCACCTGGGAGCGATCATCTGCCATCCGACTGCAGCCTACCTGGAGGCTCCACCATATCAGGTCGTATATACCTGCCTGTCTAGAGACTGCCTGGTCACTTACTGTGACAACCTGCCTGTCTAGAGACTGTCCTGGTCACTTGCCGTGACAACCTGCCTGTCCCAGAGACTGCCCTGGTCACTTTCCGTGACAACCTGCCTGTCCCAGAGACTGCCTGGTCACTTGCCGTGACAACCTGCCTGCCTGGTCACTTGCCGTGACAACCTGCCTGCCTGGTCACTTGCCGTGACAACCTGCCTGCCTGGTCACTTGCCGTGACAACCTGCCTGCCTGGTCACTTGCCGTGACAACCTGCCTGCCTGGTCACTTGCCGTGACAACCTGCCTGCCTGGTCACTTGCCGTGACAACCTGCCTGCCCTGGTCACTTGCCGTGACAACCTGCCTGTCCCAGAGATTGCCCTGGTCACTAGCCGTGACAACCTGCCTGTCCCAGAGACTGCCTGGTCACTTGCTGTGACAACCTGCCTGTCCCAGAGACTGCCTTGGTTACTTGCCGTGACAACCTGCCTGTCCTGCCGGTTCCTCCTTGGTCTACCCTGTGATGACGTCTGTCCTGGGTCGGTGTCTGATGTTCTCCTGCTGAGCCTGTGCTACGCCTGAGGCCTGAGAGAGAGGCCATACTAGTATGCCCGTGCCAGATGATCCTGGACTTCATCAACCCGTGATGACCCCGCCATCGTCTGAAGTCTGTCTGAGGTCGGTGTCTGATGTTCTCCTGCTGAGCCTGTGCTACGCCTAAGGCCTGAGAGAGAGGCCGTCCAAGTATGCCCGTGCCAGATAACCCTGGACTGCATCTACCCGTGATGTCCTCCAGCACTCGTCTGTGATCCTGAGTCGTGTACCCTTCTCTGATGTGCGGAATCGGGAGCCCGGTCTTATGTTCTGTTTTATGTACTGTGTTTCTTTAAGTAAACTTTATGTTTCTTCTTACCTGAAGTTGTGCGGTGTTGTCTAGTCCTGCAGGTCGCCACCTTGCCCACATGCTCAGCTGCCACGGATCCCGGTCGCTGCCCTTCCCTAGTCCGGGCAGGCCCGGGTCTCCCTCCGTGGTCCAGTGGGTCCACATTCTCATCATCTGGGACCCATGCCTCACGTCGTCGTGGACTGGCGGCGTGGGAGCATTGGCTAGCTAGGCAAGCTATGCCATGTCTCGGCGCCCCACAGCCGTGGGAAGCGCTACAGCCTCCATATAGCATAATACACCAGATAGTCCTCAATATAGTATAATGCACTCCCCATAGGCAGCCTCTATATTATAAACCCCCATAGGCAGCCTCTATATTGTAATGCACCCCCATAGGCAGCCTCTATATTGTAATGAGCCCCCATAGGCAGCCTCTGTATTGTAATGAGCCCCATAGGCAGCCTCTGTATTGTAATGCGCCCCCATAGGCTACCCCTATATAGTAATGCACCCCCATAGGCAGCCTCTATATTGTAATGCGCCCCCATAGGCAGCCTCTGTATTGTAATGCACCCCCATAGGCAGCCTCTGTTTTGTAATGAGCCCCCATAGGCAGCCTCTGTATTGTAATGCGCCCCCATAGGCTACCTCTATATAGTAATGCACCCCCATAGGCAGCCTCTATATTGTAATGAGCCTCCATAGGCAGCCTCTGTATTGTAATGCGCCCCCATAGGCAATCTCTATATAGTAATGCACCCCCATAGGCAGCCTCTATCTTGTAATGCACTCCCCATAGGCAGCCTCTGTATTGTAATGCGCCCCCATAGGCAGCCTCTATATTGTAATGCGCCCCCCATAGGCAGCCTCTGTATTGTAATGAGCCCCCATAGACAGCCTCTGTATTGTAATGCACCCCCATAGACAGCCTCTATATTGTAATGCACTCCCATAGACAGCCTCTGTATTGTAATGCACCCCCATAGGCAGCGTCTATATAGTAATGTGTGTGGCCCAGCTATGTCAGGCACACAAAAATCCAGGAGAATGCACAGGAAGGTAACCGCAACGCTTGATATCCATTCACTTCACTCACACTTTCAGACACACCCACTAGGGGTATAAAAGGGAGTGACATGTAGCAGTCAGCCATTCAAGCTTTGGAGGGAGAGGAGTTCATTCAAGCTTCCTGTCTCAGGACAGTGCAGATCATTCAAGTTTCCTGTCTTCGGACAGATCAGTTCAGACAGAGTTTTAGTTTCCTGTCTGAGAAGAGCTCAGATCAGTCTGCTTCCTGTCTCAGGACAGTGCAGTTCAGTGTCAGTCCAGTCTGGACTTGGAGGATACTGAGAGCTGTTCAGTGAGCTCTAGAAGAAAGCTGACATTACCATCAAAAGCTACAAGTGCTTATGTTGAGAGCGAGAGCAGGGCGAAGGGCGCAGTGGAGAAGACAGAGAGAAGTGCTTCAGGTATTGGATTACCTGCACTAATTCACCGGACACTGGGGTCCGAAGCGTTGCTAGAGTTTCAAGCCTAGTAACAAGATAACCGGAGGCTATCTGGACTACAGGTCGCAGAGAGCAGCCCTAAGTGCCGATACGTAACCGGAGTCAGGGGGAACAAGGACTTTTAGCTAGGCCAAGCATAGAAGGACTTAGTTCTCTCAACATCTGATAATCAGAGACATAGAAGGCTCCACCACAATGTCGGCCGGGCTTGGCAGCTATTGAGAAAGCTGGAGATTGCAGAGTTAACTTCGCTTCATGCAAGTTTGGACTCACATACATTTGAAGTAAAGGAGGCCTCTAACCTGCTCAGCGGTATCCCGAATGTGCATTCTCCACCCCGACCAGCTCCCGGGACCTGCCTGAACCATCTACCAGTAAAGGTGCGAAAAGAAGCTGCATTGTGTGTGACTGAATTCTTAACTACACCCTGCATCATCACCATAGACTTCCAGGGACCCGTCTCACCTGTGGGAGACTTACCACCCAGCTGCCCCATAACATCCCCTGTGAAGATCCTTATAGCAGCGCTGGTCCAATTGATCAGATACCACAGGTGGCGTCACGAACTACCTACAAATCCCCTGTAAATATCCCCCATTGCATGACCGCCAGGGCCACGGACCGAGTCCTGCTGCCAGTGACAACTCCCATAGACTTCTATGGGCTCGGCTTCGAGTACCCCATAGCCCTGGTATCCACCTCAGTGTGGTGCGCGTCATCTTCTGGCGTCACGAACAGGATGCGAAACTTGCAATTGTGAGTCCTGTGTGCCTATTGAACTGTTTGGTGAAAAAGACTGTTTGCTGCATTTGGCGCCAAATACCGCCATTTTACCGCCATATTGGCGCCCTGAGGCGCTGGTGAAGAAGGTGGGCGTGCATTCGTGGGCGTGTACCCCCCCTGTGGCGCGAAAGATATGGCCGCCCTCTCAAAATGCTACTATAATGTGCGATCCTGCCCCACTGCTAAGGAAATCCGCCTCCTCTTCATTTTCTATGCAAAGAGGAGGAGACGCAAATCCCGCCTCCACGGAAGAGACCAGACAGTTCCTGATGGAAAATACAGTCTGGCCTGGGATGAGATGGCGGAAGGACAGGAGAATCTGTGCGGAGGAGCGGAGGCGTACAAACCCTGCTCACCGGAGGATTTACTGCCTGTGCCGGAGCTGTCCCCAGATCGGGACACTGACCCCGCTATGCTGGAGCTGCAGAAAGAGAATGCGGTGCTCAGAGGATTAATCCAGCGTCATGCCGACATGCAGGAGACGGAGAGACGCTGGCGTGCCCAGACACAGCGGCTGCTGTGGGACGCAGTGCTCTCTCCCACAAGCATAACGCCGTCACCTGATTTTCCAAGTTCCCTGCTGAGGAAGGCTAAAGAGAAACCGGAGGCTGCCCCCAAAAGTGCTGTACCTGATCCCACCGATGCAGAGGTGGAGGAGAAGGAGGCTGAGGAGGTCCTGCCCGGTCCGGAGCGCCAGCCAGGCCAGGAGGCTGCAGCAGATTACGGTTCCCCGGTAGGAACACCGGAGGGGTCCCAGCCATCATTGCCGGAGATCGACTGGGATGAGATGGAGCGTCTGGATGATGTGACTTACGACCTCCAAACCGGAAATGCCTGGCAACACTGCGAGAAAGTGAGACAACAGCAGGAGGAAGAGAGAAAGATACAGCGAGACCGACAGGAATGGCATGAAAAGTTCTTCGCTGATAAAGAAACCGTCCGCCGAGATAAAGGTACCCGACGGGAACCGCGGCGTCAGGGTTGCGTCACCGAATTTCAACTCCGCAAGGGCTGGGGCTTTATCCGCGAGCCGGGCCTCTATGCGGGGGTCTTTGTGAGCCGCCGGGATGTAGAGTCCCACTTGCCCATCGGTCATCCTGGGAGGGATCTGATAAATGGGGACATAGTGAGCTACACGCGACACTGGGGTTTAAAGGGATGGTATGCCCTAAACGTCTCTGTTATCAGTGACCCCGTCCCCGACGCCGGTACCGTACACAATACTGAAGCGTCCCAGTCCCAAGCTCCCACAGCATCAGACCGTGCACTGGAGTCGCCCCCTGCGTACTCATCGCAACCTGCATCGCAACCAGCATCGCAAGTTACTGTGGCCCCTGCAGCGACGCAATCGGCGTCCTACAGAAAAGAAGTACCCGTTGGGTCCACCGTTAGAATGAGAACTGTGGCCACTCAAACGCTGATAGCAGGCCATGACTTGTTTGTTATGCGTTCAAAAGAACACCGCGTCGTTCCAGCCCCAGGAGTGGAAGACGTTATTGAAGTTTACAAGAAGAATGAAAGCCAGTAGGACCCAGACAGGGGTTTACTGCAACTAAAGAATGTAAAAAGTTGGAAGAAGTTGGCAGAATTGCACTTTATTGTCTTTTACTGATATGTATGAAAATGTTACATAGCTTACATATTTAAATAGAATACCCGGCTGGGTAAAGAGTTTAAAAAGTTAAGGAGTAAATGTAATGATGATTGCATAGTTTGCATAAAATACCCCGGTTGGGTAAAGTGAGTTAAAGTGAAAGTTAAAGTGAAGAATTAATGAATACTTGAAATTTATATATATCTATGTGTCTTTTCCCATGCTCATGGACTGCGTGGCTGTGGACTGTGCCAGCCCAAAAACTTTCATGTAAATAGTTTGCACTACGGTGCCTTATCTTGGTTTTACACAAAACCATTACTATCTACCTCTGAAGAAAAACCCGTATGGTGTGGCCTAGAGTGAGGTCTGCAGTCAGAAGTCCTGCAGCCCACCCAGGACCCACGTGGGAGGTTTTTGGTGCGGGTCCTCCACAAGAATATTGTTTAGTATTTATGAGAATGTTTGATACTTTTGATACTTTTGTATTTTGCTAATGTACAAATTGTAACGTTCAAGAAGTCTTACCTCCCGGATGGGAAGAGTTAAAATGTTGATGTTATATGCAAAACAAAAATGTTTTCTTTTTCTCTTTTACAGCCCGGGAGTGCTGTGTTTAACCAAGGGGGGATGTGTGGCCCAGCTATGTCAAGCACACAAAAATCCAGGAGAATGCACAGGAAGGTAACCGCAACGCTTGATATCCATTCACTTCACTCACACTTTCAGACACACCCACTAGGGGTATAAAAGGGAGTGACATGTAGCAGTCAGCCATTCAAGCTTTGGAGGGAGAGGAGTTCATTCAAGCTTCCTGTCTCAGGACAGTGCAGATCATTCAAGTTTCCTGTCTTCGGACAGATCAGTTCAGACAGAGTTTTAGTTTCCTGTCTGAGAAGAGCTCAGATCAGTCTGCTTCCTGTCTCAGGACAGTGCAGTTCAGTGTCAGTCCTGTCTGGACTTGGAGGATACTGAGAGCTGTTCAGTGAGCTCTAGAAGAAAGCTGACATTACCATCAAAAGCTACAAGTGCTTATGTTGAGAGCGAGAGCAGGGCGAAGGGCGCAGTGGAGAAGACAGAGAGAAGTGCTTCAGGTATTGGATTACCTGCACTAATTCACCGGACACCGGGGTCCGAAGCGTTGCTAGAGTTTCAAGCCTAGTAACAAGATAACCGGAGGCTATCTGGACTACAGGTCGCAGAGAGCAGCCCTAAGTGCCGATACGTAACCGGAGTCAGGGGGAACAAGGACTTTTAGCTAGGCCAAGCATAGAAGGACTTAGTTCTCTCAACATCTGATAATCAGAGACATAGAAGGCTCTACCACAATGTCGGCCGGGCTTGGCAGCTATTGAGAAAGCTGGAGATTGCAGAGTTAACTTCGCTTCATGCAAGTTTGGACTCACATACATTTGAAGTAAAGGAGGCCTCTAACCTGCTCAGCGGTATCCCGAATGTGCATTCTCCACCCCGACCAGCTCCCCGGGACCTGCCTGAACCATCTACCAGTAAAGGTATGAAAAGAAGCTGCATTGTGTGTGACTGAATTCTTAACTACACCCTGCATCATCACCTGTCATGTGTGCATTGCCACGAAGATCGTCGCGGTTGCACATTTTGACTTCTCACAGCTGAGCTGCTGTTTCTTTGTGTTTGGCAGCTAGGGAGTTAATTCTGTCTGTGCTCGGTGCTGGGACTGGGTGCAGTTTCTCCCAGCTGCAATTGATTATTTGTTGATTGGTCTCCTTTAAATTTCTGGTTGTCTGCTTGGGGAGTTGCCAGTGAAACCTTCATGCAGACCACAGATAGGAATGAATCTGTATAGACTTTAGTTGTGAGCTCCTTAGTTGTTCTAAGCTCATCTTGGTTAGAGTTTATTTCCCATACCATTTATGTTCCTTTGGTGTTTGAGTGTGTATGCAAGCGAGTGTTATCCTGTCTGTCTTATATGTCTAATCTGTGTATTTAGCTAAGATCAGCCCATATCCCTTTGGTGGTAGTCAGGATCCTTCTTAGGACTGATTACAGGGTTCAGGGTCTGATAGGAGACAGGGTTAGGTTGGAGACTTGGACCTCTGAACCATTATCAGTACCTCCAAGGTGAGGGATTAGTTAGGACCCCAGTTTAGGGTCAGGTTAGATCCCGGTCCACCTCTTTCCTGTTTCAGCTCATCAAGTCCTCAAGATTAACCCTGAGTTCAGCAGATATCGTGTCAGGTAAATCTATTCTATACTTACATGCTGATGTTGCTATACTAGTTGTTGTATAGAGTGTTGTTCCTGTATTAATAGTTTACTGACATTGTATACATATCATTAGACAGCGTGACATTTTCACTGGCCACTAAAAATTATCTCCAGTTACCATGGATCCAGTAGCCCAGCTGGCTCTGCAGTTGCAGGGATTATCCATGGAGCTGACGGACATTAAGTCCAAAGTTTTGTCTCCCCTGGAGCAAACCAGAGTTGAACCTAAGGTTGCTCTCCCGGACAGGTTCACTGGTGGGCGAGACAAATTTTTCACCTTCCGGGAGGCATGTAAATTGTATTTTCGGCTTCGGCCTCGATCATGAGGGAGTGAGGAGCAGAGAGTGGGAATTGTTATCTCACTTCTGCAAGGGGACCCTCAATCCTGGGCATTTTCCCTTCCTCCGGGATCCCCGGCTCTACTGTCTGTAGATCAATTTTTTACTGCCCTGGGATTGGTATATGATGACCCAGATCGGGTCTCTCTTGCTGAGACAAAATTACGTAAGATACAGCAGGGAGATCGCCCGGCAGAGGAATTTGCTTCTGAGTTTCGTAGATGGGCCACAGATACTCAGTGGAATGACCCAGCTCTTAGGAGCCAGTTTTGTCATGGGCTTTCTGATAAATTAAAAGACGTTTTGGCTCAGTATGAGTCTCCTCCTTCTCTGGAGGCTGCTATGGCCTTAGCTATCCGTACTGATAGACGGCTTCGGGAGAGGGGTGAGGTAACCCCACTCCCTGTTGTTTCTCCACCTACCACTAAAGTCCCTTATGTTGAGGTTCCCCTTGTCTGTTCGGATGAGCCTATGCAGTTGGGAGGGACATCATTTCGTAGGAGGGGATTGGCGGTACGCCGCAGGACTAGAAGATGTTTTTTCTGCGGGAAAGAGGGACATTTTGTTGGAGAATGTCCATCCCGTGCCTTGTTGAGCCAAAAGTCGCCGGAAAACTGTTAATCCCAGGTTGTGTGGTGGACGACAACCTGGGAGTATGTATTTCATCCGCCAGTTCTTCTCAGTTCCTTGTACCAGTGGAGGTGGTAGTTGGTTACGAGAGTGGAGAGATTGTCTGTTCTTCTTGATAGTGGTTCCGGGGCTAATCTGGTTGACGCTCAGTTTGCTCAGGCTCAAGGTATGCATCTGAGTGTATTGGTCAAACCGATCCCTATATTCTCCATTGACGCCAGGCCTCTCCGCCAAGGTAGCTTTGTTCATGAGGTTCATAACATTGACCTTCAGGTAGGGGCAATACATAGGGAACAATTATCTTGTTATGTGTTGGAGGGTCTACCTACTCCCATTGTGTTGGGACTTCCTTGGTTGGTTAAACATAACCTTGTGATTAATTGGCAGTCCAGAGAAATAAGCCAATGGGGTGAGTTTTGCAAAAGCAACTGCATGAACACAGTCATCAGTGCGGTCGTGCCTAGTACATTGCCTCCTTTTTTGGAGGATTTTGGGGATGTTTTCTCTGAGGAGGGGTGTCAGGAGTTGCCTCCTCATCGCGTGTATGACTGCTCTATTAATCTCCTTCCTGATGCTAAGTTGCCTAAAGCTAGGTTGTATAATCTTTCTGGTCCTGAGAGGCAGGCTATGAAAGATTATATTTCTGAAAGTCTGGCCAAAGGGCATATTAGACCTTCATCTTCCCCAGTAGCCGCGGGGTTCTTCTATGTGAAGAAGAAAGATGGAGGCCTACGCCCTTGCTTGGATTTCCGCGAACTTAATCGGATTACTGTTCGAGATCCGTATCCACTCCCTCTTATTCCTGATCTCTTCAATCAAATTGTTGGCGCCAAATGGTTTTCTAAATTGGATCTCAGGGGGGCGTATAATCTGATTAGGATAAAAGAGGGGGATGAGTGGAAAACGGCGTTTAACACGCCGGAGGGACATTATGAGAACCTAGTCATGCCTTTTGGTCTGACTACTGCACCAGCAGTATTCCAACATTTTGTTAATGACATTTTTCGTCACCTTGTGGGGCTGTTTGTGGTTGTATATTTGGACGACATTTTAATTTACTCGCCAGATCTTGTGTCTCATCAGGAGCATGTGAGACAGGTGTTGCAGATCTTGCGAGACAATAAATTATACGCCAAACTGGAGAAGTGTGTATTTGCCGTACAGGAACTTCAGTTTTTGGGTTTTTTGGTGTCAGCCTCCGGTTTCCGTATGGACCCTGAAAAGGTGAGAGCAGTGCTTGAATGGGATCAGCCAGGGGATCTTAAGGCTCTGCAGCGTTTTTTGGGGTTTGCTAACTACTACCGGAAATTTATTTGTAATTTCTCATCTGTCGTCAAACCTCTCACTGACATGACAAGAAAAGGGACGGATTTTTCTAAATGGTCGGACAAAGCTTGCCAAGCCTTTTCCTCTTTGAAGAAATGTTTTGCTTCGGCACCCGTTCTCATCCAACCAGATGCATCTCAGCCGTTCATTGTGGAGGTGGATGCGTCTGACGTAGGGGTGGGTGCTATATTGTCCCAGGGTCCGTCCCCTGGTAAATGGCATCCGTGCGCTTTCTTTTCTAAGAAATTGTCGTCCGCCGAAAGGAATTATGATATCGGCAATAGGGAACTTTTGGCCATTAAGTTAGCTTTTGAAGAATGGCGTCACTTTTTGGAGGGGGCAGTCCACCCAGTTACCGTTATTACTGATCACAAGAACCTGTTGTATTTGGAATCCGCTAAGCGTCTGAATTCCAGACAAGCTCGATGGTCGTTGTTTTTTACCAGGTTTAATTTTGTCGTCACTTATCGCCCGGGGTCTAAGAATGTACTGTAAAGGCTGATGCCTTGTCTCGCAGTTTCCCAGGGGCCGGGAAAACGGATGACCCGAGTCCTATCCTTCAGGAGGGGGTGGTAGTGTCGGCTGTATTTTCTGAGCTTGAGGAGGAGGTGTTAGAGGCTCAGGGGGACGCCCCTGCAGGACCTCCAGGGAGACTGTTTGTCCCAAATCTGTTGAGACAAAAGGTTATTGAGGCACATCATAATTCTGCTCTAGCAGGACATCCAGGGAGTAAGGCTACTTTAGATCTCCTTTCTCGCCGGTTTTGGTGGCCTAATGCTAATAAAGATGTTATAACTTTTGTCGCGTCATGTGGGGTGTGTGCTCGCTCTAAAACCCCTCATACCCGTCCGTCTGGGACCCTTTTACCCTTGAAACTTCCGGAGCGTCCATGGACTCATTTATCTATGGACTTCATTACGGACCTTCCTCCGTCGTCAGGGAATACTGTCATACTGGTGGTTGTTGACAGGTTCAGTAAGATGGCACATTTCGTTGCTCTTCCTGCACTCCCTAATGCTAAAACTCTGGCGCAGGTGTTCATTAGGGAGATCGTTAGACTTCATGGGTTGCCTTCTGATGTGGTGTCAGATAGGGGGTCTCAGTTTGTGTCCAAATTTTGGAGGGCATTTTGTTTACGTCGGGGGATGCAATTGTCATTTTCCTCGGCTTTTCATCCGCAGACCAATGGTCAGACAGAGCGTCTGAATCAGAGCTTAGAGACATATCTCCGGTGTTTTGTCTCAGAGAACCAAGAGGACTGGTCTTCTTTCTTGCCTCTGGCAGAGTTCGCTCTTAACAACAGGCGGAGCGAGTCCACTGGTAAGTCCCCGTTTTTTGGGGCATATGGTTTTCATCCCCAGTTTTGTACTTTCAATGGGGGGGGCCCTTCTGGGGTTCCTGAGGAGGAGCGTTTCTCGTCGTCACTTGCTTCTGTGTGGAGAGGTGTATTGAATAATCTGAGTGCGATGGGGAACCGTTACAAACGTATGGCTGATAGGAGGAGAGTTTCTGGTCCAGATCTGAATGTGAACGATCTGGTATGGTTGTCTACCAGGAATATAAAACTTAAAGTGCCCTCCTGGAAACTGGGTCCCAGATTCATCGGGCCGTACAGGATCAGTTCCATAATTAATCCTGTGGCATTTCGTCTGGACCTCCCTCCTACGTTTAAAATTCATAATGTGTTCCACAAGTCATTACTTAAAAGGTATGTGGCACCAGTCATACCGTCACCTCTACCTCCTCCTCCTGTGTTGGTCAATGGTAACTTGGAATTTCAAGTATCAAAGATCATTGACTCACGTCTGAATCGCCGGTCCCTTCAGTACTTGGTGCATTGGAAGGGGTATGGTCCAGAGGAGAGGACGTGGGTCCCTGCGTCTGATGTTAACGCAGATCGTTTGGTTCGGACCTTCCACAGAACTCACCCGGGCAGGCCTGGCCCTGAGGGTCCGGAGGCCCCTCGTTGAAGGGGGGTACTGTCATGTGTGCATTGCCACGAAGATCGTCGCGGTTGCACATTTTGACTTCTCACAGCTGAGCTGCTGTTTCTTTGTGTTTGGCAGCTAGGGAGTTAATTCTGTCTGTGCTCGGTGCTGGGACTGGGTGCAGTTTCTCCCAGCTGCAATTGATTATTTGTTGATTGGTCTCCTTTAAATTTCTGGTTGTCTGCTTGGGGAGTTGCCAGTGGAACCTTCATGCAGACCACAGATAGGAATGAATCTGTATAGACTTTAGTTGTGAGCTCCTTAGTTGTTCTAAGCTCATCTTGGTTAGAGTTTATTTCCCAGACCATTTATGTTCCTTTGGTGTTTGAGTGTGTATGCAAGCGAGTGTTATCCTGTCTGTCTTATATGTCTAATCTGTGTATTTAGCTAAGATCAGCCCATATCCCTTTGGTGGTAGTCAGGATCCTTCTTAGGACTGATTACAGGGTTCAGGGTCTGATAGGAGACAGGGTTAGGTTGGAGACTTGGACCTCTGAACCATTATCAGTACCTCCAAGGTGAGGGATTAGTTAGGACCCCAGTTTAGGGTCAGGTTAGATCCCGGTCCACCTCTTTCCTGTTTCAGCTCATCAAGTCCTCAAGATTAACCCTGAGTTCAGCAGATATCGTGTCAGGTAAATCTATTCTATACTTACATGCTGATGTTGCTATACTAGTTGTTGTATAGAGTGTTGTTCCTGTATTAATAGTTTACTGACATTGTATACATATCATTAGACAGCGTGACATCACCATAGACTTCCAGGGACCCGTCTCACCTGTGGGAGACTTACCACCCAGCTGCCCCATAACATCCCCTGTGAAGATCCTTATAGCAGCGCTGGTCCAATTGATCAGATACCACAGGTGGCGTCACGAACTACCTACAAATCCCCTGTAAATATCCCCCATTGCATGACCACCAGGGCCACGGACCGAGTCCTGCTGCCAGTGACAACTCCCATAGACTTCTATGGGCTCGGCTCCGAGTACCCCATAGCCCTGGTATCCACCTCAGTGTGGTGCGCGTCAAATGCACCCCCATAGGCAGCCTCTATATAGTAATGCACCCCCATAGGCAGCCTCTATATTGTAATGCGCCTTCATAGGCAGCCTCTATATTATAATGCACCCCCATAGGCAGCCTCTATATAGTAATGTACCCCCATAGGCAGCCTCTATATAGTAATTCACCCCATAGACAGCTTCTGTATTGTAATGCACCCCCATAGGCAGCCTCTATATAGTAATGCACCCCATAGGCAGCCTCTATATAGTAATGCACCCCCATAGCTAGCCTCTGTATTGTAATGCACCCCCATAGGCAGTCTCTATATTGTAATGCGCCTTCATAGGCAGCCTCTATATTATAATGCACCCCCATAGGCAACCTCTATATAGTAGTGCACCCCCATAGGCAGCCTCTATATAGTAATGCACCCCCATAGGCAGCCTCTATATAGTAATGCACCCCCATAGGCAGCCTCTATATAGTAATGCACCCCCATAGGCAGCCTCTATATTGTAATGCACCCCCATAGAAAGCCTCTATATAGTAATGCACCCCCATAGGCAGCATCTGTATAGTAATGCACCCCCATAGGCAGCCTCTATATTGTAATGCACCCCCATAGGCAGCCTCATATTGTAATGCGCCTTCATAGGCAGCCTCTATATTGTAATGCACACCCCATATGGAGCCTCTATATAGTAATGCACCCCTATAGGCAGCCTCTATATAGTAATGCACCCCCATAGGCAGCCTCTATATTGTAATTCACCCCCATAGACAGCCTCATATTGTAATGTGCCTTCATAGGCAGCCTCTATATTGTAATGCACACCCCATATGGAGCCTCTATATAGTAATGCACCCCTATAGGCAGCCTCTATATAGTAATGCACCCCCATAGGCAGCCTCTATATTGTAATGCACCCCCATAGGCAGCCTGTATATTATAATGCAGCCCCCCCATAGGCAGCCTCTATATTGTAATGCACCCCCATAGGCAGCCTGTATATTATAATGCAGCCCCCTATAGGCAGCCTCTATATTGTAATGCACCCCATAGGCAGCCTGTATATTATAATGCAGCCCCCATAGGCAGCCTCTATACAGTAATGCACCCCCATAGGCAGCCTCTATCTAGTAATGCACCAGATATGGTGCCTCTGTATTGTAATGCACCCCCATTACAAAAATAATAAATCCAGTACTCACCTCTCTTGCTCCCGGCTCCTGCGCTGCTCACTGCTTTCCCTCTCAGCGTCTGACAGCGGGCGCCGGGCAGTGACGTCATCGCGCCCGTTGTCAGACGCTGAGAGGGGGATGATGGGTGAAGGAGCGCTCGCTCCTTCTCTCTCAATGCGATGCCGAGTGGCACCGGGCCCCCCCCCGCCTGCTCAGGGGCCCCATAGCGGCCGGCGGCAGAGCAGGGAGAGCGATTCTTCCTGCTCTGCCGCAGAATGTAAATGTATCAGCGCGCTGTGCACGCCGATACAGTTACAGTAGAGTAGCTCCGGGTGGGCCCCCTCAGAGCGCGGGGCCCGGGGCCACCGCCCCCTCTGCCCCCCCGGTAGCTACACTACTGTATCATATGTATAATTTTTTTCACTTTTTATCATATCATTTTTGCAGGATGCGGCTAGGCCTCTTTCTGTTGGCTTGGTTTATTAGGGTGTCTGTCCCTGTGTGTTGTATATTATAGTGCTGAGCAGCCTGCCTGTTAATACAAGGGCATCATTAATAGGCTGCAAGTCAGACCCTTTGCCTCACACTTACCTGTGTGATTGGGGTCCTATGCAAGCCAAATCAATGTACAATTTTTTCTACTAGGCAGCCAACCCTTCCATAATCTGGTAGGTGTTGGGGTGGCTGTTTCTATCAGTAGTTTGCACCAGTGCTGCCCCTTGTCTTTATTAACCCCTTCACTCCCGGAGCTTTTTTCGATTTTTTGTTTTTCGCTCCCCTTCTTTCCAGAGCCATAACTTTTTATTTTTCCGTCAATATGGCCATGTGAGGGCTTATTTTTTTGCGGGACAAGTTGTACTTTTGAACGACACCATTGGTTTTACCATGTCGTTTACTCGAAAACGGGAAAAAAATTCCAAGTGCTTTGAAATTGCAAAAAAAGTGCAATCCCACACTTGTTTTTTGCTTGGCTTTTTTGCTAGGTCCACTAAATGCTAAAACTGACATGCCAATATGATTCTCCAGGTCATTATGAGTTCATAGACACCAAACATGTCTCGGTTAAAAAAAATTCCAAAGTTTGCTACAAAAAAAAAAAATGCGCCATTTTCCGAGACCCGTAGTATCTCCAGTTTTCGTTATCTGGGGTCTGGTGAGGGCTTATTTTTTGCGCACTGAGCTGACTTTTTAATTTTTATGCTATTATTATGCAATATGTTCTTTTGATCTCCCGTTATTGCATTTTAAGGCAATGTTGCGGCGACCAATAAAATGTAATTCTGGCGTTTTGAATTTTTTTCTCTGTGATTCCTTCATGTGTTTTTTAGCAAATTCTTTAGGGGCTTTCATATGTCTTGCACTGAGTAGAGGCTTCCGTCGGGCCACTCTGCCATAAAGGCCTGACTGGTGGAGGGCTGCAGTGATAGTTGACTTTATAGAACTTTCTCCCATCTCCCTACTGCATCTGTGGAGCTCAGCCACAGTGATCTTGGGGTTCTTCTTTACCGCTCTCACCAAGGCTCTTCTCCCACGATTGCTCAGTTGGCTGGACGGCCAGGTCTAATGCTTAATGCATTTCAGTCATGCAGTGGTAGGTGTATGGCATTACTGGTCTTTGTACTGCGTGTGTCGGTGATACCGACTTTTTATATGTTACCGAAAGTACACAAATCTATGACCCAGCCCCCCGGATGACCTATTGTTTCAGGGATAGGGGGCCTATATGAGAGACCATGTTCCTATCTTGACTTTTTTTTTGCAGCCTTATGTCTTCAAACTGGATTCATATTTACGAGACTCTACTCATCTCATTGAACTTTTGGATGGCTTGAATCCAACAGAAGAGTTTGCATTGGCCACTTTGGATGTGGAGGCGCTATATACCAATATTCAACACTCTTTAGGTATTTCAGCTGTCTCGTATTTCCTTGAACAGAACACTACAGGGGATAGGGGGCATGATACCTTAGTCGTTGAATTGTTGAAAATGGTGCTAGAAAAGATTTATTTTGTTTTTGATCGGGCCTATTATAGGCAAGTATCGGGCACCGCAATGGGGGCCAAATGTGCCCCCTCCTACGCCAAACTCTTTATGGGGTGGTGCGAGGAGACTGTGGTACGAAGTCTTCCCTTTTCCAGACACACGTTTTAAAATGGTTTCGCTTTATTGACGATATCATGATTGTCTGGCAAGGGTCAATGGACCAGTTTAATCGGTTTGTTGGGGAACTTAATGACAACTCTCTGAATATAAAACTGACCTCTAACTTTTCTACCAGGTCAGTAGCCTTTTTGGATCTGGAGTTGTTTATTCAGGATGATAAGATTCTCACTACGCTATACCGGAAGAATACTGCAACTAATAGCCTCCTACATTTTAACAGCTTCCACCCGGGACACCTCCGTAGGGGTATTCCAAAATGACAATTTTTACGCCTTAAGAGGAACTGCAGTTGATCTGAGGATTTCAAACATGAGGCATGCTTACTGACGAAGAGATTTATTGAACGAGGATATCCACGAAAGACTGTATCAAAGGCTTTTGAACATTCAAATCAAGTCTCTAGAAGTGATGCCCTTCGACCACGGGTAAGGACACCCATGGGTTCAGTGAATCTTATAACCCCTTATAACAACCAGTGGGGCGATGTTTATCATGTCTTGAAGAAAAATTGGGGAATCCTTTGGAGTGACCCTAAGTCATTACCCATGAGTTTTGGCGCCCTCACTGTTTTCTAGTGAGAGGCGCACCTCATATTCCACTCATTTTTTCCTGTGTATGAGCCTGCACTCTGTGATATGTGCCGTACCATCTGTCTTTGTATGCGATCATCTGACTTTCATTGCTGTGCAACAGGCATGCTTTTTACTGCGCATGCGCCATATAAAATCAAACTTGGGGATCGAGCCTGTTTTTGTGCAGACATGATTTGGTTTATATTAACTTTTTATTTTGCGCACACGCAATGTCTCTTGGCTATGCGATCCCCCGTAAGTTAAGATGTATCTAGCGTCTGCTTGTATATATGGTTGCTGAGCAACCACCTTTCTTTGACATGCGCTGTATGATCTATAAGACGTGACTACTTCCGCTTTGACTTTAACTGCTACTAGTTACATTTGAGCCACGCCATCACCGCCGCAGCTGGTATGTGTATACTAATGATACGAATGTTACTATAAATAGATTACACTCCCAAATCTACTCACACCTACCTTGACAAAGACACTGTTTGTGTCAGAACGCGTGGGTCCGGTCCCACATGCCACATTATGGAGAATACCTACTCCTTTAGGGTATTTGAGTGAGATTTGTCTTTCCTCTTGTCGTTTGTATCTAAATCTATGGAGCTATCTTACTCCATTTAGGCAATTGTGCTGGATTCGGTGCTCTAGATTGAGAGGTTTCATTTATACTCTCAGGGTGATGTTTGTTGTTTGGGTTTTTTAACCAATATATATATTTTTTTGCAACTCCCCCTTGATATATTTGTGTTTCACCGATGATGATGATAACATAATAGGTTTAATCCAGCTCTTGGTAGACTATCTCAGTGTAACATCTATTATAGGCTGTATTATTATAGGCATGTGGGTTCTTCACTTGGAATATTTAATTCTTGATTTTGGACCTTTTTTTGTATATACCATTTGTGGTCTTTTAATTGTTTTTAATATGTGTGTGTTTTTTTTGGTGTATTTGATCTATAATAAAATTTATATTGATTGACTTTATTCTTGTTGGTGATCCCTTAACATATGCATGTGTCTTTTCTCTTGTTGTTCTTCTTGTCATTTTCTCACATGCAGGGTGTGATCCCAACTTTAATATATTATATGTGGAGTGGTGCCCGCTTTATTAGTACTTTCTGTTATATAGATGCAATGATGATATTTTAATATTATGTACTCACTGTGTAGTGATGATGGTAGTGGACATTGTGAAGCAGCTTTATTTTGGTCTTGTGTAGTAGTAATTTTGATAATATTGATGTTTGCATAGTGTATATCCCATTTAAGTGGCAGGGAGGTTGTACAGGGAAACACATACTTTTTTAGGACCCTAGCAACGTCCCAGTCATGGCGTCGGAAGGCGAGCTGGTATAAGCTGCTGGGATGGGAAGTACTTCGCCCATGGCTACCGACCCATGCCACGTTACACATCATTCTCATGATCTCCCCTTTTCCTCTTGCAGGTTGGAGCATTGTTTGGGCCATATCTCATGGTGTTGTCATGAGCTGCTTGGCGTTTGCATAGGTTTGCTCCCTCTGCTGGTTACTATAAGGTTACTGAGGAGTAAATGTCCCCTCCACTTAATCATTCATAAACTATAAATTTAAACAAAATAAACAGAGCAAAAGTATGTAATTATGTCACAAAAATGCCCTTTTTATAGTGCATTATATATTTCCCTATTGACGTTAAGATAAAGTCTGTTGACAGTGCTAAAAAATGCAAGAAAGAAAATGCCATGAAAATGTATGCAAAAAGCTGTTGTGGTTTTCTGGCTGCTGGTCTTTTTCCCCTGGTGTTGGGTTTGTCTAGGTTAGGTGATTGTATCACCCTTTATTACCAAGCACCTGCCTCCCAGTCCTTGCTGGACAACAGTGTTAATCCACTAGAGTTCTGACTATGTGCTTTGATAGCTTTCTGTGTTTGATACTGTGCAGTTCTGGGATCTCTAGTTCTGCCTGCTTTGTTTTTTGGTTTTCCTTTAGTTTCTGCAACTTCCTCTATTTTCCTACTAGGTGTTTTTTTTTTTTTTTCCCAGTCCCTAGATCGTTCAGGGATACCCTTCCCCCTACCTTTAGGTCTTCGTTTGAGTTTAGCCTAGGAAACGTCGGTGGGTCTATTCACAAGGAATAGGTTGCCCACTCCATCGTAGGGTTGCAGCCTAGTCCTAGTTCAGGGTCAGCTTCTCCCCCTTCTGCCCTAGTCCTGAGTTGCAGATCTGTAACAGTTTGTCCGGCCACACATATAAAAAAAAAATCCTCTCCCTGATTCCTTCAATATGAACAGCGTCCAAGAACTTGCTTAACGCTTGCAAAGGTTAACTTTGAAAGTAGCCAGCTTGCAACAGCACGTGAGTAATTGCCCTGGAGCACGGTCTGAAGAACCTAAGGTAGGATTACTTAAGTTTTTTTCTGGTACACGGCAGGAATTTTTTACGTTTAAAAATGCATGTTTACTATATTTTCGGCTTAGACCTAGATCCTCAGGGAGTGAATTACAGCGTGTGGGGAATATTATGTCTTTATTGCGAAGTGATTCCCAAATCTGGGCATTTTCATTACATCCTAATGATCCTTGTTTGACGTCAGTAGAAGCATTTTTTTTTTACTGCTATGGGGTTGTTATATGATGATCTTGATCGGGTCACCTCAGCTGAGGCAGAGCTCAGACGGCTTAAACGGAGTTCTGGTGATGCTGAGAGGTATTGCACCCTGTTTAGACGGTCGTCCGCAGAGGTCAGGTGGAATGACCCAGCGCTCAAGAGTCAGTTTTTAGCAGGTTTGAGTGAAAGGGTTAAAGATTTGCTCATTGCATATCCTGCACCTGCTACTTTGGAAACTGCTATGTAGTTAACTATCCGTGTGGATAGAAGATTGAGAGACAGGCAGAATGAAGAGAAGGCTCTTATAATGCTGGACCCAGTCTCTCAGGATAGCCCCATCGACAGCGGGGAACCGATTCAACTTGGGGCGATGTCCTCTCGTTCCCAGGAGAGGGAGAGGAGGTTCTCTGAGGGGCTATGCTTGTATTGTGGTAAGGCTGACCATTTTATTAAGCAATGCGAGGTTTGCATAAGGAAGGAAAAAAAAAAGGTCAGTAGGAGCAACACTCCCGTTCGTATTGCGTTTTTACGTTCCGCAGGAGTATTTTTTTTGGTAATACCACCTATCGTGGTCATTCCATTGATTTTCAAGTAGTGGTGGATTGTGTTTCTGCACTTAATTTGATTGATCAACAATTTCTAGACAAATATAAGTTTGATTCTGAACCATTGTCATCTTTTCCTGTTGTGGCAATTGATAACACTCCCCTGGAGCATGGGTGCATTTCTCGAAAGGTCACTGGGTTTCCACTTATTGTAAATATGGAACATCAGTAGTGTATAGACTTGTTTGTACTTGCTAACTTGCCTTTTCCAGTCGTCCTGGGTTGACCATGGTTCACATTGCTGCTGTTGTGAAGAGGGAGCTACCTGAAGCCATTCAGGATTTCTGGAAGCTATTTTCGGAAGTTGAGTCACAAGCTCTACAACCCCATAGAGATTACAATTGCGCTATTGAGTTTGTTCCAGGTGCTACACTCCCTAAGAGTCGTTAATTTAATCTGACGATTCCAGAGAGGGAAGCTTTAAAGTTTAGCTGCAGGTCATATAAGACCCTCTAAGTCCCCTGTGGCTGTAGGATTTTTTTTGTCAAAAAGAAGGATGGGGCCTTAAGGCTGGGTCTCACATAGCGATACACCAGCGATCCCGACAACGATCAGGATCGCTTGTGTATCGCTACATTATCGCTGCTGAGCTGCCAAACAGGCAGCTCAGGCAGCGATCAGTACAAGCGACACTGCGGGTAACGTCGCTTAGTTACCCGCAGTGTACCTTGGATACCAGCGCCCTGATGCAGGGAGCTGGTAACCAAGGTACACATCGGGTTTCCAGGCGCTGCGCGGTGCCTGGAAACCCGCTGTGTACCTTGGTTACCAGCTCCCTGCTTCAGGGAGCTGGTTTCCAAGGTACACAGCGGGTTTCTAGGCACAGCCCCGCGCCTGGAAACCCGCTGTGTACCTTGGTTACCAGCGGATCGCTGGTCTCCCGCCTGTCACATGCAGCGATGCGTGCCTGTCAGCGGGAGACCAGCGATCAAAAAAATGTCCTGACCTTTCAGCGACGATCAGCGATACCCGGCAGGGGGCTGATCGTCGCTGAATGTCACACACAGCGATATCGCTGGTGAGCTCGCTGCTGCGTCACAAAACTAGTGACTCAGCAGCGATATCACTGGCGAGATCACTATGTGAGACGGGGGGTTTAGGCCGTGTCTGGATTTTCGGGAGATTAATAAGATCACTGTGTGCAATCCTTACCTGTTGCCACTAATTCCGGATTTGCTTAACCAACTAACAGGAGCTAAGTGGTTCTCTAACATTGACCTTCGTGGGGAATATAATTTGCTGCGGGTGAAGTAGGGCGATGAATGGAAGACAGCCTTTAATACCCCGGAAAGTTATTTTAAGTGTCTGGTGATGCCATTTGGCCTTACTAATGCGCCTGCGTTTTTTAAAAATTTCATTAATGACATTCTGAGGCCTTTGATCGGTAGGAGTGTTATTGTTTATTTGGATGATATTTTGATCTATTCACCTGATATGGGGTCGCATTGGCAGAGAGTCCGCGAAGTTAAACAGATTTTGAGAGAAAACACACTCTTTGCTAAATTGGAGAAGTGCGAGTTTGCGGTACAGAAAATGAGTTTTTGAGGTACTTTGTCTCCAGTGATGGGTTTGAGATGGACCCAGTGAAGGTTTATGCAGTACTGGAGTGGACTAGGCCTGAATATTTAAAGTCGATTCAGAGATTTTTAGGGTTTGCTAATTATTATAGAAAAATTCATAAAGAATTTTTCTGTTATCGCTAAACCTATAACTGATCTCACCAAGAAGGGTTCTAAAACTGTTCAATGGTCCACTGAGGCTGTTAAGGCTTTTAAGCATCTCAAGGAGAGGTTTAGCTCTGCTCCTGTTTTGATCCAGACAGATGAGACCAAGCCATTTCTGGTAGAGGTTGATGCCTCATCAGTAGGGGTGGGGCAGTTCTGTCCCAGGAGGGAGAGGATGGGGTGCATCCCTGTGCTTTCTTTTCTAAAAAATTTTCAGAGACTGAGCTCAACTATGATGTTGGGAAGTGAGAGTTGCTGGCTATTAAACTCGCGTTTGAGTATTGGCGACATTTTTTGGAGGGGGCTAGACATCCGATACAGGTTTTTACTGATCATAAGAATCTGATATATTTGGATGCTGCTAAATGTTTGAAAGCCCGTCAAGCTAGGTGGGCGCTGTTTTTTGCCCAGTTCCATTTCTCCGTAACATATATCCCTGGGACAAAGAATGTTAAAGCGGATGCTTTGTCTCATAGTTTCTCTCCAGCAGTTAATACTGAGAAGGAGGAATGTATTTTGCAGAGAGGGGTGGTGGTGGCAGCATTGGGTTTTGAGTTGGAGAATAGCATTCTAGAGGCCCAGAATGCTGCACCAACAAACACTCCATATGGTAAATTATTTGTGCCCAAAGCCTTGAGGAGAGCTTTGTTTGCTGAATGTCATGAGTCTCGGTTGGCGGATCATCCAGGGATTTCTGAAACTAGAAAACTGATCGGTATTTTCTGGTGGCCAGGGTGGCAAAGAGAAATCATCAAGTGGGTGAGTCACTGTACTGTGTGCGCTAGGTCGAAGGCCTCAAATGCCCCAGCTGCAGTGTTGCTGTGCACTTTGGAGGTTCCTAGTTCGCCATGGACGCATCTTGCTATGGATTTTATCACAGATCTGCTGGTCTCTGAGGGTTTTTCGGTCATCTGGGTTGTTGTGGACCGGTTTAGTAAGATGTGTCATCTGGTCCCATTCAATAAATTACCCTGCACCAAGTCTCTAGCTAAGGCATTTGTGAAAGAGATTGTCATGCTCCATGGTGCTCCCACGGACATTGTTTCCGATAGAGGACCACAGTTTGTGGCTCGCATTTGGCGTGCTTTTTGTGACAGATTAAAGGTTCATTTGTCATTTTCGTCAGGTTATCATCCGGAGTCCAATGGACAGACCGAAAGGAAGAACCAGGACATAGAGCAGTTTTTGAGATGTTTTGTAGCAGACAATCAGGAGATGTGGTCGGAATATCTACCACTAGCTGAGTTTGCTCTTAATAATGATACATCTTCCTCGGCTGAGTGTTCTCCTTTTTTTTGCTGTACAGGGAGGCATCCATCTTTCGGTCCATTTTCAAAGATTGGGGCGGCGGTGTCCAAGGAGGAGAGTTTTTCTGGTAATTTGGAAAGGGTTTGGACCAGTGTACGCCACAATCTGAAAGAGGCGAATTAGGAGGTCAAAGAAATATTTTGACAAGAAAAGAAGGGAGGCGTTGTTTGCAGTTGGAGACATGGTCTTGCTGTCCTCTAGGAATCTGCGTTTGAAGATCCCTTCTAAAAAACTGGGACCTAAGTTTGTAGGACCCTTCAAAGTGGTTCAGGTTGTCAACTCGGCAGCAGTGAGATCAGACATCCCCTCGTTCTGGAGAATTAATTCAGTTTTTCATGTATCTTTACTGAAGAAAGTTGACATGCCAGATAAGGAGGCAATGCCGACTGTTCCTCCAGTTGATGAGGACGGCGAGTTTGAGATTTCACGCATTTTAGATTCCAGGTGGCACAGGGGAAGGTTGCAGTATCTCGTGTCCTGGAAGGGTTTCGGTCCCGAGGATAATTCCTGGGTGAAAGCTGAGGACGTCTTGGCCTCAAGGCTGATTAAGGCTTTTCACAGGAGATTTCCGAATAAGGCTCGGCCAAGAGGATCCGGAGGATCCTCGTAAAATGGGAGGTACTGTTAGAATCTATTTAGTTTTGACCATCTGCCATCTTGTTGTGGTTTTATGGCTGCTGGTCTTTTTCCCCTGGTGCTGGGTTTGTCTAGGTCAGGTTATTGTATCACCCTTTATTACCCAGCACCTGCCTCTCAGTCCTTGCTGGACAACAGTGTTAATCCGCTAGAGTTCTGGCTATGTACTTTGATAGCATTCTGTGTTTGATAATGTGCAGTTCTGGGATCTCTAGTTCTGCCTGATTTGTTTCTTGGTTTTCCTTTCGTTTCTGCAACTCCCTCTACTTTCCTACTAGGAGGTTACCTGTTTTTTGTCCCCAGTCCCTAGATTGTACAGGGATACACTTCCTCCTACCTTTAGGTCTTCGTTTGAGTTTAGCCTAGGAAACATTGGTGGGTCTATTCACAAGGAATAGGTTGCCCACTCCATCGTAGGGTTTAAGCCTAGTCCTAGTTCAGGGTCAGCTTCTCCCCCTTCTGCCCTAGTCCTGAGTTGCATATCCGTAATAAAAACACTGTAATTTGAGCAGAAAATATTAATCATAATAAAATCTGAAGCAAATGTAGAGCAAATCGGCATGAGTTTGAACCGAGTGTCATTAGCATAATCAATCTGATTCTCTCACATGAAAGAATATATAATAGTGTGAGAGAGCCCTTATACTTCTGGCCTTGCTGGAATCATCTCTGGCTTTGGTTTGTAGCAGCTTAGTCCTATGTACCATTGAAAACACAGGCAAACCAAGGCTGCATGTATATGAGAAGTCTGAATAAAGCAACACCATACGGACAATATAATGAAGAGGCCATCATGGTAGAACGTCACAACGGTGGTGTTGTGAGGTGGCATAATATCCACTAGCTGGATCTCTCATGTCTTACAGTATATATTCATGTATAAGCCGACCCGTGTATAAGCCGACCCCCCTAATTTTGCCACAAAAAACTGGGAAAATTTATTGACTCGCGTATAAGCCTAGGGTGAAAAATGATTATGCCCCCATATGATGCTCCACAGATTATGCCCCCATATGATGCACAGATTATGCCCAATATGCTCCAGATTATGCCCCATATGTTCCACAGATTATGCCCCCATATGCTCCAGATTATGCCCCATATGTTCCACAGCTTATGCCCCCATATGCTCCAGATTATTCCCCATATGTTCCACAGATTATTCCCCCATATGCTCCAGATTATGCCCCATATGTTCCACAGATTATTCCCCCATATGCTCCATATTATGCCCCCATATGTTCCACAGTTTATGCTCCCATATGCTCCAGATTATGCCCCCATATGCTCCAGATTATGCCCCCATATGTTCCACAGCTTATGCCCCCATATGTTCCACAGCTTATGCCCCCATATGTTCCACAGCTTATGCCCCCATATTATGCCCCCATATGTTCCACAGCTTATGCCCCCATATGCTCCAGATTATGCCCCATATGTTCCACAGCTTATGCCCCCATATGCTCCAGATTATGCCCCCATATGTTCCACAGCTTATGCCCCCATATGCTCCAGATTTAGCCCCCATATGTTCCACAGTTTATGCCCCCATATGCTCCAGATTATGCCCCCATATGTTCCACAGTTTATGCCCCATATGCTCCAGATTATGCCCCCATATGTTCCACAGCTTATGCCCCCATATGCTCCATATTATGCCCCCATATGCTCCACATTATGCCCCCATATGCTCCATATTATGCCCCCATATGCTGCACAATTATGCCCATAGTATAGGCCTCATATGCTGCTGCTGCAAAAAAAAAAATGACATACTCACCTCTCGTCGCTGGGGACCAGGTGCCGGTGTCCTGAGCAGGCGGTGACCGCTCGCTCAGGACCCCGGCATCTGAGATATTTACCTGTCCTCTCTGCACCGCAGCGCTGCTCCCTCGGTCTGACTCTGGCTGTGAATGATCTGGCAGGGGGCGGGGCGCGCACTAACGACGTCATCGCGCCCTCTGTCTGAACAGTCACAGCCAGGACCGAGGGAGCAGCGCGCAACGGTGGCACGGGGACAGGTAAATATCGCTGTACTCACCCCTCCGCCGCGTGTCCCTGCAGCCTCTCCTCTTCTCCCGGCGCTCTCAGCAGCGCTTCAGTCCTGCAGCGGTCACGTGTAACCGCTCATTAAAGTCATGAATATGTGCATATTCATGACTTTAATGAGCGGTGCCATGTGACCGCTGCAGGAAGGAGCCAGAGATCGTGGGAGAAGCAGGGGGGCTGCAGAGACCGCGTCGGCGGAGGGATGAGTATGATCCGACACCCCCGATCCCCCTCCCCCGCCGACCCCCGTATATGACCCGCGTATAAGCCGAGAGGGGGACTTTCAGCCCTAAAAAATGGGCTGAAAATCTCGGCTTATACATGGGTATATACGGTAATTCCAGGTACATTTATAGCTCGGTGTTACATTGATTTGGTCATGTAACCAACAGTACAGACATTTCTTCAAAGTGTCCGAGGAGGCGTTTTTTTGACATCATAACATCAGGGCACATGTTGCTTGTACTACTGTGAGCTGCCTGTATGGCCTCATCCGCTAATCATGGCCAGCTTGCCTACCATTGAGCACTTCTGGGACATCATTGATTGGCAGCTGACAGCAGCAGATCTTGATGATGTGTGCCCAAGTGCATTAAGCATGACAAAACATTCCTCAGACAATCATTACTAACTTCATTAATAACATGCCAAGGCACATATTTGCATGTATATCTGCAGATGGCGCTTATACTCAATGCTGAATAAATTGAGATGTTTTGAAGATTTTGTTTCCATTTTTTTTCATCATTTGTATATAATTAACATGTCTCTTGATCCTAAGATTTCTATAACTCCACAACTTTTCCTTTTTGGTGTTGCTATTTCAATGTTGAGGAAAGTATATTTAATAGTATTAGCATAAGTAGCCAAACCTTTAGGTAAATGTTTGTATTCATTTTGAACAAAAGACAGGAATAATATCTTCTTTAAAAGAAACAGATGCATAACAGTAGAATGCAATTTTTCGAATATTGTGCATAAATACGGTGATAACCTAGCCTTCAGATGATTTCACAAGATTTTTAATAAGAGAAAGTAAAGACACTATTAAATCTATAGGACTCTTGTCTATGGAGAAATTAAAAAAATGTAGAAGCCAGATTACTCTCACAAAGCGTTGCACATCCCTTTCAGCATCACCGCCACTGACCCTGATGAAGACTGGGAATTACCGCACTGATAATGTCCCATGTACCCAGAGACAACAAGCCGCAGTACATTTTCTTCATTTTGCTTGACTTTCCTGGTCCAAGCTATCACTTCACCCACATGGACAGCATAAGACCTTTGTTGCACAAGTTTTAATACATGTTGTCATGCAAGAGTATACACTTCAGGCTTAACCAGCATTAGCAGATGATTCAGTTACCTAAATTTAAGATATAGTAAGCAAGGATGTAGTTGATTAAGTAGGAAGAATTTGCTGAATTAATGACTTTTTCTAAGAGTCAACATATTTTCAGGGGACTATCTTTAACTTTACCTTGTCTTCTTTCTTTTCTGGTTGCTGTGCTGGAGGTCACCTTTGAGACATTTCTCTGTCCGTATGCTCTTCAGATTCTTGTATTTTTCCATTTTTCCAATGTTGTATGTGACTATAGGCATGAGGGATAATTAAAAACCCATTTATCAATAGAAACTTTTTGTCAACTAGGCTAATAAGACTGCATAATGCAAAACTAAACTGCATTATACTCAGATTTAAAGAGAACCTGTCACCAGGTTTGTCCCATGTGAGATAAGACCAGTACCTTTCATCCCTGATTTACAGCATTTTAATACGCTGTATATATGCCCCCAATCTGGCCTGCAAGATAAGAAGAAGACCTTTTATTATACTCCCCCATGGGACGGTTTGTTCCGATGGGCGTCGCTGTCTTGGTCAGGCGAATCCCTTCCTCTTGCGATGCCATCCTCCTTCTGTGCTTCCTATGTATGATGCGTCTTATGTCATCCACAGTGTCCTTGGCATCACGCTCCTGCACAGGTGTACTTCTATTCCCTGACCAGGACAGAGCAAAGTACTGCAGTGCGTGTGCTCCAGGGCTCTTTGACTTTTCCTGGCACATACGCACTGCAGTACTTTTCTCTACACTCAACAGGGCAGAGAGAAGTACGCCTGCACAGGAGCACGATGCCCACTGACACTGTGTGGATGACGTAGGACTAGGGATGAGCTTTCCGATATTGAAATATCTGAAATCGGCCCGATATTTGCTATATCGGAATTCCGATTTCTGATTCTGATATTTTTTTCACATCGGAAATCACATAATCCTTCAGCCTCTGAGCGCTCCGTGGAGCCAATCAGGAGCTGAAGAATTACTGACAACATTGTGTAACTCCCCTAAGCTTGGTAGGAGGCGTCCAAACGTGCTAGCTAGGGGCTGCGCTGCGATTGGCTGGCTGGATGGTGTGATCAGGCAGTATAAAAGGCTGCATCTGCCATTTTAGCCTCCCTCTACTGTGAAAGCAGATAGGGATAGGTTGCTGTTGGAGATAGGGAGAGATCTCGGATCTAATAGCGATAAAAAATAGTTTTTCAGCGACTGTAGCAGCCCGTGTGTTACAGAAGCAGTCTTTTTCTCACTGACCCCTCTCAGTTTCATTTTTGGTGCTGTGCAGGCTCTCAGTGAGGTGCTTAGTGAGACAGTGCAGCGTACATTCACTGCAGCTGCTGCAGCTCCTCTTGCTGCAGCACTGTGTGGTGTGTGTCTCACTGCCTTTTCACAGCCTTTTCTTTTCATCCCTTAAATCCCCTTCCCCTATTTTTTCCTAAAAGTGTAGCTTCACCATCCAGTACATTTTGGTGAACGCTATATAGGGATTTTTAAGTGAGGGGTTCCCCCCCGAACCTCCCCCCAATCCCTTACCCCCATTTATCCCTCAATTTTCCTGGTGCTCAGGTGCGCTTTGCACAGTTTAGTCACCTCAGCTGCGCAGACCGCCTGTGTGCTTGTTTTGGGAGAGTGCAGCACCCACTAGGTCAGTCTTTGTAGTCACATCAGAATGCAGGACCCCTAGTGCGGCCTGTTCTATCGCGCACCCCCAAATTTTTCACCAGTAAATTCACTCTCGGTGCCCCTATAAGTGTTACTTTACCTCACAGCATCTATTGAGGTTAAAGTTAAACACTATATAGGGATTGTACTGTGAGGGCCCAAACAACCTCTGTGGCTGGTGCCACACAGCACCTGGCCCAGTCCCGGAGAATCCTTTTTTTTTGGTATCACAGCAGTGTCATTTACTGCGCTGTGACATCCGACCGTAACGTGTACACCAACACCACAAACACACGTTACTCTTTGTGTAGGCCACACTAGATTCAAATAAAGTGTAGCAGACACACCATCATACAGTGCCATTAGTGTTTCTTATACCTGTTTGTAGTCCTACAGGAATAAGCACACTAATCCCTAATAATTACTTTCTTGCCGTTCTGAATCCATCAATAAAGATGAAGGCAGGGAGTAAGGGACTTCACCATGGCGTCCGCTGAAGAGGTGCATCAGCAGCTAGACATGGTGCACATCCAGAGCAAGCAGCAGGCCCAAGTCACTCAGCACCTACTTTCACCCGGCAGCAGTCATTTATGCGCAGCTTGTTAGGAGCACAGGGCCATAGGCTGATAAGAGAGGATCAAGTAGAAACCGTTGTTGGTTGGATGGCAGCTGAGGCATCCACCTCAATGAGCGCAGCATCCTACCAGGACCTCTCCACCACATCTGATCAGGTCACTGAAGAGCAGCACCCATCTACTTCTTCATCGCCCACTAAATTGCCCATACATTCAGAGGGCCAGGAGCCAAGTTTAATCCTCTTCTCAGAATCTGTTGGCTTGGAATCTGTGTGCCAGCCAGACAGCATTCCTGCAGCTGAAGAAGAGGTAGTGTGCACAGATGCGCAACCACTGTGTGCGTCTGAGGAAGAAGTGGAGGGTGGGCCAGTGCCCACAGTGACCAGACCCCAGTCAGCAGATGATGATGAAACTCAGCTGCCAGTTTCTGCTGATGAAAGTGTATTGGATGACGAGGTCCTTGACCCATCATGGCATGCTGAGGGGCAGCAAGCAAGTAGGGATAGCTCAGAGGAAGAGCTTGCAGGTGTGGCGCAGCATGGCC
Organism: Oophaga sylvatica; assembly: GCA_033576555.1. NCBI lineage: Eukaryota > Metazoa > Chordata > Amphibia > Anura > Dendrobatidae > Oophaga > Oophaga sylvatica. The sequence goes on from JARQOD010000002.1 coordinate 299,779,535, forward strand.
ATCCACGTGGGAGAGGAAGAGGGAAAAATTGGTTGTCTGCGCCCTCAACTTCAGCACCCGTTAGGAGTAGGGCTCTTTTAAAGCGCACAAGGGGTGCGCCCAAGAGTTGTGGTGCATGGGCCTTTTTCGACCAAGTTGCAGATGACGTTACAGTAGTCAGATGCAAGCTTTGTTGACAAACTGTGCGGAGAGGGAAGAACGTCAGCAACCTTAATACCACCAATATGTTGATGCATGTCAGGAAAAGGCACCCTGTGGAGAGGCAGAATCACACCCAAGATGATTCGCCACCTGCAGCTGGTCCCCCACCTTCCATCTCTTCAGCCACAGCGGCCACCTCTTCCTCCAGCTCGCAAACAGCTGCTCCCACTTACTCGCCAGAATGCCAGGGTGCATCTGCAGGCAGTGTTGTACGGCGGCACACTGTCTGTACTTCGTCAGCATCAGCATCCCAATCACTGGCATCCCCACACTTCCAATCCAGTGTGCAGCCATCTGTCACACAGGTGTGGGAGAAAAGGCGCCTGTACTCGGCAAACCACCCACGAGCACAGGGCATGAATTCTCGCATTGCCAAACTGTTTGCAGTGGAAATGCTACCATTCTGGCTGGTGAGCAAGCCAGCCTTTATCGATATGTTGGGGTTTGCAATCCCACAATACAGCGTTCCCAGCCGCTTCTACTTCAGCAGGCAAGCCATCCCCGCCCTGCAACAGCATGTGGAGCATAAAATTAAGCATGCGCTACAACATGCAGTTAGTAGCAAGGTCCACCTTACCACCGACGCGTGGACCAGTCAGCATGGCCAGGGACGCTACATTTCCATCACCGCCCATTGGGTAAATGTAGTTGAGCCTGGAACTGAAGTAGACAGTGCAAGTGCGTGGGTCCTGCCAACTCCACGGATTGCAGGCCTCTCCTCCATACAAATTGACTCCTCCTCATACTCCTCGTCAGACTCGCCTGCACCCAGACGTACCACAACAACCGATTTCAGCACTGCATCGGCCAAACATCAACAGGCCGTGTTGAAAATGGTTTATATGGGTAATGTTAGCCACACCGCAACCGAGCTGTGGAACACGCTCAAGGAGCAGAGCGACATGTGGCTTGCGCCGCTCAACCTCCAGCCAGGTATGGTGGTGTGTGAAAACGGCCGAAACCTGGTCGCGGCTCTGGGCCTAGGTGGTCTGACTCACATTCCATGCCTTGCCCATGTCCTAATCTTGGTGGTGCAGAGTTTCCTTAGGAACTATCCTGACCTTGAGGAGCTGCTGCACAAAGTCAGATACGAGTGCTCTCATTTGCGGCGTTCAAGCATGGCTGCATCGCGCCTTTCAAGCCATGCAGCACAGATTGGACCTGCCCGAGCACTGCATCATTGTTGACCTCCCCCACCAGGTGGAATTCGATTTTGCATTTGCTGCGGAGGTTGTGTGAGCAGCAACCTGCAATTATGGAGTTAAAGCTGCAGCAGGCGCAAAGTAGGCGACACACATCTCAGCCCTCCCACTTTACAACCACAATGTGGGCATCCATGAAGGACATATGCACCATTTTGAAGTGCTTCGAGGACTCCACTCTGATGGTGAGCGCGGATGCTGCCCTAATCAGCCTGACTATTCCCCTTATATGCCTTATAGAATCATCACTTAAAGGACTAAGGGATGAGGTTTCTCAGGAGGAGGAGGAGTATGATGAGACACTTGCACCAACCAGGCAATCTTCATCGGCCCGGTTGGTCCAAAGCTCTGTGGGTGCCTCTCCAAGGTCCAGGCAGGACACAGCAAGCGAGGAGGATGAGGAGGACTATGAGGATGAGCTAGAGGAGGAAAGTACACATGAGCCACCCGTCAGGGCCGTGGGGTACTCGGCACCGAGCCCGTCGATTTCTATGGGGGATGTCACGGGCAGCCACGGCTCGATCCGTGGCTCTGGGCGCTCACCATAAATGGGGGATTATTTACAGGGGATTAGTGTTTGTATGTTGATTCGTGACGCCACCTGTAGTACCTGGTCAGGGTGACCAGCGCTGCTGTGCAGGTCCTCTGGGAGGGATGGTGTTGTGCAGCTTGATGTAAAGTCTCCTACAGGTAAGACTGTATCCTCCAAGGGCAGATGGATGAAAGGTGTAGCTATGGTGCAGGAGGATATAGCAGAGGGGAGTGTGCGTCGCTGGAATAATCAGGGAAACAGTTCTGTTGCAGTTTCAAGGTTTTACTCACAGTCTATTGAGCTCTATACAGATACCAGCCGGGCACTGTGTCCTCCAAGAGAGTGGTCCAGCAACCCTCAGGTAAGTTAGTCGCACTTCCAAAGACTCCCTTTCAGTATGTTCCTTTCCGGCTTCTTCTCTAGGTGCTACTCTCCTAACTTCCATGCACCCCGCCACCACAGAGCCCTCGGACGAGGGAGTATTGGGCCCTTTCAGTTACCAGACCAGACCAGTTGTTACCAGACCAGACCAGTGCGAAGGTTCTGGACGTACTTGACCCCTAAACTTCCTCCCGGTGAGATTATGGTGGCTAGTGGCCCCGTGAAGTGACCACTGTTGTCGGTGTTACTAGCAGAGCTGAACTTTCCCACTAGTCTAGGGACCGGTCCCCAATGTTCGCCTGGTCCTTCCTTCTTCAGGATGGGGGCACAGCTCCAACTGCTGTCTCGCCCTGGACCCTTTTGCTCTCACAGTCAGGCTCCCTGAGGTGGACTCAGAGGAGCAGCAGGACAGTACAGTACCCCCACACTCTGACCCCCTGTCTCAAACTGAAACTAAAGACTAACACGCAGCCTAAGTGCTGCCTAAGCTCCACCCACCAACTAACTACACCCTGTTCTAACCAGCCTGAGTCAGGCCATCCTCCCAAAGGGTCCGCCTGTGCTCAGCCAGCATAGTGTATGTTGGATGCAGGTGGTGGGAGTCAATGGGGTGCTTCCTCCTTACCTGAGAGTCAGGTGTCACACCGCTGGGTGCGATGCAGCATCTCTGTGGCGACTGGACCCTCAGGGCGCCATACACAGCGCTCTACTAGTAGTCACCAGATAGAGCGTGGATGGCATGATGCAGAGCAGCCAGAGCACATTCCTCCAGCTGGTGAGAGCGATTCATGGCCAGTTGGCAGCCTTCAGCACATGAGTGACTTCATGCTGCAGTGTCTGAGAAAAGACCCACGCGTGGCTCGTATTCTCCACACAAATGACTACTGGGTGGCCACCCTCTTAGATCCACTTTACCGGGACAGCCTTGAAAGCCTAATTACACCGTTGAACCGGGCGCGTAAAATGCAGGAGTACCAAGACGCACTGGTTAATTCACTCATGTACTCTTTTCTACCGCATAGCAGTGATGCGCGTGCACTAGTAGGCACTTCAGTGCGTCCTAGGCCCAGCGGAATCCATTCAGAAGCCGGTAGCAGAAGCAGTACATCTGCTACTGACAGGTTCAGTATACCCAACCTGTTTCAACAGTTTCTGAACCCGCAAACAGTTCGGGCACCATCAGCACAGACAGTGCAACGCACTAGGAGGCAACGTTACCATGACATGGTGGCACAATACCTCTTCACCCCTGTCAGTGGGCTTCAGGATGGATCTGCCCCTTCAAGTTTTGGGTCTCCAAGTTGGATATATGGCCCGAGCTTAGCCAGTATTCCTTGGAGGTCCTGGCTTGTCCTGGTGCCAGTGTGATTTCTGAATGTGTCTTTAGTGCAGCTGGCAATGTACTAACAGACCAACGTACCAGACTATCCGCTGCAAATGTGGACCGGCTTACATTCCTAAAAATGAACCAGGCCTGGATTTCTGGTAACTTTTGCTGCCCTGGGCCACAGTACACAGGTTACATGCATGGTTGGTAGCAGTATGCATGCTCTGTCATGTGCCTATGTTGCACACAGCGTCATCTGTTATGCCCGTGCTCTGGCCTCTACTACCAACATCTAGCACCTGGTTCTGTGACTGACTCTTTCACCTCATACTGTTTTCCATTGGCTCTAGTACCGCCAGCTAGTGCCCATTTCTGTGACTGCCACTTTCACAGCATGCCATGTTTCTGGGCTCTAGTACCGCCAGCTAGTGCCCATTTCCGTGACTGCCACTTTCACAGCATGCCGTGTTTCTGGGCTCTACTACCGCCAGCTAGTGCCCATTTCTGTGACTGCCTCTTTCACAGCATGCTGTGTTTCTGGGCAACAGTACCGCCAGCTGTACCTCATTAGACCAAAGTGGAAAAAAAGGACGACAGATACCAAACACCTATAGGCAGAAGCACAAGAGGCGGGATCCAGCTACGCCAGCTGTTTCGTGGCAGTGACGTGCGGACACAGGTGCCTCCCCCAAAGGGTAAACCGAGTTCCAGCATCGCCAGCTGGTTCTCGGGAGTGCCCAAAGGCACGGGTACCTCCTGCTCCAAACCGTGTTTCAACAACGCTCGCTCTAACCCTAACCCTACTAACCATAAACCCTAACCCTACCCCAACTAATCCTAACCCAAAGAAAAAACACCGCTGTTAAGAAGATGGTGACCAGTTTTCCTGCTACAGTTTTCGCTCTGTGCATTTTTCTAGCGATTTTTTTGCTCCTCTGCCTCTGCAAACTCCTTCCCCATTATCCTGAGGTGTTTCCCCTCCATTTTATCCATTATATAGCACTGTAGTGGTCATTTTGTAATTCCAATTTTTTTCTCCCATTGACTTGCATTGATATCGGAAATCGGAAATTCCGATATCCAATATTTTTCCAATATCGGAAATTGGAATTCCGATACGATTTCGGGCAATATCGCTCAACCCTACATAGGACACGTCATCCACACGATGCAAGAAGGATGATTGTATGAGACAGCAAAACCCATCAGACCCCATCGCCCTGTAGGTGAGTATTATAAAAGGTATTTTTCTTCTCTTGTGGACTGAAATGGGAGCATATTTACATCATATTATAATGCTGTATATCAGGGCTGAAAGGTGTTGGCTAGTGATGGGCGAGCACTAAAATGCTCAGGTGCTAGTTGCTCAGGTCAAGCAAATTGGAATGCTTAGGGGCTTGACTCGAGCAACGAGCCCAATGTAAGTCTATGGGAAACTCGATCATTTTTCCACCGGCCCTCCCGGCGGTCTGCAGAGGGACTAGAAATTGCGGAAATCGATGGGAACAGTGCTCAAATGACATGGGAACAGCATGGAGAAGATCACTGGAAGCATTTATGACTCCCAGGTCACTGCTGTGAACAATGTTGTCAGAGTCTAACGCTACTTTTACAGACTCACAATAAAACATACAAAAACTAAACCAAAATGGATTTTCCTGGGAAATATGTTAAGGAACAGCCTTTCCAGGGTAATGACTTGTATATAAGGCAAAATAAATAACCAAAAACAAACATGCTCCTCCACACCTTGGGCTATGTTCACACATAGCGTTTTTGATGCAGTTTTGAACTTTAGCATTGCTTTCAACCAAGACAAATGTATTCACTGGGAAATGTAATTTTAACCCCTTCATGACCCAGCCTATTTTGACCTTAAAGACCTTGCCATTTTTTGCAATTCTGACCAGTGTCCCTTTATGAGGTAATAACTCAGGAACGCTTCAACGGATCCTAGCGATTCTGAGATTGTTTTTTCATGACATATTGGGCTTCATGTTAGTGGTAAATTTAGGTCGATAATTTTTGCGTTTATTTGTGAAAAAAAAGGAAATTTGGCGAAAATTTTGAAAATTTGTAATTTTCAAATTTTTAATTTTTATTCTGTTAAACCAGAGAGTTATGTGGCACAAAATAGTTAATAAATAACATTTCCCACATGTCTACTTTACATCAGCACAATTTTGGGAACAACATTTTTTTTTGTTAGGAAGTTATAAGGGTTAAAAGTTGACCAGCGATTTCTCATTTTTACAGCAAAATTTACAAAACCATTTTTTTAGGGACCACCTCACATTTGAAGTCACTCTGAGGGGTCTATATGGCAGAAAATACCCAAATGTGACACCTTTATAAAAACTGCACCCCTCAAGCTACTCAAAACTACATTCAAGAAGGTTTTAACCCTTCAGGTGCTTCACAGGAACTAAAGCAACGTGGAAGGAAAAATGGACATTTAAATTTTTTCCAACAAAAATTTTCTTTTAGCATCAATTTTTTCATTTTTACATGGGCATCAGGATAAAATGGATCCTAAAATTTGTTGGGCAATTTCTCCTGAGTACACAGATACCTCATATGTGGTCATAAACCACTGTATGGGCGCACGGCAGGGCTCAGAAGGGAAGGAGCGCCATTTGACTTTTTGAATGGAAAATATGCTGGAATATTTAGCGGTTGCCATGTCACATTTGGAGAGTCCCTGTGTGTCTAAACATTGGAGCTCCCCCACAAGTGACCCCATTTTGGAAACTAGACCCCCTAAGGAACTTATCTAGATGCATAGTGATCACTTTGAACCCCCAGGTGCTTCACAAATTGATCTGTAAAAAAAAGAAAGTACTTTTTTTTCACAAAAATTTTCTTTTAGCCTCAGTTTTTTTCATTTTCACCTGGGCAACAGTATAAATTAGATCCTAAAATTTGTTAGGCAATTTCTCCTGAGTACACAGATACCTCATATGTGGTCATAAACCACTGTTTGGGCGCACGGCAGGGCTCAGAAGGGAAGGAGCGCCATTTGACTTTTTGAATGGAAAATATGCTGGAATATTTAGCTGTTGCCATGTCACATTTGGAGAGTCCCTGTGTGCCTAAACATTGGAACTCCCCCACAAGTGACCCAATTTTGGAAACTAGACCCCCTAAGAAACTTCTCTAGATGCATAGTGAGCACTTTGAACCCCCAGGTGCTTCACAAATTGATCCGTAAAAAAAAGAAAGTACTTTTTTTTCACAAAAATTTTCTTTTAGCCTCAGTTTTTTTCATTTTCACATGGGCAACAGTATAAATTGGATCCTAAAATTTGTTGGGAAATTTCTCCTGAGTACACAGATACCTCATATGTGGTCATAAACCACTGTTTGGGCGCATGGCAGGGCTCAGAAGGGAAGGAGCGCCATTTGACTTTTTGAATGGAAAATATGCTGGAATATTTAGCGGTTGCCATGTCGCATTTGGAGAGTCCCTGTGTGCCTAAACATTGGAGCTCCCCCACAAGTTACCCCATTTTGGAAACTAGACCCCCTAAGGAACTTATCTAGATGCATAGTGAGCACTTTGAACCCCAGGTGCTTCACAAATTGATCCGTAAATAAAAGAAAGTACTTTTTTTTCACAAAAATTTTCTTTTAGCCTCAGTTTTTTTCATTTTCACATGGGCAACAGTATAAATTGGATCCTAAAATTTGTTGGGCAATTTCTCCTGAGTACACAGATACCTCATATGTGGTCATAAACCACTGTTTGGGCGCACGGCAGGGCTCAGAAGGGAAGGAGCGCCATTTGACTTTTTGAATGGAAAATATGCTGGAATATTTAGCGGTTGCCATGTCGCATTTGGAGAGTTCGTGTGTGCCTAAACATTGGAGCTCCCCCACAAGTGACCCCATTTTGGAAACTAGATGCCCTAAGGAACTTATCTAGATGCATAGTGAGCACTTTGAACCCACAGGTGCTTCACAGAAGTTTATAACGCAAAGCCGTGAAAATAAAAAATCATTTTTTTTCTCAAAAAATGATTTTTTAGCCCACTATTTTTTATTTTCACAATGGTTACAGGAGAAATTGGACCCCAAAAGTTGTTGTCCAGTTTGTCCTGAGTACGCTAGTACCCCATATGTGGGGGGGAACCACTGTTTGGGCACACGTCAGGGCTCGGAAGGGATGTAGTGACGCTTTGAAATGCCGACTTGATGGAATGGTCTGCGGGCATCTTGTTACGTTTGCAGAGCCCCTGATGTGCCTAAACAGTGGAAACTCCCCACAAGTGACCCCATTTTGGAAACTAGACCCGCAAAGAACTCCTATAGATGTGTGGTGAGCACTTTGAACCCCCAAGGGCTACACAGAAGTTTATAACGCAGAGCCGTGAAAATATAAAATCATTTTTTTTCCACAAAAATAATTTTTTAGTCCCCAATTTTTTTTCCCAATGTTAACAGGAGAAATTAGAACCCCCAAAGTTGTTGTGCAATTTTTCCCGAGTACGCTGATACCCCATATGTGGGGATAAACCACTGTTTGGGCATATGTCGGGGCTTGGAATAAAGGGAGCACTGTTTGACTTTTTGAACGCAAAATTTTCAGGAATCAATGGTGGCGCCATGTCGCGTATGGAGACCCCCTGATGTGCCTAAATAGTGGAAACCCTCAATTCTAACTCCAACCCTAACCCCAACACACCCCTAACCCCAACCCTAACCCCTACAGACACCTAACCCTAATACAAACCCTAATCATAACCCTAACCCCAACACACCCCTAACCCTAATCCCAACTCTAACCATAAACCTAACCACAAGCCTAACACTAATTCCAACCCTAACCCTAATTCCAACCCTAACCAAAATTCCAACCCTAACCGTAATTCTAACCTTAACCTAATGCTAACCCTAACCCTAGTTCTAACCCTAAGGCTGGGTTCATATTGCGTTTTACCAGCCCGTTCAACACGTAGCATTGACCGGCTCGTAACGGTATAGCATAACGCGATCGCGTTATGCTATACCTGCTAGCGCAGATGAATCAGCAGATAATCAGCCGTGGATCCGCAGCAAAATCAGTCGCGGATCAGCAGCAAAATCCGCCGCGGATCAGCGGCAAAATCCGCCGCGGATCAGCGGCAAAATCCGCCGCGGATCCGCAACAAAATCCGTCGCGGATCCGCAGCAAAAATCCGCCGCGGATCAGCAGCAAAATCCGCCGCGGATCCGCAGCAAAATCCGCCACGGATCAGCAGCAAAATCCGCCGCGGATCAGCAGCAATATCAGCTAGGAAAAAAATAAAAAATTCTTTATTTTATTATTTGTCCCTACCTATGACAGGGGGGGTTCATTTACTTTTTTTTTATTTTGATCACTGTGACAGTTTATCACAGTGATCAAAATAAATTTTTGTACAATGGAGGGCACACTGCGCACGCGCCGGCCGGTGGGCGCACTGCGCATGCGCCCGCCATTTTCCAAGATGGCGGCGCCCATGAAGAATCCCGGGCAGCCGCCGGGACGGATCCAGGGACATCGGTGGACCGGGAGAGGTGAGTAGGGGGCGTCGGAAGGTGAGGGGGGGATCGGTAGGTGGGGCAGCGGATCGCAGGAGCAGGGGAGCAGACAGTGACGGCGGTGACCGATCGCTGCCATCTTTCGATGGCGGCGGCCGATCACCGCCGTGACTTAGTGTGGGGGGGTCAGATCTTGGTGTCCAGCCATGGCAGATGCTATTGCAGCATCGGCCATGGCTGGATTGTAATATTTCACCAGTTTCATTGGTGAAATATTACAAATCGCTCTGATTGGCTGTTTCACTTTTAACAGCCAATCAGAGCGATCGTGGCCACGTGGGGGTTAAGCCAACCCCCCTGTGGTGATGCACTAAGGGTCCTGTGCCTGCGGGTCGGGTGACTTTTCAGTGACCCCGGTCTCCCGGCCCGCAGGAACATGATTTATAGCAGGGTCGGGATGGCACAGGTTTTCATGACGCCGACGTCGGCGTCATGGGTCGGGAAGGGGTTAACATTTTACAACCTTATCTGGCCATGTGGTATGTGACACATAATCAGACACATCCTGTTTCATTTATGAAGGAGGGACTCTGAAAGTCACAAAACCTATTTTTATAGGGCCATCAGGCGGCCTTTTACTGTCCTTAAAGGGCCAGCAGTCGGCCCTCACTATTCTTAGAGAGCCATCAGCCGGCTATGCTTCGTTGTTCCCTCTATTAAACAGTGGGTCTCCTATACTGTTATTATGCAGTGAGTGGCAGGGCTGACCAAAATTTGGATGCACCCCAATACCCCTTTGAAGAGATGTACAGGAGGGCCTCCTCAAAATAATGTTCCCATTATTAATAAGTGGGTCTCCCATACTGTTTGCCTATGCCGTGAATGCAAGGGCTGCCAAAAATTTGGACGCACTCTGATACCCCTCTGAAGAGACGCACAGCACGGCCTCCTGAAAACAATGTTCCCATTATTAGGAAGTGGGTCTCCCATACTGTTAGCCTATGCAGTAAAGGTAAGGGCTGCCCAGAATTTGGACACACCCCAATACCATTTTGAAGAGGCATAAGAAATGTTCCCATTAGAAAGGAGCTGGTCTCCTATACTTGTAATGCCCATGCACTAAGTGTATGGGCTGACAAAAATTTAACCCTGGGGGATATACATGAACATACTGTATAACAATTTTTTTTTACGGGTGAGTCGACCTCCAGAGCAATGGGAACTCGGATCTGAGCCTATAGACTACTATGGGGGATGTCACGGCAACACAGCTCAGTCCATGGCTCTGGTGCTCATTCTTTAATGTGGGATATTTACAGGTGAATTGAATATTGGTATGGGGAATTCGTGACGCCACTTGTGGTACCTGGTCAGGATGACCAGCGCTGCTATGCAGATCCACTGAAGGGTTAATATTGTGCAGCTAGATGTTAAGCCTTCCACAAGTAAGGCTGAGTCCTCCAGGGCAGATAGATGTGTAGGAGTGCAGGACAGACGGGGACCCAGCAGTCAGGGGCAATAAGGTAGACACACACATAAGTCACTTTGGTACCTTTACTGAAGATGTTGCAGGCACTCCCGGAGCACTATAGGGTGAAGGGTGCACAACCAGATTCCTCCACTGAGTAGGTGTGTGGCCTCCTGTTCTCTGCCTTTTTGCAATGAAGTCTTGGCCTGCGTGTAGCTGGGCCTAGCTTAGTCTCCGTCTTGTACCTGGCTGACCTTGTGGTTGGACCTTCTCTCTGAAAGGACAGGGTCTTTTATGGCTGATCAGGCCAGACTTCGTCCTCCTGATCCTGCTACGTATCAGCTCTGTGGTACTCCTGGGACTTGTAGTCCTCCAGGAACTCCGGTGTTCTCCTAATGGGTCGTAGAGATCCCTATAGGCTCGGACTCCGGTGTCCGGTAATACTTGCTGAGATGAGCTATAGGGGCTCCTCTGTCTCATTAACTTTCCACTCGCCTTCGGCCTACCCGGATCCTCACACGATCACACACTGGCAGTTGGTGGGCTGCCTCTTTACCGCTCTCTAAGCGTCGGCACACTTTCTCACTGAGCTGCACTCCTAGATTCAGCTCTGACTAGGCTGGAGTGGTTTCTGTTCCACTCCTTACTAGACTCCACTCGCTCTTGAACTGAATAGCTCTGCAGCCTCTCTAATCTCAGCTCTGCACTTCACCTTACTGCAGACTGACTGAGCTCTCTGAGGAGACTGAACTCTCTGAAGTGACTGCACTGAACTGAGCTGAAACTTCCTAAGTTCAGCTTCTTTTATATGTCTAAAACAGCTCCCTCTGATGGTCTTTGGGATAAGTGAATGTGTGTGAAGGTGCATAATGACCTCTAGTGGTATATTCTTTCAGTGCACCCTTCTGGAAGATATGGATTCAGTCGCAGCTGGGCTCCACATTCCCCCTAGTAGAACTCAGCACTCCGGGGCTGTAATACAAAAACAAAGAACAATAAACATTGTATAAATAACTCTTCCTTTACAGGAGGTAAGGCACTCTTGAACTGTTGCATAACGGTAAATGAACAACTATATACATTAGCACAACAATGAGGAAATGAGCAACCATAAAAGTCCCAGTCTATTTTGGAAAAGGATGCTCAAAAGGGGTAGAGAAAACAATCAAAAATAATGTCCATTCCACTTGTTTCAATTTTAAAAGGAAAACAGATTAATAAATAACGGTATAATAAAGCATATTATAAGCAAAAATATATACATTTATGTACAGTGACTCTAGACAATTATTTACATTTGCCAGGGGTTGAACTAATCTCTATACCTAGCAGGGATGTGTCCTTTTGTGCTACGTTCTGACCTGCGTGGTGCAGTGACCTGTGAGGTAGCAGTTTCCCTGTTTGTTCTGCGTGAAAGTGAATTATAGAATTGCCTTAACCTCTCTACAGGACTGGCAAGCACACTGTGAGCTGGGCGAACCGGCTCGACTTCTGCAGGGGATCCTTCTTCCTGAGGTTCAGCTTCTTGGAATTCCGCTTCTTGGGGTCCTGCTGGAGCAGGTTCCTCTGGAACTGACTCTACTGCAACAACCGGTGCAACTGGATGTAGAGGTTCTCCTTGTGGTTGATGGAATTGAAGCACTGGAATGATTACGGCTTCTTTAAAAATGCGAGGCCAATCCGCGGGGAAATCTCCTAAGTCTGTATGTATGACTGATTCATCACACTCTTCCTGATTGACAACAGGTTCTTCCTGAAGCTTTAACGGATCTGGACACAACTTTAGGTGATCTCTGGATACAGTTGCAGTCGTTCTTCCTCCATCCTTGCTAATTATGCACGTTTTCTTGTTGTCAAACCTTGAATTCTGTACGATGTAGGGCTCTCTTTCCCATTGATCGTCGAGTTTGTGTATCCTCCTCTTTCTTTTCAGCACGATTTCACCAGGTGCGAAAGGTTCAGCTGGCGCACTTTTATTATAGCGATCTTCTTGTTTGTCCCTTACTCGATTGAGACTATCTTCAACGCAGGCCTGTACTTTTCTGTACTGTTCCTGTCTGTTTGTGTCCCAGTCTTCAGTAGTCACATCTGCTTCTGGTTCTACAACACCAAGCTCCAGATCCATGGGCAGCTTTCCTGGTCTTGCCCGCATGAGGTAGGCTGGGGTGCAATTTATTGGAACTCACAGGTATGTGACTGTACAGATCTACCAGGTCAGGTAGTAGGTCTGGCCACCGATTTCTCTCCTCGAGTGGTACAGTCTTCAGCAGGTCAATGACAATGTGATTCATCTTCTCACAGAGACCATTAGTTTGGGGGTGGTACGGAGTGGTTCTTATCTTCTTACACCCGTACAAGTGACAGAACTCTTTGAACAATTCGGCCTTGAAGGCTGGGCCTTGGTCAGTTAGCACCTGCTCAGGATATCCGTGTGGTCTGCAGAAATACGCTTGGAACGTTTTTGCTGCTGTCTCTGCCGTCAGATCTTTGACAGGGGCGACCACCAGGAACCTGGAGTAGTGATCCACCATAGTCAGGGCATAGGAGTATCCTGACCGGCTGGGTGACAACTTGACATGGTCCAAGGCCACGATCTCCAAGGGATGAGTCGTCTTGATGGGTTGCAGGGGTGCCTTCTGACTGCTGTAGTCCTTTCTTCTGAGGCCACAGGGTCCACAGTTCTGGCACCACCTCTCAAGGAGCTGCGCATTCCCACCCAGTAGAAACGACACTTTAACAGGGTCTCCAGCTTCTTCCAGCCAAAGTGTCCCGCTTGATCGTGGTAGGCTTCCAACACCATCTGAATGTCTGCTCTGGGGACTACTATCTGCCATACCATCTCATGGGTCCTTGGGTTGATGTACCTCCGGCACAGATTCTCACGGTAGATAAACAACCGGCTTCTCTCATTCCACAGCTGCTTTGCTTGCGGAGACGCATCCTTCTCCAAGGAGGAACCTTCCTGAGTTATCAGCTCCTTGATACGGCTGACAACTAGGGTTGAGCATTCCGATACTGCAAATATCGGGTATCGGCCGATATTGGCTGTATCGGAATTCCGATTCCGAGTACCGATATTTTCGTCATATCGGATACCGGAATCGGAATTGTCACTGTCACTGTCAGTGTCCGTCGGTCGGGTCTGTCAGGAGTCAGCGGCACTTACCCGGCAGAAGATCTCCGGCGGTCACATCCCGGACTGCTTAATGGCCGCCATCCTCTTCTCCCCGGCGGTCACATGCAGTTTCTCGCGATAACTGCAGTGACTGCTGGGTAATCGCGGCCGTAAAGCAGTCCGATGACGTCACCGCCGGGGAAGCTGGTAAGCAGCTGTGCTGCGCCGGGATGTCAGGCTCTGCCTGTCATTCCGATGTAGCAGAGCTGGATCGTCGTGGGACTGTCGTTACTATGGACTGCGTCGGACAGGTGGTATACTGTTGGTTTGTTTTTTTTATTTTTTTTACAGGAGATCGATGGCGTCGCAGGAATGAGAGAGTAATAAAAAAAAAATGAAAACTGTGTTGTCTCTTTTATTTCATTAAAATACTTTTTTCTTGCTGTGTCTTTTTTTTTACACATTTAAAAACTTTGGGATTAATAATGGATCGGTGTCTTATTGACGCCTCTCCATTATTAACCGGGCTTATTGTCACCGTGCAATCAACGGTGACATTAACCCCTTATTACCTCGCTTGCCACCGCTACAGGGCAAGTGGGAAGAGCCGGGTAAAGTGCCACAATTGGCACATCTTTTGATGCGCCAAATGTGGGGCTGCTGTAGCCTGGTATTATCAGGCTGTTGAGGGCCAAAATCCATGGGCCTTGACAGTCTTTTAATACCAGGCCGCAGCAGTCTGCATTTTACTTGGCTGGTTAACAAAAATAGGGGGACCCCTACGCCGTTTTTTTTTCGAGGGGATCCCCTATTTTTGTTAACCAGCCAAGCTAAGCAGACTGCTGTGGCCTGGTATTATCAGGCTTGCAAGGTCCATGGATATTGGATCCTTACCAGCCTGAAAAACCAGGCCTCAGCGGTCTGCTTCATCTGGCTGGTTAACAAAAATAGGGGGGACCCCACGCCAATTTTTTTCGAGGGGATCCCCTATTTTTGTTAATCAGCCAAGATATGCAGACTGCTGTGGCCTGGTATTATCAGGCTGGCAAGGTCCATGGATCTTGGCTCCTTAACAGCCTGAAAATCCAGGCCTCAGCGGTCTGCTTCATCTGGCTGGTTAACAAAAATAGGGGGACCCCACGCCATTTTTTTTCGAAGGGAACCCCTATTTTTGTTAATCAGTTCCCTCTGACGTCACTGATGGTGTCCCTGGCTGACCTGAAGTGAAAGTGGAAAGCAATCAATTAAGCTTTCCACTTCCTCTCCTGTCAGCCAGGAGAGGAGCTCATTCATTTGGGGGTTTACTGTGAGGCTGCAGCATTAGCTGCGGTCCCTGCAGTAAACATTAACCCTTTCTGAAGGATTACACCGTGGGACCTGACTGTGCATCGGATTGGTAAGAATAATTTTGCTTTATTATTTTATTTTTATTACAGGAAATGGTTTTAGCAGGTAAATAAAATATGGTCAAAAACTGTGTGATTATTTCATTAAACTTCTTTTTTATTAAAGTGTGTGTTTGATTTTTCTTTCATACAATAGGATTAATAATTGATAGTTGTCTAATTGACAGCTCTCAATTATTAACCTGGCTTAAAGTGACCTTTCAATTGCAAGGTCATTTTAACCCCTTATTAACCCATTCGCCACCGCTACAGGGCAATGGGAATAGACGGGCAAAGTGCCAGAAAGGGCAAATCTAATTAGAGATTTGCCCTTTCTGGGGTGTCTGGGGGCAGATGTTAAGTAGCCGGGGGGGGGCCAAAAAAAATGGTCCCTCTCTGGGCTATTATTATCTGCCCCCACTCACTGGCTTTGTCTGTCTGGTTGCGAAAATAGGGCGGGAGCCCACGCATTTTTTTTCAGCAATTTTACACCTCATATATATATATACATGTCATTGAATTTGTGACACATATATATATATATTTATATTTATAGTTCATACACTTCTACATAGTATAATAGCCGCTAATTCAATTGCCGGCTTTTGTGAAAATGCAGAACCCGACATGAAATGACACTTGGTGTACATAGGGTTAACCATGTCTTTTCATGTAGTTTGATATCTGATTTGCACAAACAATTACATGAGTGTAAGTGTGCAAAATTTCACACCTGTAGGGGTTAATTAAAGGTGTAAATTCGTAGCAAAAAAGTCAGTTTTTTTTTACAACGAATTTACACCTTTAATTAACCCCTACAGGTGTGAAATTTTGCACACATAGACTGATGTAATTGTTTGTGCAAATCAGATAGCAAAGGACATGAAAAGACATGGTTAACCCTATGTACACCAAGTGTCATTTCATGTCGGGTGCTTCTGTCTTTTCACAGAAGCCGGCTTTACCCGGCAATTGAATCAGAGGATATTTTGCTATGTAGAAGTGTATAAACTATACATATATGTATATATATATGTCACAATGACATGTATATATATATATATATGTATTCTATGTGTGTATATTTAGTGTTTACAAGGAAAGAAAGAGGTTTTTTTAGTTACGATATTTTGTTCCCATAGACTTACATGGGACTTCCGGTATCGGTATCGGGTATCGCCGATATTTTAATGGTATCGGCGATACCATTCCGATTCCGATACTTTTGGATATCGGAAAGTATCGCTCAACTCTACTGACAACTGGATCGCTGTTATGATTTGGTAGCTGAGGAGAGCAGGCAAAAAAGGAAATACACCAGAGCAGTTGGAAACTATGAGATTGCAGTACCCTGACTAACCACCACAACTAGAGGCAGCCGTGGAGCGTTCCTACGTTGGTCCTAGACGCCTCGTCACAGCCTGAGAAACTAACTACACCTAAAGATAGAAAGAGGAAAGCTATCTGCCCCGGAGCAGATCCCCAAAGAACATAGAAAGCCCCCAAACATGTAATGGCGGTTAGACAAGAAGAAATACTGACTGACTGACAGAAAATAGTATGAGCAAACGTTGGGGTCCAAACTTACTAAATAGAAAAGGATAGGAAGGGCACTTACTGCAATCCCAAAAAACCCTGAAAAGCACCAACTCTACTAATTTCAAAAACACCTGAGATCACACGACCTCTACCACCTAAATTAGTTCTCTGGTATAACCAAAAACAAAACAACAGCCACTGAAAAAACTGGAAAAAGCAAATGTACAAACATCAGTGGCTGAACTGAACTGAGAGGCAAAAGCCCCCAGAGGGGACCCTGAAGGCCCCCACAGAAGTGCAGGACAAAATGCAAAAATCAAGCACAAAAACAAAAAGAAGAAAATGTCTTATCTGTTAGCAGGAGATTCAGACACGACACAGCAGGCTACCAAGGAAACAGGAATCAAGGATTGAGACCAGAACAATTGATCACCGGCAACCCTGATGGGAAGGTGACTCCCTTATATAAGACCAGTCAGTAACACCTGATTCCCAATCCTCACAATCTTCACTGGACAGTCCAGTACCGTTTGTAACCACCAGAGGGAGCTTCTGCTCAGAACTCATTTCCAGCCTATTCACAACAGTACCCCCCCCTTGAGGAGGGTTCACCGAACCCTCATTTGAGCAACCAGGTCGGTCAGGATGAGTTCTATGATACGCACGGATGAGTCTCCTAGCATGGATGTCCGAAGCAAACACCCAAGAATTGTCTTCCTGACCATAACCTCTCCATTTAACCAAATACTGGAGTTTCCGTCTAGAAAAACGAGAATTCAATATTTTCTCAACCACATACTCCAGATTGCCCTCAACCAAAACAGGGTCAGGAGGCACAGTAGTAGGAACCACTGGCTCAACAAACCTCCTCAACAAGGACTTGTGGAACACGTTATGGATCTTAAATGTCCCTGGAAGAAGCAAACGAAAAGAAACAGGGTTAAGAATCTCCATGATCTTATAAGGTCCAATGAACCTAGGCTTAAATTTAGGAGATGCCACTCTCATAGGAATATTTCTTGAGGACAACCAGACCAAGTCCCCCACTTTAAACGGAGGACCATCAGTCCTATGCCGGTTAGCAAACCGCTGGGCCCTCTCCTGAGAGAGGGACAACCTCTCCACTACCTGGTCCCAAATCTGTTGCATACGCTCCACAACAGAGTCAACACCCGGGCAGAGAGAAGCCTCCGTCTGTCCAGAAGAAAATCGAGGGTGAAACCCAGAATTACAGAAAAATGGAGACATCAAAGTGGCAGAGCTAGCCCTATTATTAAGAGCAAACTCAGCCAAAGGCAAAAAAGAGACCCAGTCATCCTGATCAGCAGACACAAAGCATCTTAGATAAGTCTCCAATGTCTGGTTTGTTCTCTCAGTTTGACCATTGGTCTGAGAATGAAACGCCGAGGAGAAAGACAATTGAACACCAATTTTAGAACAAAAGGTCCTCCAAAATCTGGAAACAAACTGGACTCCTCTGTCAGACACAATGTTCTCAGGAATGCCGTGTAAACGAACCACGTGCTGAAGGAACAAAGGCACCAATTCAGAGGAGGAAGGCAACTTAGGTAATGGCACAAGATGTATCATCTTGGAAAACCTATCGCAAATCACCCAGATGACGGTCATTCTCTGAGAAACAGGGAGGTCGGAAATGAAATCCATAGAGGTATGGGTCCATGGTCTCTTGGGCACCGGTAATGGCATCAACAAACCACTAGAACGAGAGCAAGGCTTGGAGCGAGAGCAAGTCCCGCAGGACTGCACAAACTCCCTGACATCACGAGAAAAGGTAGACCACCAAAAGGACCGACCAACCAAGTCCCTGGTGCCAAAAATTCCGGGATGACCGGCCAACGCGGAACAATGAATCTCAGACATTACACTCTTTTTCCACTGGTCCGGGACAAACAATTTCCCAACAGGGCAGCGTTCGGGCTTATCCTCCTGGCACCCCTCCAGAGCCAGTCTCAAATTGGGCGAGATGGCGGAAAGAACTACACCCTCTTTCAAAATAACAGAAGGATCAGATAACTCAGGAGAGTCCGCCAGGAAACTCCTCGAGGGGCATCCGCCTTAACATTTTTAGTGCCAGGAAGAAATGAAACCACAAAATTAAAACGTGTGAAAAACAAGGCCCACCTGGCCTGTCTAGGATTAAGTCGCTTGGCAGATTCCAGATAAACTAGATTCTTATGGTCCGTAAGGACCACCACCTGATGTTTGGCTCCCTCCAGCCAATGTCTCCACTCTCAAAAGCCCACTTCATGGCTAATAACTCCCGATTACCCACGTCATAATTACGTTCAGTGGGAGAAAATTTTCGAGAGAAAAAGGCACAAGGGTTACTTTTAGAGGTCTCTGGATCTCTTTGGGACAAATTGGCACCTGCCCCAATTTCAGAGGCATCAACCTCCACCTGAAATGGTAGAGAAACATCAGGCTGCCGTAGAACAGGAGCAGAAGTGAATCTCTGCTTAAGTTCCTGAAATGCAGAGACTGCCTCAGGAGGCCAATTCACCACATCAGAACCTTCTTGGTCAAA
>JARQOD010000002.1:299798831-299954402 GCA_033576555.1 Oophaga sylvatica
CCAAAATTTTTTCTAAACTAGATCTTCGTGGGGCCTATAACTTAGTCCGTATTAGACCTGGGGATGAATGGAAGACTGCATTCAGGTCACGCTATGGACACTTTGAATATCTAGTTATGCCTTTTGGTCTGAGTACCGCCCCAGCCACTTTCCAACACTTGGTGAATGACATCTTCAGGGATCTCCTAGATACATTCGTGGTAATTTATTTGGATGATATTCTAATTTTTTCTAACTCCACAGAGGAACATCATGGACATGTGAGAATGGTCTTGGAACGTCTAAGACAAAATCATCTTTACATCAAACTTGAAAAGTGTGAATTCCATAGGACCGAAATTCAATTTCTGGGGTATGTACTGTCTACACAAGGAATTAGTATGGATGGAAGCAAAACCCAAGCCATCAAGGATTGGCCAAGTCCTAGAAATGTGAAGGAGGTACAGCGCTTCATCGGGTTTGCCAACTTCTATAGACGTTTCATTAGAAATTTCTCTGAGGTAGTGTCACCTATCACTCAACTTACCCGGAAAGAGTCTAAGTTTTCCTGGACTCCCCAAGCCCAGGAAGCATTTTCCCGTCTAAAAGATAAATTTACCACTGCACCTATCCTAGTACATGCCAACCCCGAGCTTGCCTTCATAATAGAGGTGGATGCTTCAGACTGTGCCGTTGGAGCTATACTCTCTCAGAGAACAGGTGAGAAGAATGTCTTGCATCCCTGTGCCTTCTTTTCCCAGCAGTTGTCTTCGGCTGAGAGGAACTACGATGTGGGCAATAGAGAGTTGTTGGCCATTATTGCCGCCTTCAAAGAATGGAGACACTTCTCCTTCTTCAGGGAGCTGCACAGCAAATAGTCGTCCTGACAGACCATCGTAACCTTGAGTTTATCAGGTCGGCTAAGTGCCTGACTCCTCGCCAGGCTCGCTGGAATCTTTTCTTAAACCAATTTAATTTTATCATCTCTTATAGACCAGGATCGCGCAATGGAAAGGCTGATGCACTCTCTAGGATTTACTCAGCAGAGACACGTCCAATTACTCCTCCTAAGACTATTCTTCCTGACTCTAGATTCCTAGGAGTAATTCATAATCAAGACCTACTTAAGGACATCAAGGAAGCATACCATGCGGATTCCTTTTTGGCACAACCCCCAAGGGACGTAAGTCTTGTCTTTAAGAATGGTGTGTGGATTCAGGGACAACGTCTGTATATTCCTGAAACAGTCAGATTAAGAGTATTGCAACTCATTCACGATTCCAAGATAGCTGGGCATAGAGGAATTCTAAAGACACAGGAATTGCTTTCTCGTTTCTTTTGGTGGCCCACTTGCAGGAAGGATGTTTTGAATTATGTCACTTCATGTGAGGTCTGTGCAAGATGCAAAACACCTCGCTCCTCACCAACTGGTCTGTTACAGCCTCTTCCCACCCCGTCCCGCCCGTGGGGATCCATTTCTATGGACTTCATTGTGGAGTTACCAACCTCTCAGGGGAAGAACACCATTCTAGTGGTGGTTGACCGTCTAACAAAGGCAGCTCATTTTATCCCTTGTGTCGGCTTACCCACTGCAAAACAGACATCAGATTTGATGATTAAAGATGTGTTTCGCTTACATGGAGTACCGGATGAGGTTATTTCGGATCGAGGGGTGCAATTCACTTCTAGGTTTTGGCAAAATTTCTGTGCAGCATTGGACATTAAAGTAAACCTTTCTTCTGCTTTTCATCCCCAGACTAATGGACAGACCGAACGAACCAATCAAACCCTGGAGCAGTATCTCCGCTGCTTTATCTGCCACCTACAGGATGATTGGGTGGATCTACTTCCATTAGCTGAGTTCTCGTATAACAACTCTCAGAGTGCCTCCACTAAACAGTCTCCTTTTTACTCTAATCTAGGTTATCATCCTAACATTCTACCACGATTTCCCATAGAAACGCCTTTACCAGCAGTGGCTGAAAGAATCACGTCTTTACAGAAGAATATGGATCTTCTAAAGGAAAATCTGGAATCGGCTCAAGAAAGGTACAAGAAAGCAGCAGATAAATTTCGTAAACCTGCACCAGCTTTCAAGGTAGGAGACTTGGTCTGGCTGTCAACCAGAAATCTTAAGTTAAGGATTCCATCGTCTAAGTTGGGACATAAGTACATTGGACCCTATAAAATCAGTAAAATTATAAGTGCCGTTGCTTGTCTTCTTCAACTGCCCAGAACTATGAGAATCCACCCTGTCTTTCATGTATCCCTACTAAAGGCTGCGACACCCAATACGTTTCCTGGACGTTCCTCTCCTTGCCCTGACCCAGTGCTAGTCGATGGTCAGGAAGAATTTGTGGTGGAAAGGATTTTAGATTCCAGGTTGTATAGAAATCAGTTACAATATCTGATTAAATGGCAGGGCTACCCAGTGGAGGACAACTCATGGGAACCGGTCAATAACGTTAATGCTCCTCGCTTGCTCCGTCAGTTTCATCAGAGGTACCCACACAAGCCTGGTCTGAGGTCATCCGGAGGTTGTCCTTAAGGGGGGAGTAATGTAAGGTTCTATGTATATATTCCTGAAACTCAGTTTGTTCGTCAGCCATTTTACTTTCTGTCTTGCTGCAGCTATCTTGCCCTCAGTCAAAATGGAGTTTCCAGCTTGCATGTTCCCGCCTTGATTCTCTCCTTTGCTTCTTAAGCAGCCACAGCTGAGCAATCAGTGCTTCAGAATCTAGCCTGCAGTGAACCTGTGACTTGACTCCTGTAAGCCTTGGACCTTGTACTCCAGCTATTCCTACTGAGGAACTCTGAAGCACTTGTGGACTCTGAACCCTGCTGTTTGAAAGACCCACGTTTGCATGGACTTACGGTAACAGAGAAGAAGATCCTGAATCTGTATTGGAGAGTGATTGCTGAGCTTGGATTACTCTGGCCTGCTGTGTCTCCTGTTTCTGTGTCTGCAAACTGTGGACTATTTCTGCCAACTTGTATGAAGTAATACAGGACTTTTCTATATCAAACCTGTGTCTCATGTATTTTCATCGCACCCAAGCACAAGACGCTATATGAACTGTACTACATACATTACAACATTCTACATTACTCTTTGTTGTTTTCCTTCATGTACAATTAACCAGCAAGGCAAGAATGTTTTTTTTTAATTCCGATATTTTGTTCCCATAGACTTACATTGGATTTCCGGTATCGGTATCTGGTATCGCCGATACTTTTTGGGTATCGACGATACCAATTCCGATCCGATACTTATTGGTATCGGAAAGTATCGCTCAACTCTAGTTATAAGGCTTAAAAGTTGACCAGCGATTTTCTCATTTTTACAAAAAATCATTTTTTTAAGGACCACATCACATTTAAAGTCACTTTGAGGGGTGTAAATGACAGAAAATACCCAGAAGTGACACCATTCTAAAAACTGCTTCCCTCATGGTACTCAAAACCACATTCATGAAGTTTATTAACCCTTTACGTGCTTCACAGGAACTGAAGCAATGTGGAAGGAAAAAAATCAACATTTCACTTTTTTTTAGAAACATTTTACTTCTGAAGAAAAAACAAATTTTAATCCCTCAGGACCCTACACAAAAAAGAAAAGCAAAAACTTGGATCCTAAAATGTAACTTTTAATAGATAAAGTTAAAAATTGTTCAAAAAAGGACAACAATTAATTTAAAATATATAGCCAAATATGTGCCTAGTCGGCCCTACAGAGTAACTACAATGAGCCCTGCCTAGCAGTGGAGGTTGGCACCCTACTTTTCTGCGGTTGGTGCCCCCACTCCTCGGCGGCTCACCGTGTAAACCCTAGCACTCCCTGCAATGCGGAAATACTAAAGAACCCTAGGTGCTCCCTATAGAAATGACCCTGCATGGCAGTAGAGGTTTCTGCGGTTGGCGCCCCCACTCCTCGGCGGCTAACCCTAGGGTCCCTGGTTGTCCCTATAATAGAGACAATAAAGAAGTTGTCCTAACACACCCAAATAACCATCACCAAGAGAAAATATTGTTTATCAAATATCTATAATTAATAATAATAAATATACAAATGGGTGTGAAAAATTTTTTTTTGTCCTAAATAATAATGGGATCCCAATATAGATGCTGAAGCCAAGGTCAATAGTATGGAGCTCAAATTGATGTATTTGCTCCAATATATATTGTGTACAGATGAATGAATCACTTGATGATCAATAAATCAAATGCTCTATATCATATAATGATGTAGCTCTATAAATGCAGCTTATATATTAGCTTACTCAAAAAAGGAAGAAAATTCTTCACTGAATACAAAGAGCTCATAAACATCCATCTACCCAGGCTTAATATAAACAAAAAAATAAGGAAACAATCACCTAGTATTAAATAAATAAAGTGCACTATGCAATGAAATAACTAAATGATCTTTAGCGAATATAATAACAAGAAAAGTCACACACTGCGAATAATATCATCCAGAATATGTATAGATCATATAAAGTGCATGTGCAATCTCAAAGAGGAGGTATACTCATCTGAGAGTGGCGATGTTTCAGTCCAAGGGATCCCAAATGGCCATAGTCAGGCACTTAAAGCAACAAAATCATCGCAATGCCCGACACGTTTCCCCCCCATAGGGATAACGGGGTTCATCAGGGTAAGATGACCACTGCATATAGTAAAGAGTGCCAACCTCCACTGCTAGGCAGGGCTCATTGTAGTTACTCTGTAGGGCCTATTAGGCACATATTTGGCTATATATTTTAAATTAATTGTCCTTTTTTGAACAATTTTTAACTTTATCTATTAAAAGTTACATTTTAGGATCCGAGTTTTTGCTTTTTGGTTTTCTATTTTACTTCAGAACCATTTTTTTTATTTTCTGTTAAGTGTAAAAAAAGAAAATGAATCACAAAATTTGTTGTGAAATTTCTACTGAATGCTCCGATACCCCATATGTGGGGGTAAACCACTGTTTGGGCGCACGGCAGAGCTTGGAAGGAAGGAGCGCCGTTTGACTTTTTCAATGCAGAATTGGCTGGAATTGATATCGTACGCCATATTGTGTTTGCAGAGCCCCTGATGTGCCTAAACAGTGGAAAACCCCCACAAGTGACACCATTTTGGAAATTAGACCCCTTAAGGAACTTATCTAGATGTGTGGTGAGCACTTTGAACCCCTAAGTGCTTCACAGAAATTTATAACAGAGCCGTGAAAATAAAACATTTTTTCCACAAAAATGATATTTTTGCCCCCAAATTTTATTTTCACAAAGGTAACAGGAGATATTAGATCCCCAAATTTTTTGTGCAATTTGTCCTGAGTATGCCAATACCCCATATGTGGGGGTAAACCACTGTTTGGGCTGAGCTCGGAAGGGAAGGAGCTCCATTTGATTTTTTTCAATGCAGAATTGGCGGGAATAGAAATCGGACGCCATGTCGTGTTTGGAGAGCCCCTGATGTACCTAAACAGTGGAAACCCCCCACAAGTGACACCATTTTGGAAACTAGACCCCTTAAGGAACATATCTAGATGTGTGGTGAGCACTTAGAACCCCCAAGTGCTTCACAGAAGTTTATAATGCAGAGCAGTGAAAATAAAAAATATTTTTTTCCACAATAATAATCTTTTCACCCCCAAATTTTTACTTTCACAAGGGTACCAGGAGAAATTTCACCTCAAAAGTTGTCCAGTTTTTCCTGAGTACACTGATACCCAATATGTGGGGGGAAACCACTGTTTGGGCTCACGTCGGGGCTCGGAAGGGAAGTAGTGACGTTTTGAAATGCAGACTTTGATGGAATGGTCTGCGGGCATCATGTTGCGTTTGCAGAGCCCCTGATGTGCCTAAACAGTAGAAACCCCCCACTGTTATGATTTGGTAGCTGAGGAGTGCAGGGAAAAAAAGGCAATACACCAGAGCAGTTGGAAACTATGAGATTGCAGTACCCTGACTAACCACCACAACTAGAGGCAGCCGTGGAGCGTTCCTACGTTGGTCCTAGACGCCTCGTCACAGCCTGAGAAACTAACTACACCTAAAGATAGATATAGGAAAGCTATCTGCCCCGGAGCAGAACCCCAAAGACAATAGAAAGCCCCCAAACATGTAATGGCGGTTAGACAAGATGAAATACTGACACAGAAAGAAAATAGTTTGGGCCCCAGCGTTTGCTCATACTAACTAAATAGAAAAGGACAGGAAGGGTACTTACTGCAATCCCAGAAAACCCTGAAAAGCACCAACACCACTAATTTCAAAAACACCTGAGATCACACGACCTCTACCACCTAAATTAGTTCTCTGGTGTAACAAAATCAAAACAGCAGCCACTGAAAAAACTGGAAAAAGCAAAAGTACATACATAAGTGGCTGAACTAAACTGAGAGGGCAAAAGCCCCCGGAGGGGACCCTGAAGGCCCCCACAGAAGTGCAGGACAAAAATGCAAAAATATAGCACAAAAACAAAAAGAAGAAAATGTCTTATCTGTTAGCAGGAGATGCAGACACGACACAGCAGGCTACAAGGGAAACAGGAATGAAGGATTCAGACCAGAACAATTGATCACCGGCAACCCTGATGGGAAGGTGACTCCCTTATATAAGACCAGTCAGTAACACCTGATTCCCAGTCCTCACAATCTTCACTGGACAGACCAGCACCGCTTGTAACCACCAGAGGAAGCCTCTGCTCAGAACTCATCTCAAACCCATTCACAACAGTACCCCCCCCTTGAGGAGGGGTCACCGAACCCTCACCTGAGCAACCAGGCCGGTCAGGATGAGTTCTATGATACGCACGGATAAGTCTCCTAGCATGGATGTCCGAAGCAAACACCCAAGAATTGTCTTCCTGACCATAACCTCTCCATTTAACCAAATACTGGAGTTTCCGTCTAGAAAAACGAGAATCTAATATTTTCTCAACCACATACTCCAGATTGCCCTCAACCAAAACAGGGTCAGGAGGCACAGCAGCAGGAACCACTGGCTCAACAAATCTCTTCAACAAGGACTTGTGGAACACGTTATGGATCTTAAATGTCCCTGGAAGAAGCAAACGAAAAGAAACAGGATTAATAATCTCCATGATCTTATAAGGTCCAATGAACCTAGGCTTAAATTTAGGAGATGCCACTCTCATAGGAATATTCTTTGAGGACAACCAGACCAAGTCCCCCACTCCAAACCGAGGACCATCAGTCCCATGCCGGTTAGCAAACCGCTGGGCCCCCTCCCGAGAGAGGGACAACATCTCCACCACCTGGTCCCAAATCTGTCGCATACGCTCCACAACAGAGTCAACACCTGGACAGACAGAAGCCTCCGTCTGTCCTGAAGAAAATCGAGGGTGAAACCCAGAATTACAGAAAAACGGAGACATCAAAGTGGCAGAGCTAGCCCTATTATTAAGAGCAAACTCAGCCAAAGGCAAAAAAGAGACCCAGTCATCCTGATCAGCAGACACAAAGCATCTTAGATAAGTCTCCAATGTCTGGTTTGTTCTCTCAGTTTGACCATTGGTCTGAGGATGAAATGCCAAGGAGAAAGACAATTGAACACCCAGTTTAGAACAAAAAGTCCTCCAAAATCTGGAAACAAACTGGACTCCTCTGTCAGACACAATGTTCTCAGGAATGCCGTGTAAACGAACCACGTGCTGAAGGAACAACGGCACCAATTCAGAGGAGGAAGGCAACTTAGGTAATGGCACAAGATGTATCATTTTGGAAAACCTATCACAAATTACCCAGATGGTGGTCATTCTCTGAGAAACAGGAAGGTCGGAAATGAATTCCATAGAGATATGGGTCCATGGTCTCTTGGGCACAGGCAATGGCATCAACAAACCACTAGAGCGAGAGCAAGGCTTGGAGCGAGAGCAAGTCCCGCAGGACTGCACAAATTCCCTGACATCACGAGACAAGGTAGGCCACCAAAAGGACCGACTAACCAAGTCTCTGGTACCAAAAATTCCGGATGCCCAGCCAATGCGGAACAATGAATCTCAGACATCACACTCTTTTTCCACTGATCCGGGACAAACAATTTTCCAACCGGGCAGCGCTCGGGCCTATCCTCCTGACACCCCTCCAGAGCAAGTCTCAAATTGGGCGAGATGGCAGAAAGAACTACACCCTCTTTCAAAATAACAGAAGGATCAGATAACTCAGGAGAGTCCGCAAGGAAGCTCCTCGAGAGGGCATCCGCCTTAACATTCTTAGTGCCAGGAAGAAAGGAAACCACAAAATTAAAACGTGTGAAAAGCAAGGCCACCTGGCCTGTCTAGGATTGAGTCGCTTGGCAGATTCCAGATAGACCAGATTCTTATGGTCCGTAAGGACCACCACCTGATGTTTGGCTCCCTCCAGCCAATGTCTCCACTCTTCAAAAGCCCACTTCATGGCCAATAACTCCCGATTACCCACGTCATAATTACGTTCAGTAGGAGAAAATTTTTGAGAGAAAAAGGCACAAGGGTTACTTTTAGAGGTCTCTGGATCTTTTTGGGACAAAACGGCACCTGCCCCAATTTCAGAGGCATCAACCTCCACCTGAAATGGCAGAGAAACATCAGGCTGCCGTAGAACAGGAGCAGAAGTGAATCTCTGCTTAAGTTCCTGAAATGCAGAGAATGCCTCAGGAGGCCAATTCACCACATCAGAACCCTTTCTGGTCAAATCAGTTAATGGTTTAACAATAACCGAGAAATTACCAATAAATTTACGATAAAAATTGGCAAAACCCAAAAATCTCTGAAGAGCCTTTAATGAAGTAGGTTGGACCCAATCACAGATGGCCTGAACCTTGACCGGGTCCATTTCAATAACAGATGGGGACAAAATCCCAGAAATGAGATCCTCTGTACGCCAAAAAGACACTTTGATCCCTTCACATACAGAGCATTCTCTCTCAAAATCTGGAATACAGTTCGAACATGTTTCACATGAGAGTCCCAGTCATTAGAAAAAATCAAGATATCATCCAAATAAACAATCAGAAATTTGTCCATAAAATCCCTGAAAATGTCATTCATGAAGGACTGGAAGACGGAAGGAGCATTAGTGAGCCCAAAGGGCATCACCAGGTACTCAAAATGCCCTTCAGGGGTATTGAATGCCGTCTTCCATTCATCCCCGTGCTTAATGCGAATAAGGTTATACGCCCCCCTGAGGTCAAGCTTGGTAAACCAAGTAGCGTTTTTCACCCTGGAAAACAGGTCAGAAATCAAGGGTAACGGGTATTGATATTTCACAGTAATATTGTTCAAGAGACGATAATCAATACACGGCCTCAATGAACCATCCTTTTTGGCCACAAAGAAAAAACCGGCACCTAAGGTTGAAGAGGATGGTCTGATATGACCCTTCTCCAATGATTCCTTGATATAAGACCGCATAGCGTCATGTTCAGGTACAGACAAGTTAAAAAGGCGACCCTTAGGGAATTTACTACCCGGCACTAATTCAATAGCGCAGTCATAGCTCCTATGGGGAGGCAAGGATGCAGATTTACTTTCGCTAAACAATCAGAAAAATCAATCAAAAAGTCAGGAACATCCTGAGCCTGGGGGAGGCAGAAAAAACAGGAGTGTTGGTATTAACACATTGGCAGCCCCAACTGGTTACAGACACAGATTTCCAATCCAAAACAGGATTATGAGACTGCAACCAAGGGAAACCCAGCACGATAAGGTCATGCAGATTATACAGAATCAAAAATTTGCAGCACTCCTGGTGATCAGGTTCAACCCTCATTATCACCTGAGTAGAAAACTGGGGTTTATTCTCAGCCAAAGGGGTAGAATCGATCCCCAGTAGGGGAATAGACTTCTGTAGGGGTATCAAGGGAAACCCACAACGTCTAGCAAAATCATAATCCATCAGGTTAATAGCTGCTCCAGAATCAACGAAAGCCTGAGCAGAAAATGAGGACAGAGAGCATATCAGAGTGACAGTTAATGAAAACTTAGTCTGAACACTACCCAAGACAACTGAGCGTGCAAAACGTCTTCCCCGCTTAGGGCAGACTGAAATAGCATGAGAGGCATCACCACAGTAGAAACATAACCCATTGCGCTTTCGAAACTCATGACGCTGTGCCCCAGACACCACTCTATCACACTGCATGGGTTCAGAAGCTGGTTCACAAGGCAACACTATTCCACGCATACTTCTCCGCTCACGCAAACGTCTGTCAATTTGAATCGCTAATGACATAGAATCATTGAGACCAGAGGGGACAGGGAATCCCACCATAACATCCTTTACATTATCTGACAGACCCTTCCGGAAAAGGGCTGCCAAAGCGTCGTCATTCCATTTGGTCAGGACTGCCCACCTACGGAATCTCTGACAGTATAACTCAGCGTCATCAAGCCCCTGATTTAATGCCAACAAGGCTTTTTCAGCTTGATCAGTGACATTAGGCTCATCGTACAATAACCCCAAAGCCTGAAAAAATGCATCAACATCACTCAAAACAGGATCCCCAGGTGTCAGGGAAAAAGCCCAATCCTGAGGATCGCCGCACAGGAGAGAGATGATAATTTGAACCTGCTGCGCTGCGTTCCCTGAGGACTTAGATTTTAAGGCAAAAAACAATTTACAATTATTTTTGAAATTCTGAAACTTAGCTCGATCCCCTAAAAACAAATCTGGCATGGGAATCCTAGGTTCCACAACAGGCAACCTAGCAAGATAGGTAGCAATACTCTGAACCTCAGTGGCAAGCTGATCCACACGGCCAGACAACTGTGCAAACTCCATTGAGAGAAAAGATCCTCCCCAGCACCCAGAGATACAGAGGGAAAGGAAAAAAAAATGCAACAAACAGAAAAATATCTCTGACAACTCTGACAACCTTTTTTTTTTTTTTTTGTCACAATATTTTTCCCTTCTGTGAGTACCACACAATTTTCAGTTTTGGCCGGTGATACTGTTATGATTTGGTAGCTGAGGAGTGCAGGTAAAAAAAGGCAATACACCAGAGCAGTTGGAAACTATGAGATTGCAGTACCCTGACTAACCACCACAACTAGAGGCAGCCGTGGAGCGTTCCTACGTTGGTCCTAGACGCCTCGTCACAGCCTGAGAAACTAACTACACCTAAAGATAGATATAGGAAAGCTATCTGCCCCGGAGCAGAACCCCAAAGACAATAGAAAGCCCCAAAACATGTAATGGCGGTTAGACAAGATGAAATACTGACACAGAAAGAAAATAGTATGAGCAAACGCTGGGGCCCAAACTAACTAAATAGAAAAGGACAGGAAGGGTACTTACTGCAATCCCAGAAAACCCTGAAAAGCACCAACACCACTAATTTCAAAAACAGCTGAGATCACACGACCTCTACCACCTAAATTAGTTCTCTGGTGTAACAAAATCAAAACAGCAGCCACTGAAAAAACTGGAAAAAGCAAAAGTACATACATAAGTGGCTGAACTAAACTGAGAGGGCAAAAGCCCCTGGAGGGGACCCTGAAGGCCCCCACAGAAGTGCAGGACAAAAATGCAAAAATATAGCACAAAAACAAAAAGAAGAAAATGTCTTATATGTTAGCAGGAGATGCAGACACGACACAGCAGGCTACAAGGGAAACAGGAATGAAGGATTCAGACCAGAACAATTGATCACCGGCAACCCTGATGGGAAGGTGACTCCCTTATATAAGACCAGTCAGTAACACCTGATTCCCAGTCCTCACAATCTTCACTGGACAGACCAGCACAGCTTGTAACCACCAGAGGAAGCCTCTGCTCAGAACTCATCTCAAACCCATTCACAACACCCCACAAGTGACCAGATTTTGGAAACAAGCTCCTTGGGGGGTCTAATCTAGATGTATGTTGAGCACTTTGAACCCCCAAGTGCTTCACAGAAGCTTATAACACAGAGCCGTGAAAATAAAAAATCATTTTTTTTTCACAAAAATGTTTTTTTAGCCCCCAATTTTTTTATTTTCCCAAGGGTAACAGGAGAAATTAG
Organism: Oophaga sylvatica; assembly: GCA_033576555.1. Lineage (NCBI taxonomy): Eukaryota > Metazoa > Chordata > Amphibia > Anura > Dendrobatidae > Oophaga > Oophaga sylvatica. The sequence goes on from JARQOD010000002.1 coordinate 299,810,807, forward strand.
ACGACGAAAGTTGTTGTGCAATTTGTCCTTAATACGCTGATACCCCAAAAGTGGGGGGAACCACTGTTTGGGCGCATGGCAGAGCTCGGAAGGGAAGGAGTGCCGTTTTGGAATGCAGACTTTGATGGAGTGCTCTGGGGGCATCATGTTGCATTTGCAGAGCCCCTGATGTGCCTAAAAAGTGGAAACCTCCCACAAGTGACTTTAATTTGGAAACTAGACCCCCAAATGAGCTTATCTAGATGTGTGGTGAGCACTTTGAACCCCAAGTGCTTCACAGTTTATAACGCAGAGCTGTGAAAATAAAAAATATTTTTTTTTCCACAAAATGATCTTTTCACCCCAAATTTTTACTTTCACAAGGGTAACAGGAGAAATTGCACCCCAAAAGTTGTGCAATTTGTCCTGAGTACGCTGATATCCCATATGTGGGGGGAACAACTGTTTGGGCGCATGGCAGAGCTCGGAAATGAAAGAGCGCCGTTTTGGAATGCAGACTTTGATGGAATGGTCTGCAGGCATCATGTTGCATTTACAGAGCCCTTCATGTGCTTAAACAGTAGAAACCCCTCACAAGTGACCTCATTTTGGGGCTTATTTAGATGTGTGGTGAGCACTTTAAACCCCCAAGTGCTTCACAGAAGTTTATAATGCAGAGCTGTGAAAATAAAAAATCATTTTTTTCCACAAAAATTATTTTTAGCCCCCAATATTTATTTTCCCAAGAGTAGCAGGAGAAATTAGACCACCAAAGTTGTTGTGCAATTTGACCTGAGTACGCTGATACCCCATATTTGGGGTAAACCACTGTTTGGGTGCACAGCAGAGCTCAGAAGGGAGGGTGCACCGTTTGACTTTTTGAATGCAAAATTGGCTGGAATCAATGGCGCCATGTCGCATTTGGGGACCCCCTGATGTTACTAAATAGTGGAAACCCCCTAATTCTAACTCCAACCCTAACCCAAACACACCCCTAACCATAATCACAACCCTAACCCCAACACACCCCTAACCTTAATCCCAACCCTAACCACAACCCTAACACTAATCCCAACCATAACCCTAACCACAAACCTAACCTCAACACACCCCTAATCCCAACCCTAACCCTAAAACTTTAGCCCAACTCACTTTAGCCTAACCCTAACCATAAAACTTTAGCCCAACTCATTTTAGCCTAACTCTAACCCTAACACTTTAGCCCAACTCACTTTAGCCTAACTCTAACCCTAAAACTTTAGCCCAACTTTAGCCTAACCCTAAAACTTTAGCCCAACTAACTTTACCCTAGCCCTAATGGGAAAATGGAAATAAATATATTTTCTTTATTTTATTATTTTTCCCTAAGGGGGTGATAAGGGGGGGGAGTTTATTTATTACTATTCTTTTTATTTTGATCACTGTGATAGCGTCTATAACAGTGACCAAAATGAACCAATAGGAAAAATCTTTCTATTGTTGCCGGGTGCCGGCTGGCAGATCTCGGCGGGTCCCCCGGCAGTGGAGAACCCGGAAAAAAATCCCACTCTGGGGGGCGCAATAGGCTTTTTCCACAGCGCTGTTAATTAACGGTGCTGTGGTTTAAGTACCCTTAACTACCGCAGTTAAAAGGCGTATCGGCGGCCGTTAAAGGGTTAAATGTGACATCAAGATCATAATACAGCAGGGAGCCCCCATCAGGTCCTTGTTCTTTGTATCTACCATATTTTTCGGACTATAAGACGCACTTTTTTCCTCCAGGAAAAAGGAGGTGCGTCTTATAGTCCGGATGTCCCTAATCTGGCCTTGGTGTGGAGGCGTGGCAGTGGTGGGGAGGTGGAGGAGTGTCAGCGGCAGAGGAGCAGGTCACAGGAGGCTGGAGCCGGCTGCTGCAGCTAACTCGTATGCCCGCTGCTAAAGAGAAATGAATATTCACTCCATTCCACACCCATGGGCATGGAAATGAGTGAATATTAATCTCTCTTTAATAGCGAGCACAGTGTTAGTTGCAGCAGCCAGGTTCCTGCAGCTGCCGGGCTTTCGAGTGTGCCGGCTACTTAAGTCAATGAATATTCACTGCATTCGACTTCCATAGACGTGGAATATAATAAATTTTCCTTCCCTTTAGTAGCGGCACACGTGAAAGCCGGCAGCTGCAGGAACAGACGGCTGCTGCTAACACTGTGCTCGCTAAAGAGCAATGAATACTCACTGCGCTCCATGCACATAGTCCCGGCGTGGCGAACAGTGAGTTTTCCGGCAGCTGTCCTCGGCTTGTAAGCAGTGCAGGACGTCACTGCCATGCACTAGTTACAAGCATCTAAAGCAGCTGCTGGCACCGGAGCCGGAAGCTGCGAGGGTGTGCAGGGAAGGCAAGTAGAATTTTTTTTTCTGATGAGGGCCATGCATACCGGGATGCGGAAGGGGGCCAATCATACTAGGATAGGGGTTGAGGCCAATCATACCACAATAAGGATGGGGTCATGCATACTAGTACAGAGATGGGGTCCCTACATACCAGGATGGGGATTGAAGCTAATCATACCAGGATAAGGATGGGGCCATGCTTACCAGGATGGGGACAATCATATCAGGATAAGGATGAGGCCATGCATACCAGGATGGAGATGGGGTCCCTGCATACCAGGAAAGGGATGAGGGGGTCCTGCATACCAGGATAGGGATTGGGGCCATACATATCAGGATGGAGATGGGGCCCTGCACACCAGGATAGGGATTTGGGCCATGCATACAAGGATGGAGATGGGGCCCTGCATACCAGGATAGGGATTGGGGCCATTCATACCAGGATGGAGATAGGGACCATGCATACCATGATAAGGATAGGTACCTGCATACTAGGATGGGGATGGGGCCATTCATAGCAGGATAAGAATAGGTCCCTTCATACCAGGATGGGATGGGGATAATCATGCCAGGATAAGGATGGGGCCATGCATACCAGGACAGAGATGGGGCCCTGCATACCAGGATGGGAATGAGGGGGCCATGCAAACCAGGATAGGGATAAGGGAGCCATGCATACCAGGATGGGCAATATTAAGTACAGAATTGACCTAATTTTTTGCTTCAATTTTTTTTTCTAACTTCCTCCTCTAAAACCTAGGCACGTCTTATGGTCCGAAAATATGGTACTTCTTTCTTCAGTTGCCGACATGAAGAGAAATTCTCAGGTTATTCATGCTGCTGTAGACCAAAATCCTACATAAGCTGAAGCTGAATCCACAACATGACACATTAGAAATTGAGGCAAAACATTTTTTCAAACTAATCTGCAAACTTACCTGAAACAAATATCACTTGGCATTATGATGCAAGGTGTAAAAGATGTAATTTGTTGACATGAAGTGTACATTTTCTAGCGGGAAAATAGCTTTGTAGTTATTCTCTAGTCAGTACCCACCATGTGCCAGGCTGCTTCAAGTCTTATAGTCTTCTCAGCAGTTTTCCCAATTTATCCTTATTTTATCTTTCTTTCTGTTTAATCAATACCCCTTTAGTCATACCTTTATATGCTTTCCATAACATGAGGTATGCTATGCTGCTTGTCTCAAAAAAACAGTCTGTAATTCTGTGCGCATGAGTGCATCTTCAAAACAAATAATTATTAAAGGGTTATTCCCAAGATAGTTATTACCTTTCCTGAAGATAGGGGATAATGTACTTATGAAAACACAGTGTTTATTCTTAATTATGCCAAACACATTATTCAGTAGGCCCAAGGACATTAGCTATTGTCGCATGAGCCTGAACATTGACCCTTGTTGTAGATGGAATTGATGTTTGTTGAATGGCTGCTGATTACCTATTGTAACAGCTCCTGTAGCCAATTATTCTACTATTCTTGAAGGACAAAGGCACCGGCTAATTGAACAATTGATATTTGTTAATTTGGAGAATGCCTGCTGATTATTGTATCAGTTTTGTTATTGTAGCAGCTTGTTGTTCTGCAAACATTGAAGGACAAAATATGCAGGTTAATTGAACACTTGAACAATGAGAGATGACCTCCAACCACCTCCCACAAACTTGTGGATAATGGCCTGAAGGACCACAGTGGGTATAAAAAGGACCTCTCTCCTTATACAGGGAGACTCTAGAGGACAGCAGCCAATGCACCATGGCTCCAACCAGAGGAATACAGATTTGATCTACTGCCCATCACTGAACCCATGGAGACGTTTGAAGTACACAGGTTGGGACAATTAGGACCACCTAGCCTCTTAACTTAATGGACTCTGTCAGCTTCCTAATCTTGCTGTTACCCCATCTCTGTGGGTGCCCACCAAAAATGGGGTGCTACTGGTTGGAGTAGTTGGCCCTGAAAGCCCCAAAGTCACAGATGTTCTAAATCCTGGCAAGCCAGCGGAAGGGTGAGACTCTGTCATTTGCACCATCTTATGTACTTGTTGGGACTGTTCTATATGTTGTTGACTGTTGGTGATCCAATAAATTATTACAGTAGTGTGTTACCCTCACCCTGTGTTGTCTGAGTAGTATTCTGCCCATGGGGAAGGAGTACATGCAGGGGTGGACATACTGCATATGCAGCCGGTGTGGCTGCACTGGGGCCCGGAGGTGAAGGGGGGCCCCTGCAGGGCAGCTAATAATTAGGGAAATCTGGCCCCTGGCCAGATTGCCGTCATGTGTGGTGAGCAGGGAGCGATCCTGCAGCTCTGCTGCCTACAAGAGAAAATGGCAGTGGAGAGGAGCTGCAGCAATATAAGTCCTGCTTCCTTCCTGCGCTTCCTGTCTCACACAGCAGCAGTGCGGCTGGATGACGTCATCATTCAGTGTGCGGCTGTGCCAGAGAGAGGAAGCAGCCGGCGACGGTGATGCTGCGGTAGAGTGTGCAGCGAGGTGAGTGGTGCTGGTGTGTGTGTGTGTGTGTGTAGGCATGAGTGGTGGTGTGTGTGTGAGCGTATGTAGCGCTGCAGGGGAACGTGCAGAGAGGTGAATAGTGCGGTGTGTGTCTGTGTAGGTGGAAGAGAGGTCAATGATGGAGTGACGGGGAGAAGGCAATGATGTGGGTGATGGAGAAAGCAATGATGGTGGGGAGAAGGCAATGATGGTGGTGGACAAGACAATGATGGCTGTGGTGGAAAGAACAATGGAGGTGGTGGAAAGGGCAATGATGGGGATGGTGGGGAGGAGGAGATGATGGAGGTGGTGGAATGGGCAATGATGGGGTGGGGAGAAGGCAATGATGTAGGTGGTGGAAAGGGTAATGATGGGGTGGGGAGAAGGCAATAATGTAGGTAGTGGAAAGGGCAATAATGCGGTGATGGGGAGAAGGCAATGGTGGTGGTGGAAAGGGTAATGGGATGGTGGGGAGGAGGAAATGATAGAGGTGGTGGAATGGGCAATGATGGGGTGGTGGAAAAGCCAATGATGCAGGTGGAGGAAAGGGCAATAATGGGTGGTGGGGAGGAGGAAATTATGGAGGAGGTGGAATGGGCAAAGATGGGGAGGTGGAGGAGATGGCAATGATAGAGGTGGTGGAAAGGACAATGATGGTGGTGGAAAGGGCAATAATGGGGGGTGGTGGGGAGGAAGAAATGGTGGAGGTGGTGGAATGGGCAATGATGGTGGTGGAAAGGACAATGGTGGTGGTGGAAAGAGCAATGATGGGGATGGGGAGGAAGAAATGATGGAGGTGGTGGAATGGGCAATGATGGTGGTGGAAAGGACAATAGAGATGGTGTAAAGGGCAATGATGGGGATGTGGGGAGGAGGAGATGATGGAGGTGGTGGAATGGGCAAAGATGGGGTAGTGGGGAGAAGGCAATGGTGGAGGTGGAAAAGGAAATGATGGTTGTAGTGGAAAGGACAATGATGGGGTGGTGGGGAAGGATGCAATGATGGAGGTGGTGGGGAGAAGGCAATGATGGAGGTGATGGAAAGGGCAATGATAATGGGGGGGGGGAGAAAGCAATGATGGAGGTGGTGGAAAGGCCAATGATGGGGTTGTGGGGAGAAAGCAATGTTGGAGGTGGTGGAAAGGACAATGATGGGAGTAGTTGGGGAGAAGGCAATGATGGTGGTGGAAAGGACAATGATGGTAGTGGTGGAAAGGGCAATAATGGGGTGGTGGCTGAGGAGGAAATGATGGAGGTAGTGGAGTGAGCAATGATGGGGTGGTGGGGGAGAAGGCAATGATGGAGGTGGTGGAAAGGGCAATTATGGGGGTGGGGAGAAGGCAATGATGAAGGTGGTGGAAAGGGCAATGATAGGGTTGATGGGGAGAAGGCAATGATGGTGGAAAGGACAATGATGGTGGTGGAAAGGGCAATAATGGGGGTGGTGGAGAGGAAGAAATGATGGAGGTGGTGGAATGGGCAATGATGGGATGGTGGGGGAGAAGGCAATGATGGAGGTGGTGGAAAAGGCAATGATGGGGTGGGGGAAAAGGCAATGATGTAGGTGGTGGAAAGGGCAATGATGGTTGTGGAAAGGACAATGGTGGTGGTGGAAAGGGCAATGATGGGGATGGTGGGGGAAGAGAAAATTATGGAGATGTGGAATGGGTAATGATGGGGTGGTGGGGGAGAAGGCAATGATGGAGGTGGTGGAAAAGGCAATGATGGGGGTGGGGAAAAGGCAATGATGTAGGTGGTAGAAAGGGCAATGATGGTTGTGGAAAGGACAATGGTGGTGGTGGAAAGGGCAATGATGGGGATGGTGGGGGGTAGGAGATGATGGAGATGGTGGAAAGGGCAATAATGTGGGTGGAGGGGTAGAAGGCAATGATGGTGGTAGTGGAAAGGGCAAAGATGGTGTGGAGGGGGAGAAAGCAATGATGGTGGTAGTGGAAAGGACAATGATGGGGTGGTGGGGAAGGATGGAAGGATGGAGGTGGTGGGGAGAAGGCAATGATGGAGATGGTGGAAAGGGCAATGATGTGGTGGGGAGAAGGCAATGATGGGAGTGATGGAGAGGGCAATGATAGGGGTGGTGGGGGAGAAAGCAATAATGAAGATGTGGAAAGGCCAATGATGGGGTGGTGGGGGAGAAAGCAATGTTGGAGGTGGTGGAAAGGACAATGATGGGAGTGATGGGGGAGAAGGCAATGATGGAGGTGGTGGAAAGGGCAATGATGAGGTGGGGAGAAGGCAATAATGTAGGTGGTGGAAAGGGCAATGATGGGGTTGATGGGGAGAAGGCAATGATGGTGGTGGAAAGGACAATGGTGGTGGTGGAAAGGGCAATGATGGGGATAGTGGAATGGGCAATGATGGGATGATGGGGAGAAGGTAATGATGGAGGTGGTGGGAAGGGCAATTGTGGGAATGGTGGGAGAAGGCAAAGTTGGTGGTAGAGGAAAGGACAATGACGGGGTGGTGAGGTGGTGGAAAGGACAATGGTGGTGGTGGAAAGGGCAATGATGGGGATGTGATGGAGGAGGAAATTATGGAGGTGGTGCAATGGGCAATTATGGGGTGGTGGGGAAAGGCAATGATGGAGGTGGTGGAAAGGGCAATGATGAGGTGGGGGAGAAGGCAATAATGTAGGTGGTGGAAAGGGCAATGATGGGGTTGATGGGGAGAAGGCAATGATGGTGGTGGAAAGGACAATGGTGGTGGTGGAAAGGGCAATGATGGGGATGGTGGAATGGGCAATGATGGGGTGATGGGGAGAAGGTAATGATGGAGGTGGTGGGAAGGGCAATTGTGGGAATGGTGGGGAGAAGGCAAAGTTGGTGGTAGAGGAAAGGACAATGACGGGGTGGTGAGGAAGGAAACAAAGATGGAGGTGGTGGGAAGAAGGCAATGATGGAGATGGTGGAATGGGCAATGATGGGGTGGTGGGGAGAAGGCAATGATGGGGTGATGGAAAGGGCAATGATGGGGTGGTGGGGATAGAGCAATGATGGAGGTGGTGGAAAGGCCACTGATGGGTGGTGGTGGAAAGGTCAATGATGAGGTGGTGGAGGGAGAAGGCAATGATGGTGGTGGTGGAAAGGACAATGATTGGATGGAGGAGAGGACAACAATGGGATGCATGGGGAGGAGGACAATGAGGGGTGTGGGGGATTGGGATGGGAGGAAGGAGGATTTATAATGGAGTTAGGAACAGTGGGAGGTGGAGGAAGTACTCACTTATACATAGTACAGTCCCTTAGTATATAGTGTACTCTCTACTATTATGTATAGCACCATCCCTCAGTATATAGTGTAATCACTTTTTATGTATAACACAGTCCCTTAGTATATAGTGTACTCACTTATTATGTATAGCACAGTCCCTTAGTATATAGTGCACTCACTTATGTGTAGCAGAGTCCCTTAGTATATAGTGTGCTGACTTATTACGTCTAACACAGTCCCATAGTATATAGTGTACTTACTTATGTATAACACAGTCCTTTGGTACAGTACAGACCAAAAGTTTGGACACACCTCATTCAAAGATTTTTCTGTATTTTCATGACTATGAAAATTGTAGAATTACACTGAAGGCATCAAAACTATGAATTAACATGTGGAATTATACATTACACTTTACAAAAAAGTGTGAAACAACTGAAAATATGTCTTATATTCTAGGTTCTTCAAAGTAGCCACCTTTTGCTTTGATTACTGCTTTGCATGCAGTAATGGTGAAACGGATGGACTCTACATGCCTGGTTCCCACCGTGAAGCATGGAGGAGGTGGTGTGATGATGTGGGGGTGCTTTGCTGGTGACACTGTTGGGGATTTATTCAAAATTGAAGCGGTGAGCGGTCCAGCTCACCCCAAACCATCTCGATTGGGTTCAGGTCTGATGACTGTGGAGGCCAGGTCATCTGACGTAGCACCCCAACACTCTCGTTCTTGGTCAAATAGCCCTTACACAGCCTGGAGGTGTGTTTGGGGTCATTGTCCTGTTGAAAAATAAATGATGGTCCAACTAAACGCAAACCAGATGGAATAGCATGCCGCTGCAAGATGCTGTGGTAGCCATGCTGGTTCAGTATGCCTTCAATTTTGAATAAATCCCCAACAGTGTCACCAGCAAAGCACCCCCACACCATCACACCAACTCCTCCATGCTTCACGGTGGGAACCAGGCATGTAGAGTCCATCCGTTCACCTTTTCTGCGTGCAAAGCAGTAATCAAAGCAAAATGTGGCTACTTTGAAGAACCTAGAATATAAGACATATTTTCAGTTGTTTCACACTTTCTTGTAAAGTGTAATGTATAATTCCACATGTGTTAATTCATAGTTTTGATGCCTTCAGTGTGATTCTACAGTTTTCATAGTCATGAAAATACAGAAAAATCATTGAATGAGAAGGTGTGTCCAAACTTTTGGTCTGTACTGTATATAGCGTACTCACTTATTATGTATAATACCATCCTTCGTTATAGTTTCCTCTTTTATTATTGTCATGATCCACATTTGGATCTGTGGCAGATCTTTCTCTGCATGTTGAAACCTTTTTCCTGTCTGACAAGTGGGGGTTAATCTCAGTCTTTGCCCCCGGTGGCCGCTGGTGGAATTGCATGCCTGATTACTTGTCAGGAGTAGGTGGCGACCACTCCCACTTCCTTTATAAGGTCTCCTGAGTCGTCAGCTGATGTTGGTAATATTGCTTCCTCTGGAAACCAACCAAGCTGGAGCCAGGAGCTGCTGAGAGCAGTGGTACTTCAGTTGCACTTCAGTTGCTTCCCTCATCTGGTGCCTTATTACTCTGCTGTGCGGAGCTTTTCAGCAGAGAAAGCTAAGTGTTTATTGTTTAGTTGATTTGGTGTCTGTCTTTCCTTTGGTTGTTTTGTGTTATTCACATTATTCCCTGTCTCACCTCCTGGGGAGGGGGTTGGTGGGTTTAGCTCAGGGCTAAAGAGGAGACAGGGACAGGTCTGGGACTTGGGCCTCGCTACCTTTAAGCGTACCCCAAGTTATGGAAAGACAAGTCCTCCCTTAGCCTTAGGGGCAGTTCAGGGGCCCAGGTTCCTCGTCCCCTGTATTTCTTCAACTGCCCCGTGACATTTATGTATAACACCGTTTCTTATTACGTACCATCCTCTCTAGTTATATATTTATATATGGTGCCATGCCTTATTATATAGCTTCCTCTGCTGTTATGTACAGTGCTGTCTCTTACATAGTGTATTCTTGTTATTTTTGTTATTCACAGAGCCCTCTTTTATTACATAATCCCCTTTCTTGTTAGATATAAAATGACTGCTGATGGAGGAGCCGATGACCAGGCGACCAGTCAATCAGCTCCTCCATTAGAAAAGAAGATTTCCCATGCTCCATTAGCCATCATTGCATTATACAGCTAACAAGACAGGACTGTATAAAATAAAAAATAGGGCTCTATATAATCCAGTATGTAAGGGACAGTGCTGTACATAACAAGAGAGGGCACTGTATAATAAGGGACGGCAATATACATAATAAAGGAGACTATGTAATATATATACAGGTATGTGTGTGCTCACTCAGGTGCGTCAGGAGGAAAAACAGGAGGCACGTTCCTTTTCAAAGTCCATATGGGTGTATTTGCTTCATAAACCCGGAAGAACCAACAACAGATAAACAGCCTTTTTAGGAGGTAAACGAGGCATCAATGTCCTTAGCAGGGCTCTGCTCCCTCAGGCCTGTGGGCACACAGGCTGGGGTAATGTCCAGCACTCAGGCTCGGTCTGGAGCCACATACACAGGAAGACTTCTCCCTCTCTGCACACAGACTATGTGACAAACAACAGCCTCCATTATGTAGGCTGTAACCACACCCACAGTAAGGTATGTGGGTAGCCAAACCCGCCCATCTCTCATAGCTACCCACAACCTGGACACAGGTACAACAAATGACATCTTAGTGCTTATATGCACTAAAGAAAATACTCCGGGTTACATCACAGAGAGCAGCCATCTCTGTGACACATACCTCCCATTGATTACACGGCCATTAGCCTCTTTACAATATACAGTACAGACCAAAAGTTTGCACACACCTTCTCATTTAAAGATTTTTCTGTATTTTCATGACTATGAAAATTGTAAATTCACACTGAAGGCATCAAAACTATGAAATAACACATGTGGAATTATATACTTAACAAAAAAGTATGTAACAACTGAAATTATGTCTTGTATTCTAGGTTCTTCAAAGTAGCCACCTTTTGCTTTAATGACTGCTTTGAACACACTTGGCATTCTCTTGATGAGCTTCAAGAGGTAGTCACCGGGAATGGTTTTCACTTCACAGGTGTGTCCTGTCAGGTTTAATAAGTGGGATTTCTGGCCTTATAAATGTGGTTGGGCCCATCAGTTGTGTTGTGCAGAAGTCTGGTGGATACACAGCTGATAGCCTGATAGTCCTACTGAATAGACTGTTAGAATGTGTATTATGGCAAGAAAAAAGCAGCTAAATAAAGAAAATGAGTGGCCATCATTATTTTAAGAAATGAAGGTCAGTCAGTCCGAAAAATTGTGAAAACTTTGTTAGTGTCCCCAAGTGCAGTTGCAAAAACCATCAAGCGCTACAAAGAAACTGGCTCACATGAGGACCACCCAGGAAAGGAAGACCAAGAGTCACTTCTGCTTCTGAGGATAAGTTTATCCGAGTCACCAGCTTCAGAAATCACAGGTTAACAGCAGCTCAGATTAGAGACCAGGTCAATGCCACACAGAGTTATAGCAGCAGACACATCTCTACAACAACTGTTAAGAGGAGTCTTTGTGCAGCAGGCCTTCATGGTAAAATAGCTGCTAGGAAACCACTGCTAAGGACAGGCAACAAGCAGAAGAGACTTGTTTGGGCTAAAGAACACAAGGAATGGACATTAGACCAGTGGAAATCTGTGCTTTGGTCTGATGAATCCCAATTTGAGATCTTTGGTTCCAACCACCGTGTCTTTGTGCGACGCAGAAAAGGTAAACATGGTGGAGGAGGTGTGGGGGTGCTTTGCTGGTGACACTGTTGGGGATTTATTAAAAATTGAAGGCATACTGAACCAGCATGTCATGATCCCAGTGCAGGGTTGACCTGCACGCTAGGGGTTAAGGTTTTGATCCCAGTGCAAGCTCTTACCTGCACACCTTGGGGCTTATTATTGTGGCCTCTCCTTGTTTCGGGGAGAGCTTCTTATAGCCCTAGGAAGCTCCAATCCCTGTCAGTTATACTTTCGCCCTTGGCAGAGTGTGTTGACCCCTGAGTGCGTTTGTGCTGTGTTCTGGTTTGCCTGATACTTTGGTTTTGACTCGGTCTGTTCTCTGGATACTGCTTGTTGGATTCTGTTTCTGTACCTTCGCTGTCTGTTTGGTTTTGACCTCTGCCTGTCCCCGACTATCCGTTCTGTCTCATCCTTGGTACTATACTGTCTTCTCATGCTTTGACCTTGGCTTGTTCAGATTTACGTCTCTGTCTGTGCCCCTGGGTAACTTTGTCCCGTAGTTACCTTTCTAGGAGTTTTCCCTCAGCTTCTAGCTCCCTGGAGCTGAAGCCACGCCCCTCAACTGTCAGGTGATTTAGGCCCTGAAACCATCTCTCTCCTGCCTTGCTCACCCTGCGTTCCTAGGAGCCTGAAGCTTTCTTCTGTACTCGTCTTCCGGGAGATTGCACTGGTGAGTTCTCTTGCAATCCTCACCGTGATATTATAACTGACCACTAAGTTTTTTTTTTTTGCTTCACGGCTGTGTTTAGGGCGCAGGTTGTGCAGAGAGTTATGGATCCCATACAGTCGCTGTCCGAACAGATGAAAAATCTGAGTCAGATGTTTCAGGATTTATCTCTGGAACAGCAAGCGCTGTCGTGTTCACAGCGGCAGGTTTCTGAGACTGTGCAGGGGACTTTATCTGCTTGTTCTCTGAGGGCTATGGCGAGTGATGTTGCGCTCGTGTCCTCAGAACCACCTGTTAAACTGCCTGACTTTTCTGGGAACAAAAAGGAGTTTAGGATCTTCATGGAGGGTTGCAAACTTTTCTTTAGTTTGAGACCACGGTCCTCTGGGGATGAAAGTCAGAGGGTAGGGGTCATCATGTCTTTATTAAGAGGGTCCCCACAAGCATGGGCATTTTCCCTTCCTCCCACTGCCCCTGAGAGAGTGTCGGTGAATGCATTCTTTGAGGCCCTCGGGCACATATATGATGAGCCTGACCGAGTGCGATTGGCAGAGGACATGGTGATGAGTGTCTGTCAGGGGAAGCACTCGGCCGAGTGGTTTTGTACTGAGTTCCGCCGCTAGGCCGCAGAGATTTCTTGGGAGGACGCCGCCCTCCGAGGACTATTTCGCAGAGGCTTGTCCGAGCGGTTGCAGGATGCTTTGGCGTTACACCCCCCACCTAACTCTCTCGAGGACGCCATGACCCAGGCCGTCCGGATGGACCGCAGGTTGCGGGCCAGAGGGGTGATGCAGGTGGAGACTACATTGTTCCCCAGTGGAAAAGAGACTGTCTCTGAGCCCATAGATGTGAGCGCTATCACTCTGAAGGAAAAGGAGAGAAAACGCCGTCGGGAAGAACAGTTGTGCTTCTACTGCGGTAAAGCTGGACATTGGAAAAAGGAGTGTCCTGTCTGCCCGTCCTCAACCCGGTCGGCGGGAAACGACTAGGTCTGGGTAGTCAGCGAGGAGACTACTCAGACCCTCAGGTACACTTTTCCTCGTTCTCTAAGGTGTTGCTTCATGTGGAACTGTTAGTGGATGGTTGTTATTTTTCCTCTACAGCCTTTGTGGACTACGGGTCATCCATCAATCTGATTGACTCTCAATTGGTCACACGCTGCAAGATAGGGACAGTTAGGCTTAAGACTCCGATCAAGGTGGTGGCCATTGACTCCTCCCCCTCACAAAAGAGGGAATTCTCTTTATGTCTGACTTGTTTTCGCTCAGAGTGGGCGCTGCTCACGAGGAAAAATTAAGTTGTTTTGTTCTGGACAATCTACCAGCAGGGTTGGTGTTGGGCATGCCCTGGTTACAACGCCATAACCCAGTTATTAACTGGAAAACGGGGAGATTGTTCAGTGGGGTTTAATGATTCTAAGTTATGTTCTGAATCTGCACTGCTGGTTAAACCTGTTAAATCTGTGTCATCTGTCGAGCTGGAAGGTATTCCGGAGTACCTGAAAGACTTTGAAGATGTGTTCTCAGAAAGCGAGGCCGAGACGTTGCCGCCACATAGACCCTTTGACTGCGCCATCGAGCTAGTCCCGGGGGCTAAACTACCTAAAGCCCGCATGTTTAATTTGTCTGGACCTGAGCGCTTAGCTATGAAGGATTATATTGCTGAAAGTCTTCGCAAGGGACACATACGTCCCTCAGTTTCACCTGTGGCGGCGGGGTTCTTTTTTGTGAAGAAAAAAGATGGCGGTCTATGTCCCTGTCTCGACTTTCGTGAATTAAATAAGATTACTGTACGAAATACGTATCCCCTTCCGTTGATTCCTGATTTATGTAACCAACTATCAGGGGCAAAATGGTTCTCTAAACTGGATCTTCGGGAGCATATAATTTGATAAGGGTCAGGAAGGGGGATGAATGGAAAACTGCGTTCCTCACGTCCGAGGGACTTTTTGAAAATTTAGTCATGCCGTTTGGTCTTACCAATGCCCCCGCCATATTTCTGAATTTCATCAACGTGGTGTTTTCTGATCTCATTGGTCGTTTTGTTGTTATCTACTTAGATGATATTCTGATATATTCCCCCGACAGTCATTCTCATATGAATCATGTACAAACTGTTCTCCAAAGACTTAGGGAAAATCATCTGTTTGCTAAATTGGAGAAGTGTGTGTTTTTTGTTCAAGAATTATCTTTTTTGGGATTGATTGTGTCCTGTGAGGGTTTTCGTATGGACCCCAAGAAGGTGCAGGCCATTGCGGATTGGGTACAACCCCGAGATCTTAAAGGGCTCCAGCGCTTCTTGGGGTTCGCCAATTACTACCGCAAATTTATTCGGGGGTTTTCGCAGGTGGTCAAACCACTCACTGATTTAACATGCAAAGGTTCGGATGTGAAAAATTGGTCCTCGCTCGCAAAAGAGGCCTTTGCTAGTCTGAAAAAATGCTTTATGACTGCTCCAGTGTTGGTACAGCCAGATCCGTCCAAACCATTTATTGTGGAAGTGGACGCCTCTGAGGTGGGGGTGGGTGCTGTATTGTCCCAAGGTCCTGCCACTCTGACCAACCTCAGGCCATGTGCTTTTTTTTCCAGGAAATTCTCTGCTGCTGAGAGGAATTACGATGTTGGCAATAGAGAGCTTCTTGCGGTCAAGTTAGCGTTTGAAGAATGGAGGCACTTTTTGGAGGGGGCCAGTCACTCGGTTACTGTGATTACAGACCACAAAAATTTATCATATATTGAGTCTGCTAAGAGACTAACACCCAGACAGGCCCGTTGGTCACTTTTTTTTCCCGTTTTCAGTTTACTATTACGTTTCATCCGGGGTCAAAGAATATCAAGGCTGATGCCTTATCTCGCAGTTTTCATCCGGTGTCTCCCCCTGAGCCACCTTCCTCCATTCTTCACCCTGGGGTTGTGTTGGCAGTGGTCTCATCTGAGTTGGAACAGGAGATTGAGGGGGCCCAGTCTCTGGCCCCTGCTGCCAAGCCAGGGGGTAAGTTGTTTGTCCCAGAGCAGCTTCGGCTTAAACTCCTCCAGGAGTTCCATGAATCCAAGCTCAGTGCTCACCCTGGTATATCTGCCACACGTCGGGCGGTGGCTAGGATCTTTTGGTGGCCTACTCTTAGCTCTGACATAAAAAAAATTGTTTCTGGTTGTGGGGTCTGCGCTCGTTCTAAAAACTCACATAGCTGGCCGGCTGGGGAACTGATGCCCTTGGCAGTTCCCGAAAGGCCATGGACGCACTTGTCCATGGATTTTATTACTAATCTTCCTCCATCCAAGGGCAATACGGTGGTATGGGTAGTGGTGGACAGGTTTTCGAAGCAGGCTCATTTTGTACCCTTATCCGCACTACCCTCAGCTGAGACTTTGTCCAGATTGTTTGTACAGCATGTTATCCGGTTGCATGGGGTACCCTGAATGTGGTGTCTGATCGTGGAGTGCAGTTTGTGGCAAAGTTTTGGCGTGCTTTTTGCAAGAAATTGGGGATGTCTCTGTCTTTTTCGTCTGCATACCATCCTGAGAGCAATGGTCAGACGGAACGCACTAATCAGTCTCTGGAACAGATCCTCAGATGTCTGACTTCTGCAAGACAGAATGACTGGTGTGATGTACTGCCTTTGGCGGAATTCGCCTTCAATAGTCGGGTGAGCCAATCTACTGGTATGTCTCCTTTCCTGATCAATTATGGTTTTAGTCCTCATTTTGGTGAGTTTTCTCGTTTGGATTCTGGGTGTCCAGGGGCAGAGGGGTCTGTTCAGCGATTAAAGAATACTTGGGCAGAGGTCCAGCGGAATATATCCAGGTCTCAAGGCAGGTACAAGTTTTTCGCTGACAGGAAAAGAACACCAGGTCCTATGTTTCGGGTTGGAGAGAAAGTTTGGCTCTCCACGCGAAACATTAAGTTGAAGGTTCCATCAGCCAAGTTGGGCCCCAAGTTCATTGGCCCATACAAGATTGTGGAAAAGATCAATCCAGTGGCTTACAGGTTGTGTCTTCCAGTCTCATTCAAGATCCCTAACGTCTTCCATAAATCCCTACTGAAACCTTTTGAGGCAGTTCGGGGGGAGTCTGAGTCCGCTGCTCCTCCTGTTTTGGTTGAGGGACACATGGAATATGAGATTGAGCATATCGTTGACTCCAGGTTGGTGCAGCGGTCGGTACAGTACCTGGTTCATTGGAAGGGGTATGGACCAGAGGACAGATCCTGGGTGCCGGCCCGTTTGATGCATGCGGATCGCCTGGTTCGGGCTTTCCATGGCAGGTTCCCGGGCAAGCCTGGGGGTCCAGAGGCCCCCCGTTGAGAGGGGGGTACTGTCATGATCCCAGTGCAGGGTTGACCTGCACGCTAGGGGTTAAGGTTTTGATCCCAGTGCAAGCTCTTACCTGCACACCTGGGGCTTATTATTGTGGCCTCTCCTTGGTTCGGAGAGAGCTTCTTATAGCCCTAGGAAGCTCCAATCCCTGTCAGTTATACTTTCGCCCTTGGCAGAGTGTGTTGACCCCTGAGTGTGTTTGTGCTGTGTTCTGGTTTGCCTGATACTTTGGTTTTGACTCGGTCTGTTCTCTGGATACTGCTTGTTGGATTCTGTTTCTGTACCTTCGCTGTCTGTTTGGTTTTGACCTCTGCCTGTCTCCGACTATCCGTTCTGTCTCATCCTTGGTACTATACTGTCTTCTCATGCTTTGACCTTGGCTTGTTCAGATTTACGTCTCTGTCTGTGCCCCTGGGTAACTTTGTCCCGTAGTTACCTTTCTAGGAGTTTTCCCTCAGCTTCTAGCTCCCTGGAGCTGAAGTCACGCCCCTCAACTGTCAGGTGATTCAGGCCCTGAAACCATCTCTCTCCTGCCTTGCTCACCCTGCGTTCCTAGGAGCCTGAAGCTTTCTTCTGCACTCGTCTTCCGGGAGATTGCACTGGTGAGTTCTCTTGCAATCCTCACCGTGATACAGCATGGCTACTACAGCATCTTGCAGCGGCATGCTATTCCATCCGGTTTGCGTTTAGTTGGACCATCATTTATTTTTCAACAGGACAATGACCCCAAACACACCTCCAGACTGTGTAAGGGCTATTTGACCAAGAAGGAGAGTGATGGGGTGCTACGCCAGATGACCTGGCCTCCACAGTCACCAGACCTGAACCCAATCGAGATGATTTGGGGTAAGCTGGACCGCAGAGTGAAGGCAAAAGGGCCAACAAGTGCTAAGCATTTCTGGGAACTCCTTCAAGATTGTTGGAAGACCATTTCCGGTGACAACCTCTTGAAGCTCATCAAGAGAATGGCAAGAGTGTGTAAATCAGTCATCAAAGCAAAAGGTGGCTACTTTGAAGAACCTAGAATATAAGACATATTTTCAGTTGTTTCACACTTGTTTGTTAAGTATATAACTCCACATGTGTTAATTCACAGGGGCCCCAAGCTGTCAGTGTCTGCACCTGAGTACGCCCATTCAGTGGGATGAGCCCTGGTCCATGCAGTCTTTTTAAAGACAGCAAGGCCAGCGGATGAGAGCATACACTGACCATCGTGCCTCCACAATACTGATCACTGGTGGTGCGAATGCTTGGAACCCATCTATCTCAGGAAAGGCCTCAAGAACCCAGTTACCAGGCACTGGACAGCTCCATCTTGTGTAAAGTTGAGATGAGCATGCTAGAACCGTCTGAGTTTGCCAAGGATAGCACAGTACTGGATTATTTCTGTCAGTACCATAGTCAATGAATGGAGCATAGTTCAAGCATGCACAACTTTGCTCCTTTAAAGATGGGGTTTAGAGTTGAGCGAAACAGGTCGGTCAGATTCAAAAGTTGCCGACTTTCGCCAAAGTCGGGTTTCGTTGGCCGAAACCCGACCATAGCGTGCAGTCGGCCATGCGGTTGTCGACCCGAGCACCCAAGTCGGTTTTCCCATAATGCCTGCAGGCGCCTTTTTTCAGCCAATGAGCAAGGACATACACTGTGGGCAACGAGATGACATGGGCAGCGTCCACCACCATCTTAGAGAAGGGCACTGCAGTGATTGGCTTGCTTTGGGGGGCATCAGTGTCTATAAAAGCCCTCAACGCCGACCTCCATTTTACTTCTGCCTATATTAACAGTAGGGAGAGGTTGCTGTTTATCAGTAGGGAGAGAGGCAGGAAAGAGAAGTTCTTCTGTGCTTGTGCTGATAGCAATTGTGCTGTACAGTTAGTGAGCAGCGACAGGGGAGGATTTTCTTGTGTGCAGCAGAGCTGGTTAATAGGCTGCCTGCTAGCTGTATTGTTGTGTTTACACTGCTGTGCAGACTGCTTTTTACATAGCACTAATACTTTGATTCTTTTTTTCTGCACACTTACCGACCGTTCATTTTTTCCCACACCGTATAGAGCTGTACGCTACTCACACACTACTGTGTACCGGCTGGTATCACGGACAAATACATGCTGACTATCTGTGTGTGACTCCAGAAATATATACGGAGATTGCAATTTTCCCCTACACCGTTTACAGCTGTACTCGTCTGAGACAGTACCATATATCTACTCTTTGTATTATGGTGAAATCCATACTGAGTGAGCATCTGTGTGTGACTCCGGAAATATATATGGAGATTGCAATTTTCCCCTACACCGTATACAGCTGTACGCTTCTGAGACAGTACCGTATTTCTTCTCTTTGTGTTACGGTCAAATCTATACTGTTATGTTTAGGTAGCTGAGGAGAAAAAGCAAAAACGGCAATACACCAGAGAGGCTGGAACCTATTGGATTGCAGTAACCTGAACTAACCACACAACTAGAGGTAACCGTGGAGCGTTCCTACATTGATCCTAGACGCCTCGTCACAGCCTGAGAGATAACTACACCTAAAGGCAGAAAGATGAAAGCTATCTGCCCCGGAGCAGATCCCCAAAGAAAATAGGAAGCCCCCAAACAAGTAATGGCGGTTAGACAAGAAGAAGCACGGACACAGACAGAAAATAGAATGAGCAAACGCTGGGGCCCAATCTGTCTAGACAGAAAAGTACAGGAAAGAATTCTGACTGCAATCCAACAAAAAAACCTAAAAAATACCAACTCTTCTGATTGCAAAATCACCTGAGATCACACGATCTCCACCACCTAAATCAGATCTCTGGTGTAACAAAACTAAGCCGCAGCCACTGAAAAAACAGGAAGCAGCAAATGAACAAATAACAGTGGCTACAAATAAACAGAGGAGCACAGGCCCCAGGAGGGGACCCGGCTGACCTCCACAAAAGTGCAGAAAATTATGCAAAAAGCAAGCACAAAAAAAAAGCAGAAAATATCTTATCTGAAAGCAGCAGATGAATGCAAGACTCCAGCAAACTTCCAAATGAACCAGGAACCACAATTGAGACAAGAACAATTGATCACCGGCGACCATCATGGGAGGGAACCTCCCTTATATCAGTCCAGTCAGCGATCCCAGATTGCCTTTCCTCGCTGCAAGGTTCAGTACTGTCTGTAACACCAGAGGGAGCCTCTGCTCAGAAACCATCTCTAGCACATTCATAACAGTACCCCCCCCCTTGAGGAGGGGTCACCGAACCCTCACTTGTGCAACCCGGCCGATCAGGATGAGCTAGGTGATAGGCACGGATCAGTCTCCTAGCATGGATGTCCGAAGCAAACACCCAAGAATTGTCCTCCTGACCATAACCTCGCCACTTAACCAAATACTGGAGTTTCTGTCTAGAAAAACGAGAATCCAATACTTTCTCAACCACATACTCCAGATTGCCCTCAACCAAAACAGGGTCAGGAGGCGCAGCCATAGGAACCACTGGCTCGACAAACCTCTTCAATAAGGACTTGTGGAACATGTTATGGATCTTAAATGTCCCTGGAAGAAGCAAACGGAAGGAAACAGGATTAAGAATCTCCATGATCTTATAAGGTCCAATGAACCTAGGCTTAAACTTTGGAGATGCAACCCTCATAGGGATATTTTTTGAGGACAACCAAACCAAGTCCCCCACTTTAAACCGAGGACCATCAGTCCTATGCCGGTTGGCAAACCGTTGGGCCTTCTCCTGAGAGAGAGACAACCTCTCCACTACCTGGTCCCAAATCTGCTGCATACGCTCCACAACAGAGTCAACACCCGGACAGACAGAAGCCTCCGCCTGTCCCGAAGAAAATCGAGGGTGAAACCAAGAATTGCAGAAAAATGGAGCCCTATTATTAAGAGCAAACTCAGCCAAAGGCTAAAAAGAGACCCAGTCATCTTGATCAGCAGACACAAAACATCTCAAATAAGTCTCCAAGGTCTTGTTTATTCTCTCGGTTTGTCCATTGGTCTGAGGATGAAATGCAGAGGAGAAAGATAATTGAACACCAAGTTTAGAACAAAATGTCCTCCAAAATCTGGAAACAAACTGGACTCCTCTGTCAGACACAATGTTCTCCGGAATGCCATGTAACCGAACCACCTGCTGAAGGAACAAAGGCACCAATTCGGAGGAGGAAGGTAACTTAGGTAATGGCACAAGATGTATCATCTTGGAAAACCTATCACAGATTACCCAGATAACGGTCATTTTCTGAGAAACAGGGAGGTCGGAAATAAAATCCATAGAGATATGGGTCCATGGCCTCTTGGGCACAGGTAATGGCATTAACAAACCACTAGAGCGAGAGCAATGCTTGGAACGAGAGCAAGTCCCACAGGACTGCACAAATTCCCTGACGTCACGAAACAAAGTAGGCCACCAAAAGGACCGACTCACCAAGTCTCTGGTACCAAAAATCCCGGGATGACCAGCCAACGCGGAACAATGAATCTCAGACATCACACTCTTCTTCCACTGGTCTGGGACAAACAATTTCCCAATAGGGCAGCGCCCAGGTTTATCCTCATGACACCCTTCCAGAGCCAGTCTCAAATTGGGCGAGATGGCGGAAAGTACTACACCCTCTTTCAAAATAACAGCAGGATCAGATAACTCAGGAGAGTCCGCAAAGAAACTCCTCGAGAGGGCATCCGCCTTAACATTCTTAGTGCCAGGAAGAAAAGAAACCACAAAATTAAAACGTGTGAAAAACAAGGCCCACCTGGCCTGTCTAGGATTAAGTCGCTTGGCTGATTCGAGATAAACAAGGTTCTTATGGTCCGTGAGGACCACCACCTGATGTCTGGCTCCTTCCAGCCAATGTCTCCACTCTTCAAAGGCCCACTTCATGGCCAATAACTCCCGATTACCCACGTCATAATTACGTTCAGTTGGAGAAAATTTTCGAGAGAAAAAGGCACAAGGGTTACTCTTAGAGGTCTCAGGATCTCTTTGGGACAAAACGGCACCTGCCCCAATTTCAGAGACATCAACCTTCACCTGAAACGGTAGAGAAACATCAGGCTGCCGTAGAACAGAAGCAGAAGTGAATCTCTGATTAAGTTCCTGAAATGCAGAAACTGCCTCAGGAGGCCAATTCACCACATCAGAACCCTTTTTGGTCAAATCAGTCAATGGTTTAACAATACCGGAGAAATTACCAATAAATTTACGATAAAAATTGGCAAAACCCAAAAATCTCTGAAGAGCCTTTAATGAAGTAGGTTGGACCCAATCACAGATGGCCTGAACCTTGACCGGGTCCATTTCAATAACAGATGGAGACAAAATGAATCCCAGAAATGAGACATTCTGTACGCTAAAAAGACACTTTGATCCCTTCACATAAGTGCATTCTCTCTCAAAATCTGGAACACAGTCCGAACATGTTACGCATGAGAGTTCCAGTCATTGGAAAAAATCAAGATATCATCCAAATAAACAATCATAAATTTATCCACAAAATCCCTGAAAATATCATTCATGAAGGATTGGAAGACGGAAGGAGCATTAGTGAGCCCAAAGGGCATCACTAGGTACTCAAAATGCCCCTCTGGGGTATTAAACGCCGTCTTCCATTCATCCCCGTGCTTAATGCGAATAAGGTTATACGCCCCCCTGAGGTCAAGCTTGGTAAACCAACTAGCACTTTTCACTCTGGAAAACAGATCAGAAAACAAGGGTAACGAATATTGATACTTCACAGTGATCTTATTCAAGAGACAATAATCAATACACGGCCTCAATGAACCATCCTTTTTGGCCACAAAGAAAAATCCGGCGCCCAAGGGTGAAGAGGATGGTCTGATATGACCCTTCTCCAATGACTGCTTGATATAAGATCGCCTAGCATCGTGTTCAGGTACAGACAAGTTAAAAAGGCGACCTTTAGGAAATTTACCACCAGGCACTAATTCAATAGCGCAATCATAGCTCCTGTGAGGGGGCAAGGATGCAGATTTACTTTCACTAAATACATCCGAAAAATCTGTCAAAAAGTCAGGAACATCCTGAGATTGGGGAGAGATAGAAAAAACAGGAGTGTCAGTATTAACACATTGGCAGCCCCAACTGGTCACAGACACAGATTTCCAATCCAAAACAGGATTATGAGACTGTAACCAAGGGAAACTTAGTACAATAATGTCATGCAGATTATGCAGCACCAGAAATTTGCAACTCTCCTGATGATCTTGTTCAACCCTCATTATCACCTGAGTAGAAAACTGGGGTTTATTCTCCACCAAAGGGGTAAAATCAATGCCCAGTAGGGGAATAGACTTCCGCAGGGGTATCATGGGAAACCCACAACGTTTGGCAAAGTCAAAATCCATCAGGTTAATAGCTGCTCCTGAATCAACAAAAGCCTGAGCAGAAAATGTGGACAGGGAGCAAATCAGGGTAACAGTCAACAGAAATTTAGTCTGAACACTACCCAAGACAACTGAGCGTGCAAAACGTCTAACCCCGCTTAGGGCAGACGGAAAGAGCATGAGAGGCGTCACCACAGTAGAAACATAACCCATTGCGTTTTCGAAACTCATGACGCTGAGCCCCAGAAGTCACTCCATCACACTGCATGGGCCCAGGAGCTGGCTCACAAGGCAACACCATCTCACGCATACCTCTGCGCTCACGCAAACGTCTGTCAATTTGAATAGCCAATGACATAGAATCATTGAGACCAGAGGGGACAGGAATCCCTCCATAACATCCTTTACATTCTCTGACAGCCCCTTCCGAAAAAGGGCTGCCAAAGCATCATCATTCCATTTGGTCAGGGCTGCCCACTTTTGGAATTTCTGACAGTACAACTCAGCGTCTTCAAGACCCTGATTTAATGCCAACAAGGTTTTTTCAGCTTGATCAGTGACATTAGGTTCATCGTACAATAACCCCAGAGCCAGAAAAAATACATCAATATCATTCAAAACTGGATCCCCAGGTGTCAGGGAAAAAGCCCAATCCTAAGGGTCGCCGCGCAGGAGAGAGATGACAATTTGAACCTGCTGTGCTGCGCTCCCCGAGGACTTAGGTTTTAAGGCAAAAAACAACTTACAGTTATTTTTGAAATTCAGAAATTTAGCCCGATCCCCCAAAAACAAATCTGGCATGGGAATCCTAGGTTCCACAACCGGCAACCCAGCAAAATAGGTAGCAATACTCCGAACCTCAGTGGCAAGCTGATCCACACGGCCAGACAACTGTGCAAACTTCATTGAGAGAAAAAAAAATCCTCCTCAGCACCCAGAGAAAAAGAGGGAAAAAATGCAACAAACAGAAAAAAAAAAAATCTCTGACTTTTTTTTTTTTCCACACTATTTTTCCCTTCTGTGAGTACCATATAATTTTCAGTTTTGGCCAGTGATACTGTTATGTTTAGGTAGCTGAGGAGAAAAAGCAAAAACGGCAATACACCAGAGAGGCTGGAACCTATTGGATTGCAGTAACCTGAACTAACCACACAACTAGAGGTAGCCGTGGAGCGTTCCTACGTTGATCCTAGATGCCTCGTCACAGCCTGAGAGATAACTACACCTAAAGGCAGAAAGATGAAAGCTATCTGCCCTGGAGCAGATCCCCAAAGAAAATAGGAAGCCCCTAAACAAGTAATGGCGGTTAGACAAGAAGAAGCACGGACACAGACAGAAAATAGAATGAGCAAACGCTAGGGCCCAATCTGTCTAGACAGAAAAGTACAGGAAAGAATTCTGACTGCAATCCAACAAAAAACCATAAAAAATACCAACTCTTCTGATTGCAAAAACACCTGAGATCACACGATCTCTACCACCTAAATCAGATCTCTGGTGTAACAAAACTAAGCCACTGAAAAAACAGGAAGAAGCAAATGAAAAAATAACAGTGGCTACAGATAAACTGAGAGGAGCACAGGTCCCAGGAGGGGACCCGGCTGACCTCCACAAAAGTGCAGAAAATTATGCAAAAAGCAAGCACAAAAAGAAAAGCAGAAAATATCTTATCTGAAAGCAGCAGATGAATGCAAGACTCCAGCAAACTTCCAAATGAACCAGGAACCACAATTGAGACAAGAACAATTGATCACCGGCGACCATCATGGGAGGGAACCTCCCTTATATCAGTCCAGTCAGCAATCCCAGATTGCCATTCCTTGCTGCAAGGTTCAGTACTGTCTGTAACCACCAGATTGCGCCTCTGCTCAGAAACCATCTCTAGCACATTCATAACACATACTGAGTGAGCGTCTGTGTGTGACTACGGAAATATGTACGGAGATTGCAATTTTACCCTACACCGTATATAGCTGTCCGCTTCTGATACAGTACTGTATATCTGCTCTTTGTATTACGGTCAAATCCATACTGAGAGAGCGTCTGTGTGTGACTCCGGAAATATATACGGAGATTTAAATTTTCCCCTAAGCCATATACAGCTGTACGCTCCTCATAAAGTACCATATATCTGCTGGTATTGTTGGTACATTGTCCCAAACATGATGAAGTATGGTGGAGGAGGCCACGGACGTGGGCGGGGGGCAGCTGGGAATGATGGTGGTGGTGCATCTGCTGGTAGTGCCAAAAGCCCAATAGCACCTAAGGCAAGAGATGTTGAGCCTGCGTCATCGTCTGGCTCCAGAAAGCCTGGAAGGCTCCCTTTTCTGGGAGTAGGAAACCGCTTTTAAAGCCGGAGCATCAGGAACAGGTTTTGGCTTACATTGCCGAAACAGCCTCCAGCTCTATCGCCTCCTCTTCTGAAGTTTCAAAAAATGCAAGCACTGAGTCGTCAGTGCAGGCTCCTGGTCATTAACAACACCTTTCCTTGTTCCCTTCACCCCCACCAAAAGTGAAGGATGCGGCAGGCCACACTTCAGATTACTCCATGGAGCTCTTTTCACATACCATGCCTGGGTTATCAAGTCAAATCCTGAATTCCCCAGTCCAAGAAGAATATGACATGGAGTGCACTGATGCACAGCCACTGCTATCTGATTCTGCTGGTACATTCACCCAGAGCACTACATTGCCCTCGCAGTCTACTGAGCCAAAATCTGACCATGATGAAACTCAGGTGCCCCTTCCTGCATACTATACCACCTTACACGGTGACACAGAGGAAGGTGCAGATGAAATTGAAGAGGAGGTGATGGATGACCCAGTTGTTGACCCGGATTGGCATCCATTGGGGGAAGAGGGTGCCGCTGGCAATAGCTCAGAAGAGGAGTAGGATCCGCGGCAGGCATCAACATCGCAGCTGCGGTTATCTGGCAGACCCGTAGCAGTACAAAAACGTGTTTAAAAAAAAAAAAAAAAAAAGAGTTGCAGGACAGCTTGGCCAGACGGTCAAATTAGCACAGCGTGCAAGCCCTGAAAATTTATCCCACAGTAGGAAGAGTGCAGTGTGGTTCTTTTTTGACCAAAATCCTATTGATGAGGCAAAGGTTATCTGTAAGAAGTGCGGAAGGACCTTTAGCCGAGGGAAAAATCTCCAAAAATTGAATACCAGTTGCATGCTTAGACATTTAAACACCATGCACTTGCAAGCGTGGACGGACTACAAAACCTCACTGGCTTTGAACGCCTACATTGCCAAACTGATCGTTGTTTTTGACTCAGTGTTGTAATTTATAATTGTAATCAGTGGATGGTTGATGAGATTTTGAATTTTGGTATAAAAGAAATTGTGATAAGAGACAGCCCTCTTCTGCTTATAAGTGGAGATATTCACACATGAGTTGTTGGACTATATGTATATTACAAATGTCCTGTTTTAATGCTGATCATTTGCTCCTCTGATCATTTAGCCTGCTTAGTAAGTTGCTCAGTTACTTTGTGTAATTTTAGTCTATGTGTAATAAAATTTGCTATTTTTCTAAAAAAAACTCTTGACCTGTGTTACTTTAATCAGTACAGGGGATGGTACTAAATGTTGATCTGAGTTTAGGATTTAAGTATATATCATTATTTAAGGGAAGTACTATATTCATTAGAGATGTTGCCCTTCTGTTTGGTTGAAAGCGCAGCGTTCCGAGAGCTCATGGCCTACGCTGTCCCACACTATGACCTACCCAGTCGGCACTTCTTTTCTAGAAAAGCCATCCCTGCCCTCCACCTGCATGTGAAAGACCGCATTGTCCATGCACTCAAAAAATCAGTGAGTGGAAAGGTGCACCTCACAACAGATGCATCGGCCAGTAGGCATGGCCAGGGCCGTTACGTGTTCATCACTGCGCACTGGGTTAATGTGGTGGATGCAGGGTCCATAGGGGACAGCGGCGGTGGGACAGTGCTGCCCTGCCCACGGTATAGGCAACAGTTGGCTGTAGGCGTTCGACCCTCCTCCTCCTCCAGAAGCAAAAGCTCGTCGTCAGAGCGCAGTCGCACGAGCACTCCATCCACAGCTGCCAGTGTTGCACACGAGGTGTCCCACTATCGATCAGCTAGTGGTAAGCGTCAGCAGGCTGTTTTAAAGATGATGTCTTTGGGCGACAACAGACACACAGCTGAGGTACTGGCCGACTACTTGCAGCGAGAAACTGAGTCATGGCTGAGCAGTCTACATCTTGAGCCAGGCAAGGTAGTCAGTGATAACGGCCGTAATTTTGTGGCGGCCATAGCCCTGGCAAAACTCAGACACATACCTTGCCTGGCTTACACCTTGAACCCGGTGGTGCAGTGTTTCATAAATAATTATCCGGAGTTACCAGCCCTGCTCCATAAGGTGCGAAGACTGTGCTCGCACATCCGTCGCTCACCCAAAGACTCCAGTCGTATGCAGAGGCTGCAGAGATCGCTCCACCTCCCCAAGCACCGCCTAATCATAGACGTTGCAACAAGGTGGAACTCCACCATGCACATGGTTGAGAGGCTGTGCGAACAGAGGCAAGCTGTAATGCATTTGTGGGGGGGATCCACGGGCAGGCAGTTTGAGGGCGGACATGGAGTTGTCGGGTGTGCAGTGGTCAAAGCTGAAAGACCTCTGTAAAGTCCTTCAGTGTTTTGAGGAATGCACACGGCTCGTAAGCGCAGACGACACCAAAGCATGAGCATCCAACTTATGCGTCTGCTCATGCAAACTTTGACGTACGTTAAGAATCAGGCGTCTGCAGCGGAGGAGGAGGGAAGCCTTCATGACAGTCAGGCATTGTCTGCTCAGGGAACTGTCCTGGACGAGGTGGAGGAAGAAGAGGATGAGGATGAGGGGGATGATTATTTTGGGGAGGATGATGCTTCTCAGGGGGCAAGAGAAAATGTTGGCTTGCCAAGGTCAGGTACAGGGTTTGTGCCTGAATGGAGGAATGTGGATTTGGCAGAAAGTGCTCCTCCACCCACCACTGGCAGTGCATCGTTGACACCTGGAACATTGGCCCACATGTGTGATTATGTCTTGCGGATCCTAAAAAGGGACCCCCGCATTGCCAAAATTATGAAGGATGACGACTACTGGTTGGCCAGCATCCTCGATCCACACTATAAAGGCAAATTACAGAACATCATGCCACAGGAGAACCTAGAGCTAATATTGGTGAACAAACAAGCAACTCTGGTAAACCGTTTGTTAGAGGCAATCCCAGCACACAGCAGCGGTGCAGGTTCCACCACGAGCCGTACTGGGCCAAATGTAAGAGGTGTTCGTGGTGCACACAGCCGAAGTGGTGTTGGAGACAGGGGTTTCATGACCATGTAGTGGTCTGATTTCTCGAGTAACGTTCACACGATTGGTAATACTGAATCGATTGCAACAGACAGGAGACAACAGTTGTCAACTATGGTTCAAAATTACCTCTCCTCCCCTATCGATGTTCTCCCTCACAGTTCATTCCCCTTTGACTACTGAGCCTGTAAACTGGACACCTGGCCTGAATTGGCACAATACGCCTTACAGGAGCTCGCTTGCCCTGCTGGTAGTGTGCTATCAGAAAGAGTCTTCAGTGCTGCTGGATCAATCCTGACAGAAAGAAGGACCCAGCTGTCGACCCAAAATGTAGGTAATCTCACCTTCATTAAAATGAACCATGCCTGGGTTTCAAAGGATTTTGTACCACCTTCCCCTGATGACACATAGGTTGCGAGCAAAATGGCTCGCTTTGTCCTCTTCTTCCTCCGACTTCTCCAATTCCTCCATTTGCAGCTGCTGAACGTCCAGCATACACCTCAACATATGCCACTTTTTCCACCTCCCTAACTGGGCTGTCCCCCCCCAGGGCGGGTGTCAGCAATGGCGAACCCGGGCAAGTGCCGGGGCCCTAAGCAGATGGGGGGTCCACTCTCCGTCAGAGACACTGGCGTACTATGAGGGGCCTTGTGCCAGTTCCCGGCGCCCACGTGTGTGCCCCCCCTGCTTGCTCAGGGCCCCAGCACTTGCAATACTTACCTCTCCCTTCCACACCGCTGTGACGTCTTCCGCGTTTCCTGACAGTGACATTCAGGTCAGAGAGCGTGATGATGTCACGTCTGTGCGCCCTCTGCCTGAACAGTCACAGTGCAGAGAGCTGGAAGATGGCGACGCTGAGGAGTCCAGAGTAGTGCAGTGCCCAGCGAGGAGAGGTATTTCATTTTTTTAATGGTTGGAGCAATATATGGGGAGCATTATACACTGGAGAATTATATATGGGGCCCATCATACACTTGAGCATCATAGATAGGGCCCATTATACACTGGAGCATCATCCATGGGGCACATCATATACTGGAGCATCATATGGGTCTCATTATATATGGCGCATCATATGGGGCACATTATATATGGAGCATTATGTATGGGGACCATTATATTTGGAGCATTATATGGGGCTCATCACACACTGGAGCATCATATATGGGGCCCATCATATACTAGACTCTACAGCAGGGGTCTCAAACTCGCGGCTCACGGGCCAACTGCGGCCCTCTGGGCAATAGTTTGCGGCCCTCACCTCATGGGCCCTCGGGACAATAGTTTGTGGCCCTCACCTCGGCCGGGATTACACATGAGGGAAACACGGCCGAGTCTCGCATGTGAAATCCCAGTCACATGCAATATCGCTCATTAAGGTCATGAATATGGACGCCACTCCACTCTCATAGGCGTGGCACCCATATTCATGAGCTTAAGGAGCGGTACCACGTGACGTGTGACCGCGCGCTCATACAGGAAGATGATGTCGGCGCTGGACCATCGGAGCTGCACCAGAAGGAGGTGAGTATGATGATGGCTAGACAGTCACAGCAGCCTGCTGTCAGCAGACAAGGCGCATGAGTCACACTCACAACACATGCAGCAGGAGCAGCCGAGCAGGGACCGGACCGCGCCACAGACTCAGGTGCATCGGGTTCAGAATGAGCGGAGGGGAATGAGCCAGGCCAGGCGAAGAATGAGCGGTGAGGCAGTGGGGAATGAGCCAGGCCAGGCGAAGAATGAAGGGCGGGGGAAGGAGCCAGGCCAGGGGAACAATGAGTGCTGGGGAAGAATGAGCACTGGGGGGAGGAATGAGCGCTGGGGGGAGGAATGAACACTGGGGGAGGATGAGAGCTTTTCTTGTGGAAAACCTGATGCGGCCCAGCCTCATCCAGATTCTACCTCCAGCGGCCCCCGGGTAAATTGTTTTTGAGACCCTGCTCTACAGCATCTACAGCATCATATGGGGTTCATTATTTATGGGGCATCACATAGGGCCCTTTATATATGGAGCATCATATGGAGCACATATGGGGCCTATTCTGTATGGAGCATTATATGGAGCCCATACTGTATGCAGCAATATATGGGGCTCATTATTCTGTATAGGGCAATATATTATTATTATTTAATTATTTATATAGCGCCATTAATTCCATGGTGCTGTACATGACAAGGGGTTACATACATAGTAATAGATATAGTTTACCAAAATAAAAATTACAATGACAGACTGTTACAGAGGGGAGAGGACCTTGTCCTTGCCAACTTCCATTCTGCAGGAGATTGAGAAAGAGACAGAAGGTGGTGGGTGCGGCACTTCAGGTGGTGGAGAGGCGTCTTCTCGTGTGATGGTGTAGAACTCACATCTACGACCACCACACTCTCTAACATCTCTGAAAATGCATCCGAAATGTCAAAATCTCTAGCTTCAGTTATAGAAAATGCATGGGCTCCTTTTAAACGCAATCGTCCAACCAGTTCAGTATTAGTAGGTGAGGGCTTGTCAGAATCCTGCCCAGGAACACCAGGCTTCAGTAGT
This sequence comes from Oophaga sylvatica, assembly GCA_033576555.1. Lineage (NCBI taxonomy): Eukaryota > Metazoa > Chordata > Amphibia > Anura > Dendrobatidae > Oophaga > Oophaga sylvatica. Next base: position 299,841,877 of record JARQOD010000002.1, read on the forward strand.
TGCGAGTTCTGTCCCCGTGATCTTCAACGTTATTTTGCAATGGTTCTTCCAGGCATGATTTCATCAAGAAGATTTAGCCTTCGTAATACAGAGACAGAGTACAATACAGAGCACAACACCGCGTAAGGGCCTGTGCACACATTGTGGATTTGCCTGCGGATTTTTCCGCGCCGAAACCGCACCTCTTGGCAGAAACCCCAGGTGCGGTTTTGATGCGGTTTTTGGCGCGGTTTTGACGCGGTTTTTCATGATTTTTCTCATGCGGTTTTGTATGCGGTTTTGACAGCTAAATAAAGATATGTTGTTTAACAAAAAAAAAGATTTGTGATGTAATTTCTTGTCCAACCTCCTCTTTTACATTTGTCCAACCCACACTCCATTACATACACACAGACAGAGATAGGCCGGCGTCACACCTGCGAGTGCAATGCGAGCAAGTCGCACGACTCCCTCGCATCAACACCCGGCACGGTTATGGGGCTCATTATTCTGTATGGCGCACTATGTGGTGCCAATAATACTGTATGGAGGACTATACTGTCTGTTTTTTGAGCTATTGTAGAATTTAAAATAGATATCACTCATGTAATGTAAGAAGTGAAGTATTTGGCATTGTACTATACCTATATTTCTCTGCCGTATCGGAACATCATGAATTGTGGTATGTGTTAAAGGGGCCCACGAAAACCTGGAGCCAGCCCTGCCCCCCCACAACTTTAGCCAAATAACCCCAGTTTTCAATGCGTTACTATTATTATAAAGTTAATTAAGGTTGACAAGCTTAAGAAGAATCGATGTAGTTGGCATTGAAATGGGCACTGTAGGTGTGTTTACTGTCCTCCACTCCCTGCTGACTTTTATTCCCCATTGACTTGCATTGGGGTCGGATTTTCGACTCCGACCCGACCATTTCCGTTAGACTTTGTTCGACTCGACTTTTGAGAAAGTCGGGTTTCACGAAACCCGACTCGACCCTAAAAAAGGCAAAGTCGCTCATCTCTAATGGGGTTATGACAGATTCCTGATCTCTAAAGCCCCATTCTTAGGATCATTGGTGTTTCCAGAAGTTGAACCCTCAGCGATCCATAAATTATCATCTTTTCTATCAATAGGAAATAAGTTGCAATATTTAGGATTAACCCTTCAAATGGCTGTTATAATTGAAAAAAGAAAAATCACCTATGAACTGAATAGTTGCTAAATAAAAGATTGTGGCTGTACGATCACTGGGATCCAAACTGACTGCCTGAACATGGATTTTATGTTCCCTGCTTACCCCAGTCAGAGCATTGTGGCTAGGGAGACTTACACAGAGTGTGGAGCGCCCGTCAGGGCAGTGGGGATACTTGGTACCGGATCACTTCTAAATGGGGCAGTGTCACGGCAGCAATGACCCGGTCATTAGTCCTGGGCATCCAATAAAATTGGAGATGATGAAAAGGGAAATAATAAAGAGTTTGTAATGAAGTGTTCGTGACGCCACCCGTGGTATTCGGTCAGGGGACCGATGCTGCAATGCAGATCCTCTGAGATCATGATAGGGCAGCAAAGATGGTTAAGCTCTCCACGGGTAGAGCTGTGTCCCAGGGCAGTTAGCATATTAAAGGTGATGGTGGTGAGTGTGGTGCAGGGCAGGTGACGCAGGAAAGATTCAGAAGACACAGAAGAGTGCAGTTTCCAATGTTTTACTCAGTTCACTTGTGCATAGATGCCTGCTTGGTGCCGTGTCCTCCAGGTGAGAGGTCCTGCAAACTCCAGCTAGCTCAGGATACACCTTTCCAGGACTCCCTTCAGTGTATACCTCTCCTGGCCGTCTCACTGCACTGGCTTCCCTCCAGCCCAGCACCTACACAATCAGTGTCCAAGCCAGCAGCCGCGGACCTTGTCAGGCCACGTTGTTGTGAATGGACTTGAAATGAGTTCTGAGCAGAGGCTCCCTCTGGTGGTTACAAGCGGTATCGACTGTCCAGTGAAGATTGTGAGGAGTGGGAATCAGGTGTTACTGACTGGTCTTATATAAGGGAGTCGCCTTCCCATCAGGGTTGCCGGTGATCAATTGTTCTGGTCTCAATCCTTGAGTCCTGTTTCCTTTGTAGCCTGCTGTGTCGTGTCTGCATCTCCTGCTAACAGATAAGACATTTTCTTCTTTTTGTTTTTGTGCTTGATTTTTGCATTTTGTCCTGCACTTCTGTGGGGGCCTTCAGGGTCCCCTCCGGGGGCTTTTGCCCTCTCAGTTTAGTTCAGCCACTGATGTTTGTACTTTTGCTTTTTCCAGTTTTTTCAGTGGCTGCTGTTTTGATTTTGTTACACCAGAGAACTAATTTAGGTGGTAGAGGTCGTGTGATCTCAGGTGACTTTGAAATTAGTAGAGTTGGTGTTTTTCAGGGTTTTTTGGGATTGCAGTAAGTGCCCTTCCTATCCTTTTCTATTTAGGTAGTTTGGGCCCCAACGTTTGCTCATACTATTTTCTGTCTGTGTCAGTATTTCATCTTGTCTAACCGCCATTACATGTTTGGGGGCTTTCTATGTTCTTTGGGGATCTGCTCTGGGGCAGATAGCTTTCCTCTTTCTATCTTTAGGTGTAGTTAGTTTCTCAGGCTGTGACGAGGCGTCTAGGACCAACGTAGGAACGCTCCACGGCTGCCTCTAGTTGTGGTGGTTAGTCAGGGTACTGCAATCTCATAGATTCCAACTTCTCTGGTGTATTGCCTTTTTTACCTGCACTCCTCAGCTACCGAAACATAACAGTATCACCGGCCAAAAAATTTAAAATTGTATTGTACTCACAGAAGGGAAAAAATATTGTGAAAGAAAAAAGGTTGTCAGAGTTGTCAGAGATATTTTTCTGTTTGTTGCATTTTTTTCCCTCTGTATCTCTGGGTGCTGGGGAGGATTTTTTTTTTCTCTCAATGGAGTTTGCACAGTTGTCTGGCCATGTGGATCAGCTTGCCACTGAGGTTCGGAGTATTGCTGCCTATCTTGCTAGGTTGCCTGTTGTGGAACCTAGGATTCCCATGCCAGATTTGTTTTTAGGGGATCGAGCTAAGTTTCAGAATTTCAAAAATAATTGTAAATTGTTTTTTGCCTTAAAATCTAAGTCCTCAGGGAACGCAGCGCAGCAGGTTCAAATTGTCATCTCTCTCCTGCGCGGCGATCCTCAGGATTGGGCTTTTTCCCTGACACCTGGGGATCCTGTTTTGAGTGATGTTGATGCATTTTTTCAGGCTTTGGGGTTATTGTACGATGAGCCTAATGTCACTGATCAAGCTGAAAAAGCCTTGTTGGCATTAAATCAGGGTCTTGATGACGCTGAGTTATACTGTCAGAGATTCCGTAGGTGGGCAGTCCTGACCAAGTGGAATGACGACGCTTTGGCGGCCCTTTTTCGGAAGGGTCTGTCAGATAATGTAAAGGATGTTATGGTGGGATTCTCTGTCCCCTCTGGTCTCAATGATTCTATGTCATTAGCGATTTCAAATTGACAGACATTTGCGTCAACGGAGAAGTATGCGTGGAATGGTGTTGCCTTGTGAACCTGCTTCTGAAACCATGCAGTGTGATAGAGTGGTGTCTGGGGCACAGCATCATGAGTTTCGAAAGCGCAATGGGTTATGTTTCTACTGTGGTGATGCCTCTCATGCTATTTCAGTCTGCCCTAAGCGGGCAAGACGTTTTGCACGCTTAGTTGTCTTGGGTAGTGTTCAGACTAAGTTTTTATTAACTGTCACTCTGATATGCTCTCTGTCCTCATTTTCTGCTCAGGCTTTCGTTGATTCTGGAGCAGCTATTAACCTGATGGATTATGATTTTGCTAAACGTTGTGGGTTTCCCTTGATACCCCTACAGAAGTCTATTCCCCTACTGGGGATCGATTCTACCCCTTTGGCTGAGAATAAACCTCAGTACTCTACTCAGGTGATAATGAGGGTTGAACCTGATCATCAGGAGTGCTGTAAATTTTTGGTTCTGTGTAATCTGCATGATATTATCGTACTGGGCTTCCCTTGGTTGCAGTCTCATAATCCTGTTTTGGATTGGAAATCTGTGTCTGTAACCAGTTGGGGCTGCCAATGTGTTAATACCAACACTCCTGTTTTTTCTGCCTCCTCCCAGGCTCAGGATGTTCCTGACTTTTTGATTGATTTTTCTGATGTGTTTAGCGAAAGTAAATCTGCATCCTTGCCTCCCCATAGGAGCTATGACTGCGCTATTGAATTAGTGCCTGGTAGTAAATTCCCTAAAGGTCGCCTTTTTAACTTGTCTGTACCTGAACATGACGCTATGCGGTCTTATATCAAGGAATCATTGGAGAAGGGTCATATCAGACCATCCTCTTCACCCTTAGGTGCCGGTTTTTTCTTTGTGGCCAAAAAGGATGGTTCATTAAGGCCGTGTATTGATTATCGTCTTTTGAACAATATTACTGTAAAATATCAATACCCGTTACCTTTGATTTCTGACCTGTTTTCCAGGGTGAAAAACGCTACTTGGTTTACCAAGCTTGACCTCAGGGGGGCATATAACCTTATTCGCATTAAGCACGGGGATGAATGGAAGACGGCATTCAATACCCTGAGGGGCATTTTGAGTACCTTGTGATGCCCTTTGGGCTCACTAATGCTCCTTCTGTCTTCCAGTCCTTCATGAATGACATTTTCAGGGATTTTGTGGATAAATTTCTGATTGTTTATTTGGATGATATCTTGATTTTTTCTAATGACTGGGACTCTCATGTGAAACATGTTCGAACTGTATTCCAGATTTTGAGAGAGAATGCTCTGTATGTGAAGGGATCAAAGTGTCTTTTTGGCGTACAGAGGATCTCATTTCTGGGATTCATTTTGTCCCCATCTGTTATTGAAATGGACCCGGTCAAGGTTCAGGCCATCTGTGATTGGGTCCAACCTACTTCATTAAAGGCTCTTCAAAGATTTTTGGGTTTTGCCAATTTTTATCGTAAATTTATTGGTAATTTCTCGGTTATTGTTAAACCATTGACTGATTTGACCAGAAAGGGTTCTGATGTGGTGAATTGGCCTCCTGAGGCAGTCTCTGCATTTCAGGAACTTAAGCAGAGATTCACTTCTGCTCCTGTTCTACGGCAGCCTGATGTCTCTCTGCCATTTCAGGTGGAGGTTGATGCCTCTGAAATTGGGGCAGGTGCCGTTTTGTCCCAAAAAGATCCAGAGACCTCTAAAAGTAACCCTTGTGCCTTTTTCTCTCGAAAATTTTCTCCTACTGAACGTAATTATGACGTGGGTAATCGGGAGTTACTGGCCATGAAGTGGGCTTTTGAAGAGTGGAGACATTGGCTGGAGGGAGCCAAACATCAGGTGGTGGTCCTTACGGACCATAAGAATCTGGTTTATCTGGAATCTGCCAAGCGACTCAATCCTAGGCAGGCCAGGTGGGCCTTGTTTTTCACACGTTTTAATTTTGTGGTTTCCTTTCTTCCTGGCACTAAGAATGTTAAGGCGGATGCCCTCTCGAGGAGTTTCCTTGCGGACTCTCCTGAGTTATCTGATCCTTCTGTTATTTTGAAAGAGGGTGTAGTTCTTTCCGCCATCTCACCCAATTTGAGACTTGCTCTGGAGGGGTGTCAGGAGGATAGGCCCGAGCGCTGCCCTGTTGGAAAATTGTTTGTCCCGGACCAGTGGAAAAAGAGTGTGATGTCTGAGATTCATTGTTCCGCGTTGGCTGGGCATCCCGGAATTTTTGGTACCAGAGACTTGGTTAGTCGGTCCTTTTGGTGGTCTACCTTGTCTCGTGATGTCAGGGAATTTGTGCAGTCCTGCGGGACTTGCTCTCACTCCAAGCCTTGCTCTCGCTCTAGTGGTTTGTTGATGCCATTGCCTGTGCCCAAGAGACCATGGACCCATATCTCTATGGATTTCATTTCCGACCTCCCTGTTTCTCAGAGAATGACCGTCATCTGGGTGATTTGTGATAGGTTTTCCAAGATGATACATCTTGTGCCATTACCTAAGTTGCCTTCCTCCTCTGAATTGGTGTTTTCCTTCAGCACGTGGTTCGTTTACACGGCATTCCTGAGAACATTGTGTCTGACAGAGGAGTCCAGTTTGTTTCCAGATTTTGGAGGACCTTTTGTTCTAAACTTGTTGTTCAATTGTCTTTCTCCTCGGCGTTTCATCCTCAGACCAATGGTCAAACTGAGAGAACAAACCAGACATTGGAGACTTATCTAAGATGCTTTGTGTCTGCTGATCAGGATGACTGGGTCTCTTTTTTGCCTTTGGCTGAGTTTGCTCTTAATAATAGGGCTAGCTCTGCCACTTTGATGTCTCCATTTTTCTGTAATTCTGGGTTTCACCCTCGATTTTCTTCAGGACAGACGGAGGCTTCTGTCTGTCCAGGTGTTGACTCTGTTGTGGAGCGTATGCAACAGATTTGGGACCAGTTAGTGGAGAGGTTGTCCCTCTCTCAGGAGAGGGCCCAGCAGGTTTGCTAACCGGCATAGGACTGATGGTCCTCGGTTTAAAGTGGGGGACTTGGTCTGGTTGTCCTCAAGAAATATTCCTATGAGAGTGGCATCTCCTAAATTTAAGCCTAGGTTCATTGGACCTTATAAGATCATGGAGATTCTTAATCCTGTTTCTTTTCGTTTGCTTCTTCCAGGGACATTTAAGATCCATAACGTGTTCCACAAGTCCTTGTTGAAGAGGTTTGTTGAGCCAGTGGTTCCTACTGCTTTGCCTCCTGACCCTGTTCTGGTTGAGGGCAATATGGAGTTTGTGGCTGAGAAAATATTGAATTCTCGTTTTTCTAGACGGAAACTCCAGTATTTGGTTAAGTGGAGAGGTTATGGTCAGGCAAGACAATTCTTGGGTGTTTGCTTTGGACATCCATGCTAGGAGACTCATCCGTGCGTATCATAGAACTCATCCTGACCGACCTGGTTGCTCAAGTGAGGGTTCGGTGACCCCTCCTCAAGGGGGGGTACTGTTGTGAATGGACTTGAAATGAGTTCTGAGCAGAGGCTCCCTCTGGTGGTTACAAGCGGTACTGGACTGTCCAGTGAAGATTGTGAGGAGTGGGAATCAGGTGTTACTGACTGATCTTATATAAGGGAGTCGCCTTCCCATCAGGATTGCCGGTGATCAATTGTTCTGGTCTCAATCCTTGAGTCCTGTTTCCTTTGTAGCCTGCTGTGTCGTGTCTGCATCTCCTGCTAACAGATAAGACATTTTCTTCTTTTTGTTTTTGTGCTTGATTTTTGAATTTTGTCCTGCACTTCTGTGAGGGCCTTCAGGGTCCCCTCCGGGGGCTTTTGCCCTCTCAGTTTAGTTCAGCCACTGATGTTTGTACTTTTGCTTTTTCCAGTTTATTCAGTGGCTGCTGTTTTAATTTTGTTACACCAGAGAACTAATTTAGGTGGTAGAGGTCGTGTGATCTCAGGTGATTTTGAAATTAGTAGAGTTGGTGCTTTTCAGGGTTTTTTGGGATTGCAGTAAGTGCCCTTCCTATCCTTTTCTATTTAGGTAGTTTGGGCCCCAACATTTGCTCATACTATTTTCTGTCTGTGTCAGTATTTCATCTTGTCTAACCGCCATTACATGTTTGGGGGCTTTCTATGTTCTTTGGGGATCTGCTCCGGGGCAGATAGCTTTCCTCTTTCTATCTTTAGGTGTAGTTAGTTTCTCAGGCTGTGACGAGGCGTCTAGGACCAACGTAGGAACGCTCCACGGCTGCCTCTAGTTGTGGTGGTTAGTCAGGGTACTGCAATCTCATAGATTCCAACTTCTCTGGTGTATTGCCTTTTTTACCTGCACTCCTCAGCTACCGAAACATAACACCACGTCCTCTGAGTCCCCTTGCTCCTATATGGTTGACTTTTCGGCGAATAATTGTGGATGTGGCTGAGGCACGTAAAGATACCTCCGCCTCCGGCTTGCTAGCTGAGTCTTGAAGTCCTCCACTAGGCTTGGGGACTGGTTCCCCACTGCGACCTGGTCCCTCCAGGTGCCCAGATTGAACTAGTGTGTGTTGGGTGCGAGTGTTAGAATCCTGGGTAGTGCTCCCTCCTTACCTGAGAGTGGGATACCACACCTGTGGATGAGGTGCAGTACCTCTGTGGCCACTGGACCCTCAGGGGCGCCACAAGTGCAGGTAGAGGATGTGCCCTGCTGCTCTATTCAGTGCTTCGCAGTGCTACCTTCAAATATGTTAAACAGAGTTGACCCTCGCTCACTGCCATGTTGGTAGTCTAAGGCTGCTGGAGGGGAGCACTGTCAACCTCCTCCTACCTGCTGACATCCCTGGCACTTCTGATTAGTATTCGTGGAGCAACGTCATGTGTGTATCATGCTGCAACAGTAGAGCGCCGGGACTGTTACTCAGAAGAGGTGTGGAGGAGGCTGATAGGCAGGAGGAGGCTCACAGTACTCTGGTTCGGCAGCAATGGGCTACTGATGTGACCTTTTGGCCTGTGATTTTTTTTTATTGCTCAACTCTATAAAATATTTCTATGAAAATAGTAGAAAAATGTTGCAATTTACAGAAGGAGAATAGCAGAGTGCTAAACTGGTTACAACTGAAGATGAGCCACAAACTGACAAAGGAATGGAGGATCCTGGGTATGAGAAAAGAATGGAATAATTACATTGATTTAATCCTGAGAAGAGACATATGGTGGACATGATTAACATGTACAAGTAAATAAATGATCCATACAAAAAGTATGGTCAAAAGCTGTTTCAAATTAAAACCCTCAAAAGACAAGGGGGCGCTGCCTCCATCTGGAGAAAGACAGGTGCCATCTCCAGAGGTGAAAAGGCTTCTTTGCCATAAGAACTTTTAAGGCCGGGGTCAGACTTGCGAGCCTCTTGCATCTACACCCGGCGCTGCCACTGGCACTCGGAGCGGCGTGTGTGGCTGCATAGAAATACATGCGGCTGCATAGAAATATATGCAGCTGCACGCTCTGGTCTGAGTGCTGGCAGCAGTGTCGAGTGTTGATGCGAGAGACTCGTGCGAGTTTCTCGCATCAAACTCGCTAGTCTGACCCCAGTCTTAATCCATGGAATCGTCTACTCCAAGAGCTGGTCACAGCAGGAACCATTGATGGCTTAAAAAAAAAGACAATGCTTCTTTAGAAGAAAATAGTTTTGTGTAAAGTTCTTTTTTGAATGTTTGGTCCAGTGGATGCACAATTGGAATCCGGAGAGAAAGATTAGCTGACTGGATCATACATTATGGATACCCCTTTATTTATTTTATCCTTACACTTCCCTCTGTTTAACTTGATGGACATTTGACTTTTTTGAACCGTATTCACTATGTAAATATAACACCTCTAAGTAATATTTTAGTTAATGGATAAAAATATCAGTATTATTTTATGAAATAGTAGGCAGCTGTAAGGGCAAAGATGTGTATAGTTGATCTGTCCATCACTGAATGCAGCAGGTGAGGGAGCCAGACTGCTCTGCATTGTGTACATCCCCCACTCTACCTCTAGGTGGCATGAGTCTGCATGCTGCCAGGCAACCAGTATACAACACTGACTGTGCCTGAGGTGAAACTGCTGAGGTGCTGTGTGCTGGGCACTGTACTCTCCCGGTAAGCTCTTGTATCAGACTTGTACCAGTCATATCTCCGGTAGGTCCATAGGCACGAGTTTGGTCTATGCAGCCAAGTATTCTTCTTAATTACTTTATGCTTAGTTAAATCCATGTGTCTGTAACTGCATGCTCTTTGTGGGGAAAACAAGATAATCCTGTAGTTTTGATACCTGTTAGCTTTCATGTGTATAATGTTTCTTACCGTATACAACTGTATATTCCTATATAGCTTCCTTCCTGTCATTTAGTTCATTTTTTTATCAGTACATAACTTTATATATATGTTTCTAACTTTATATATGTTTATATAATTACTTACATGTGTATTTACTGTAAACGTTTACAAAACTTCTATATTGACCCAGAGGTGTATCTAGATTTTCAGGCCCCCGGGGCAAGAATTCAATTTGGAGCCCCCCACCCCACCCACAAGCACATATGTGATTTGCACACTTAGGCTGGAGTCACACTTAACGTATAAAAAATCAGTCCGATATTGACAGCCGAGAATCGCATCAATGTTTTGTGAACAGTGATCCGTATGTAATCCGTTTGCAATGCGAGGATACGATTTCCTCGCATCTAAGTATCCGTATGGCATCCGTATGGTGTGATTTTATTGGAGCCTTGCAAAATGGATATTTAACTGATCCATGGCCTGAAATATTCTTCAAAATATACAGTACAGACCAAAAGTTTGGACACACCTTCTCATTCAAAGATTCTTCTGTATTTTCATGACTATGAAAATTGTAGAATCACACTGAAGGCATCAAAACTATGAATTAACACATGTGGAATTATACATTACACTTTACAAAAAAGTGTGAACCAACTGAAAATATGTCTTATATTCTAGGTTCTTTAAAGTAGCCACCTTTTGCTTTGATTACTGCTTTGCACGCAGAAAAGGTGAACGGATGGACTCTACATGCCTGGTTCCCACCGTGAAGCATGGAGGAGGTGGTGTGATGGTGTGGGGGTGCTTTGCTGGTGATATTGTTGGGGATTTATTCAAAATTGAAGCGGTGAGCGGTCCAGCTCACCCCAAACCATCTCGATTAGGTTCAGGTCTGGTGAATATGGAGGCCAGGTCATCTGGCGTAGCATCCCAACACTCTCCTTCTTGGTCAAATAGCCCTTACACAGCCTGGAGGTGTGTTTGGGGTCATTGTCCTGTTGAAAAATAAATTATGGTCCAACTAAACACAAACCGGATGGAATAGCATGCTGCTGCAAGATGCTGTAGTAGCCATTCTGGTTCAGTATGCTTTCAATTTTAAATAAATCCCCAACAGTGAATGAGAAGGTGTGTCCAAACTTTTGGTCTGTACTGTATATTTAAATATATTTATATATATATTGTAGGGATCCGCTCTGGTAGGCAGGGGCCGGCCGCAGTAATGAGGCATACACACAGGCTTTTAGTTCAAAGTTCAGTGGTTTTAATAACGGGTTCAACAAAAAGTCCAGATAACAAAATCAAAACAGAACATAAATCACTCCAGTTTGGAGAACCACTGGTCCCAGACTCACCCTTGCCTGGGACGGGCTTAACTAAGCGGCTGCAGGTCAGCAGAGACCGCCAGGTGCCATTCCGGGTGGTCTGGTACTCGCTTCCTGGTGCACACTGACACACTGTAACAAAAACAATCTTCCATGCTGACTCCAGCCAAACTCCTTCCTTCCACACCCACCAACTACAACAGCTCCTTGTTTTATAGTCCTAGTCCACACCCTCAGGTGAGGTACACATCAGCTGACCTGATCACGTGACTATGACCTCATCACAGGTCCTTGAGATCAGGGAAAATCCTGACCAAACTCCAGTCTGCTATGAGAAATATATCTCCCATCCATCAAGACCCCCTTTGGTGTACCACATACCTCCCCCCTTTGTTCAACCTTAGGAGGGTGGACACATGACATACAGTGAACTCTGGACAGTGCATCTGCGTTCCCCTGTAATTTGCCTGCCCGATGTTCTACTGAAAATTTGAAATTTTGCAGAGACAGAAACCACCTGGTGACTCGTGCATTTCTCTCTTTGGCTTGACTCATCCAAGTCAGAGGGGAATGATCAGTTACCAACCGAAACGTTCTCCCCAACAGATAGTAGCGCAATGACTCCAGTGCCCACTTGATGGCCAGGCACTCTCTCTCTACAATGCTGTATCTGGTTTCAGCTGGAGTAAGCTTTCGACTCAGGAAACTAATGGGATGCTCCTCCCCGTTAACCTCCTGAGACAACACGGCACCCAGACCTACCTCTGACGCATCAGTCTGGACAATGAATTCTCTTTTGAAGTCGGGTGTGATCAGAACTGGTGACCCACACAGTGCCCCTTTTAGTTTTACAAATGCTTCTTCAAGCTGATCATTCCATCGCACCATTACTGACTTCCTCCCTTTTAGGCAGTCAGTTAACAGCGCCGACAGGGTTGCAAAATTGGGAATAAACCGCCGGTAGTATCCCACTAACCCCAAAAACCCTTTCACGTGTTTTGTGGTGAGGGGACGGGGCCAGTTTTGGATTGCCTCCACTTTGTTTATTTGGGGTTTGATAACTCCTCTCCCAATCACATACCCCAGGTACCGAGCTTCCTCCAACCCTATGGAACACTTCTTTGGGTTGGCAGTTAGCCCTGCTTGTCTCAGAGAATCTATCACCGCCTGTACCTTGGCTAAGTGACTTTCCCAGTCTGTACTGTACACCACAATATCGTCCAGATAGGCCGCGGCATATCGGCGATGAGGACGAAGAACAACGTCCATTAACCTCTGGAATGTCGCTGGAGCGCCATGCAACCCGAAGGGTAGGACTATATACTGGAACAGTCCCTCGGGTGTTACAAAAGCCGTTTTCTCTCTCGCTGCTTTTGTTAGGGGCACCTGCCAATACCCTTTTGTGAGGTCAATGACTGAAAAATACCGGGCCTGCCCAAACCGCTCTATTAACTCATCGACCCGGGGCATGGGGTAGGCGTCAAACTTAGAAATTTCATTCAGTTTTCTGAAGTCATTACAGAACCTTAGTGTCCCATCTGGCTTTGGTATTAGGACTATTGGGCTGGCCCACTCACTCTGGGACTCTTCAATGACCCCTAACTGCAGCATCTTCTTGACCTCTTCCGAGATGGCTTGTCGCCGGGCCTCAGGCACCCGATATGGCTTTAATCGGACTTTGGCCTGCGGCTCCGTGACAATGTCATGTTGGATTAGGGAAGTACGACCAGGAAGTTCCGAAAAAACATCGGTATTTCGGCTAACAAACTCTCGGACTTCCTGAACTTGTCTGGGCGACAAAGTGTCTGCTATTTTGACGGCGGAGAGGACTTCTCTTGCCTTCTCCTGAGGCAAAGAAGCCATCTCTACTGGAAATGCAGGCCGTGGACAATCCTCACCAAGCGGGCCTCTGTCTTTCCATGGTTTGAGCAGATTCACATGGTATACCTGTTCTGGCTTTCTCCGCCCTGGTTGGTGTACTTTATAGTTTACTGGTCCCACCTTCTCTATAATCTCGTAGGGTCCCTGCCACCTTGCAAGGAACTTACTATCCACTGTAGGCACAAGTACCAACACCCGATCCCAGGGTTAAAGGACCTTACCCGTGCCTCCCGGTTATAGACCTGCCTCTGTGACCTTTGTGCTGCTTCCATATGTTCTCGGACTAATGGTAGGACTGTCTCCATTCTCTTTTGCATTTTGGCCACATGTTCTATCACACTTTTGTGGGGAGTTGGTTGGTTTTCCCAGGCCTCTTTAGCTATATCGAGTAAGCCACGGGGATGTCTGCCATATAATAGTTCAAAGGGCGAGAACCCCGTAGATGCCTGGGGCACCTCCCGCACTGCAAACATCAGGTATGGCAACAAGAGATCCCAGTCCTTACCATCTTTAGAGACTGCTTTTTTCAACATATTCTTCAGGGTTTTATTGAACCTTTCTACTAAACCGTCTGTTTGGGGATGATAGACCGATGTGCGCAACTGTTTAACACTTAACAAGTGGCAGAGTTCCTTCATGATTTTTGACATAAAGGGGGTCCCCTGATCTGTTAAGATTTTTTGAGGGATTCCCACCCGAGAGAACATACCCATGAGTTCTTTTGCGATCAGTTTGGCCGAGGTGTGTCGCAGGGGAATAGCCTCAGGATACCTGGTAGCGTAATCTAGAACTACGAGGATGTGTTGGTGACCCCTTGCTGATTTATTAACCGGCCCCACCAGATCCATGGCTATTCTCTCAAACGGGACCTCTATAATTGGTAATGGCACCAAGGGACTCCGAAAATGAGGCTGCGGACTGGTTACCTGGCACACGGGACAAGAGTTACAATACCGTTTAACTTCTTCATAGACCCCTAGCCAGTAGAACCGTTGTAGAATTCTGTCTAGGGTTTTCTTTTGGCCCAAATGTCCCCCTAGAACATTCGCATGCGCTAAGTCCATTACCAACCTCCGATATGACTGCGGTACCAGCAATTGCTCGACAATTTCCCCATGTATTTTTTCAACCCGATACAGCAAATCTTGGTTCAGCTCGAATCGGGGAAATACTGTAGCTGCCCGGGGTGTTGGGGTTCCCCATTGACAACCAGTACATTTTCCCGGGCTCGAGTCAACGTAGGGTCCCGGAGTTGCGCCGTACCAAAATTGTCACCTGCCACATTTAAGTCTGACAATTCTGGTCCCGGTGGCAAATCTTCCATCTCCCCAGCTAACACTTCTATAGGAAGTGGTTTTCCTCCTCCACCGAAGGCAAAGGTACTCCTACCGCCAGCACATCTTCCTCTGGGCCACCAGGTTCATGCCCGATTTCTGGAGAATGCAACCTGGTGACCACTGGTGCCGACGACTGTTCTGTGGGAGGGGTAATTACAGGCCAAAGCACAGAAAATAACGGAAAATCTCTCCCAATTATTACCTCATAATGCAAATTAACCACCACCCCCACCTCGTGGCACCTCCTCCCCGCTGGCGTGTTTATCATCACCAGGGTGGTAGGATAATGTTTTAAGTCCCCATGTATACACAACACACCCATTTTCCGACCAGTATACTCGCTGATTTGGACGTGGCTGGCTCGTATTAGGGTCACGAGACTCCCTGAGTCCAGTAGAGCCACAGCAGGGTTACCCTCCACCTCCACTTTACACAAATGGTTCATATTGGGTCCCTCTGGTTTGCCCACTGCACACATGTGTTCTGCATAGTGAGACTGATAGTACCCAAAGTTGGTGTCCATGGGCTCAGTCAGGTGGGGGCAATCAGCTCTCACATGTCCTGGTTCTTGGCACCGCCAACAGATTATGGGGCCCCTTTCGTTCCCGACCCGTCCTGGGCGGCCTTCAGGGTCTCTGCTTGCCGAGCTGTGGGTGAAGGTTTGGGGAATTTACTCGGTACCTTCCGGGTAGTCTCTCCCTGTATATCCTTGGTAGCCCCATATCTTTCAATGAGGTCTACCATTTGGAGACCATCAGTAGGGGCTGCCTGTCCAACCCATGTTTGAAGTGTGTGGGGCAAAGTTCTCCAGAATTTATCAGTCACTATACGATCCAGCATAGCGCGGGGTGACAACACCTCCGGCTGCAACCATTTTTCTATCAGGTGTATCAAGTCATAATACTGGGAGCGAGCTGGCTCGGAAGGGGAAAACTTCCACTGGTGTACCCGCTGGGCCCGGACCAAAACATTTACCCCAAGACGTGCAAGTATCTCACCCTTGACGCTCTCATAGTCTCTCTGTTGTTCTGGGGGTAGGTCCCTATAGGCTTTCGCGGGTTCTGGAGCCAAAAACGGAGCCACGATCTCGGCCCACTGGTCCCGGGGCAGTCTCTCCCTCTTAGCCACGCCTTCAAACATCTCCAGGTACACCTCGACGTCATCTGATTGCTCCATCTTTGGGATCGCTGTACGCACCGCTTTCCGGACATCCTGGCATCCCCGGGCAGCTCCTGCTGTCTGCGGCGCTGTGATGTGCTGCATCAGTAGACTATTGGTTTCCTGTTGCTGTCGATTAAATATCTGCTGCTGCTCCATAGCTTGCTGCTGTATAGCCTGCTGCTGCTCCATAGCCTTCTGCTGTATAGCCTGCTGCTGCTGCATAGCCTGCTGTTGCTGCTGTGTAGCCTGCTGCTGCTGTCGCATGGCCTCCACCAACATTTTTACTGTGTTCTCCATCTCCGGACAGTTATCCACCGGGTTTTGCGTCACTTTCTTCACCCAGGACATTTACTGTCATGCAGGAAAAAATAAAACAGCCTGACCTCACTGCGTTGCCCGCATTCAAGCCACCAATTGTAGGGATCCGCTCTGGTAGGCAGGGGCCGGGCCGCAGCAATGAGGCATACACACAGGCTTTTAGTTCAAAGTTCAGTGGTTTTAATAACGGGTTCAACAAAAAGTCCAGATAACAAAATCAAAACAGAACATAAATCACTCCAGTTTGGAGAACCACTGGTCCCAGACTCACCCTTGCCTGGGACAGGCTTAACTAAGCGGCTGCAGGTCAGCAGAGACTCCCAGGTGCCATTCCGGGTGGTCTGGTACTCGCTTCCTGGTGCACACTGACACACTGTAACAAAAACAATCTTCCAGGCTGACTTAAGCCAAACTCCTTCCTTCCACACCCACCAACTACAACAGCTCCTTGTTTTATAGTCCTAGTCCACACCCTCAGGTGAGGTACACATCAGCTGACCTGATCACGTGACTATGACCTCATCACAGGTCCTTGAGATCAGGGAAAATCCTGACCAAACTCCAGTCTGCTATGAGAAATTTTTCTCCCATCCATCAAGACCCCCTTTGGTGTACCACAATATATATATATATATATTATATATATATATATATATATATATATATATATATATATATATATATATATATATATATATAATATAAATATATATATACACACACACTGCTCAAAAAAATAAGGGGAACACTCAAATAACACATCCTAGATCTAAATGAATGAAATATTCTCATTGAATACTTTGTTCTGTACAAAGTTGAATGTGCTGTCAACATAATCACACAAAAATCATCAATGGAAATCAAATTTTTGAACCAATGGACGCCTGGATTTGGAGAGACCCCCAAAATGAAAGTGGAAACAAGTCAAAATGAAAATCAAAACAAGACAAAATTAAAATGGAAACAAGTCAAAATGATGCTAAGTATTGTGTGTGGCCTCCACGTGCCTGCATAACCTTCCTACAACACCTGGGCATGCTCCTGATGAGGTTGCGGATGTTCTCCTGAGGGATCTCCTCCCAAACCTGCACTAAAGCATCCATCAACTCCTGGACAGTCTGTGGTGCAATGTGACGTTGGTGGATGGAGTAAGACATGCTGTCCCAGATGTGCTCAATAGGATTCAGGTCTGGGGAATAGGCAGGCCAGTCCATAGCTTCAATACCTTCATCTTGACACCCCACACCATTACTGACCCACTGTCAAACCGGTAATGCTGAAGGATATTGCAGGCAGCACACTCAGCACATGTGACAGAGTGACAGGTTTGGCAGTGGGTCAGTAATGGTGTGGGGTGGCATTTCTTTGGAGGGCCACACAGCCCTCCATGTGCTCGCCAGAGGTACCCTGACTGCCATTAGGTACCGAGATGAAATCCTCAGACCCCTTGTAAGACCATATACTGGTGCGGTTTGGGCCTGGGTTCCTCCTAATGCAGGATAATGCCAGACCTCATGTGGCTGGAGTGTGTCAGCAGCTCCTGCAAGATAAAGGTATTGAAGCTATGGACTGGCCTGCCCGTTCCCCAGACCTTAATCCGATTGAGCACATCTGGGACAGCATGTCTCGCTCCATCCACCAACGTCACATTACATCACAGACTGTCCAGGAGATGACGGATGCTTTAGTCCAGGTCTAGGAGGAGATCCCTCAGGAGAACATCGGCAACCTCATCAGGAGCATGCCCAGGCGTTGTAGGGAGGTCATACAGGTACTTGGAGGCCACACACAATATTGAGCATCATTTTGACTAGTTTCCACTTTAATTTTGTATTCAAGTATTCAATGAGAATATTTCATTCATTTAGATCTAGGATGTGTTATTTGAGTTTTTCCTTTATTTTTTTTGAGCTGTGTATATATGTCAGTGAGACATATATATATATATATATATATATATATATATATATATATATATATATATATATACAGGTCCTTCTCAAAAAATTAGCATATAGTGCTAAATTTCATTATTTTCCATAATGTAATGATTACAATTAAACTTTCATATATTTTAGATTCATTACACACCAACTGAAATTTGTCAGGTCTTTTATTGTTTTAATACTGATGATTTTGGCATACAACTCCTGATAACCCAAAAAACCTGTCTCAAAAAATTAACATATTTCAACCGTCCAATAAAATAAAAGTGTTTTTTAAAAACAAACAAAAAAAACATCAAATAATAAAGTTCAGTTATGCACTCAATACTTGGTCGGGAATCCTTTTGCAGAAATGACTGCTTCAATGCGGCGTGGCATGGAGGCAATCAGCCTGTGACACTGCTGAGGTGTTATGGAGGCCCAGGATGCTTCGATAGCGGCCTTAAGCTCATCCAGAGTGTTGGGTCTTGCGTCTCTCAACTTTCTCTTCACAATATCCCACAGATTCTCTATGGGGTTCAGGTCAGGAGAGTTGGCAGGCCAATTGAGCACAGTAATACCATGGTCAGTAAACCATTTACCAGTGGTTTTGGCACTGTGAGCAGGTGCCAGGTCGTGCTGAAAAATGAAATCTTCATCTCCATAAAGCATTTCAGCCGATGGAAGCATGAAGTGCTCCAAAATCTCCTGATAGCTAGCTGCATTGACCCTGCCCTTGATGAAACACAGTGGACCAACACCAGCAGCTGATATGGCACCCCACACCATCACTGACTGTGGGTACTTGACACTGGACTTCAGGCATTTTGGCATTTCCTTCTCCCCAGTCTTCCTCCAGACTCTGGCACCTTGATTTCCGAATGACATGCAAAATTTGCTTTCATCAGAAAAAAGCACTTGGGACCACTTAGCAACAGTCTAGTGCTGCTTCTCTGTAGCCCAGGTCAGGCGCTTCTGCCGCTGTTTATGGTTCAAAAGTGGCTTTACCTGGGGAATGCGGCACCTGTAGCCCATTTCCTGCACACGCCTGTGCACGGTGGCTCTGGATGTTTCTACACCAGACTCAGTCCACTGCTTCCTCAGGTCCCCCAAGGTCTGGAACCGGTCCTTCTCCACAATCTTCCTCAGGGTCCGTCACCTCTTCTCATTGTACAGCATTTTCTGCCACATTGTTTCCTTCCAACAGACTTCCCATTGAGGTGCCTTGATACAGCACTCTGGGAACAGCCTATTTGTTGAGAAATTTCTTTCTGGGTCTTACCCTCTTGCTTGAGGGTGTCAATGATGGCCTTCTTGACATCAGTAAGGTCGCTAGTCTTACCCATGATGGGGGTTTTGAGTAATGAACCAGGCAGGGAGTTTTTAAAAGCCTCAGGAATCTTTTGCATGTGTTTAGAGTTAATTAGTTGATTCAGAAGATTAGGGTAATAGGTCGTTTAGAGAACCTTTTCTTGATATGCTAATTTTTTGAGACAGGTTTTTTGGGTTATCAGGAGTTGTATGCCAAAATCATCAGTATTAAAACAATAAAAGACCTGACAAATTTCAGTTGGTGTGTAATGAATCTAAAATATATGAAAGTTTAATTGTAATCATTACATTATGGAAAATAATGAAATTTAGCACTATATGCTAATTTTTTGAGAAGGACATATAATATATATATATATATATATATTATATATATATCTTTCTATTTCATAGAAAGATAGCAGAATAGCCGTTAATTCATTTGTCGGCTCCTGTAGAATCTCTATTGCTGTATGCACAGCGCTAAACAAGTGCTGTGAACACAGTGATAAGAAATATTGACGGCGCCTCCAGATTGCTGTGGATAGAGTGGGAGCAGAAGCTGCTTGGTCTTCCTTTGTAACTGTAATTAAAAATATTTAAATGTCACCCAAATGTCTTTTATGAGTTTATGCAGGGAAAAATATATAGAATAAATGAAAAAATAAAACGAATAAATAAAATATAAAAAGTAAAAATGAATTAAAAAATAAAAATGCCTCTGTCAATCCAAACTGCTGTTACTAGCCCCACTGCCATAAAAAAAAAACACGCGACCTATATATAAAACTATTTGTCACAGAATGGGGAACACATTTTTAAATGTAGTTTTGTAATTCTTTGTGTTCATGAAAAAAGGAAAAACAGACATTTATTTCCTTTATTTTTCCACCGATATTGCCCGATATCAGCAAAAGTAAAAAAAAAAAGAGAGAATATGACGGTGAAATAAAAATTAAGCCTCATTTATCATGAAAAAAGACACAAAAATTACTTTGATAACTGTAAAAGAAAAACAAATGTTATCTCTCTTA
Source organism: Oophaga sylvatica (assembly GCA_033576555.1). Lineage (NCBI taxonomy): Eukaryota > Metazoa > Chordata > Amphibia > Anura > Dendrobatidae > Oophaga > Oophaga sylvatica. Next base: position 299,861,931 of record JARQOD010000002.1, read on the forward strand.
CTGCATGTCAGAAAAAAAAGCTAAAAATTTACTGTCGCGAATGGGGGTTATGACCCAATCTTGAATTGGTTAAAATTAAGATGTGATTGTGATAATACTATTCCTTTAATGAATATGAATAATATAATAGGTTTCCAGGAAGGAAACGCTATGTAAACATTGTGGAACTGGACATTGTTGCCATAACAAAATGCTTTGAAAATGCCTCAAGGTAAAAAAGACAATGACATTCCTGTACTGAATAGCAACACAGTTATGCACGTTAGCAAATTGTACACATAGAAAGAAAAATTACTTGATATCTATGAAGAGGTTGCAGCCTTTACTTTGTGCTATTTATTATGAAGAACATTTCCCCACATCTACAGTACAGACCAAAAGTTTGGACACACCTTCTAATTCAAAGATTTTTCTGTATTTTCATGACAATGAAAATTGTACATTCACACTGAAGGCATCAAAACTATGAATTAACACATGTGGAATTATACATTACACTTTACAAAAAAGTGTGAAACAACTGAAAATATGTCTTATATTCTAGGTTCTTCAAAGTAGCCACATTTTGCTTTGATGACTGCTTTGCACACTCTTGGCATTCTCTTGATGAGCTTCAAGAGGTAGTCACCAGAAATGGTTTTCACTTCACAGGTGTGCCCTGTCAGGTTTAAGAAGTGTGATTTCTGGCCTTATAAATGAAGTTGGGACCATCAGTTGTGTAGTGCAGAAGTCTGGTGGATACACAGCTGATAGTCCTACTGAATAGACTGTTAGAATTTGTATTATGGCAAGAAAAAAGCAGCTAAGAAAAATGAGAGGCCATCATTACTTTAAGAAATGAAGTCAGTCAGTCCGATAAATTGGGAAAACTTTGAAATTGTCCCCAAGAGCAGTTGCAAAAACCATCAAGCGCTACAAAGAAACTGGCTCACATGAGGACCGCCCCAGGAAAGGAAGACAAAGAGTCACCTCTGCTTCTGAGGATAAGTTTTATCCGAGTCACCAGCTTCAGAAATCGCAGGTTAACAGCAGCTCAGATTAGAGACCAGGTCAATGCCACACAGAGTTATAGCAGCAGACACATCTCTACAACAACTGTTAAGAGGATACTTTGTGCAGCAGGCCTTCATGGTAAAATAGCTGCTAGGAAACCACTGCTAAGGACAGGCAACAAGCAGAAGAGACTTGTTTGGGCTAAAGAACACAAGGAATGGACATTAGACCAGTGGAAATCTGTGCTTTGGTCTGATGAGTCCAAATTTGAGCTCTTTAGTTCCAACCACTGTGTCTTTGTGCGACGCAGAAAAGGTGAACGGATGGACTCTACATGCCTGGTTCCCACCATGAAGCATGGAGGAGGAGGTGTGATGGTGTGCAGGGCTGCCATCAGGGCATTACAGCACTTAGTAATGTATGGGGCCCGGTGCTTTAGGGGGGCCCGCCGCCCGAGCTCACTGGCAGCACGGTCCGGCAGCAGGCGCAGCGCTTCGCTGCTTTATATTCCCCTCTCCCCTGTCCTGACCTCCTGGCTGGCAAATTAAATGGGCAGGCACTGTAGCTTTAAGCTACAGCCCGCCCTGATGCATCATGGTCCAGCCGGACGTTACGTCACACGCTGCGCTGCTCCACTTCCTCATTCCGGAGCAGAGCGAGCAGCGTGTCACGTTGGTGTGCTGTGCCAGACACACACTGTCACGTGGCTGGGAGCGGCGGCGTGCAGATGGCGGACCGGAACGGGACGGGTGCAGGCGGCAGGCGAGCTCAGCAGGGTGAGTAGTCTGTCGCAGGGGGGGGCCCGGCCAGGACAGCCGCAGCGCAAGCATCCATCACGCACCACCAACAGAGCCCAGGGCAGGAAGGAGGGGCCCAGCATCCACCAAAAGGGCCCCCAGGGCAGGCAGGGGGGCCATCCCAGGGCAGACAGGAGGGGCCCGCAGGTGCAGCATCCAGCAACAGGGGCCCTGGGGACCCTGTTGGTGGATGCTGTGGACCCCTTCTGCCTGCCCTGGGCTGGGACCCTGTTGGTATGCTGCGTGCGGCCGCCTCCCCCTGCCTGCCCATCATATGGGGGCATAAAATCTATGGAGCATCATATGGCGGCATAATCTATGGAGCATCATATGGCGGCATAATCTTTGGAGCATCATATGGCGGCATAATCTTTGGAGCATCATTATGGCGGCATAAAATCTATGGGGCATCATATGGGGGCATATACATCTATGGGGCATCATATGGGGGCATATATCTATGGGCATCATATGGGGGCATTAATCTATGGATCATATGGGGGCATAATCTATGGAGCATCATATGGCGGCATAAAATCTATGGAGCATCATATGGGGCATAAAATCTATGGAGCATCATATGGGGCATAAGATCTATGGAGCATCATATGGCGGCATAATCTATGGAGCATCATATGGGGCATAAAATCTATGGAGCATCATATGGTGGCATAAAATTTATGGGGCATCATATGGGGGCATATACATCTATGGGGCATCATATGGGGGCATATACATCTATGGAGCATCATATGGGGGCATAATCTATGGAGCATCATATGGCGGCATAATCTATGGAGCATCATATGGCGGCATAATCTATGGAGCATCATATGGCGGCATAATCTATAGAGCATCATATGGCGGCATAAAATCTATGGAGCATCATATGGCGGCATAAAACCTATGGAGCATCATATGGGGGCATATACATCTATGGAGCATCATATGGTGGCATAATCTATGGAGCATCTTATGGCGGCATAATCTATGGAGCATCATCTTCTCTCTTCACACAGGTAACCAAATCATTCAACCTCTGAATTGATCCTCTCTGCATGTATGCACTCCATTCATTGTTAGCAAGCAGCTGAATGACAAGCCCTTTCTGTCTTGCATGTGGAAATATATAGCAATGGTAACCAAATCATTCAACCTCTGAATTGATCCTCTCTACATGTATGCACTCTGTAGCGCCGGCGTCCCTGCCCTCTGCCAGGCAGGGACGCTGTTCCCCTGCGACAGCGTCCTCTGCCAGGCAGGGACGTCGCCCCCCTTACCCGCGCTCAGCGTCCTCCTTCGCCCTGCTGGGGCCGCGCGCTCCTTCCCTGCTACTGGACTTAGGGCGCGCGCCCCGCGCGCTCCCCCGCTCTTAAAGGGGCCGCGCGCATCTTTCAAAAAGGTCCCCGGCCAATGCCGGAGGACTCCACCCTATATAAAGTACTTCCTCCTTAATGGAGGTGCCCGAGCAATGTTGTTATTGCACTGTTCACTACTCTGCTTTAGCCCTCAGGGTCCGTTACAAGTTACCTGCCTGTTTCCTGCCAGTTTGCTGTCTGCTACCTGTCCGCAAGCCTGCCTGGAGGTTCGGCCGTCACATGCGGTGTCCATCGGCTATTCTAGAGACTCTCGCCTGCTCACTTGGGGGCGCTCATCTGTCATCTGCCTGCTAGCCTACCGGGAGGCTCCACCATCTCAGGTCGTATATACCTGTCCTTTCAGAGACTGCCCCGGTCACTTGCCGTGACTACTCGCCTGTCCATTCAGAGACTGCCCCGGTCACTTGCCGTGACTACCCGCCTGTCTATCCAGAGACTGCCCCGGTCACTTGCCGTGACTACCCGCCTGTCTATCCAGAGACTGCCCACACGGTCACTTGCCGTTGGACTACCTGCCCGTTTATCCAGAGACTGCCCCGGTCACTTGCCGTGTCTACCTGCCTGTCTATCCAGAGACTGCCCCGGTCACTTGCCGTGACTACCCGCCTGTCTATCCAGAGACTGCCCCGGTCACTTGCCGTGACCTCCCGCCTGTCTGTCCAGAGACTGCCCCCGTCACTTGCAGTGATTTCCTGTCCGTCTCCCCGGGCGCCACCCGCTCCTTTACAAGGAAAGCCTCCTTGTATAATAAAGCTCAGAGGTTCCGCCTCCCAGACCCGTTACAGTTTGCTCGGGCCATGGAACCCGGTGGCACCCAAACTCCCTCGCTCTCTGACCTGTGTCATGAACTGTCTCGTCAGAGGTCTCAACAGGAGTCCATCCTGGGTCACCTGCGGAATGTTAATTCCCGCCTGGACACCCTGACTACTTCACCAGCAACCACCGCGGGCGCCATGACTCGCAATCCGGCAGTTCCGCTGCTTACCAATTCCGTGGTTTCCGTTCCTGGACCTCGACTTTCAGCTCCTCCTCGGTTTGGAGGCGACCCTGCTCTGGCTCGGGGTTTCATTAACCAGTGCACCCTGCATTTTGAACTCCTGGCACACCAGTTTAACTCCGACCGGGCCAAAATTGCTTTCATCATGTCCCATCTCACCGGAGAGGCCCTGGCCTGGCTAAATCCTCTTTGGGAGAGAGAAGATCCTCTGGTGTCTGACCTGTCTGCTTTTCTCTCAGCCTTCCGGAAGGTATTCGACGAACCCGGACGGAAGACCTCCTCTGCATCTTCTCTGCTGCGTCTCCGTCAGGGAAGTCTCACCGTGGGTCAATATGCCATACGGTTCCGTACCCTTGCCTCGGAGCTGGCTTGGGATAATGACGCTCTGATATCTGTCTTCTGGGAGGGTCTGTCCGGCCGTATTAAAGATGAACTTGCCGGTCGGGACATTCCAACCTCTCTCGATGACCTAATAACTCTTGCCAATCGAATTGATCTACGGTTCCAGGAGCGCGCTAAAGAGGTCACCCGTGAGAGAAGGTTTCCTCGTCTTGCTCCTTCTTTTCAGAGACCTGTAACTCCTTCCGTTTCTCCTCAGGTACACTCTTCTGAGCCTATGCAAGTCGACCAGACCAAGATGGTCAAAGCCCGTCAGGACTTACGCCGTGCCGAGGGGAGTTGCTTCTACTGTGGCAGTAAGGAGCACCGGATCCGTACCTGCCCAGAGAGGTCGGGAAACGCCTGTGTCTAGGTTCGCTCGGAGAGGTCCACCTAGACAAAAATAAATCCTCTTCATCTCTGCTGCTGTCAGTCTCAATTCTCCTTGGTGAGAACCGTTATTTCGAACTAGCCCAACTTGATTCTGGAGCAGCCGGGAATCTTGTTTCACAGGCTCTAGTAGAAAAATATCGCATTCCTACCAAACCTCTGGTTGAACCAGTATCTGTTGCTGCTGTGGATGGGGGTCTCCTACCACGTCCCATCCAACTTATCACTGAAGCCATAACCCTGCAGGTGGGAATGTTGCATTCTGAGAGCATCTCGTTTCATGTTCTGCCTGGACTCTCTCACGCTTTCTTACTAGGTCTGCCTTGGCTCCAAAAGCATGCACCCGTGCTCGACTGGCAGACTGGAGAGATCCTTCGCTGGGGACAGGACTGTCATAAAACGTGTTTGGTTCCTGTTCATCCCGTCCGTCCTTCTCCTACACCAACTAATCTACCAGGGCTCCCGATTCCATTTTGGTCATTCGCTGATGTCTTTAATAAAAAGGAAGCAGAGACATTACCCCCTCACAGACCGTATGATTGCCCGATCGACCTGCTACCCGGTACTACGCCTCCCCGTGGGCGTATTTACCCATTGTCCGCTGCTGAGACCAGGTCTCTGCCGGTTGTACGGTCATTTGGGTGGTCGTTGACCGATTTTCCAAGATGGCTCACTTCATTCCCCTGCCAGGGCTTCCGTCTGCACCCGAGTTGGCTAAAGACTTTATCCGCCACATCTTCCGTCTTCATGGTCTGCCTCATCAATTGTGTCGGATCGTGGGGTACAGTTCACCTCACGTTTCTGGAGAGCCACTTGTAAGTTGCTAGACGTCACCTTGGATTTCTCCTCCGCTTACCACCCGCAGTCCAATGGACAAGTCGAGCGAATCAATCAGAATCTGACCAGTTATCTCCGGCACTTCGTTAATGCCCACCATTCTGACTGGGTGGATCTCCTGCCTTGGGCCGAATTCTCTTACAACAATCACGAGAGCGAATCTTCCTCCAAATCTCCGTTTTTTGTAGTCTTCGGTCAACACCCTCGGATCCCTGTTCCTGTCTCCATCTCTGTGGACAATCCAGCTGCGGAATCTCTGGTTAACGAATTTTCCTCCACATGGGAGAGTACCCGGTCCGCACTCATTCTGTCATCCGAGCGCATGAAGAAACATGCTGACAAAAAACGTCTGGATCCTCCTCAATTCCGTCCTGGGGATAAGGTCTGGCTTTCGTCCAAGTATGTCCGGCTCAAGATTCTTTCCTACAAGTTAGGCCCTCGGTTCATCGGTCCTTTTGAGATCATCAGTCAGATCAACCCGGTGTCCTATAAATTGAAACTCCCGGCCAATTTGCGGATTCCTAACTCCTTCCATGTATCTCTCCTCAAACCGGTGGTACTTAACTCTTTTGTCAAGTCTACAGGTACACCTCCTGCTCCAGTGTCTGCTGAAGACGAATTTGAGGTAGAGAACATTCTGGCCACCAAAAGGGTAGGAAGAAAGACCTATTTTCTGGTGGATTGGAAGGGGTTTGGTCCTGAGGAGAGAACGTGGGAGCCTCGGGAGAACATCCATGCCCCTCTCATCCTAGCTAAATTTCTTTCTGGCCTAAAAAAGGGGGGGCCTAAAGGGGGGGTACTGTAGCGCCGGCGTCCCTGCCCTCTGCCAGGCAGGGACGCTGTTCCCCTGCGACAGCGTCCTCTGCCAGGCAGGGACGTCGCCCCCCTTACCCGCGCTCAGCGTCCTCCTTCCGCCCTGCTGGGGCCGCGCGCTCCTTCCCTGCTACTGGACTTAGGGCGCGCGCCCGCGCGCTCCCCCGCTCTTAAAGGGGCCGCGCGCATCTTTCAAAAAGGTCCCCGGCCAATGCCGGAGGACTCCACCCTATATAAAGTACTTCCTCCTTAATGGAGGTGCCCGAGCAATGTTGTTATTGCACTGTTCACTACTCTGCTTTAGCCCTCAGGGTCCGTTACAAGTTACCTGCCTGTTTCCTGCCAGTTTGCTGTCTGCTACCTGTCCGCAAGCCTGCCTGGAGGTTCGGCCGTCACATGCGGTGACCATCGGCTATTCCAGAGAATCTCGCCTGCTCACTTGGGGGCGCTCATCTGCCATCTGCCTGCAAACCTACCTGGAGGTGCGGCCGTCACATGCGGTGACCATCGGCAATTCCAGAGACTCTCGCCTGCTCACTTGGGGGCGCTCATCTGCCATCTGCCTGCAAGCCTACCTGGAGGTTCGGCCGTCACATGCGGTGTCCATCGGCTATTCTAGAGACTCTCGCCTGCTCACTTGGGGGCGCTCATCTGTCATCTGCCTGCTAGCCTACCGGGAGGCTCCACCATCTCAGGTCGTATATACCTGTCCATTCAGAGACTGCCCCGGTCACTTGCCATGACTACCCGCCTGTCTATCCAGAGACTGCCCCGGTCACTTGCCGTGACTACCCGCCTGTCTATCCAGAGACTGCCCCGGTCACTTGCCGTGACTACCTGCCCGTTTATCCAGAGACTGCCCCGGTCACTTGCCGTGTCTACCTGCCTGTCTATCCAGAGACTGCCCCGGTCACTTGCCGTGACTACCCGCCTGTCTATCCAGAGACTGCCCCGGTCACTTGCCGTGACCTCCCGCCTGTCTGTCCAGAGACTGCCCCCGTCACTTGCAGTGATTTCCTGTCCGTCTCCCCGGGCGCCACCCGCTCCTTTACAAGGAAAGCCTCCTTGTATAATAAAGCTCAGAGGTTCCGCCTCCCAGACCCGTTACACACTCCATTCATTGTTAGCAAGCAGCTGAATGACACAAGCCCTTTCTGTCTTGCATGTGGAAATATATAGCAATGGTAACCAAATCATTCAACCTCTGAATTGATCCTCTCTGCATGTATGCACTCCATTCATTGTTAGCAAGCAGCTGAATGACACAAGCCCTTTCTGTCTTGCATGTGGAAATATATAGCAATGGTAACCAAATCATTCAACCTCTGAATTGATCCTCTCTGCATGTATGCACTCCATTCATTGTTAGCAAGCAGCTGAATGACACAAGCCCTTTCTGTCTTGCATGTGGAAATATATAGCAATGGTATGCACTCCATACTTCTGATTGCTGCCAACCACTGCTGTACCATCTTGCAACATAGTTTAATGTGCCTGGTAAAGCTTTTGTATAATTCATTTTTTGCACTGTGCTTAATACTTACTGCTTCATATCCTGTGACTTGGGGCTCTCTAGATCTTATCAGGTGGGAGGTGCTAAAGCATATAGATGTTGCCAGGTCTAGGCCCTTGATCATTTAACCACCCCCTGGTGTGCTGGCCCCAGCTGCCAAATTATCCCAAAGCAGCTCCCACAATCCCACTTTCCTGACCCTGTAGTGTGGGCTATATATTTAGGAGTAGTCTAAGGGGCGCAGGCATTGTGGGGGCGCATGCATCCCAGAAGCAAAGCATCACAGAAGACAAGCATCTTGAAAACGGCAGTTATTCATGGCAGTTAATCAGGGCTGGAATCAGGTACCCCACACTTTGCATTCTTTTTCATTATGTACTTTATCTATTTCCTCCTGTGTTCCCTTGCCATCCACATTCACCGCCCCATCCCCCCTCCATCACGACTCATACACATCAGCCCCTCTATCCTTCCCTCTCCCATGTACAGCTCCCATGCACTCCTCACCTTCCTGAAAAACCTCAGCCCATCTTGCACAAACACATCACAGAAAAAACCTACTTACAATTCCAACAACTACTTGCTCTTTATCTTCCTACTCCTACTGATTTCAGGGGACATCTCCCCCAACCCTGGTCCACCATCCCCCAACCTCAATCCCTACCCTACCTCATACCGAAACCATAATAATCTTATTAATATTACTTGCACTCCCTCATCTCCTTCTTTCAATTGTGCCCTCTGGAATCCACGGTCTGCATGCAACAAGCTATCCTTCCTGCACAACTACTTTCTGAACCACTCTCTTAATCTGTTGGCCCTCACTGAAACCTGGATTCAGGATTCTGACACGTCTCCCCCGCTGCCATTTCCTATGGTGGTTTACAGTTCTCCCATTCCCCGAGACCCACAAACAGACATGGTGGTGGAGTTGGCATACTCCTGTCCCCACAATGCACTTTCCAGGTCATCCCCCCAATTCCATCACTCTCATTCCCTTCTTTTGAGGTCCACACCATCAGGCTCTTCCATCCCCTCTCCCTCAGAGTAGCGGTCATATATCGGCCCCCAGGCTCGCCCACCCAGTTCCTTGACCACTTCTCAGCCTGGCTGCCCACTTCATGTCCTCAGAACTACCAACCCTTATCCTTGGAGACTTCAACATCCCCATTAACAGTCCTACTTCCACATCTGCATCTCAGCTTCTATCACTAACCACTTCTCTAGGCCTCTCACAGCTTTCAACCTCTGAGACACACAAAGATGGCAACACCCTTGACATGGTCTTTGTCCGCCTCTGTTCAATCTCCCACCTAAATAACTCACCGCTTCCACTCTCTGACCACAACATTCTCTCCTTCACGCTCACAAATCCTCCACCACCCCAGCGCACTCCTACCTACCACACATTCAGAAATCTACAAGCCATTAACCCTCAGACACTTTCAGACTCCCTACACTCATCGCTGTCCCCAATCTCCTCTTTTTCCTGTCCTGATCTGGCTGTTCATCACTACAATGACATTCTTAGAAGCACCCTTGACCAAGTAGCACCGCTCACCCTCAGAACCTCCAAACACTCAGTAAAACAGCCCTGGCTCACATTGCAAACTCGACTTCTTCAGCGATGCTCTAGGAGTGCTGAACGCCTCTGGAGAAAAACCCGCACACCAGAAGACTTCATCCACTTTAAATTCACGTTAAGAACTTATAATGCTGCCCTTCACCTCGCCAAACAGACCTACTTCACCACCCTGATCTCCTAACTAGCCAACAACCCCAAGAAACTTTTTGACACTTTTCACTCCCTCCTCAGGCCAAAAGCACAAGCCCCTATCACAGACATTTGTGCTGACGACCTGGCCTCCCACTTTATAGAAAAAATAGATACTATCCGTCAGGAAATCTGCTCTCACCCACCAAGTGCTGTGACTCCCATCCCACCCTGCATTTCCCCTGGCTCACTTTCCACATTTGATCCCATCACAGAAGAAGAAGTCTCCAGACTCCTCTCTTCCTCTCGTCCGACTACATGCACTACCGACCCCATCCCCTCACATCTCCTCCAGTCTCTCTCTCCAGTTGTCACAACTCACCTAACTACAATCTTTAATCTCTCACTCTCCTCTGGCATTTTCAGATCCTCCTTCAAACACTCCATCATTACTCCGCTACTAAAGAAACCCACTCTCGACCCTTCCTGCAAACAACTACAGACCAGTCTCCGATCTCCCCTTCATCTCTAAACTTTTGGAGCGCCTAGTCTACTCCTGCCTTACCCGTTACCTCTCCACTCACTCCCTCCTAGACCCTTCACAGTCTGGCTTCCGCCCCCTACATTCGACTGAAACTGCACTCATCAAAGTGACCAATGACCTTCTGACAGCAAAACGTAACGGCGACCACTCTCTGCTCATTCTACTCGACCTTTCTGCAGCTTTCGACACCATTGACCACCGTCTCCTACTGTCTAGGCTCCAGTACACTAGGTATTAAGGACACTGTTCTCTCCTGGTTCTCTTCCTATCTTTCTCACCGCTCCTTCAGTGTTTCGTTCTCTGGCTCCACATCATCTCCTCTTCCTCTCACTGTTGGTGTACCCCAGGGCTCAGTCCTTGGCCCCCTTCTCTTCTCTCTCTACACGGCCCCAATTGGACAGACCATCAGCAGATTTGGCTTTCAGTACCATCTTTATGCTGATGACACACAACTATACACGTCATCCCCCGACCTTACCCCCGCTGTTCTACAGAACGCCACCGACTGTCTGTCCGCAGTCTCCAACATCATGTCCGCTCTCTATCTGAAACTTAACCTCTCCAAGACTGAACTCCTTCTGCTCCCGCCGTCTACTAACCTCCCTAAATCTGACATTTCCCTCTCTGTGGGCGGCACCATAATAACACCCCGGCAGCAGGCTCGCTGTCTGGGTGTTATGTTTGACACCAATCTCCCCCTTCACCTCCCATATACAATCTCTTGCCCGCTCTTGCCTTCTACACCTAAAGAACATCTCTAGAATCCGCCCTTTTCTCACCATGGAAACAACAAAAACCCTCACTGTAGCAGTGATCCACTCCCGCCTGGACTACTGCAACGCTCTATTACTTGGCCTCACCATTACTCGACTATCCCCTCTCCAGTCCATCCTTAATGCAGCAGCCAGGGTCATCCATCTGGCTAATCGGTACTCGGACGCGTCCGCTCTTCGCCAGTCCTTACACTGGCTGCCCATTCATTAAAGGATCCAATTCAAAGTACTGGTTCTCACCCACAAAGCTCTCCACAGTGCAGCACCCCCCTACATCTCCTCCCTCATTTCTATCTATCGGCCTAACCGACTGCTGCACTCTGCAAACGACTTTCGACTAACCTCTGCACTAATCCGTACCTCCCACTCCCGACTCCAAGACTTCTCCTGCGCTGCGCCAATCCTCTGGAATGCTCTACCCCAAGAAATTAGGACTATCCACAATTTGCATGGTTTCAGGCGCTCCCTCAAAACACATTTGTTCAGAGTGGCCTATCACATTCACTAATCAAAGTCGTTCTATGTTTAAGTGTGTGTGTAGCCCATTCACTATCTCCATCCATCCCTCACTCCCCCAAGATGGCTGGACCATCATTGTAAATGCACCATTGTATATACACACCTGTATCCTCCCCACCTCATTGTAGATTGTAAGCTCTCACGAGCAGGGTCGGCTTATTTTGCTTTAATTATTGTATTGTTATGACTTATGTTTTGAAACTGTTAAACTGTAAAGCGCTGCGGAATATGTTGGCGCTATATAAATGAAGATTATTATTATTATTATTATCATATGGCGGCATAATCTATGGAGCATCATATGGGACATAAAATCTATGGAGCATCATTTGGGGCATAAAATCTATGGAGCATCATATGGCGGCCTAATCTATGGAGCATCATATGGCGGCATAATCTATGGAGCATCATATGGGGCATAAAATCTATGGAGCATCATATGGGGCATAAAATCTATGGGGCATCATATGGCAGCAAAATCTATGGGGCATCATATGGCGGCATAATCTATGGAGCATCATATGGGGGCATAAAATCTATGGAGCATCATATGGTGGCATAAAATCTATGGGGCATCATATGGGGGCATAATCTATGGGCATCATATGGCGGCATAATCTATGGAGCATCATGGCGGCATAATATATGGAGCATCATATGGCGGCATAAAATATATGGAGCATCTTATGGGGGCATAACCTTTATGGAGCAGCATATGGGTCATATTATTCTATGGAGCATCTTATGGGGCCATTATTAACCTTTATTTAGCATTATATGGGGAGTATTTTGTATGGAGCATCTTATGGGGCCCATCATTAACTGTATACAGAATACAATAATCTGCAATCAGAAATACAGTGTATATATATATATATATATCTATATATATATATATATATATATATATATATATATATATATATAATATTATATATATATACAGTACAGACCAAAAGTTTGGACACACCTTCTCATTCAAAGATTTTTCTATATTTTCATGAGTATGAAAATTGTAGAATCACACTGAAGGCATCAAAACTATGAATTAACACATGTGGAATTATACATTACACTTTACAAAAAAGTGTGAAACAACTGAAAATATCTCATATTCTAGGTTCTTCAAAGTAGCCACCTTTTGCTTTGATTACTGCTTTGCACGCAGAAAAGGTGAACGGATGGACTCTACATGCCTGGTTCCCACCGTGAAGCATGGAGGAGGTGGTCTGATGGTGTGGGGGTGCTTTGCTGGTGACACTGTTGGGGATTTATTCAAAATTGAAGCGGTGAGCGGTCCAGCTCACCCCAAACCATCTCGATTGGGTTCAGGTCGTGACTGTGGAGGCCAGGTCATCTGGCATAGCACCCCAACACTCCTTCTTGGTCAAATAGCCCTTACACAGCCTGGAGGTGTGTTTGGGGTCATTGTCCTGTTGAAAAATAAATGATGGTCCAACTAAACGCAAACCGGATGGAATAGCATGCTGCTGCAAGTTGCTGTAGTAGCCATTCTGGTTCACTATGCCTTCAATTTTGAATAATTCCCAACAGTGTCACCAGCAAAGCTCCCCCACACCTTCACACCACCTCCTCCATGCTTCACGGTGGGAACCAGGCATGTAGAATCCATCTGTTCACCTTTTCTGCGTGCAAAGCAGTAATCAAAGCAAAAGCTGGCTACTTTGAAGAACCTAGAATATAAGACATATTTTCAGTTGTTTCACACTTTTTTGTAAAGAGTAATGTATAATTCCACATGTGTTAATTCATAGTTTTGATGCCTTCAGTGTGATTCTACAATTTTCATAGCCATGAAAATACAGAAAAATCTTTGAATGAGAAGGTGTGTCAAATTTTGGTCTGTACTGTATATATATAATATGTTTTCAATTAGTTTAAAAAATTTATGTGACACATTCCTTGAAGAATGATAATTAAAATATACCAAAAAAAAAAGTTACCAAATGTTTAATAGGTTAGAGTAGGGCCCTGCCAATAGAGTCTACCTTGTCGTGGTGGCAGGCTTAAAAAATCTTTTGGTCAAAACAAAATCTGATGGCTATGCATGTGATATGGTGCTAATGTGTCATTGGTGAGTGCGTAGTGCAGAAGTGGAGTTTTTCCAAGAAAAGGCAGAGGGATTTTGGATGGTTCGCGTGGTGGAGGAGGAGCTAGGGTGGAGGCGGAACTGGGGGTGTAGCCTGGGTGGAATCTCAAGGGGGGCCCCATTAATTTTGCCAGTATGGGGCCCCGAAATTCCTAGTGGCAGCCCTGATGGTGTGGAGGGTGCTTTGCTGGTGACACTGTTGGGGATTTATTCAAAATTGAAGGCATACTGAATCAACATGGCTACCACAGCATCTTGCAGCGGCATGCTATTCCATCTGGTTTGCGTTTAGTTGGACCATCATTTTTTTTTCATCAGGACAATGACCCCAAACACACCTCCAGGCTGTGTAAGGGCTATTTGACCAAGAAGGAGAGTGATGGGGTGCTACGCCAGATGACCTGGCCTCCACAGTCACCAGATCTGAACCATATCGAGATGGTTTGGGGTGAGCTGGACCGCAGAGTGAAGGCAAAAGGGCCAACAAGTGCTAAGCATCTCTGGGAACTCCTTCAAGACTGTTGGAAGACCATTTCGGTGACTACCTCTTGAAGCTCACCAAGAGAATGCCAATAGTGTGCAAAGCAGTAATCAAAGCAAAAGGTGGCTACTTTGAAGAACCTAGAATATAAGACATTTTTTCAGTTGTTTCACACTTTTTTGTAAAGTGTAATGTATAATTCCACATGTGTTAATTCGTAGTTTTGATGCCTTCGGTGTGAATGTACAATTTTCATAGTCATGAAAATACAGAAAAATCTTTGAATGAGAAGGTGTGTCCAAACTTTTGGTCTGTACTGTATAATGAAATAAATAATGTAAATTGTCCTTTATTCACTGTTTATATTTCAAAAAATGATAAATACAACAGAAAAAAATGATGGTTCAGTATCACAATACCAAGGCAAAACATACAATTTACCTGCCTGCCATATTTCCTTTTTTCTTGTTATTTTATTCTTAGGCAAAACATACAATTTACCAGCCTGCCATATTTCCTTTTTTCTTGTTATTTTATTCTTTTATAATTTAAAGCACAACTTCAGCATTTTTTTTTCAGTGCAGGAGTGGTGCCAATAATCTATGTTCCCTGCCACCACTTACTTACTACCGTCTTCAGCTGTTCCCAGCTCCATTCCTCTCCCGATCCATCATCTTGTGACCACAACTTCTGCCTGACCATAAGTCAACGGTAACAGTCACAAGGTTTCAATATAAGTCAGTACTGTATAAGAGCACGTTCTGGCTCTCATAGACTTACATTGAGTAGTGACCTCCTGATCCCCCAGCAAACACTGGAGCAAAGTGGCAGGTCACAACCTACAGAAGACCGACCAGAACGGCGCTGATAACAGATGAAGACGTCTGCTGGTTTGTATAAAACTAGGAGCAGGGAACATGCATTAGTAACACCACTCCACAATTGAAATAAAAATGCTGGAGTGGTGCTTTAAAATGATGTTCATTCTGCTTTTTTAGTGTACATTAGCATATATGCCAGGAAATTTTCTGTATACATTGAACATATTGCTAAGATATATGTCACTTTATGCCATTATAGTTGCATATGATACCTATTAACTCCTAATGTAAAATGTGTGTATTTGCCTAGAGGTCTAGTCCTTAGAAGTGTAAGTGATCAAGTCCTTAGAAGTCTATGTTGGTGCATGCTACTTATTCTGACTCCATAACTGGGGTGCAAGTGTGGGGCTCTTTAGACATCATTTCTATAAATGTTTATTGAACCAGTATTCACACTAAAAACTGTGTCAGACAGTGTCAACTCTGCTACAGAGGCACGTATGAAGATTCCAGGAAAGCTTTATTCTCAGGCTGAAATTTTTGTATTATACACAACAAAACATCTTCAGGTGTAATTTGATGATTTTTAACCAGAGAGATACACCGCTATTTTTTTCCTGAATTTTCTAGGTCAATAATATAGCGGGAAAAAAGCTAGAATTCCGCGAAATTAATGAACATGTTGCTTTTTTTTCCATGTGCACAAAAATTGCGGAATTCATTCTAAATAATAGGATGCTTCATTCATGCGTTTTTTACGCGTTTTTTGCCATGAAAAAACGCAAAAAAAATGCAATTAATCCTGAACGTGTGCACTTAGCCTTAAAGTGGTATTCCCATCTTCAAGATCCTGTCCCAATATATAGTAGGTGTAATAATAATATTAGCAAATGCCTCCAATTAGAAATGTAGTGTAGTTTTTCTGATTCACTATGTCTCTTTCTTCATGTGCAGGCATTGCAGGACCTTAAGTATCCATGGTTCCAACCACTAGCATCTAGCTAACTAACTCACTATATCAGTGGTTGTAACCATAGATACCTAAGGTCCTGCAATGCCTGTACATGAGAATAGAGACATAGCGAATCAGAAAAACTATACAACATTTCTAATTGGAGTTATATAATATTATTATTATTATTACACCTACTGCTTATTAGGATAGGATTATGGAGATGGGAATACCCCTTTAATGCAAACTATAAGAAGGGAGGGGTTACTTACATCAGAGCTGGACTACAGCGAGAGAGACAGGACAAACTTCAAAAAGCAAACCAGATTGGATAGCAATCAGCAATAATACAATTAAAATACAATACTTATAATTCCCAAGTTGTGGGACATGACAAAACTGGATAATTTCCTTATGAAAGCACACTGCAGTATGAACACAGCCTTACGTAGTATTTGCCATATTGGCTTCTGAATCATGGGACAATTGACTATCCTCATGTTATTATTACCACAATACATTAGATTAGATGACTAATATTATCAGTGTATGTGTTTATGAGTTTATTTTCCATTCATTTAGCATTTTTGATCGTAAAACGTTTGTTTACAGTTGTTGCAAGAATGGATGAGCTTTTACAATGGATTGAAATCAGGGTTATGTCCTCCCTGAGACCACGGGCTGATGACATGAAGGCTCTGTTTGTGGACCACACCTACAGGTATTAACAACATTGATTTATGATATATAAAAACTATACATACCTGAAACGACAAAAGGTTCTGCTCTATGGAAAATTGTCTTGTGTTATGTGCATACCCACAACATATAATTTGTTTGCTATTGTGTTTTCATGACCAGTATTTACATTTGGGTGCAGCTAATTGGGTCACCCACTGCAAGCTAGAATAAGTGGTTGGCAGCCCAATCTGTTGTATAACTTTACACTGACCATTTTTTCAGATTTCTTTTTAATAAAAAAAATTGGGCAAAATAGTAAAGATCCCAATACATGCACATATATAGCTTAAAATGATCTTTTTTAAGATAATCCATCTGAGTAGCTAAAGCTTGGATTGCAATGTTAGAAACTGCCCATAATTTACAATAAGATGACACAATGAAACATGTACATATATATATTGTGAGGCAGTGACCGGTGTCATATGCGAGGAACGCTATGTGTCCCCCAGGATGTGTAAAGAAGCATATGGAGGCCGGGGAAGTGCGTTGCAGTCACAGGCATAGCTGTGATTGCAAGGCAGAATAGAAGTAAGTGTTGATCTTGAGTAAGCTATTTGTCCAAGGCGGATTTTAAGAAAACCGGCCATGGGCTTGAATTTTTTAAATGGACTACAGGATGGTAGTGGGACGATCCATTTCCTTCCCCTGCCCAGGTTTTCCATGTGGCCTACGGCCACAGGTTTGTTTGTAAAAACCCCTGCAGCAGAGGGTTGGGTGTTTCAGTTTTGAGTCTTGGAAGCAAGCATAGCAGACAACTTTGCAGAGCTCAACTTGTGTGAGGCAACAAAAGGCCTAGCGGAGCCAAAAGGCCTGGCACCTTCAGCATACACAGCGGTGCAAGGTCACTGACTGTTTTTTTTTTCCTGGCTGCGATCCAGAGGATTGGATTTACTTTCTGTTTGTGAGTACACCGTGCATTAAAAGAGACTTTACTTTGAACTTTGCTGCGTCACTGCACAGCGTTGATACCGCTGCATCACATTTCGGTGGAGAATGCAGGCAGTTTGAACTGAGGCATACCCCAAAGAGTGCTGCATGTCAGTTATTAGGCCTGCAACGCTGCAGCTCAAGCCAGCTGATAAGATGGAGGAAATACTGAGACAGTTGGCCATCTCTCAAGTGCAACAGCAGAAGTTGCAGGAGGACCAGCAGCATACCAGCCAGTTGATTCTGCAACAGATTGCGGCTCTGCGAGAGGCGCCCTCACCAACTACCTCGATCCGTTCTGAGGTGATCCTTGCCCGACTGGGGGTTAATACTTATGTGCGGGCTCAATGGGTATTTCAGTAGACTTTTGTGGAGTCGCGTCCAGCCAGGTCTCAGGCATATGACGTGCTGCAGTTGGTTAAAAAATGGCTACAGCCTGAGACCATAAATCCTCTCCAGATGGTAGAGAGGATGGTGGTTGACTGACTGGGCTCTGCCAGCAGCCATACAGTGTTGGGTGGGACAAGGGGACCAGGGCACTCTGGTCCAGGTGGTAGGACTAATTGAGCGGTATACAGCTACTCAGAACTTTATACGGGACACTACTCCACTTCGGCTGTCTCGTAAGTCCCCGCCCGCTCAGGAGCCTGGGAAAAGTCCATGACCCTTCACTGGGGCAAATCCGGACCATGCCCGTACTGAGGGGATAACCCGGAAGAAGAGGACAGCAGACCCATGTCCCCTAAATTGGCCCCAAGGTTCCCTCGTGTTGCAGCTATTAAGTGTTGGCAGTGCCAAGGGCCCGGGCATATGATGCCAACTGCCCCCTAACATCCGAACCCATGGACTGCAGGCATACTCGCTGAGTGTCTATGTACGCCCAGCCCGTCTGCACTGCAGCTACAGGCACCGCCAGCAGGGAGTCCTAACTGTGCCAGGTACTCATCAACAGGCAATCTTGGACTCGGAGAGCTTAGTGACCCTGGTGCATGGGTCCCTTGTTGCCGGGGACAACACCAATGGACGTAAAGTGTGGGTGGTGTGCATACATGGTGCTATAATAATACTACATGGGGAGCTCTGAGAGTACCCGACCACCGAGGTTAATTTTTCCACACCGTGTGTGGACATTAAACATGTAGTGGGAGTGGTGAACACATTTCCATATGGGACTGTTTTGGGAAGAGACTTGCCCCTGTTTTGGTCCCTGTGGTAGACCAGGGTTAACCCTACCAAGGTAAATGTTATTCTGGGCGCCGAACCCGAAGATCCTGAGTCAGGGATTGGAGTCGCCAACCTAGGGACAGAGTGTCATACTGATAGGTTTCCCCTAGAGGTATTGGCAGGAGAGGTCGAGGAGACCCCACCGATCCCTGAGCTGGAGGTGTCACCTGGTTAGTTCAGAACAGCTCAGCTCCACGATCCCACCATTGTCCGGGCACGAGAAAGGGTGGCTGAAATCAATGGGATAGCTCAGCCACCAGGTGCTGAGACAGTTTTTCCTCGTCTGGCTACCCAAGGAGTTGTTGTACCGAGTAGATAAAATCCGTGATGACGTGGTGGAACAGCTGGTGGTGCCCCAATCCTACTGTCGGGCGGTGCTCAACATGGCTCACACCCACATGCTGGGAGGGCACTTGGGGGCCAAAAAGACGCAGGTGCGCATTCTGCAGCGTTTTTTTGGCCTGGGGTCTATGCAGAGGTCCAGAGTGCCAACTATCCTCACCCACTGCAACCTACCGGAGTCCATTGGTACGTTTGCCCATCATATAGGTACCATTTGAGCGGATAGCAATGGATCTAGTAGGCCCCATAGTGAAATCCGCCCGGGGCCACCAAGATATTCTGGTCGTAGTGGATTACGCCACGCGTACCCCGAGGCAATACCCCTTCACCACACCTTGGCCAAGCTAATCGCCCGCGATCTGTTTGCAATGTTTTGTCGCCTTGGGCTGCCAAAAAAGATCCTGACCGATCAGGGGCCTTCTTTTATGTCCAAGGTTACCAGGGAGCTAAGTAAGCTGCTCCAGATCAAACGACTACGCACGTCGGTGTACCAGACACAAACCGAGGGTTTGGTGGAGACGTTTAATAAAACCCTTAAGTCCATGCTAAAAAAGGTGGTTGCCAAGAACGGGAGGGATTGGGACATGCTACTGCCCTATCTGATGTTTGCTATCCACAAGGTACCGCAGGGGTCCATGGGGTTCTCCCCATTTGAGCTATTGTATGGCAGGCATCCGAGGGGTCAGCTCAATATATCCAAGGAGACGTAGGAACAGGAGCCCACCCCACATTAGAGTGTCATCGAGCATGTGACAAGCATGCAGGATTGGATTGCAGCAGTACGGCACACAGTAAAGGAGCATCTGATGGATGCTCAGGCCGCACAGAGCCGCGGGTATAATAAAAGAGCCATGGTCAGGGCATTTAAAGAAGGGGACCGGGTGTTGATACTAGTGCCCACCCCAGAGAGTAAGCTCATGGCCAAGTGGCAAGGGCCATATGAGAAATGAGGGAAGGTAGGAGAGGTGAATTATAAGGTGTAGCAACCAGGAAAAAGGAAACCCGAGCGAATTTAACATGTCAACCTGCTAAAAGTCTGGAAGTTTTGGTCACAGAGGCGACTCCGGTCGTGTCAATGGGACCACTCTGGCATTGGCCAAGGACCCTGCAGGGGTCAAGTTAAAATAAATGATGCTCTCACAAAACAGCAGCGTCGGGAGACTCGGACTCTGGTGCAGTGGAATACAGATGTATTCTCGGAGCTGCCAGGGCGGACCTCTGTGATACAGCATGACATTGTCACCGAGCCCCAGGTAAGGGTACGGATGAAACCGTACCGAGTGCCAGAAGCCCGAAGGCAAGCCAGCGCAGCCGAGATGAAGCAAATGCTCCAGTTGGGAGTCATTGAGGAGTCCCGGAGTGAGTGGGCGAGCCCCATTGTCCTGATTCCAAAACCAGACGAGTCATTACGCTTCTGTGATGACTTCAGGAAATTAAATGAGGTGTCAAAATTTAACCTCTATCCCATGCCATGGGTGGACGAGCTAATTGAGAGACTGGGTAAAGCCCAGTATTTCACCACGCTCGATCTCACCAAAGGCTACTGGCAGGTCCCGTTAATGGCAAAAGAAAGTCCGCTGTTATCACAGCTGAGGGCCTCTACTAGTACATTGTCTTGCCTTTTGGGTTGCATGGGGCTCCGGCCACATTTCAGAGGCTGATGGACATTGTGTTAGAGCCTCATCGGAGTTGCGCGTCGGCCTATTAGGATGACATATTCATCTTTAGTACCAACTAGAATACCCCCTGTTCCAGGTACAAGCAGTGCTGGAGTCTCTCAGGATCGTGGAGTTAACAGCGAACCCAAAGAAATGCACAATAGGACTCATGGAAGCCCGGCACTTAGGTTACGTGATCGGCCACGGGGTTATCAAGCCTCAAGTAAACAAGATCGAGGCCATTCAAAACTGGCCCAAGCAATTAAGTACCAAACAGGAGAGGTCATTCCTTGGCATCATTGGGTACTACCGCCGGTTTATACCCAATTTTGCTGGGAAATCAGGACCTGTTAAAAGGTAAGAAGATAGTAATGGTCTGCTGGAATCCTCAAGCGGAGGAAGCATTCCAGTCCCTGAAGTCGGCGTTGTGTGGACAACCAGTCCTCATCAGCCCCAACTTCAAAGAAACCTTTATCGTGCAAATGAATGCCTCAGAGGTAGGCCTAGGAGCGGTGCTGTCACAAGAGGTGAACGGGGAGGAGCATCCAGTTACCTATTTGAGCAGGAAACTGACCCTGGCAGAGAAAAATTATAATGTAGTGGAGAAGGAGTACTTGGCTATTAAGTGGGCCTTTGAGTCCCTACGCTACTATTTGCTTGGGCATCAGTTTCATTTAGTAACGGATCATTCACCCCTCGTTTGGATGAGAAACGCAAAAGAGAGGAACGTTCGAGTCACCTGATGGTTCCTGTCCCTAAAAACTTTAGTTTTTTCAGTGGAACATCGGGCGGGGAAGTCACAGGGAAATGTGGATGCCCTGTCACGGGCCCCCTTTATGGTGACAAATGTTCAACCCCACAAGTTTGAACGGGGGGTATATGAGGCAGTGACTGGTGTCATATGCGAGGGTCGCTATGTGTCCCCAGGATGTGTATATCAGCATATGGAGGCTGGGGAAATGCTTTGCAGTCACAGGCATAGCTGTGATTTCAAGTCAGAATAGAAGTAATTGTTGATCTTGGGCAAGCTATTTGTCCAATGCGGATTTTAAGAAAACTGGCCATGGGCTTTTATTTTTTAAATGGACTACAGGATGGTAGTGGGGCGGTCCATTTGCTTCCACAGCCCAGGTTTTCCATGTGGCAGAGGGTTTGGTGTGTCAGTTTTGGGTCTTGCAAGCAGAGCAGACAGCTTTGCAGAGCGCAACCTGTGTGAGGCAACACAGGGTCCAGCAGAGCGGTGCTGTCGCCCACGGCAATCGGTCACGGACTGTCTGGTAAAATAGCTGCTAGGAAACCACTGCTAAGGACAGGCAACAAGCAGAAGAGACTTGTTTGGGCTAAAGAACACAAGGAATGGACATTAGACCAGTGGAAATCTGTGCTTTGGTCTGATGAGTCCAAATTTGAGCTCTTTAGTTCCAACCACCGTGTCTTTGTGCGACGCAGAAAAGGTGAACGGATGGACTCTACATGCCTGGTTCCCACCGTGAAGCATGGAGGAGGAGGTGAGATGGTGTGGGGGTGCTTTGCTGGTGACACTGTTGGGGATTTATTCAAAATTGAAGTCATACTGAACCAGCATGGCTACCACAGCATCTTGCAGCAGCATGCTATTCCATCCGGTTTGCGTTTAGTTGGACCATCATTTTTTTTTCAACAGGACAATGACCCCAAACACACCTCCAGGCTGTGTAAGGGCTATTTGACCCGAGAAGGAGAGTGATGGGTGCTATGCCAGATGACCTGGCCTCCACAGTCACCAGACCTGAACCCAATCGAGATGGTTTGGGGTGAGCTGGACCGCAGAGCAAAGGCAAAAGGGCCAACAAGTGCTAAGCATCTCTGGGAACTCCTTCAAGACTGTTGGAAGACCATTTCCGGTGACTACCTCATGAAGCTCATCAAGAGAATGCCAAGAGTGTGCAAAGCAGTAATCAAAGCAAAAGGTGGCTACTTTGAAGAACCTAGAATATAAGACATATTTTCAGTTGTTTACCACTTTTTTGTTAAGTATATAATTCCACATGTGTTAATTCGTAGTTTTGATGCCTTCAGTGTGAATGTACAATTTTCATAGTCACGAAAATACAGAAAAATCTTTGAATGAGAAGGTGTGTCCAAACTTTTAGTCTGTACTGTATGTATAATATTGTATGTGTATATATATAATATATGTATGTGTGTGTATATATATTATATATATATATATATATATATATATATATATATATATATACACACTTTACTACAGGTACAGAAGGGCATATGTAATTTTTCTCACTAACCATTTTTGTTCAACCACACATAACAAGTGATTCCATTACTTCCATAGGAACAACCTCTGTGAATTTCTGAAGAATGAAGATGTCCACTCATTATATATTTATTTTAAGCTTGCAAAGGGGTCCCTTGCAGCCTCCATTAAACCTCCTTCAACATTGCAGAGCAAATGCATATGCTTTGTGAAGCTAGCATTTGCAATTAAACTCACAATTGAAAACATAGGTAAGCTACTGAAAGGTCATACTGCAATTACAATGGTAAAAAAAAATTACATGGCCATGTGTTTTTGGTTGTTTTCCTCTTGGCATCATTATCTTTAATATATTCTGCATTTACTTTAGGTAATCAGGTGATGTCAGTGGATTGTGCCAAATTTCCATTGAAGTACTTTGACACTGTTCTCCATCAAGTTTTTCTTCCTCTCATCAGCAATGGCAATATCACAGTTGGATCACATAGCACAGAAAAGATTATTGAAATTTTGTATAGGTTCACTGGAAACCTTGAAGTTATAGCAGGTCATGCAGAGGTAGGTCATCTATGTGTAGCATGGCACAGGGCTGTAGCCACAGGCGAGGCCCTTGTCTGCTTTTACTCCCTGACCCGCTATATGAAAGTGAAGGTCCTGGCTGTGTGTGTGGACTTAGGCTGTGAAGGCCTGATGCCCGTTCAGGACGCATGTACCCTGTGGTGTGGGCTGGCCAGAACCATGTGTTTTACAGTTTAATGAGGGAAACTTCTGTTCCAAAACAAACTCCTTACTGAATTGTAACTTGGTAAAGTTTATATACAAAGGATAGCGGGTGAAAAGTGTGAGGGATCTCACAGGGGAAGGGGGGTTGACTTCGCTCACCTCGGGCGGAGGGGAGAGAAGGACCTGCAGGGGTCGGCTCTCTGGCTCCACCGCTTGCCCCAGGTCAGTCAGAGAACTTCACCAGGGGAAATAGTCGCCAGAAAGGCTTCCCTTATAGGCACGAGTTATTGAGGTGCTCTCAGTGAGGGGGGATATATATCACCAGTCCAGGCTTAGCACACTTTTGGCATTCTCTTGATGAGCTTCAAGAGGTAGTCACCGGAAATGGTCTTCCAACAATCTTGAAGGTGTTACCAGAGATGCTTAGCACTTGCTGGCCCTTTTGCCTTTACTCTGCGGTCCAGCTCACCCCAAACCATCTCGATTGGGTTCAAGTCTGGTGACTGTGGAGGCCAGGTCATCTGGCGTAGCACCTATCATTCTCCTTCTTGGTCAAATAGCCCTTACACAGCCTGGAGGTGTGTTTGGGGTCATTGTCCTGTTGAAAAATAAATGATGGTCCAACTAAGCGCAAACCGGATGTAATAGCATGCCGCTGCAAGATGCTGTGGTAGCCATGCTGGTTCAGTATGCCTTCAATTTTGAATAAATCCCAACAGTGTCACCAGCAAAGCACCCCCACACCATCTCACCTCCTCCTCCATGCTTCACGGTGGAACCAGGCATGTAGAGTCCATCCGTTCACCTTTTCTGTGTCGCACAAAGACACGGTGGTTGGAACCAAAGATCTCAAATTTGGACTCATCAGACCAAAGCACAGATTTCCACTGGTCTAATGTCCATTCCTTGTGTTCTTTAGCCCAAACAAGTCTCTTTTGCTTGTTGCCTGTCCTTAGCAGTGGTTTCCAAGCAGCTATTTTACCAGTAAGGCCTGCTGCACAAAGTCTCCTCCTCTTAACAGTTGTTGTAGAGATGTGTCTGCTGCTAGAACTCTGTGTGGCATTGACCTAGTCTCTAATCTGAACTGCTGTAAACCTGCGATTTCTGAGGCTGGTGACTCGGATAAACTTATCCTCAGAAGCAGAGGTGACTCTTGGTCTTCCTTTCCTGGGGCGGTCCTCATGTGAGCCAGTTTCTTTGTAGCGCTTGATGGTTTTTGCAACTGCTCTTGGGGACACTTTCAAAGTTTTCCCAATTTATCGGACTGACTGACTTCATTTCTTAAAGTAATGATAGCCTCTCATTTTTCTTTACATAACTGCTTTTTTCTTGCCATAATACAAATTCTAGCAGTCTATTCAGTAGGACTAACAGCTGTGTATCTACCAGACTTCTGCACAACACAACTGATGGTCCCAACCCCATTTATAAGGCCAGAAATCCCACTTGTTAAACCTGACAGGGCACACTTGTGAAGTGAAATCCATTCCAGGTGACTACCTCTTGAAGCTCATCAAGAGAATGCCAAGAGTGTGCAAAGCACTCATCAAAGCAAGAGGTGGCTACTTTGAAGAACCTAGAATATAAGACATATTTTCAGTTGTTTCACACTTTTTTGTTAAGTATATAATTCCACATGTGTTAATTCATAGTTTTTATGCCTTCAGTGGGAATTTACAATTTTCATAGTCATGAAAATACAGAAAAATCTTTAAATGAGAAGGTGTGTCCAAACTTTTAGTCTGTACTGTATATATAAACCTCCTTGCCGTCACTGCTAGAGTTCCTCACTAAAATAATACGGTATTCTGCCACCAGTTCCTCGTTTGAAATAAGCCCCGTCCGACAGCAGGCTTGGGTGAGGAACCCACCTGGGTAGCGTATCATATAACCAACTGTCTGATAATGGGCCCTCCCGCCAAATGAAAACTACAAACTGAGCTCCAAGTGAGGAGCTGACACTTATCTCCTTGGCTGCTCCCCCATACTCTGCGCCCAGCCCTGGGCTTGTGCAGCCTCTCTCCTCCCATCTCTGAGAGTATGATTTTCAGTCCAGAACCGTGAACGGCCCACAACTTTCCACCCGAAGCTCTGAATAGAATGGCAGCAGTGCCACTGGATTTGGCTGGATTTTATCTGCGCATCAAGTCCAAATATGCCTATTGTATGTAATTCCTGGTGGCTGAGCTTTATAACTCCATAGCACAGAGTGCTACAACTGGCTGCTCGGCACAGACATATGGGGAAGGAACACCGATTCGGATGATGTGCTTGGCTAGGCTCAGAGTTATTGCTGTCGGTTATTATAGGTCATTTTCCAGATTCAATATCTCGCCTTGCTGTGATTTGTACAGCGATGAATATCCAGCTGCAGAAGTTTTCACACCTTGGTGTTATCAGCTTCAAAGGCTTGTTCTTGGTTTTTAACCCCATAAAGACCAAGCCATTTTGTAGGTTAAAGACCAGGCCAATTTTTACAATTCTGACCACTGTCTCTTTATGAGGTTATAACTCTGGAACGCTTCAACGGATCTTGGCGATTCTGAGATTGTTTTCTCGAGACATATTGTACTTCATGATAGTGGTAAAATTTCTTCAATATAACTTGCGTTTATTTATGAAAAAAACGGAAATATGGCAAAAAGTTTGAAAATTTTGCAATTTTCAAACTTTTAATTTTTATGCCATTAAATCAGAGAGATATGTCACAAAAATTAGTTAATAAATAACATTTCCCACATGTCTACTTTACATCAGCACAATTTTGGAACCAAAATTTTTTTTTGTTAGGAAGTTATAAGTGTTAAAAGTTGACCAGCAATTTCTCATTTTTCCAACAAAATTTACAAAACCATTTTTTTTTAGGGACCACCTCACATTTGAAGTGAATTTGAGGGGTCAATATGACAGAAAATACCCAAAAGTGACACCATTCTAAAAACTTCACCCCTCAACGTGTTCAAAGCCACATTCAAGAAGTTTATTAACCCTTTAGGTACTTCACAAGAATTGAAGCAATGTGGAAGGAAAAAATTAACATTTAACTTTTTTTCCCCAAATTTTTCTTTCGACACAATTTTTTAACATTTTGTCAAGGGTATCAGTAGAAAATGAACCACAATATTTGTTGTACAATTTCTCCTGAGTACAGCGATACCCCATGTGTGGGGTAAACCACTATTTGGCCGCATGGCAGAGCTCGGAAGGGAAGCAGCGCCATTTGACTTTTTTGGCTGGAATTGAGATTGGACGCCATGTCGCATTTGGAGAGTCCCTGTGTGCCTAAACAGTGGAAACCCCCCACAAGTGACCCCATTTTGGAAACTAGACCCCCCAAGTAACTTATCTAAATGTGTAGTGAGAGCTTTGAACCCCCAAGGGCTTCACAGAAGGTTATAACGTAGAGCCGTAAAATTAAAAAATCATATTTTTTCCACAAAAATGATCTTTTCATCCCAATTTTTATTTTCCAAAGGATAAAAGGACCCCAAAAGTTATTGTGCAATTAGTCCTGAGTACGCTGATACCCTATATGTGGGGGTAAACCACTATTTGGGTGCATGGCAGAGCTCGGAAGGGAAGCAGCGCCATTTGACTTTTTTGGCTGGAATTGAGATTGGACGCCATGTCGCATTTGGAGAGCCCCTGTGTGCCTAAACAGTGGAAACCCCCCACAAGTAACCCCATTTTGGAAACTAGACCCCCCAAGGAACTTATCTAGATGTGTAGTGAGAGCTTTGAACCCCCAAGGGCTTCACAGAAGGTTATAACGTAGAGCCGTAAAATTAAAAAATCATATTTTTTCCACAAAAATGATCTTTTCATCCCAATTTTTATTTTCCAAAGGATAAAAGGACCCCAAAGGTTATTGTGCAATTAGTCCTGAGTACGCTGATACCCCATATGTGGGGGTAAACCACTATTTGGGTGCATGGCAGAGCTCGGAAGGGAAGCAGCGCCATTTGACTTTTTTGGCTGGAATTGAGATTGGACGCCATGTCGTATTTGGAGAGCCCCTGTGTGCCTAAACAGTGGAAACCCCCCACAAGTAACCCCATTTTGGAAACTAGACCCCCCCAAGGAACTTATCTAGATGTGTGGTGAGAGCTTTGAACCCCCAAGGGCTTCACAGAAGGTTATAACGTAGAGCTGTAAAATTAAAAAATCATATCTTTTCCACTAAAATGATCTTTCCACCCCCAATTTTTATTTTCCAAAGGGTAAAAGGACCCCTAAAGTTATTGTGCAATTTGTTCTGAGTACGCTTATACCCCATATGTGGGGGTAAACCACTATTTGGGCGCATGGCAGAGCTTGGAAGGGAAGCAGCGCCATTTGACTTTTTTGGCTGGAATTGAGATTGGACGCCATGTCGCATTTGGAGAGTCCCTGTGTGCCTAAACAGTGGAAACCCCCCACAAGTGACCCCATTTTGGAAACTAGACCCCCCAAGGAACTTATCTAGATGTGTGGTGAAAGCTTTGAACCCCCAAGGGCTTCACAGAAGGTTATAACGTAGAGCAGTAAAATTAAAAAATCATATCTTTTCCACAAAAATGATCTTTCCACCCCCAATTTTTATTTTCCAAAGGGTAACAGGACCCCAAAAGTTATTGTGCAATTTGTCCTGAGTACGCTGATACCCCATATGTGGGGGTAAACCACTATTTTGACGCATGGCAGAGCTGGAAAGGAAGGAGCGCCTTTTTCAAATGCAGATTTTGATGGAATGGTCTGCGGGTGTCATGTCACGTTTGGAAAGCCCCTGATGTGCCTAAACAGTAGAAACCCCCCACAAG
Source organism: Oophaga sylvatica (assembly GCA_033576555.1). Classification (NCBI taxonomy): domain Eukaryota; kingdom Metazoa; phylum Chordata; class Amphibia; order Anura; family Dendrobatidae; genus Oophaga; species Oophaga sylvatica. The sequence continues at coordinate 299,890,616 of JARQOD010000002.1, forward strand.
TGACTCCATTTTGGAAACTAGACCCCCCAAGGAACTTATCTAGATGTGTGGTGAGCACTTTGAACCCCCAAGTGCTTCAAAGAAGTTTATAACGTAGAGCCGTGAAAATAAAAATCATATTTTTTTCCACAAAAATAATCTTTTTGCCCCCAAATTTTTATTTTTATAAGGGTAACAGGAGAAATAGGACCCCAAAAGCTATTGTGCAATTTGTCCTGAGTATGCTTATATCCCATATGTGGGGGGGGAAACCACTATTTTGACGCATGGCAGAGCTCGGAAGGGAAGGAGCACCGTTTTTAAATGCAGACTTTGATGAATGGTCTGCGGGTGTCATGTCACGTTTGGAAAGCCCCTGATGTGCCTAAACAGTAGAAACCCCCCACAAGTGACTCCATTTTGGAAACTAGACCCCCCCAAGGAACTTATCTAGATGTGTGGTGAGCACTTTGAACCCCCAAGTGCTTCACAGAAGTTTATAACGTAGAGCCGTGAAAATAAAAATATCATATTTTTTTCCACAAAAATAATCTTTTTGCCCCAAATTTTTTTTTTCTAAGGGTAACAGGAGAAATAGGACCCCAAAAGCTATTGTGCATTTTGTCCTGAGTACACTGATACCCCATATGTGGGGGGGAACCACTGTGATCGCCTTACTGCGATCTTTGGGAGGCACAATGAACAAATCCACAAAAGGTGAAGAATTGGTTTTCTTTTTTGCGCCGTTCCTCGTGCGGTATTAGTGATTAGGCGACTTTATTCCTCGGATCGGTGTGATTACAGCGATACCAGATTTATACTCTTTTTTCATGTTTAGCTTCTGTCACACACTAAAAGATGCTTTTTTTTGGAATAATTTTTTGTAAGAAATTTTTGCATCGCCGTATTTTGAGAGCTATAATTTTTCCATATTTCGGCCGACAGAGTTATCTATGGGCTTATTTTTTGCGGGACGAGCTGACGTTTTTATTGGTACCATATTCAGGCACATAACGTTTTTTGATCGTTTCCTATTCCAATTTTTGTGGAATCAGAATGAACAAAAACCAGCAATTCAGGAATTGTTTTTTTTTTTTTTTTCCTCTGTTCCGTGTGTGGTAAAATTGATAAAGCAGCTTTATTCTTCGGGTCACTACGGTTACGGCGATTCCTCATTTATATATTTTTTTTAATGTTTTGGCGTTTTTTACACAATAAAAAATTTTATAGAAAAAATAATTATTTTTGCATCAGTTTATTCCGCGAGCTATAACTTTTTTATTTTTTCGCTGATGATGCTGTATAGCGGCTTGTTTTTTGCGGGACAAGATGACGTTTTCAGCGGTACCATGATTATTTATATCTGACTTTTTGATCGCGTGTTATTGCACTTTTTCCAAGCGGTATAATGATACGCTTGGAAAAAGTATAATTTACTACTTTTTTGTGTTTTTTTTTACGGCTTTCACTGAAGGGGTTAACTAGGGTTACGCTTTTATAGATGGGATTTTTACGGACGTGGCGATACCTAACATGTGTATGTTTTTTGTTTTTTATTTTTTTTATTACATAAAAATGTGTATTTTTTAGGGGATTTTTTTTAAATTATTTTTTAATATTTTTTTTACAATTTTTTTTAAAAAATGATTTTTTTTAACTTTCCCTTTATGGGACTTTCACTTTTTTTACTTTTTATTGCAGTTACAATGCATTGCAATGCTCTGGCATTGCAATGCATTGTACCTATGGGGAAAGCTGCTGTGACATGATCACAGCAGCTTCCCGTAGCTAGATGACCCGGAGGTTGTCATGACAACCCCCGGGTCATCAAGGCAGAGATCAGGCCCTGCAAATACATTGCGGTGGCGCTGATCTGAGGCAGAGGGAGCTCCCGACCCTCTGCCTCCCCCCCTGAGCTCTGCGATCGGCTCGATCGCAGCAGTCAGGGGGTTAACAGCCAGGGGCGGTGGGGGCTCTGCTCCTGGCTGTCAGTGCAGGAAGCCTGGCCACTGCAGCGCCGGCTCCTGCACTGATCGCGCTGGGGAAGCTGAAATTTCAGCTTCTCCTGCACGATCGCTGCTGTGTTTGGACAGTCAGATTGACTGACCAATCACAGCGCTGTGGGTGCGGGGACCGACGGCAAAGGTCCCCGCACGCTTGCCGTGCCTGTCAGCTGTCTGTGACAGCTGTCGGCACTGATCTACCACTGGGTGTTTACACCCAGTGGTAGATCAAAGCCATGACGTGCAGAGTCCGTCCTGGTGCCGGAACTGGCACCTTGCCATGACGGACTCTGCACGTCAGTGGACATTAAGGGGTTAATTAAAGATAAACAGTGCATGGCTTTTTATGGCATTGGGGAATGCAAGGGTGGGGGCACATTTCAGGAGTAGAAGGAGTTGTCCTGAACTTAAAATCCAAAATGGATTCTCCCTTGTCCCTCACACAAAGTCTTATGGACGTTTCCTTTACAGTATAAAGCATTTTCCACTTTCAATATCCTTCCTCCATAGTTTACTCCAGGGCTAGTTAGACACACTGTTTCTCTCTACATGCCACATCCCATCTTTTATGCTATAGTCCTGATCAGCAAGTCTCCTTACTTGCTCTTTGGTTCCGTATACTAGTTCTTCCACTACTGGTGCCCTTGCACACAGGACCCCCACTACTCGTCGTATTTAGCCTGCTTCAGTCAGTTTCCTTCTGTGCTACAAGCTTTGTGTCACGAGGCAGTTGTAGAAATGCAGGGGACAAGGAACTGGGCCCCTGAACTGCCCCTAAAGCTAAGGAAGGACCTGTCTTTCCTTATCTTGGAGGTGCACTTAATGGTAGCGAGGTCCAAGTCCCCAACCTGTCCCTGTCTCCTGTTTAGCCCTGAGCTAAACCCACCAACCCCCTCCCGGAGGTGAGACAGGGAATAATGTGAATTACACCAAACGCAACCAAAAGGAAAGACAGACACTTAAGGGTTAAACAACTAAACAATAAACACTTAGCTTTCTCTGCTGTTAACTCCGCACAGCAGAGTAAGGCACCAAAATAGAGGAATAGTAGAAGCACCACTGCGCTCAGCAGCTCCTGGCTCCAGCTAGGTTGGTCTCAAGAGGAAGCAGTATTACCAACACCAGCTGACAACTCAGGTGACCTTATAAAGGAAGTGGGAGTGGTCGTACATACTCCTGACAAGTAATCAGGCATGCAATTCCACCAGCGGCCACCGGGGGCAAAGACTGAGATTAACCCCCCGCTGGCCAGACAGGAAAAAGGTTTCAACATGCAGAAAGATCTGCCACAGATCCAAATGTGGATCGTGACACTTTGGGGCTCATGACTCGGCATCCTATCCAAGGACTTCTCTCCGGAAGGTAAATTTGTCTTGTCAATCACTTATCTTCAGAGTCACACTCTCCCTCGTTCTTAGTCTCCTCTTACTTAGGGTCACCCATTCATGCAGCTCTGTCCATTTTAAACTCCAAACCCTATGCAACCAACTAACAGGAAGTCATCACTTGCCCCTACACCAACCCACCCACTGTGGGCTAGTCCCAAATATTAAATCTATCTTATCCTAATGTCACTACCTATGCTACAGTCAACTATATATCCCTATTCTACTCTTACTATACTTTACATTATCACAATGTACACTATACATTACCTATAGTACTAATGTACACACTGTACATTACAACACAATTCACATGACATGATAGACTTTTGCATAATACACATTACAATACAACACAACGCTACTGGTTTCTTTAGGGGTAGGAACGTTACAGCACAGTCCACCATCCTTACATATGATCCAATGGTTATAAGACATACTGTGTCAGCGCCACTAAAAGCATCCAAGTGGTGTTACTATGGTTGAATAATTGTGATACTTCATTACTAGCTGATCCCAGTAAAATGTGTTTTATAGAACAGTATATTTATTGCAGTGCTTTTTGTCTTTTTGGATACTTTTTTTAGGGATCTATTGTGCTTCCCATTCCTTCTATTGAACTACTAAAAAACACAACAGTATTCACCAAAGAAGGAGCTGCGATAAATATTATGGAGACAACAGTAATTGGATGGATAAGGCAAATCAAGGTAAGACATACAGTTTAATGAAGACAGTACAGATTAGATAAAAAGTGTAGATTGTCAGGTCAACATGTAAACTTTGTTGCATTTGCATATGCTAATACAAAGTTGACTTAACCCCTTAGTGACAGAGCCATTTTGCAGCTTAATGACAGGGCCAATTTTTACAATTCTGACCACTGTCACTTTATGAGGTTATAACTCTGGAACGCTTTAACGAATCCAGCTGATTCTGAGAATGTTTTTTCGTGACATATTGTACTTCACGTTAGTGGTAAAATTTCTTTGATATGACTTGTGTTTATTTATGAAAAAAAACGGAAATATGGCGAAAATTTTGACAATTTAACAATTTTCAAACTTTAAATTTTTATGCCCTTAAATCAGAGAAATATGTCACACAAATTTCTTAATAAATAACATTTCCCACATGTCTACTTTACATCAGCATAATTTTGGGACCAAAATTTTTTTTTGTTACGAAGTTATAAGGGTTAAAAGTTGACCAGCGATTTCTCATTTTTACAACACCATTTTTATTTTAGGGACCACATCACATTTGAAGTCACTTTGAGGGGTCTATACGATAGAAAATACCCAAAAGTGACACCATTCTAAAAACTGCACCCCTCAAGGTGCTCAAAACCACATTCAAGAAGTTTATTAACCCTTTACGTGCTTCACAGGAACTGAAGCAATGTGGAAGGAAAAAATTAACATTTAACTTTTTTTGCAAAAACTTTACTTCGGAACCTATTTTTTTTATTTTCACAACTGTTAAAAGAAAAAATGAACCACAAAATTTGTTGTGCAATTTCTCCTGAATAAGCCGATACCCCATATGTGGGGGTAAACCACTTTTTGGGCGCACGGCAGAGGTCGCAAGGGAAGGAGCGACATTTGACTTTTTCAACGCAGAATTGGCTGGACGCCATGTCGCGTTTGTAGAGGCCCTGATGTGTCTAAACATGGAAACCCATCACAAGTGACCCATTTTGGAAACTAGACCCCCTAAGGAACTTATCTAGATGTGTGGTGAGCACTTTGAACCTCCAAGTGCTTCACAGAAGTTTATAACATAGAACAGTGAAAATAAAAAATCATATTTTTTCCACAAAAACAATCTTTTCACCCCAATTTTTATTTTCCCAAGGGTAACAAGACCCCAAAAGTTTTTGTGCAATTTGTCCTGAGCATGCTGATACCCCATATGTGGGGGTAAACCACTGTTTGGGTGCATGGCAGAGCTTGGAAGGGAAGGAGCGCCGTTTGACTTTTTCAACTCAGAATTGGCTGGACGCCATGTCGCGTTTGTAGAGGCCCTAATGTGTCTAAACAGTGGAAACCCCCAACAAGTGGCACCATTTTGGAAACTAGACCCCCTAAGGAACTTATATAGATGTGTGGTGAGCACTTTGAACCCCCAAGTGCTTCACAGAAGTTTATAACTCCCGGGCATGAAAATAAAAAGTCATATTTTTTCCACAAACCTGATCGTTTAGTCCCCAATTTTTTATTTTCCCAAGGGTGACAGGAGAAATTAGACCACAAAAGTTGTTGTCCAATTTGTCCTGAGTACGCTGATACCCCATATGTGGGGTGGGACCACTGTTTGGGCGCACGGCAGGGCTTGGAAGGGAAGGAGCGCCGTTTGACTTTTTCAAACCAAAATTGGCTGGAATTGAAATTGGACGCCATGTCGCGTTTGGAGAGCCCCTGATACGCCTAATCAGTCGAAACCTCCCACAAATCACACCATTTTGGAAACTAGACCCCTTAAGGAACTTATCTAGATGTGTGGTGAGCACTTTGAACCCCCAAGTGCTTCACAGAAATTAATAAACGTAGAGCCGTGAAAATAAAAAATCATTTTTTTCCTCAAAAATGATTCTTTAGCCCGCTATTTTTTTTATTTTCCCAAGGGTAACAGGAGAAATTGGACCCAAAAATTTGTTGTGCAATTTTTCCTGTGTACGCTGATACCCCATATGTGGGGTGAAACCACTGTTTGGGCGCATGGGAGTGCTTGGAAGGGAAGGAGCGCCATTTTGTAATGCAGACTTTGATGGAATGTTCTGCGGGCGTCATGTTGTGTTTGCAGAGCCCTTGATGTACCTAAACAGTAGAAACCCCCTGCAAGTGACACCATTTTGGAAACTAGACCCCCCAAGGAGCTTATCTAGATGTGTGGTGAGCACTTTGAACTCCCAAGTGCTTCACAGAAATTTATAAACGCAGAGCCGTGAAAATGTAAAATCATTTTTTTTCTCAAAAAAGATTTTTTTAGCCAGCTATTTTTTATTTTCCCAAGGGTAACAGGAGAAATTAGAACCCCAAAATTGGTGTGCAATTTGTCCTGAGTACGCTGATACCCCATATGTTGGGGTAAACCACTGTTTGGGTGCACGGCAGGGCTAGGAAGGGAGGGAGCGCCATTTGACTTTTTGAAAGCCACGTCGTGTTTGGAGACCCCCTGATGTGTCTAAACAGTGGAAACCCCCCACAAGTGACCCCATTTTGGAAACTAGACCCCTTAAGGAACTTATCTAGATGTGTGGTGAGCACTTTGAACCCCCAAGTGTTTCACAGAAATGTATAAACGCAGAGCTGTGAAAATAAAAAATCATTTTTTTTCATAAAAATGATTTTTTTAGCCAGCTATTTTTTATTTTCCCAAGGGTAACAGGAGAAATTAGAACCCCAAAATTGGTGTGCAATTTGTCCTGAGTACGCTGATACCCCATATGTTGGGGTAAACCACTGTTTGGGCGCACGGCAGGGCTCGGAAGGGAGGGAGCGCCATTTGACTTTTTGAATGCCACGTCGTGTTTGGAGACCCCTGATGTGTCTAAACAGTGGAAACCCCCCACAAGTGACCCCATTTTGGAAACTACACCCCTTAAGGAACTTATCTAGATGTGTGGTGAGCACTTTGAACCCCAAGTGTTTCACAGAAATTTATAAACGCAGAGCTGTGAAAATAAAAAATCATTTTTTTTCTCAAAAATCATTTTTTTAGCCAGCTATTTTTTATTTTCCCAAGGGTAACAGGAGAAATTAGAACCTCAAAATTGGTGTGCAATTTGTCCTGAGTATGCGGATACCCCATATGTTGGGGTAAACCACTGTTTGGGCGCACGGCAGGGCTCGGAAGGGAGGGAGCGCCATTTGACTTTTTGAATGCCACGTCGTGTTTGGAGACCCCCTGATGTGCCTAAATAGTGGAAATCCCTCAATTCTAGCTCCAACCCTAATCCCAACACACCCCTAACCCTAATCCCAACCCTAATCCTAACCTAAATCCCAACCCTAATTCCAACCCTAATTGTAACCCTAACCTTAATTGTAACCCTAACTCTAATTGTAACCCTAACCCTAATTTTAACCCTAATTGTAACCCTAACCCTAATTCTAACCCTAATTATAACCCTAACCCTAAGGCTAGGTTCATTTTGCGTTTTACCAGCCCGTTCAACACATAGCGTTTTACCAGCCCGTTCAACAGTTGACGGGCTGGTAACGGTATAGCATAACGCGTTATGCTATACCCGCTAGCGCAGAGGAATCAGCAGATGATTCATCTGCGCTAGCGGTGACGGAGCCCAAACGCTGCAGCCCGCGTCCGAGGCTCCGTCACTGAATGATGGCACGTCACAAACGCATGCCGCTTTACGGCATGCGTCGCGATGCGCCCTCAAATGGGGGTGAATGGCAGCGTTAACGGACTGCCATAACGCAGTATGAACCCAGCTTAACCCTAACGCTAATTATAACCCTAACCCTAATGCTAACCCTAACCCTAATGCTAACCCTAACCCTAATTATAACCCTAACCCTAATTATAACCCTAACCCTAATTATAGCCCTAACCCTAACAGAAAAATGAAAATAAATATAATTTCTATTTTTATTATATGTCCCTAACTAAGGGGGCGATAAAGGGGGGGTTTATGTACTGTTTTTTTTTATTTTGATCACTGTGATAGTTTATCACAGTGATCAAAATGCACTTTCTGGAGAATGAATGAAAAAAAATTTGAATCTGCCGCCAAGCAGATCAGCGGGCGCACTGCGCATGCGCCCGCCATTTTTTTTTTTTCCACGAAGAAGACCGGGAGGATCGGAGGCCAGGGGGACCTGCCAGAGGACACCGGCAGGTACAGGGGGTGTTCAGGGGGACATGGGGACCCTCATTTTCTCCCCTCTGATGTGCGATCACATCAGAGGGGAGAAAAATCATTTTTTTTTTTTGCGGTCGCCGTTATGCTTGCATAGCGGCGATCGCAACACCGGGATCGGTGAATTCCGACCCGGATCATGTTCTCTGGGGTCTCGGCTACCCCCAGTAGCCGAGACCCCAGAGAATATTTGCCCATCCCCCCCAGCACATAGCGGCACATAGCGGCGGGCGCACTGAGCATGCGCCCGCCATTTTCTTCATAGCGCCGGCACCGGGGGACACCGGAGGGCCCTGGGGCCACATGCAGGGGATCGGGGGCCACATGGGGGTCCTGGGGACCCTTTTTCTCTGTCCTCTGATGTCCGATGACATCAGAGAACAGAGAAATTAAATGGCACAACTTTTTTTTTTTTTTTTTGCGGTCGCCGTTATAGGGTTAATAACGGCGATCGCAACATTGGTGTCGGTAAAAACCGACCCGATTCATGTTCTCTGGGGTCTCGGCTACCCCCGGTAGCTGAGACCCCGGAGAAAATGCGCCTCTGGGGTGCGCTATTCACTTTTTCCACAGCGCCGTTAATTAACGGCGCTGTGGTTCAAGTACCCTTAATGACTGCCGTTAAAAGGCATATCGGCGGTCGTTAAGGGTTAAAGCTCTACACACTTCCATGTGAGTGAAATTCATACTTGGGTTATGCATAAGAACTAATATTTATTTTATACACTAATATGCCACTATTAATTCCATAGCACTTCACAGACTTTATCGGCCCTGTCTCCATTGGGGCTCACAATCTAGATTTCCTATGAGTATGTCTTTGGAGTGTGAGAGGAAACCGGAGAACCCCAATGAAACCCACGCAAACACGGGAGAATATACACACTCCTTGCAGATGGTGTCCGTGGTGGGATTTGAATCCAGGACCTCAGCTCTACAAAGCTGCCTTGCTAGCCACTGAGCCACTGTGCTGATATTAGTCTTGTAATCTGATACATTAGTGTTATGTAAGGTTTTTCAGAATGGTTGCCAAATATATAAGGGTGCATGCACACGTTGCGGATTCTACTGCGGATCCGCAGCAGTTTCTGCTGCATTGTACAGTACTATTCTAATCTATGTTTAAAAAATGCTGTGCACATGCTGCGGATTTTTATGCACAGATTTGCTGCGGATTTGAATCCGCAGCATGTCAATTCTTTGTGCGGAATCCGCAGCGGTTTTACACCTGCTCCATTATAAAAATCCGCAGGTGTAAAACCGCAGGGGAATTCCGCACAAAAAACGCAGAAAATCTGAGGTAAACCCACAATGAATCCGCAGGTAAAACACAGGTCATTTTACCTGCGGATTCTGCAGATTCCGCGTGGAAAAATCCGCACAGGAATCCGCAACGTGTGCCCATACCCTAAAGGTACCTCTACCACATTTACCAGCCCAAACACCACTTATTTGGATAATGTCAACAAAATGGGGATGTAGTGTTCACCTTATACACACATTACTCATTTATTTCATGTGATATCTACTATTGTTAGTAGTGAACAGGGCCGGATTAACGTAGGGGCTGATGGAGCTGCAGCTCCAGGCCCCTTGTTAGAGATAGGCCCATCCGCGGCCCAGCTTGCCGCGCCGATGTCTCGGCTGCCGGGCCTTGCTAGTGGTGATGACTCATGCTGTCGCCCGCTGCCCCGGCCGCTCAGCGCGCTGCTGTGTAAAATTAAAAAAATAAATAAATACTCACCTGCCTCCCTGATTGGCTGCGGCGGTAGCGCGGAGCTCCTCTGACGTCACCGCGCGCGTCCCGATGCCGGCGTCACCAGGGCCGGATTAACGTAGGGGCTGATGGAGCTGCAGCTCCAGGCCCCTTGTTAGAGATAGGCCCATCCGCGGCCCAGCCGGCCGCGCCGATGTCTCGGCTGCCGGGCCTTGCTAGTGGTGATGACTCATGCTGCCGCCCGCTGCCCCGGCCGCTCAGCGCGCTGCTGTGTAAAATTAAAAAAATAAATAAATACTCGCCTGCCTCCCTGATTGGCTGCGGCGGTAGCGCGGAGCTCCTCTGACGTCACCGCACGCGTCCCGATGCCGGCGTCACCAGGGCCGGATTAACGTAGGGGCTGATGGAGCTGCAGCTCCAGGCCCCTTGTTAGAGATAGGCCCATCCGCGGCCCAGCCGGCCGCGCCGATGTCTCGGCTGCCGGGCCGTGCTAGTGGTGATGACTCATGCTGCCGCCCGCTGCCCCGGCCGCTCAGCGCGCTGCTGTGTAAAATTAAAAAAATAAATAAATACTCACCTGCCTCCCTGATTGGCTGCGGCGGTAGCGCGGAGCTCCTCTGACGTCACCGCGCGTCCCGATGCCGTCGTCACGGCGTGGGATTTCCTCTGGTCTGGAGCGGCCTGAACGTCACTGTTACAGCGATGATGTGACACTGTCACATGATCTCTGTAAGAGGAAAGTGACACGCCCGGCCGGCGCAACGGAAGTGAGCTGGGCGTGAGGACTGGAGGAGGAGTCGTTACAACGTGCGGAGTTGCAGTGGCCAGTGCAGTTGCAGTGGCCAGTAAATATTAGGATGAAAAAACAACGTAGTGGTTGGGAGAAGGTAAAAGCTAAGAAAGAAGAAGAAAAGCAAATACAAAAAATCTTGTCTAAAACAAGAAGAATTACTGATTTTTGTGGAAAAGGCACATCTGGAACAAGCAGTTCAAGTAATGTACATGCATCCACAAGTGCTCCAAGCTTACCCAGTGCAGCAGATGTCCCTACTTCCAGTTTGGTAGCTGCTTCACATGGGTCTACTGCAAGTGAAGCAAGTGCAGGAACAAGAGGATCCACTGAGCTGGACTTCGAAAATGTTACAGAACAGCAAGAGGAAAGTTTTTCAAATGATATTGGCGACTGGAAGATTTGTGATTCCTTGAGGGAATATGTTTGTCAAAAGGGGATTGCCAACTTTCAACATATGGACAGTGATTTTAAAGCTTCAGAAAAAATATGTCCAGGTGAAACTTTTACAAGACACTGTACAAAGTCTTTGTTTTTCCGAGAACAGTTGAATGGAGAAAAAGTTAAGCGTGACTGGCTGTGTTATTCTCCAAAAACTGGCAACATTTTTTGTGTTCTGTGCAAACTGTTTTCAAAAGATGAAACACATTTGAATTCAACTGGATATTCAGATTGGCGACATGCTACAAGAGATTTAAGCAGGCATGAAAATAGTGCCTCCCATGGAAAAGCAATTGAAAACCTTATCATAAGAAAATCCTCTGGCCGACATATAGACAAAGGTCTTGTTAAACAGTTTGAGATTCATAAAAAATATTGGCATGAAATACTTTGTCGCATCCTGAGCGTTATAAAGCTACTTTCATCACGAGGTCTTCCTTTTCGGGGAAATGATGAAATTATTGGATCGGTACACAATGGGAATTATTTGGGTTGTCTTGAGCTGTTAGCAGAATATGATCCATTTCTTGCAGAACATATTCAGAAGCATGGCAACAAGGGAAGAGGTCACATATCATACCTGTCATCAACAATATGTGATGAGTTTATTGAACTGATTGGTCAGCAAGTACTACAGCGGATCGTCAAAGAAATTAAAGAAGCCAAATATTATTCCATTTCAGTTGATTCCACCCTGATGTTGCACATTCCGATCAACTAACTATTATATTCCGGTATGTACTTGCTAGTGGTCCAGTGGAGCGGTTTACTAAATTCATCCCAATATATCGACATACTGGTTCGGAGCTAGCAAAAACAATTCTTCAATTTTTGGAAGAAAACGGGATTTCCATCAAGGACTGCAGGGGTCAGTCATATGACAATGCATCCAATATGAGCGGTAAATATTCTGGTATGCAGGCCTTAATTCGGGAAAAAAATCCACTGGCTGAATATATTCCTTGTTGTGCACATTCACTCAACCTTGTGGGACAAAATGCTGTGAACAGCTGTCCAATTGCAGTGTCCTTCTTTAATTTTGTACAGCAGTTATATTGTTTTTTTTCCTCTTCAACACATCGGTGGGGTCTGTTAACAAACAGCTTCAAACCATGTGGTATACCAACATTGAAAAGGTTAGCTGATACATGTTGGTCTGCTCACCATGATGCCATAAATGCTTTACAAAAAGGCTATACTACTATCAAAGATGTCCTTGCAAATATTCTCGATGATGACGCCACAAAAGGAGAGGTCTGTTTGCAAGTAAAGGGCTTAATTACTGTTATGGATCATCTGGAAACTGGAATAATGGTTGAAATATGGTCTGTAATTTTAACCAGGTTTCACAGAACCAGTCTCTGTCTCCAAGATGCAAAATTAGACTTGCATACAGCAACAGGCATGCTGCACTCTTTGACAGATTTTGTGCAGTCTCTCCGTTGTAGATTTTCCGAATTTGAACAACAGGGCAAAAATATTGCAGGCTGTGAGGAGTATCAGCTACAATGTGGACGCAAAATTAAAAGAAATAGGAGATGGGACTATGGTGATGCAGAAGATGCTGATGCTGATATGACACCATCTGAGAAGTTTAAAGTACATACCTTTTATGTAATAATTGACCAACTGACAGAATCACTAAGGTATAGACAAGCAGCATACCGTGTAACAGAAGAAAAATTTGGCTTTCTGTCAGAAATATGCTCTCTAGCATCAGAAAGTCTACGCTCCAAAGCCAGTACGCTGGTGACAGCATATTCTGAAGATCTTGACCCCTGTTTGCTGAAGAAATTGTACAGTTTGCCTCTCTTTTCAAAATTTACCAGACTTCTGCAATAAAGCCATGCATGAGAGTCAAGAAATGACAATGTACAAGTTTCTGATCACACAATCCCTAGTCGGTGCATTTCCAAACACATACGTGACCCTTCGCATGTATTTGTGTTTGATGGTCACCAACTGCAGTGGTGAGCGTTCATTCTCTGCACTAAAACGCGTGAAAAATGAACTAAGATCTTCCATGGGTCAGGAGCGTTTAAATGCCCTCTCTCTGTTATGTATTGAAAATAGATTGCTGAATGAGCTTAATCTTGATTCTACAATTGAGGAATTTGCAAGCAAAAAAGCACGAAAAGTGAATGTGTAGTTTAATTTTCTTCTACCAGTTTGATTTATTTACGATAAAACACAGTTTAGCGTTCAGTGAATAACCCTGTTTATTTGCCTCATAAGTTACTATCAGCGTGATAACCATAACATACTTTCTATATCCACTTTATTTATATTTGGCATGTATCATATATTTATATTTACTTTGTTCTATAGCTTTATTTACAATAAAACACAGTTTTGCGTTCAGTGAATAACCCTGCTTATTTGCCTCATAAGTTACTATCAGCGCAATAACCACAACAGACTTTCTATATCCACTGTATTTATATTAGGCATGTATCATATATTTACTTTGTTTATATCTTTACTTACATTTTTGGCCTTTGTGAATTGCCGTGTTTGGCCCCACCCCTTGCCCCGCCCCTTGCCCGCCCCTTCAGCTCCAGGCCCATCATGTTCTTAATCCGACCCTGGTAGTGAACGCTGTGTAGTATTCAATATGTGTATACTTTGATGGTAAACATTCCCCACACTGCCATGTGTTACGCTCGCACAAAAACTGTTTAGCCCGAGTGTGGATTGTGGACCCACTGTGCCAGACTTACCCCAGAGTGGCGTGACTAAGCAGCTAACTTGGTGTTCACTGGAGCCTCTAGTGGTGAGGTCAGGCTTATGCAGCAGGTAGCTGAGTGGTACCACCTCAGGGTGGCGTCTGGCAGTAGCATCTGACACCCAAAGGGTCAAGACACTATAATGGCAGGTGCACGCAGGTATACTGTCTGGCTCAGCTGATTCACAGACAGGCAGGTACTGGCAGCCACGACTGGGGTGCAGACAGGTCAGTGCAGGCAGGCAGGCACGACTAATATACTGGCAAGTGCAGGCAGGTATGGCTGAGATACTGGCAGGCAGGCGGGTACGGCTGAGATACTGGCAGGTACGGCTGAGATACTGGCAGGTACCGGATCAGACACTACAGGATTTAGAGACAGGAAAAGGTTCAGACACTGCAGGTTTTAGAAACAAGTACAAGTTCAGACACGGAATTTAGGAAAAGATACAAAAATGGGTAGATCTACCACTGCAGATTGCCATAGGAGTGGGGAAGAGGTAGCAGAATTTATTTTAGCTTGCAAGGCTATAGGCATATGATGGAGGACTAGAAGACCCCCCACAAATTTCACACTGGGTCAATATGGTTAATACTGCAGCCACTTATGAGAGGGTGGTATAGAAAAATAGACACTGTCCTCAAAAATGTGATAAGGTATGGAAGCCTTGGTTGGATTCCCCTAAGTCCTCATGATAGAGTATGTGATATTTAGTGCCTGACATGGGTGTCTTATAGTTTTGGTTGAGATATTAGACCCATGGTATATTAAGGTCAAGGTTAACTTTACCAGACAGTATTAATGAGTATAGTTGAGCGAAACAGGTCGGTCAGATTCATAAGTCGCCGATGTGGGAGGAGAGATTTCTAACACTGCTCAGGTATTTCTTATCTTATGGGTACCCACGCAATGAAGCAATAATCAGAGAGACACACTGCTCGTTGTCTTTCCAAATAGTCTCTAAAGTTTATTGACAGGGTGATCTTTTATAGTACAAGATCAAAGGGAAATGAGGTTACATAACAATTGGCATAGAGAATAGGGAGTTGCACAATAAGTTACACAATACGTTTTAAAATGCATCATGTGACACAAAATTAATTAATTGACCAAATATGGGGATACTTCCTAATTTGAATGTTCTTTAGTTCAACAGTTGAATTTCTCAAAGAAATCTTGGCAATAGAGGTGACACAGGTGCCAGTTTTTGTGTGGTTATTGTCTGTTTTGCTCAAAATTTGGACACAACAACATGTCCTTAATAATTTCTGGAAATATGACCTTCCCTATTTCTGGGAAAAGCAGGAACTGACCATAATTATAAAAATGACAAAAATGTTAAGCTGTAGATCATAAGCTATTTCATTACAAAACTATTTACTGGTATTTATTTTATTATATTTTGGAGAATAGAAATTAACCACTTCTTTAACACCGACTTTCGCCAAAGTCGGGTTTCTCCGAGCAAAACCCAACCATAGCGCCAAGTCGGCCATGCGTTCGGCAAAAGAAGCACCAAAGTCGGTTTTCCCATAATACTTGCAGGCGCCTTTTTTCAGCCAATGAGCAAGGACGTACACTGTGGGCAAAGAGATGACATGGGCAGCGTCCACCACCATCTTAGAGAAGGGCATTGCAGTGATTGGCTTGCTTTGGGGGGCATCATAGTGTCTATAAAAGCCCTGACCGCCTACCTCCATTTTACTTCTGCCAATCTTAACAGTAGGGAGAGGTTGCTTGCTGTTTATCACTAGGGAAAGAGTCAGGGCTGGAAAGAGAAGTTCTTATGTGCTTGTGCTGATAGCAATTGTGCTGTACAGTTAGTGTGTAGTGACAGGGGAGGATTTTCTTGTGTGCAGCAGCGCTGGTAATTAGGCTGCCTGATAGCTGTATTGCTGTGTGTACACTGCTGTGCAGACTGCTTTTTACACAGCACTAATACTTTTATTCTTTTTTTTTGCACACTTATCGACCGTTCATTTTTTCCCGCACCATATAGAGCTGTACGCTCCTCACACACTACCGTGTACTGGCTGGTTTCACGGATAAATACATGCTGACTATCTGTGTGTGACTCCGGAAATATATAGGGAGATTTCAATTTTCCCCTAAGCTGTATACAGCTATACGCTTCTGAGACAGTACCGTTTTTCTGCTTTTTGTATTTCGGTCAAATCCATACTGAGTGAGCGTCTGTGTGTGACTCCGGAAATATATATGGAGATTTCAATTTTCCCCTACGCTGTATACAGCTGTATGCTTTTGAGACAGTACTGTTTTTTTGCTTTTTGTATTACGGTCAAATCCGTACTGAGTGAGCGTCTGTGTGTGACTCCGGAAATATATACGGAGATTTCAATTTTCCCCTATGCTGTATACAGCTGTACGCTTCTGAGACCGTACCGTTTTTCTGCTTTTTGTATTACGGTCAAATCCATACTGAGTGAGCGTCTGTGTGTGACTCTGGAAATATATATACGGAGATTTAAATTTTCCCCTACACTGTACACAGCTGTACACTTCTGATACAGTACAGTTTTTCTGCCTTTTGTATTACGGTCAAATCCATACTGAGAGAGTGCCTGTGTGTGACTCCGGAAATATATACAGAGATTTACATTTTCCCCTACACTGTATACAGCTTCTGGTACTGTATGGTACGCTTCTGATACAGTACGATATATCTGCTGGTATTTTTGGTACATTTTCCCAAACATGAGGAAGTATGGCGGAAGAGGCCGCGGATGTGGGCGGGGGGGAAAGCTGGTACTGATGGTGGTGGTGGTGCATCTGCTGGTAGTGCCAAAAGCACAATAGCACCTAAGGCAGGAGGTGTTGAGCCTGCGTCATCGTCCGGCTTCAGAAGGCCTGGAAGGCTCCCTTTTCTGGGAGTAGGTAAACCGCTTTTAAAGCCGGAGCATCAGGAACAGGTTTTGGCTTACATTGCCGAAACAGCCTCTAGCTCTATCGCCTCCTCTTCTGAAGTTTTAAAAACTGCAAGCACTGAGTCGTCAGTGCAGGCTCCTGGTCAGGAACGACACCTTTCCTTGTGTCCTTCACCCCAACAAAAGTGAAGGATGCGGCGGGCCACACTTCAGATTACTCACTGGAGCTCTTTTCACATACCATGCCTGGGTTATCAAGTGAAATCCTGAATTCCCCAGTCCAAGATGAATATGACATGGAGTGCGCTGATGCACAGCCACTGCTATATGATTCTGCTGGTACATTCACCCAGAGCACTGCATTGCCCTCGCAGTTTACTGAGCCAGATTCTAACCCTGATGAAACTCAGGTGCCCCTTCCCGCATACTCTACCACCTTACACGGTGATACAGAGGAAGGTGCAGATGAAATTAAAGAGGAGGGGATGGACGACCCAGTTGTTGACCCGGATTGGCATCCAGTGGGGGAAGAGGATGCCGCTGGCAATAGCTCAGAAGAGGAGGAGGATCCGCAGCAGGCATCGACATCGCAGCTGCGGTTATCTGGCAGGCTCGTAGCAGTACAAAAACATGTTAAAAAAAAAAGAGTTGCAGGACAGCTTGGCCAGACGGTCAAAATAGCACAGTGTGCAAGCCCTGAAAATTTATCCCATAGTAGGAAGAGTGCAGTGTGGCACTTTTTTCACCCAAATCCTATTGATGAGGCAAAGGTTATCTGTAAGAAGTGCGGAAGGACCTTTAGCCGAGTCAAAAATCTCCGAAATTTGAATACCAGTTGCATGCTTAGACATTTAAACACCATGCACTTGCAAGCGTGGATGGACTACAAAACCTCAGGTAGCACATGTGCACCTGCTCCGACTGAAGGTAGCCAGCAACGCTACATCGCTTCCCCCACTGTAAGCCCACCGGTTAGCACGCCACCAGCAAGAAATGTTGAGGTGTCGTCACAAGGCCAAAGAAGTCAGTGAATCACAATGCTTTTCCAATGAAAGACTGAATCTAGGCCATCACCACCACCATCACCAACCCCCTCTCAGTCCGCCATGTCCACCGCTGGTTCCCTCATATGCAGCTCTAAAAGTCCAGCTCACTGTAGCAGAGACTCTGAGTAGGACAAGAAAGTACTCATCCTTTCATCTGCGTACACTGGCTTTGAACACCTACATTGCGAAACTGATCTCATTAGAGATGATGCCCTTCCGTTTGGTTGAAAGCGCAGCGTTTCGAGAGCTCATGGCCTACGCTGTCCCATGCTATGACCTACCCAGTCGGCACTTCTTTTCTAGAAAAGCCATCCCTGCCCTCCACCTGCATGTGAAAGACCGCATTGTTCATGCACTCAAACAATCAGTGAGTGGAAAGGTGCACCTCACAACAGATGCATGGGCCAGTAGGCATGGCCAGGGCCGTTACATGTCCATCACTGCGCACTGGGTTAATGTGGTGGATGCAGGGTCCACAGGGGACAGCGGCGGTGGGACAATGCTGCCTAGCCCACGGTATAGGCAACAGTTGGATGTAGCTGTTCAACCTTCTTCCTCCTCCTCAAGAAGCAAAAGCTCGTCGACAGAGCGCAGTCGCACGAGCAGCCCATCCGCAGCTGCCAGTGTTGCACACGAGGTGTCACACTATCGAACAGCTAGTGGTAAGCGTCAGCAGGCTGTTTTAAAGATGATGTCTTTGGATGACAACAGACACACCGCAGAGGTACTGGCCGACTACTTGCAGCGAGAAACTGAGTCATGGCTGGGCAGTCTACATCTTGAGCCAGGCAAGGTAGTCAGAGATAACGGCCGTAATTTTGTGGCAGCCATAGCCCTGGCAAAACTCAGACACATACCTTGCCTGGCTCACACCTTGAACCTGGTGGGGCAGTGCTTCATAAATAATTATCCGGAGTTACCAGCCCTGCTCCATAAGGTGCGAAGACTGTGCTCGCACATCCATCGCTCGCCTGTAGACTCCAGTCGTATGCAGAGGCTGCAGCGATCGCTCCACCTCCCCAAGCACCGCCTAATCATAGACATTGCAACAAGGTGGAACTCCACCATGCACATGGTTGAGAGGCTGTGCGAACAGAGGCAGGCTGTAATGCATTTGTGGGAGGATACATGGGCAGGCAGTTTGAGGGCAGACATCGAGTTGTCGGGTGTGCAGTGGTCAAAGCTCAAAGACCTCTGTAAAGTCCTTCAGTGTTTTGAGGAATGCTTACGGCTGGTAAGCGCAGACGACGCCATCATAAGCATGAGCATCCCTCTTATGCGACTGCTCATGTAAACTTTGACGCACATTCAGGATCAGTCGTCTGCAGCGGAGGAGGAAGAGGAGGAGGGAAGCCTTGATGACAGTCAGCCATTGTCTGCTCAGGGAACTGTCCTGGACGAGGTGGAGGAAGAAGAGGAAGAGGAGGAGTGTTATGTTTCGGTAACTGAGGAGAAATAGCAAAAACGGTAATACACCAGAGAGGCTGGAACCTATTGGATTGCAGTAACCTGAACTAACCACACAACTAGAGGTAGCCGTGGAGCGTTCCTACGTTGATCCTAGACGCCTCGTCACAGCCTGAGAGATAACTACACCTAAAGGCAGAAAGATGAAAGCTATCAGCCCCGGATCAGATCCCCAAAGAAAATAGGAAGCCCCCAAACATGTAATGGCGGTTAGACAAGAAGAAAGCACGGACACAGACAGAAAATAGAATGAACAAACGCTGGGGCCCAATTTGTCTAGACAGAAAAGTACAGGAAAGAATTCTGACTGCAATCCAACAAAAACCCTAAAAAATACCAACACTTCTGATTGCCAAAAAACCTGAGATCACACGATCTCATCCACCTAAATCAGATCTCTGGTGTAACAAACGCTAATCAGCAAATAAAAAGCAACAAAGGAGCAAAGCAAAAGTGCAGACAAAAACGGAGCACAATTGCAGCGCCAGACCCCCAAAAGGGGACAGGCTGCAGTCCACTGCAAGCAGCAAACTAGCAATGAAAATCAAACAGAGGAAAAAAAAACAGCAAACACTTATCTGAAGGAGAGCAGGAACCTAGCAGTGCTTCAAACAAGACCAGAAGAACAATTGATAACCGGCAAGGCTGCTGGGAACTCAGTCCACTTATATCCTACCATTCAGTGCCAGCTGAAGGCCATTCATTAATCAGTTCATTACCCTCAGCAACCACCGGAGGGAGCCCCAGCTCAGAAGCCGCATCCAGCATATTCACAACAGTACCCCCTTTGAGGAGGGGTCACCGAACCCTCACCTGCGCAACCAGGCCGATCAGGATGGGCTCGATGATAAGCACGGATAAGTCTCCCAGCATGAATGTCCGAAGCAAACACCCAAGAATTGTCCTCCTGACCATAACCTCTCCACTTAACCAAATACTGGAGTTTCCGTCTAGCAAAACGGGAATCCAATATCTTCTCAACCACATACTCCAAATTGCCCTCAACCAAAACAGGGTCGGGTGGTGCAGCCATAGGAAACACTGGTTCGACAAACCTCTTCAAAAAGGACTTGTGGAACACGTTATGGATCTTAAATGTCCCTGGAAGAAGCAAACGAAGGAAACCGGATTAATAATTTCCATGATCTTATAAGGTCCAATGAACCTTGGCTTAAATTTTGGAGATGCAACCTTCATAGGGATATTCCTTGAGGACAACCAAACCAAGTCCCCCACTTTAAAATGAGGACCATCAGTCCTATGCCGGTTGGCAAACCACTGGGCCTTCTCCTGAGAGAGAGACAACCTCTCCACCACCTGGTCCCAAATCTGCTGCATACGCTGCACAATGGAGTCAACTCCCGGACAGACAGAAGCCTCCGCCTGTCCTGAAGAAAATCGAGGGTGAAACCCGGAATTGCAAAAAAATGGAGACATCAAGGTGGCAGAGCTAGCTCTATTATTAAGAGCAAACTCCACCAAAGGCAAAAAAGAGACCCAGTCATTTTGATCAGCAGACACAAAACATCTCAAATAAGTCTCCAAGGTCTGGTTTGTTCTCTCGGTTTGTCCATTGGTCTGAGGGTGAAATGCAGAGGAGAAAGACAACTGAACACCAAGTTTAGAACAAAATGTCCTCCAAAACCTGGAAACAAACTGGACTCCTCTGTCAGACACAATGTTCTCCGGAATGCCATGTAAACGAACCACATGCTGAAAGAACAAAGGCACCAACTCGGAGGAGGAAGGCAACTTAGGTAATGGCACCAGATGTATCATCTTGGAAAACCTATCACAGATTACCCAGATAACGGTCATTCTCTGAGAGACAGGAAGGTCAGAAATAAAATCCATAGAAATATGGGTCCATGGCCTCTTGGGTACAGGTAATGGCATTAACAAACCACTAGAACGAGAGCAAGGCTTGGAACGAGAGCAAGTCTCATAGGACTGCACAAAGTCCCTGACGTCACGAGACAAAGTAGGCCACCAAAAGGAGCGATTCACCAAGTCTCTGGTACCAATAATCCCGGGATGACCGGCCAACGCGGAACAATGAATCTCAGACATCACACTCTTTTTCCACTGTCTGGAACAAACAACTTCCCAACAGGGCAGCGCTCAGGTTTATCTTCCTGACACCCTTCCAGAGCCAGTCTCAAATTGGGCGAAATGGCGAAAGAACCACACCCTTTTTCAAAATAACAGCAGGATCAGATAACTCAGGAGAATCTGTAAAGAAACTCCACGAGAGGGGATCCGCCTTGACATTCTTAGTGCCAGGAAGAAAAGAAACCACAAAATTAAAATGTGTGAAAAACAAGGCCCACCTGGCCTGTCTAGGAGGATTAAGTCGCTTGGCTGATTCGAGATAAATCAGGTTCTTATGGTCCGTGAGGACCACCACCTGATGTTTGGCTCCTTCCAGCCAATGTCTCCACTCTTCAAAGGCCCACTTCATGGCCAATAACTCCCGATTACCCACGTCATAATTCTGTTCAGTTGGAGAAAATTTTCGAGAGAAAAAGGCACAAGGGTTACTCTTAGAGGTCTCTGGATCCCTTTGGGACAAAACGGCACCTGCCCCAATCTCAGAGGCATCAACCTCCACCTGAAACGGCAGAGAAACATCAGGCTGCCGTAGAACAGTAGCAGAAATGAATCTCTGCTTAAGTTCCTGAAACGCAGAAACTGCCTCAGGAGGCCAATTCACCACATCGGAACCCTTTTTGGTCAAATCAGTCAATGGTTTAACAATACCAGAGAAATTACCAATAAATTTACGATAAAAATTGGCAAAACCCAAAAATCTCTGAAGAGCCTTCAATTAGGTAGGTTGAACCCAATCACAGATGGCCTGAACCTTGACCGGGTCCATTTCAATATCAGACGGAGACAAAATGAATCCCAGAAATGAGATCTTCTGTATGCCAAAAAGACACTTTGATCCCTTCACATACAGTGCATTCTCTCTCAAAATCTGGAACACAGTCCGAACATGTTTCACATGAGAGTCCCAGTCATTGGAAAAAATCAAGATATCATCCAAATAAACAATCAGAAATTTATCCACAAAATCCCTGAAAATATCATTCATGAAGGATTGGAAGACGGAAGGGGCATTAGTGAGCCCAAAAGGCATCACTAGGTACTCAAAATGCCCCTCTGGGGTATTAAACGCCGTCTTCCATTCATCCCCGTGCTTAATGCGAATAAGGTTATACGCCCCCCTGAGGTCAAGCTAGGTAAACCAACTAGCACTTTTCACTCTGGAAAATAGGTCAGAAATCAAAAGTAACGGATATTGATATTTAACAGTGATCTTATTCAGGAGGCGATAATCAATACACGGCCTCAATGAACCATCCTTTTTGGCCACAAAGAAAAAACCGGCGCCAAAGGGTGAAGAGGATGGTCTGATATGACCCTTCTTCAATGACTCCTTGATATAAGATTGCATAGCATCGTGTTCAGGTACAGATAAATTAAAAAGGCAACCTTTTGGAAATTTACCACCAGGCACTAATTCAATAGCGCAATCATAGCTCCTGTGAGGGGGAAAGGATGCAGATTTACTTTCACTAAACACATCAGAAAAATCAGTCAAAAAGTCAGGGACATCCTGAGACTGGGGAGAGGCAGAAAAAACAGGAGTGTCAGTATTAACACATTGGCAGCCCCAACTGGTCACAGACACAGATTTCCAATCCAAAACAGGATTATGAGACTGTAACCAAGGGAAACCTAGTACAATAATGTCATGCAGATTATGCAGCACCAGAAATTTGCAACTCTCCTGATGATCTGGTTCAACCCTCATTATTACCTGAGTAGAAAACTGGGGTTTATTCTCTGCCAAAGGGGTAGAATCAATGCCCAGCAGGGGAATAGACTTCCGCAGGGGTACCATGGGAAACCCACAATGTTTGGCAAAGTCAAAATCCATCAGGTTAATAGCTGCTCCTGAATCCACAAAAGCCTGAGCAGAAAATGTGGACAGGGAGCAAATCAGGGTAACAGTCAATAGAAATTTAGTCTGAACACTACCCAAGACAACTGAGCGTGCAAAACGTCTTCTCCGCATGGGAAGCGTCACCACAGTAGAAACATAACCCATTGCGCTTACGAAACTGATGACACTGAACCCCAGAAGTCACTTCATCACACTGCATGGACTCAGAAGCTGGCTCACAAGGCAACACTATCTCACGCATACCTCTGCGCTCACGCAAACGTCTGTCAATTTGAATAGCCAAAGACATAGAATCATTGAGACCAGAGGGAACAGGGAATCCCACCATAACGTCCTTTACTTTTTCTGACAGACGCTTTCGAAAAAGGGCTGCCAAAGCATCATCATTCCATTTGGTCAGGACTGCCCACTTTCGAAATTTCTGACAGTACAACTCAGCATCTTCAAAACCCTGATTTAATGCCAACAAGATCTTTTCAGCTTGATCAGTGACATTAGGTTCATCATACAATAACCCCAGAGCCTGAAAAAATACATCAATATCACTCAAAACAGGATCCCCAGGTGTCAGGGAAAAAGCCCAATCCTGAGGGTCGCCGCGCAGCAGGGAGATGACAATTTGAACCTGCTGTGCCGCGTTCCCTGAGGACTTACAGTTATTTTTGAAATTCAGAAATTTAGATCGATCCCCCAAAAACAAATCTGGCATGGGGATCCTAGGTTCCACAACTGGCAACCTAGCAAGATAGGTAGCAAAACTCCGAACCTCAGTGGCAAGCTGATCCACACGGCCAGACAACTGTGCAAACTCTATTGAGAAAAAAAAAATTGCTCCTCAGCACCCAGAGAGAAGAGGGGAAATAAAAAAAATGCAATAAACAGAGTTTCCTTATTACTATTTTCCCCTTCTGTGAGTACCATACAATTTTCAGTTTTTTGGGCCGGTTATACTGTTATGTTTCGGTAACTGAAGAGAAATAGCAAAAACGGTAATAAACCAGAGAGGCTGGAACCTATTGGATTGCAGTAACCTGAACTAACCACAAAACTAGAGGTAGCCATGGAGCGTTCCTACGTTGATCCTAGACGCCTCGTCACAGCCTGAGAGATAACTACACCTAAAGGCAGAAAGATGAAAGCTATCTGCCCCGGAGCAGATCCCCAAATAAAATAGGAAGCCCCCAAACATGTAATGGCGGTTAGACAAGAAGAAAGCACGGACACAGACAGAAAAAAGAATGAGAAAACGCTGGGGCCCAATCTGTCTAGACAGAAAAGTACAGGAAAGAATTCTGACTGCAATCCAACAAAAACCCTAAAAAATACCAACACTTCTGATTGCCAAAAAACCTGAGATCACACGATCTCATCCACCTAAATCAGATCTCTGGTGTAACAAACGCTATTCAGCAAATAAAAAGTAACAAAGGAGCAAAGCAAAAGTGCAGACAAAAACGGAGCACAATTGCAGCGCCAGACCCCCAAAAGGGGACAGGCTGCAGTCCACTGCAAGCAGCAAACCAGCAATGAAAATCAAACAGAGGAAAAAAAAACAGCAAACACTTATCTGAAGGAGAGCAGGAACCTAGCAGTGCTTCAAACAAGACCAGAAGAACAATTGATAACCGGCAAGGCTGCTGGGAACTCAGTCCACTTATATCCTACCATTCAGTGCCAGCTGAAGGCCATTCATTAATCAGTTCATTACCCTCAGCAACCACCGGAGGGAGCCCCAGCTCAGAAGCCGCATCCAGCATATTCACAACAGTGGAGGATGAGGGGGATGATTATTTTGGGGAGGAGGATGCTTCTCAGAGAAGAGGAAGAGAAAATGGTGGCTTGCCAAGGTCAGGTACAGGGTTGGTGGGATGTGGATTTGGCAGAAAGTGCTCCTCCACCCACAACTGTCAGTGCATCATTGACACCTGGAACATTCGTCCACATCTGTGATTATGTCTTGCGGATCCTAAAAAGGGACCCCTGCATTGCCAAAATGATGAAGGATGATGACTACTGGTTGGCCAGCATCCTTGATCCACGCTATAAAGGCAAATTACAGAACATCATGCCACAGGAGAACCTAGAGCTAATATTGGCGAACAAACAAGCAACTCTGGTAAACCGTTTGTTAGAGGCATTACCAGCACACAGTAGCGGTGCAGGTTCTAATAACGAGCCGTACTGGGCAACATGGAAGAGGTGTTCGCGGTGCACACAGCTGAAGTGGCGTTGGAGACAGGGGTTTCATGAACATGTTGTTGACTGATTTCTCGAGTACCGCTCACACGACTATTAATACTGAATCGATTGCAATACAGTAGACAGGAGACAGCAGTTGTCAACTATGGTTCAAAATTACCTCTCCTCCCCTATTGATGTTCTCCCTCACAGTTCATTCCCCTTTAACTACTGGGCCTGTAAACTGGACACCTGGCCTGAATTGGCACAATATGGCTTACAGGAGCTTGCTTGCCCTGCTGGTAGTGTGCTATCAGAAAGAGTCTTCAGTGCTGCTGGATCAATCCTGACAGAAAGTAGGACCCGGCTGTCTACCCAAAGTGTAGGTGATCTCACCTTCATTAAAATGAACCATGCCTGGGTTTCAAAGGATTTTGTACCACCTTCCCCTGATGACACATAGGTTGCCAGCAAAATGGCTCGCTTTATCCTCCTCTTCCTCCGACTTCTCCAATTCCTCCATTTGCAGCTGCTGAACGTCCAGCCTACACCTCAACATAGGTCAGTTTTTCCATCTCCCTAACTGGGCTGTCCCCCCCAAGGGCCGGCGTCAGCACGTGGCGCACCCGGGCAAGTGCCGGGGCCCTGAGCAGGTGGGGGGGCCCACTCACCGTCAGAGACACCTGCGTACTATGAGGAGCCTTATGCCAGTGCCGGCGCCCATGATTGGGCCCCCCCTGCTTGCTCAGGGCCCCAGCACTTGCAATACTTACCTCTCCCTGCTCCACCGCTGTGACGTCTTCCGCGTTTCCTCACAGTGACATTCAGGTCAGAGAGCGCGATGACGTCACGTCTGTGCGCCCTCTGCCTGAACAGTCACAGAGCAAAGAGCTGGAAGATGGTGATGCTGAAGAGTCCAGAGTAGAGCAGTGCCCAGCGAGGAGAGGTATTTCATTTTTTTAATGTTTGGAGCAATACATAGGGAGCATTATACACTGGAGAATTATATATGGGGCCCATCATACACTTGAGCATCATAAATAGAGCCCATTATACACTGGAGCATTATATATGGTGCCCATCATACACTGGAGCATCATATACAGGCCCATTATACACTGGAGCATCATATGGGGCCCATTATATATGGAGCATTATATAGGCCCATCATACACTGGAGCATTATCCATGGGGCCCATCATATACTGGAGCATCATATGGGGCTCATCATATACTGGAGCATCATTTTGGGGCTCATTATATATGGAGCATTATATAGGCCCATCATACACTGGAGCATCATCCATGGGGCCCATCATATACTGGAGCATCATATGGGGCCCATCATATACTGGAGCATCATATGGGGCCCATTATATATGGAGCATTATATAGGCCCATCATACATTGGAGCTTCATCCATGGGGCCCATCATATACTGGAGCATCATATGGGGCCCATTATATATGGCGCATCATATGGGGCACATTACATATGGAGCATCACATGGAGCCCATTATATATGGAGCATTATATATGGAGCATTATATGTGGCTCATCATATACTGGAGCATCATATATGGGGCTCATCATATACTAGAGCATCATATGGGGTTCATTATTTATGGGGCATCATATAGGGCCCTTTATATATGGAGCACATATGGGGCCTATTCTGTATGGAGCATTATATGGAGCCCATTCTGTATGGAGCAATATATGGGGCCCATCATATACTGTATGGAGCTTTATATGCGACTCATTATACTGTATGGAGCAATATGTGGGGCTCATTATACTCTATGGGGACCGTCCTATACTGTATGGCACATTATATGGGGACCATCATATACTGGAGCATTATGTGGAGCTCATCATATACTGTATGGAACATTATATGGGACCAATTATGTATGGAGCAATATATGGGGCTCATTATTTTGTATGGAGCAATATATGTGGATCATTATACTGTATGAAGCATTGTATTGGGTCCATTATTCTGTATGGAGCATCATATATGGGGCTCATTATTCTGTATGGAGCAATATATGGGGCTCATTATTCTGTATGGCGCACTATGTGGTGGCCATAATACTGTATGGAGTAATATACTGTCCGGTTTTTGAGCTATTGTAGAATTTACAATAGATATCACTCATGTAATGTATGCAAATTGCCTCTTAAGAGAAAAAGAGGACTTGAACTCTATAGCTCCACCTATTGGACGTAGCGATCCTACAAGTCACAATTAACCCTTTAACGAGTTTAGTCCTCTTTTTCTCTTAAGAGGCAATTTGCATATTAAATTTCCCAGAGGAGCATTGCCTCCTTACGTTGACAAGCCAGAGCTGGTATGTCACTCTCCACAAGGAGAAACCTTACCCCTTAGACCTCATGTAATGTAAGAAGTGATGTATTTGGCATTGTACTCTACCTATATTTCTCTGCCGTATCGGAACATCATGAATTGTGGTATGTGCACGTTAATGACAGGGCCAATTTTTACAATTCTAACCACTGTCTCTTTATGAGGTTATAACTCTGGAACGCTTCAACGGATCTTCGCGATTCTCAGACTGTTTTCTCATGACATATTGTACTTCACGTTAGTGGTAAAATTTCTTTGATATAACTTGCGTTTATTTTTGAAAAAAATGCAAATATGGTGAAAATTTTGAAAATTTTGCAATTTTCAAACTTTGAATTTTTATTCCCTTAAAACAGAAAAATATGTCACAAAAAATATTTAATAAATAACATTTCCCACATGTCTACTTTACATCAGCACAATTTTGGAACCAAATTTTTTTTTGTTAGGAAATTATAAGGGTTAAAAGTTGACCAGCGATTTCTCATTTTTACAACAAAATTTACAAAGCCATTTTTTTTTAGGGACCACCTCACATTTGAAGTCACTTTGAAGGGTCTATATGGCAGAAAATACCCAAAAGTGACACCATTCTAAAAACTGCACCCCTCAAGGTGCTCAAAACTACATTCAAGAAGTTTATTAACCCTTCAGGTGCTTCACAGGAGCTGAAGCAACGTGGAAGGAAAAAATGAACATTTAACTTTTTAGTCACAAAAATGATCTTTTACAAACTTTTTATTTTCACAAGGGTAAAAGGAGAAAATGGACAGATAAAGTTGTTGTGCAATTTCTCCTGAGTACGCTGATACCCCATATGTTGGGGAAAACCACTGTTTGGGCACACGGCAGAGCTCGTAAGGGAAGGAGCGCCGTTTGACTTTTTCAAACCAAAATTGGCTGAAATTGAAATTGGACGCCATGTTGCGTTTGGAGAGCCCCTGATGTGCCTAAACAGTGGAAACCCCCCCACAAGTGACACCATTTTGGAAACTAGACCCCCTATGGAACTTATCTAGATCTGTTGTGAGCACTTTGAACCCCAAAGTGTTTCACAAAAGTTTATAATGCCTGGGTGTGAAAAAAAAACTATTTTCCACAAAATGATTTTTTAGCCCCAAATTTTTGATTTTTCACAAGGAAATTGAACCCCAAAAGTTGTTGTCCAATTTGTCCTGAGTACGCTGATACCCCATGTGTGGGGGGAAAACTGTTTTGGCGCACGGCAGGGCTTGGAAAGGAAGTAATGTTTTGGAATGCAGATGTTGATGGGGGTCATGTTCCGTTTGCAGTGCCCCAGATGTGCCTAAACAGTAGAAACCCCCCACAAGTGACACCATTTTTGAAACTAGACCCCTAAGAAACTTATCTAGATCTGTGGTTAGCACTTTGAACCCCAAAGTGCTTCACACAAGTTTATAAAAATCCTATTTTTTTCCCACAAAAATTATATTTTAGTCACCAATTTTTTATTTTCCCAAGGGTAACAGGAGAAATTGGACCACAAAAATTGTTGTCCAATTTGTCCTGAGTACGTTGATACCCCATGTGGGGGGGAACCACTGTTTGTGCGCACGGCAGAGCTCGGAATGGAAGGAGCACCATTTGACTTTTTCCAACTAAAATTGACTGGAATTGAGATTGGACGCCATGTTGCATTTGGCGAGCTTCTGATGTGCCTAAACAGTGGAAATCCCCCACAAGTGACCCTATTTTGGAAACTAGACCCCTAAGGAACTTATCTAGATCAGTGGTGAGCAATTTTAACCCCAAGTGCTTCACACAATTTTATAACGTAGAGCCGTAAAATTAAAAAATCATATTTTTTCCACAAAAATGATCTTTTCACCCCAATTTTTATTTTCCCAAGGATAACAAGACCCCAAAAGTTGTTGTGCAATTTGTCCTGAGTACGCTGATACCCCATATGTCGGGGTAAACCACTGTTTGGGTACATGGCAGAGCTCGGAAGTGAAGGAGCGCCGTTTGACTTTTTCAATGCAGAATTGGCTGGACGCCATGTCGTGTTTGGAGAGCTCCTGATGTGCCAAAACAGTGGAAACCCCCCACAAATGACATCATTTTAGAAACTAGACCCCTCAAGGAACTTATCTAGATGTGTGGTGAGAACTTTGAACCCCTGGTGTTTCACTAAAGTTTATAACGCCTGAAAAATAAAAGCATGAATATAAAAAAATCATATTTTTTCCACAAACATGATCTTTTAGTCCCCAACTTTTTATTTTCCCAATGGTAACAGGAGAAATTGGACCCCAAAAGTTGTTGTCCATTTTGTCCTGAGTACGCTGATACCCCATATGTGGGAGAAAACTACTGTATGGGCACACGTCGGGGCTCGGAAGGGAAGTAATGATGTTTTGGATTGCAGACTTTGATGGAATGTTCTGCGGGCGTCATGTCGCGTTTGGAGAGCCCCTATGTGCCTAAACTGTGGAAACCCCCACAAGTGACCCCATTTTGGAAAGTAGACCCCCAAGGAACTTATCTAGATGTGTGGTGAGCACTTTGAACCCCGAACTGCTTCACAGAAGTATATAACGTACAGCCGTAAAAATAAAAAATCCTTTTTTTTTTTTTACAAAAATGATTTTTTTCGCCCCAATATTTTATTTTCACAAGGCTAGCAGGAGAGATTGGACCCCAAAAGTTGTTTTCCAATTTGCCCTGAGTATGCTGATACCCCATATGTGGGAGAAAACTACTGTATGGGCACACGTCGGGGCTCGGAAGGGAAGTAGTGAAGTTTTGGATTGCAGACTTTGATGGAATGGTCTGCGGGCGTTATGTCGCATTTGGAGAGCCCCTGATGTGCCTAAACAGTGGAAATCCCCCACAAGTGACCCCATTTTGGAAAATAGACCCCACAAGGAACTTATCTAGATGTGTGGTGAGTGCTATGAAGCCCCAAGTGCTTCACCGAAGTTTATAACGTACAGCCGTAAAAGCAAAAAAATCTTTATTTTTACAAAAATGATATTTTCACCCCCAATTTTTTATTTTCCCAAGGGTAACACTAGAAATTGGACCACAAGAGTTATTGTGCAATTTGTCCTGAGTACGCTGATACCCCATATGTGGGGGTAAACTACTGTTTGGGCGCATGACAGAGCTCAGAAGTGAAGGAGCACCGTTTGACTTTTTCAACGCAGAATCGGCTGGAATTGAGATCAGACGCCATGTCACATTTGGAGAGCCCCTGATGCGCCTAAACAGTGGAAACCCCCCAATTCTAACTCCAACCCTAACCCCAACACACCCCTAACCCTAGTCCCAACCATAACCATAACCCTAACCACAAACCTAACCCTAACACACCCCTAACCCTAATCCTAACTTTAGCCCCAACCCTAACCCTAACCCTAGGGCCCGTGAACACGTTGTGAATTTACTTGCGGATTTTTCTAAAACCGCAGGTAAAACGACCTGCATTTTACCTGCGGTTTTAGCGCGGATTTACTGCGGTGTTGCTGCGGTTTTTTTTGCGGATTTGCCTGCGGTTTTACACCTATAATGGAATAGGTGTAGTTCAGTGCCAACAGCTGTCTATGACGGCTGACAGGCACGTCAAGCGGTGCAGGGACCCATGCTGTCGGTCCCCGCATCCACAGCGCTGTGATTGGTCAGTCTGACTGACCAAACACAGCAGCGATCGCGCTGGAGATGCTGAAATGTCAGCATCTCCAGCGCGATCAGTGCAGGAGCTCAGTGCTGCAGTGGCCGAGCTTCCTGCACTGACAGCCGGGAGCTGTGTCCGCACCGCCCCTGGCTGTTAACCCCCTGACTGCTGCGATCGAGCGCGATCGCAGCGTTCAGGGGGAGGCAGAGCGTCATCAGATCGGCGTCCCCTCAAAGTAATTGCAGGGCCTTGACAACCTCCGGGTCATCTAGCTACGGAAAGCCGCTGTGACCATGCTCACAACATGGTCACAGCAGCTTTCAGCATTGGTATAATGCATTGCAATGCTGGAGCATTGCAATGCATTGTACCTGCAATCAAAAGTAAAAAAGTGAAAGTCCCATAAAGGGACAAGGTAAAAAAAAACATTTTTTAAAAACATTTGTAAAAAAATATTAAAAAATAATAACAAAAAAATTCCCCTAAAAATACACATTTTTATGTAAAAAAAAACAAAACAAAAAAATACACATGTTTGGTGTCGCCGCGTCCTTAAAAATCCCATTTCTAAAAGCGTAACCCTTGTTAACCCCTTCAGTGAAAGCCGTAAAAAAAAAACACAAAAAAGTAGTAAATTATACTTTTTCCAAGCAGTATCATTATACCGCTTGGAAAAAGTGCAATAACACGCGATCAAAAAGACGGATATAAATAAACTTGGTACCCGCAAAAAACAAACCGCCATACAGCATCATCAGCGAAAAAATAAAAAAGTTATAGCTCGCGGAATAAACTGATGCAAAAATAATTATTTCATTTAATTAATATAAGTTTTTATTGTGTAAAAAACATAAAAAAATACATAAATGAGGTATCGCTGTAGTCGCAGTGACCCAAAGAATAAAGCTGCCTTACCAATTTTACCACACGCGGAACGGAGAAAAAAAAAACAGTTCCTGAATTGCTGATTTTTGTTCATTCTGCTTCCACAAAAATTGGAATAGGAAGCGATCAAAAAACGTTATGTGCCCGAATATGGTACCAATAAAAACTTCAGCTCATCCCGCAAAAAAATAAGCGCGCACATGACTCTGTTGGCCGAAATATGGAAAAGTTATAGCTTTCAAAATACGGCGATGCAAAAATTTCTTACAAAAAATTCTTCCAAAAAAGCGTCTTTTAGTGTGTGACAGAAGCTAAACATGAAAACAGGATGTAAATCTGGTATCGCTGTAATCGCACCGACCCGAAGAATAAAGTTGCCTAATCACTAATACCGCACGAGGAACGGCGTAAAAGATAAAACCAATTCTTCACCTTTTGTGGATTTGTTCATTCTGCCTCCCAAAGATCGCAGTAAGGCGATTACAGTGGTTTCCCCCCACATATGGGGTATCAGTGTATTCAGGACAAATTGCACATCATCTTTTGGAGTCCTATTTTCCTGTTACCCTTATAAAAGTAAAAATTTGGGGGCAAAAATCATTTTTGTGGAAAAAAATACGATTTTTTATTTTCACGGCTCTTCGTTATAAACTTCTGTGAAGCACTTGGGGGTTCAAAGTGCTCACCCACATCTAGATAAGTTCCTTGGGGGGTCTAGTTTCCAAAATGGTGTCACTTGTGGGGGTTTCCACTGTTTAGGCACATCAGGGGCTCTCCAAATGCGGCATGACACCCGCAGACCATTCCATCAAAGTCAGCATTCGAAAACGGCGCTCCTTCCCTTCCGAGCTCTGTCATGCATCATAATAGTGGTTTACCCCCACTTATGGGGTATCAGAATACTCAGGACAAATTGCAAAATAACTTTTGGCGTCCTGGTACCCTTTGGAAAATAATAATTTGGGGTGAAAAGATAATTTTTGTGGAAAAGATATGATTTTTTAATTTTACGGCTCTACGTTATAACCTTCTGTGAAGCCCTGGGGGGTTCAAAGTTCTCACAACACATCTAGATAAGTTCCTTGGGGGGTCTCGTTTCCAAAATGGGGTCACTTGTGGGGGGTTTTCACTGTTTAGGCACATCAGGGACTCTCCAAATGCGACATGGCGTCCAATATCAATTCCAGCCAAAAAAGTCAAATGGCGCTGCTTCCCTTCCGAGCTCTGCCATGCGCCCAAATAGTCGTTTACCCCCACATATGGGGTATCAGCGTACTCAGGACAAATTGCACAATAACTTTTGGGGTCCTGTTATCCTTTGGAAAATAAAAATTGGGGGTGAAGAGATCATTTTTGTGGAAAAAATATGATTTTTTAATTTTACAGCTCTACGTTATAACCTTCTGTGAAACCCTTGGGGGTTCAAAGTGCTCCACCACACATTTAGATAAGTTCCTTGGGGGTATAGTTTCCAAAATGGGGTCACTTATGGGGGGTTTCCACTGTTTAGGTGCATCAGGGGCAATCCAAACGCGACATGGTGTCCGCTCTCGATTCCAGCCAATTTGATCTTCAAAATCTCAAATGATGCTCCTTCCCTTCTGAGCACTGCCGTGCGCCTAAAGATTGGTCTTTCTCCACACATGGGATATCAGTGTACTCAGGAGAAATTGTACAACATATATTGTGGTTCATTTTCTCCTGATACCCTTGACAAAATTAAAAAAAATGTGTCGAAAGAAAAATTTTGGGGAAAAAAAGTTAAATGTTTATTTTTTCCTTCCACATTGCTTCAATTCTTGTGAAGTACCTAAAGGGTTAATAAACTTCTTGAATGTGGTTTTGAACAATTTGAGGGGTGCAGTTTTTAGAATGGTATCACTTTTGGGTATTTTCTGTCATATTGACCCTTCAAAGTCACTTCAAATATGAGGTGGTCCCTAAAAAAAATGGTTTTGTAAATTTTGTTGTAAAAATGAGAAATTGCTGGTCAACTTGTAACCCATATAACTTCCTAACAAAAGCAAATTTTAGTTTAAAAATTGTGCTGATGTAAAGTAGACATGTGGGAAATGTTATTTATTAACTATTTTTTGTGACATATCTCTCTGATTTAAGAGCATAAAAATTAAAATTTTAAAAATTGCAAAATTTTCAAAATTTTCGCCATTTTCCATTTTTTTCATAAATAAACGCAAGTTATATCGAAGAAATGTTACCACTATCATGAAGTACAATATGTCACGAGAAAATAATCTCAGAATTGCTAAGATCCGTTGAAGCGTTCCAGAGTTATAAGCACAAAGTGACAGTGGTCAGAATTGTAAAAATAGGCCTGGTCCTTAACCTACAAAATGGCTTGGTCATTAAGGGGTTAAGTAATAAGAATTGATGTAGTTGGCATTGAAATGGACACTGTAGGTGTGTTTACTGTCCTCCACTCCCTGCCGACTTTTCTTCCCCATTGACTTGCATTGGGGTCGGTTGGAGTTTCAGTCGGACCTTCGACTTTTGCCGCTAGTCGGCCAAGTTTGTTCGACTCGACTTTTGGGAAAGTCGGGTGGTCCGAAACCCGATTCGACCCTCCCGGAGGCAAAGTCGCTCATCTCTATTAATGAGCAATAAGAAATACTGTTCCTTTATTCTATGATGTAACCTTATTATGCTGTATAATCTTCAATAAAACAAGTTAAAAAAATATGTTGTGTGACCTTTAAATTAGTTTTATACAATGCTTCCTGGGTGTTCTGAAAGACAAATATTTCATTTGCGGCCATGTGTTCTCTCATTTTAAGATGCTAGTGAAATAGTTGAGGCAATTCCTAGGACATTTCTGTTACATGATTGCTGTCTTCATTCCTTCTTTGCAGTAGTTTCTTTCACTGCCTTGGATTCCCCAGTAAGGACTCATACTCACTTGCGCCGAAAACGGATGATATTCAGCTGAAAAAAGATCGGATTCAAATCTGACCAATGTTATTCAATAGGTGACATCTCATTTGCGATTTTTTTCTCAGCCGAAATTGGTGTGAGAAACAAATCGCAGCATGCTGCGATTTGATGCGATTTTGGCATGATAATCGCCAATGCAAGTCAATGGGTGCGAGAAATCATCGCACAGCACTCGCACCATGCGAGTGCTGTCCGATTTATACGCACCAGTCTCCTTTGAAAAGCCAGCAATTCACCCCCGGCTACTGTAAAATCACACTGACAGCTCACAAAACACTAGATACATACACATAGAATACATATATATATATATATATATATATATATACATGTCATTGTGACACATATATATATATTTATAGTTCATACACTTCTACATACTGTAATAGCCGCTAATTCAATTGCCAGCTTTTGTGAAATCACAGAAGCCGACATGAAATGATACATTGTTTACACACAGTTAACCATGTCATTTCATGTATTTTGATATATGGTTTTAACTTACAATTACATAAGTGTATGTGTGCAAAATTTC
Source organism: Oophaga sylvatica (assembly GCA_033576555.1). NCBI lineage: Eukaryota > Metazoa > Chordata > Amphibia > Anura > Dendrobatidae > Oophaga > Oophaga sylvatica. The sequence continues at coordinate 299,926,468 of JARQOD010000002.1, forward strand.
AGACATGTAGGGGTTAATTAAAGGTGTAAATTTGTTGAAAAAAAATGCGTGGGCTCCCGCTGTATTTTCTCCACCAGACAGGCAAAGCAAGCGAGTGGGGGCAGATAATAATAGCCTAGGGAGGGTACATTTTTTTGTGCCCCCCCCTGGCTACTAACATCTGCCCCCAGACACCCCAGAAAGGGCAAATCTCTAATTAGATTAGCCCTTTCTGGCACTTTGTCCGTCTATTCCCATTGCCCTGTAGCGGTGGCGAATGGGTTAATAAGGGGTTAAAGCCACCTTGCAATTGAAAGGTGACTTTAAGCCAGGTTAATAATTGAGAGCTGTCAATTAGACAACTATCAATTATTAATCCTATTGTATGAAAGAAAAATCAAACACACACACTTTAATAAAAAAGAAGTTTAATGAAATAATCAAACAGTTTTTGACCATATTTTATTTTCCTGCTAAAACCATTTCCTGTAATAAAAATAAAATAAAAAAGCAAAATTGTTCTTATCTATCCGATGCACAGTCAGGTCCCACGCTGTAATCCATCAGAAAGGGTTAACAGGTTACAGCTAGCAGGGAGCTAATGCTGCCTGCTGAGCTGTTACCCCCCGAATGAATAAGTTCCTCTCCCAGCGAAAGGAGAGAAAGTGATTAATGAATGAAGCTTAATTGATTTATTCCCACTTTCACTTCAGGTCAGGTCACCCTGAGCTGACCTAAAGTGAAAGTGGGACGCAATCAATTAAGCTTCATTCATTAATCACATCCTCTCCTGTTGGCAGGAGATAAGCTCATTCATTCAGGAGCTTTCAGCTGAGCAGGCAGCATTACTTGCGCTGCTTGGTTGAAAGCTAGTTAATCCTTTGTGAAGGATTACAGCGTGGGACGTGACAGATCGCCGGATAGGTAAGAATAATGTTGTTTTATTATTTTTCTTTATTATAGGAGATCAAGGGCTTCGCAGGGATTAAGAGTTAAATAAAAGATGGTCAAAAAATGTGTATTTATTTAATTAAAATTATTTATTCTTAAAGTGTGTGTGTTTTTTTTATTTACTTCAATAGGATTAATAATTGATAGTTGTCTAATTGACAGCTCTCAATTATTAACCTGGCTTAAAGTCACCTTTCAATTGCAAGGTGGCTTTAACCCCTTATTAACCCATTCGCCACCACTACAGGGCAATGGGAATAGACGGGCAAAGTGCCAGAAAGGGCTAATCTAATTAGAGATTTGCCCTTTCTGGGGTGTCTGGGGGCAGATGTTAGTAGCCAGGGGGGGCAAAAAAAATGTACCCTCCCTAGGCTATTATTATCTGCCCCACTCGCTGGCTTTGCCTGCCTGGTGGAGAAAATACAGCGGGAGCCCACGCATTTTTTTTCAACGAATTTACACCTTTAATTAACCCCTACATGTCTGAAATTTTGCACACATACACTTATGTAATTGTAAGTTAAAACCATATATCAAAATACATGAAATGACATGGTTAACTGTGTGTAAACAATGTATCATTTCATGTTGGCTTCTGTGATTTCACAAAAGCCGGCAATTGAATTAGCGGCTATTACAGTATGTAGAAGTGTATGAACTATAAATATATGTATATATATATGTCACAATGACATATATATATATATATATATATATATATATATATATATATATATATATGTATTCTATGTGTGTATATGTATTGTTTCTATTCTTTATTAAAGCTGTCAGTGTGATTTTACAGTATAGCCAGGGATGAATTAGCGGCTATTATACTATGTAGAAGTGTATGACCTATATATATATATATATATATATATATATATATAACACACTTATTTGCTTTTTGTGTACATTTTTTTTTTACAATGCGATTTTTACATGACTTTTTACATAGAGATAACTGCTCTATGTAAAACTTCATGTTAAAATCGCATTGCATACAGATGGAAAACTGATGGAAAACTGATGGAAAACGCATGGTGCGATTTAAAATCACATGCAAATCGCATGACATTTTACTAGAATCGTACCGTTTTTTCCGTCCAGAAAACTGACCGTTTTTTTTCCCACTAGTGGGTATGAGCCCTAAGTCTGTCTGGGCCACAAATCAGAGAAGTGTTTTACATTTGAAATTAAACTATGGTACTTGAGAATACGCATTTATTTATTCATATATTTAATGCAGGTGGTACTTAAACATGACCCTCTTGCGGAGATCAAATCTAAGGGAGTGTTTGCGGGGATCTACCATGAAAAAGAAATGTGGGAAGTTCATATTCATAACTTGGAATCTATAAAAATGCAGTTAAATTCTGCTGAAGCCAGAGAAATGGTCAACCATCTGGAGCAGGCAAAAAGTATGTATGGAAAATCCATTGCATCAGTGACTCAGGATGTGAAGAAAGTAAGTACAAGTATTGTGAACCATGTCTAAAAAAAAGACGCTAACAATTTTACCAAAAGGAATTATTTCCTCTATGAACCTAGTGCAGTAAATAAGAAAGTTCTGCTGGGTTCTAGCTACCTATCAGTTCTGTATGTTGGCAAAGACGGTGGATCTAAAAAAAAATGGAAAGTCAAGCGGAATCATAATTGATGGAACAGTAGACCTATTTTAATGAAAAATAAAACTGAACCTGTCTTTAAGCTTTTTCAGTCAGTTACTTTACCAGCTGCTATTTTTTACATTGTTAGATTGTATTTAACTCTCCAATGTAAGTTTCACAACAAAGAAAGTAAGGAGCTTTATTCACATTTAGATGGAATTTGTCAGCAGGTTTTTGTTATATAATTTGGGAGCCACATGGTGTCGGGCAGAGACCCTGATTCCAGTGATGTGCCACTTACTGGTTTACGTGCTCGGATGTTAATAGAATCCCTGTTTTCTTCGCTGTAGTTGCAGCAGTGCTCAGACTGCTGAGCCCTGTGTAAACCTGCTCACACCCCTGATTAGCAGCTTTCTGTGTACACTTTACATTGACAGCTGCTAATCAATGGAGGAGGCGTGTTTACACAGGGCAAGAGGACTAGGAGGAGCAAGTCCTGTAGCGATACTCTCCTGCTAATAAAACTCTAATTTTATTGAAACAGCAATGTGAGCGTATCATGCTGTTTCCAGATTACTGAGCAAAACCCTGATGACAGATTACCTCTAAGGCCGGGGTCACACTTGCGAGTATGGTGCGTGAAACTCGCGCATGTCTCTCGCATCAATAAACGGCACTGCCGCCGGCACTCGGACCGGAGTGTTCAGCTACATAAAAATACACGCAGCCGCACACTCCGATCCCGAGTGCCGGCGACAGTGCCGGGTATTGATGCGAGTTTCTCGCATCACACTCGCAAGTGTGACCGCCGCCTAAAGGGAATCATCCACCACTTTTTTGCTGCCCTATATACTGCACAAAGGTAGTGACTCTCTGATTTCTGAATTCTGTCTGTTATGTGTCTTGGTCCTATATTTTGGAGACATTTACACTAGGTGGGCAGGAATGAGTATGAAATGCTCCACAAATACTCTCACGTTAAGAGGACCTAACGATTGCTTCATCTAATAAAGTGTAAGTTTCTCTAAAATATAGGACATAGTTTTGGACCTTTTATGGCTGATAATACCAAGAAAACAGATAGACCCTATACTGGTCTCAGGTGTACAAACCAAAATAATCAACCAGCTCACAAGGTCGAGCAGACTTAGGTGCGCAGAGGTGCAGGGAAGCACACGTCAAGGCAGAATAAGGCTCCAAAGTTCGTTCCTTGAAACTTGTATCTTTGTTTCAATGAAGCAAAATCCATAGAATCGACACAGGGCATGGATCCACTGATGTGTTCAGGTAATCAGGCCCTTTGTTATAGTGTTTAATTTGGTCTGTGTGCATGAAGTTCATACACTGAGTGTCGTTCCTGCACATTGTATGGAATATAAATAAAGATATAGCTTTTTAGGACAGTATGCAGAAGCTTTCTTCTGTGTTCACTATGATGGTCCTATTACCCAAATACGTGAGGCATTGCATTGACATGTATGGTGATGTTAAAAGCCTTTTTATTTAGCTCTCTCTTCTGTTTTCTGTGGTTCGGATGACCGATGTAGGTTATATGCAATTTATCATATCTACTATGGAGAACATATGCAGATTATTAATGCATAGAATTAACCAATAAAGGACTTTTATCATTGCAAGGGATATAACACGGAGTGTATGTCAATGGTAGCCAACTGACAGCTTAAAGGGAATTTGCCCACCACATTTGACCTATCTAAACTATTATAATAGGCATATAGGCTATAGACCGCTGAGGAGAGTGATGCCTGTATGCCTCATATCAGATACCTTGTTGTGGATAAATCATCTTTTATCAATGACCTCCTCCAGGCTATGGTGTCTGGAGATAACTCTGCCTCCAGAGCTTATTTTACATGAAAAGGAGTTACCAGTGTGAGACAAGTAAATAACACAGAACACGAGAAATGAAATTTGTCTTCTTGCAAACACATTTTGCAGCTCTCTGAACTCTGCTGTATTGCTGCAATATTGCAGCACTGTCTGTCTGTGAGCTGGAAGCTGGAGCTCAGAGGAACCTGCAGTTGTGTCAGGCATAATCACACACAGCTCTGCAGTGAGAGCAGAGAGCAGTCATTACCCATCACACTGGTTAGGCTGTGTTTCCACGCTCAGGTAACACAGCGCTTTGGTCGGAGCGGAAAGTCCGCTCTGCCCAAAGCCCCGCCCCCTTTTGAACGCGCTGTCATTCCGGATGTGTTCATGGAACACATCCGGAACACATGCGGAATGACCGCAGGGCTACACAGCCCTGTGTTATTTCCCTTGCGGCGACGCAGCGTCGCCGCAAGGGAATAGGACATGCTGCGGTCTAAAAAGACGCGCCGCATGTCCGTAAATGCAGGTCTTCCGCCTGCGTGTTTTGAAGCATAGTGGAGACGGGATTTCTTTAAATCCCCTCCACTATGCTGTAACATCTGGACGTTGCGTCTTTGACGCTGCGCCAATGCACAGCGTCAAACACGCAGCTAATCCGGACTGTTTCCTGACCGTGGAAACATACCCTTACTCCTCTTCATGTAAAATAATCTCTGGGGACAGAGTTATCTTCCAGGCACCATCCGCCCCAGAGGCTGGAAGAGCTCATTTATATAAAGTGATAAAAGATGATTTCTCAACAGCAAGACATCTTATGCAAGGCATACAGGTAGGACTTTTTTCAGCAGTCTATTACCTGTATACTCATGTTAACCCCTTCATGCCGCAGCCCTTTTTAGTTTTTGCGAACCATAACTTTTTAACTTTTCTCTCAATATGGCCATGTGAGGGCTTGTTTTTTGCGGGACAAGTTGTACTTTTGAACGACACCTGTTGTGAATGTGTTAGAAATGAATTCTGAGCAGAAGCTCCCTCTGGTGGTTACAAACAGTACTGAACCATTCAATGAAGATTGTGAAGATTGGCAATCAGGAGTTACAGACTGGTCTTATATAAGGGAGGTTCCCTCCCATCAGGGTTGCCGGTGATCAATTGTTCTTGTCTCAACTTTGGTTCCTGGTTCACTTGGAAGCTTGCTGAGTCTTGCCTGCATCTTCTGCTAACAGATAAGATATTTTCTGCTTTTGTTTTTGTGCTTGCTTTTTGCATTTTTTCCTGCACTTCTGTGGAGGTCAGCCAGGTCCCCTCTGGGGGCTTGTGCTCCTCTCAGTTTATCTGAGCCACTGTTATTTGTTCATTTGCCTTTTCCAGTTTTTTCAGTGGCTGCGGCTTAGTTTTGTTACACCAGAGAACTAATTTAGGTGGTAGAGGTCGTGTGATCTCAGGTGTTTTTGCAATTAGTAGAGTTGGTATTTTTTTAGGGGTTTTTTGGATTGCAGTAAGTGTCCTTCCTATCCTTTTCTTTCTAGGAAGATTGGGCCCCAACGTTTGCTCATACTATTTTCTGTCTGTGTCTGTATTTCCTCTTGTCTAACCGCCATTACATGTTTGGGGGCTTCCTATGTTCTTTGGGGATCTGCTCCAGGGCAGATAGCTTTCCTCTTTCTATCTTTAGGTGTAGTTAGCCTCTCAGGCTGTGACGAAGCGTCTAGGATCAACGTAGGTACGGTCCATGGCTGCCTTTAGTTGTGGTGGTTAGTCAGGGTACTGCAATCCAGTAGATTCCAACCTCTCTGGTGTATTGCCGTTTTTGCCTGCTCTCCTCAGCTACCAAATCATAACAGTATCACCGGCCAAACTGAAAATTATATGGTACTCACAGAAGGGAAAAATAGTGTGAAAAAAAAAAAAAAAGTTGTCAGAGTTGTCAGAGATTTTTTTTTTTTTTTTTTTGCATTTTTTTTTTTTTCCCTCTTTTTCTCTGGGTGCTGAGGATTTTTTTTTTTCTCTCAATGGAGTTTGCACAGTTGTCAGGCCGTGTGGATCAGCTTGCCACTGAAGTTCGGAGTATTGCTACCTATCTTGCAGGGTTGCCGGTTGTGGAACCTAGGATCCCCATGCCAGATTTGTTTTTAGGGGATCGAGCTAAATTTCTGAATTTCAAAAATAACTGTAAGTTGTTTTTTGCCTTAAAACCTAAGTCCTCAGGGAACGCAGCACAGCAGGTTCAAATTGTCATCTCTCTCCTGCGCGGCGATCCTCAGGATTGGGCTTTTTCCCTGACACCTGGGGACCCTGTTTTGAGTAATGTTGATGCATTTTTTCTGGCTCTGGGGTTATTGTACGATGAACCTAATGTCACTGATCAAGCTGAAAAAACCTTGTTGGCATTAAATCAGGGGCTTGAGGACGCTGAGTTATACTGTCAGAAATTCCGAAAGTGGGCAGTCCTGACCAAATGGAATGATGATGCTTTGGCAGCCCTTTTTCAGAAGGGTCTGTCAGAGAGTGTAAAAGATGTTATGGTGGGTTTCCCTGCTCCCTCTGGTCTCAATGATTCTATGTCATTAGCGATTCAAATTGACAGACGTTTGCGTGAGCGTAGAGGTATGCGTGGAATAGTGTTGCCTTGTGAACCAGCTTCTGAACCCATGCAGTGTGATAGAGTGGCTTCTGGGGCACAGCGTCATGAGTTTCGAAAACGCAATGGGTTATGTTTCTACTGTGGTGACGCCTCTCATGCTATTTCAGTCTGCCCTAAGCGGAGAAGATGTTTTGCACGCTCAGTTGTCTTGGGTAGTGTTCAGACTAAATTTCTGTTGACTGTTACCCTGATTTGCTCCCTGTCCACATTTTCTGCTCAGGCTTTTGTTGATTCGGGAGCAGCTATTAACCTGATGGATTTTGATTTTGCTAAACGTTGTGGGTTTCCCTTGATACCTCTACGGAAGTCTATTCCCCTACTGGGGATTGATTCTACCCCTTTGGCTGAGAATAAACCCCAGTTCTCTACTCAGGTGATAATGAGGGTTGAACCTGATCATCAGGAGAGTTGCAAATCTTTGGTGCTGTATAATCTGCATGACATTATTGTACTAGGTTTCCCTTGGTTACAGTCTCATAATCCTGTTTTGGATTGGAAATCTGTGTCTGTAACCAGTTGGGGCTGCCAATGTGTTAATGCCAACACTCCTGTTTTTTCTGCCTCTCCCCAGGCTCAGGATGTTCCTGACTTTTTGACTGATTTTTCTGATGTGTTTAGCGAAAGTAAATCTGCATCCTTGCCCCCCATAGGAGCTATGACTGCGCTATTGAATTAGTGCCTGGTAGTAAATTCCCTAAAGGTCGCCTTTTTAACTTGTCTGTACCTGAACATGACGCTATGCGGTCTTATATCAAGGAGTCATTGGAGAAGGGTCATACCAGACCATCCTCTTCACCCTTGGGTGCCGGTTTTTTCTTTGTGGCCAAAAAGGATGGTTCATTAAGGCCGTGTATTGATTATCGTCTCTTGAACAATATCACTGTGAAATATCAATATCCATTACCCTTGATTTCTGACCTGTTTTCCAGGGTGAAAAGTGCTACTTGGTTTACCAAGCTTGACCTCAGGGGGGCGTATAACCTTATTCGCATTAAGCAAGGGGATGAATGGAAGACAGCATTTAATACCCCAGAGGGGCATTTTGAGTACCTAGTGATGCCCTTTGGGCTCACTAATGCTCCTTCCGTCTTCCAGTCCTTCATGAATTACATTTTCAGGGAGTTTGTGGATAAATTTCTGATTGTTTATTTGGATGATATCTTGATTTTTTCCAATGACTGGGACTCTCATGTGAAACATGTTCGGACTGTGTTCCAGATTGTGAGAGAGAATGCTCTGTATGTGAAGGGATCAAAGTGTCTTTTTGGCGTACAGAGGATCTCATTTCTGGGATTCATTTTGTCCCCATCTGTTATTGAAATGGACCCGGTCAAGGTTCAAGCCATCTGTGATTGGGTCCAACCTACTTCATTAAAGGCTCTTCAGAGATTCTTGGGTTTTGCCAATTTTTATCGTAAATTTATTGGTAATTTCTCTGTTATTGTTAAACCATTGACTGATTTGACCAAAAAGGGTTCTGATGTGGTGAATTGGCCTCCTGAGGCAGTCTCTGCGTTTCAGGAACTTAAGCAGAGATTCACTTCTGCTCCTGTTCTACGGCAGCCTGATGTTTCTCTGCCATTTCAGGTGGAGGTTGATGCCTCTGAAATTGGGGCAGGTGCCGTTTTGTCCCAAAGAGATCCAGAGACCTCTAAAAGTAACCCTTGTGCATTTTTCTCTCGAAAATTTTCTCCAACTGAACGTAATTATGACGTGGGTAATCGCGAGTTATTGGCCATGAAGTGGGCTTTTGAAGAGTGGAGACATTGGCTGGAGGGAGCCAAACATCAGGTGGTGGTCCTCATGGACCATAAGAATCTGGTTTATCTGGAATCAGCCAAGCGACCTAATCCTAGACAGGCCAGGTGGGCCTTGTTTTTCACACGTTTTAATTTTGTGGTTTCCTTTCTTCCTGGCACTAAGAATGTTAAGGCGGATGCCCTTCGAGAAGTTTCCTTGCGGACACTCCTGAGTTATCTGATCCTGCTATTATTTTGAAAGAGGGTGTAGTTCTTTCGCCATCTCACCCAATTTGAGACTGGCTCTGGAAGGGTGTCAGGAGGATAAACCCGAGCGCTGCCCTATTGGGAAATTGTTTGTCCCAGACCGGTGGAAAAAGAGTGTGATGTCTGAGATTCATTGTTCCGCGTTGGCCGGTCATCCCGGAATTTTTGGTACCAGAGACTTGGTTAGTCGGTCCTTTTGGTGGCCTACTTTGTCTCGTGACGTCAGGGAATTTGTGCAGTCCTGCGGGACTTGCTCTCGCTCCAAGCCTTGCTCTCGCTCTAGTGGTTTGTTGATGCCATTGCCTGTGCCCAAGAGACCATGGACCCATATCTCTATGGATTTAATTTCCGACCTCCCTGTTTCTCAGAGAATGACCGTTATCTGGGTGATTTGTGATAGGTTTTCCAAAATGATACATCTTGTGCCATTACCTAAGTTGCCTTCCTCCTCCGAATTGGTGCCTTTGTTCCTTCAGCACGTGGTTCGGTTACACGGCATTCCTGAGAACATTGTGTCTGACAGAGGAGTCCAGTTTGTTTTCAGATTTTGGAGGACTTTTTGTTCTAAACTTGGTGTTCAATTGTCTTTTTCCTTGGCTTTTCATCCTCAGACCAATGGACAAACTGAGAGAACAAACCAGACATTGGAGACTTATCTGAGATGCTTTGTGTCTGCTGATCAAGATGACTGGGTCTCTTTTATGCCTTTGGCTGAGTTTGCTCTTAATAATAGGGCTAGCTCTGCCACTTTGATGTCTCCATTTTTCTGCAATTTTGGGTTTCACCCTCGATTTTCTTCGGGACTGACGGAGGCTTCTGTCTGTCCAGGTGTTGTGGAGCGTATGCAGCAGATTTGGGACCAGGTAGTGGAGAGGTTGTCCCTCTCTCAGGAGAGGGCCCAGCGGTTTGCCAACCGGTCGATGGTCCTCGGTTTGAAGTGGGGGACTTGGTCTGGTTGTCCTCAAGAAATATCCCTATGAGAGTTGCATCTCCTAAGTTTAAGGAGAGGGCCCAGCGGTTTGCCAACCGGTCGATGGTCCTCGGTTTGAAGTGGGGGACTTGGTCTGGTTGTCCTCAAGAAATATCCCTATGAGAGTTGCATCTCCTAAGTTTAAGCCTAGGTTCATTGGACCTTATAAGATCATGTAGATTCTTAATCCTGTTTCCTTTCGTTTACTTCTTCCAGGGACATTTAAGATCCATAACGTGTTCCACAAGTCCTTATTGAAGAGGTTTATCGAGCCTGCGGTTCCTATGGCTGCGCCTCCTGACCCTGTTTTGGTTGAGGGCGATCTGGAGTATGTGGTTGAGAAAATATTGGATTCTCGTTTTTCTAGACGGAAACTCCAGTATTTGGTTAAGTGGAGAGGTTATGGTCAGGAGGACAATTCTTGGGTGTTTGCTTCGGACATCCATGCTAGGAGACTGATCCGTGCGTATCACAGAGCTCATCCTGACCGACCTGGTTGCCCAAATGAGGGTTCGGTGACCCCTCCTCAAGGGGGGGTACTGTTGTGAATGTGTTAGAAATGAATTCTGAGCAGAAGCTCCCTCTGGTGGTTACAAACAGTACTGAACCATTCAATGAAGATTGTGAAGATTGGCAATCAGGAGTTACAGACTGGTTTTATATAAAGGGAGGTTCCCTCCCATCAGGGTTGCCGGTGATCAATTGTTCTTGTCTCAACTTTGGTTCCTGGTTCACTTGGAAGCTTGCTGAGTCTTGCCTGCATCTTCTGCTAACAGATAAGATATTTTCTGCTTTTATTTTTGTGCTTGCTTTTTGCATTTTTTCCTGCACTTCTGTGGAGGTCAGCCAGGTCCCTCTGGGGGCTTGTGCTCCTCTCAGTTTATCTGAGCCACTGTTATTTGTTCATTTGCCTTTTCCAGTTTTTTCAGTGGCTGCGGCTTAGTTTTGTTACACCAGAGAACTAATTTAGGTGGTAGAGGTCGTGTGATCTCAGGTGTTTTTGCAATTAGTAGAGTTGGTATTTTTGTAGGGGTTTTTTGGATTGCAGTAAGTGTCCTTCCTATCCTTTTCTTTCTAGGAAGATTGGGCCCCAACGTTTGCTCATACTATTTTCTGTCTGTGTCTGTATTTCCTCTTGTCTAACCGCCATTACATGTTTGGGGGCTTCCTATGTTCTTTGGGGATCTGCTCCAGGGCAGATAGCTTTCCTCTTTCTATCTTTAGGTGTAGTTAATCTCTCAGGCTGTGACGAGGCGTCTAGGACCAACGTAGGTACGCTCCACGGCTGCCTTTAGTTGTGGTGGTTAGTCAGGGTACTGCAATCCAGTAGATTCCAACCTCTCTGGTGTATTGCCGTTTTTGCCTGCTCTCCTCAGCTACCAAATCATAACAGACACCATTGGTTTTACCATGTCATTATACTCGAAAACGGGAAAAAAATTCCAAGTGCTGTGAAATTGCAAAAAGAAAAGTGCAATTTCACAACTCGTTTTTGGATTTTTTTTACCATGTTCATCAAATGCTAAAACTGACTTGCCAATATGATTCTCCAGGTCATTACGAGTTCATAGTTACCAAACATGTGTAGGTTGTACTTTATTTAAATAGTGAAAAAAAATCCAAAGTTTGCTAAAAAATGCTGGGTGAGGGCTTATTTTTTGCGTGTTGAACTGATGTTGATGATACCATTTTGGTGTGGATACGATCTTTTGATCACCCATTATTGCATTTTAATGTAATGTTGCAGCTACCAAAAAACTGTAATTCTGGCGTTTTGACTTTTTTCCTGCTACCTCGTTCACCGATTGGATTAATTCTTTTTATCTATTGATAGATCATGCAACTCTGAATGCGGCAATACCAAACATGTGTATTTTTAATTTTTTTAATTGTTTTATTTTGAAAGGTGAGTGATTTGAACTGTTATATTTTTTTTAATATTTTTTAAAACATTTTTTTTACTTTTCACTTGCTTCAAAGTCTCCATGGGAGACTAGAAGCTGCGATAATCCGATTTCCTCTGGTACACACAGGCGATGATCAGATCGCCTGTGTGTAGCAGAAATTGTCACTTGCTATGAGCGCTGACCGCTGAGCGGCGCTCATAGCAATCCGGCATTGACAACCACAGTGGTCTCCTGCAGACCCCTGGTTGTCATGCCAACCCATCGGCGACCTATGGTCATGTGACACGGGCGTGAATGGGCGGGATTAGTGACACGCTTCCGGTGTGATCACATTAAATGGCGCTGTCAGACTTTCACAGCGGCATTTGAAGGGTTAACAGCTTCGGGGGGATCGCCATTCCACCCACGGCTGTTAGGGGCTCATGTCAGCTGTTCAAAACAACTGACATGTGCCAGGAAAGATGTGGGCTCCGGCACTGAGGGAGAAGGGAGAGACACGACAAGCGCAGTACATGTACGGAGCATGTCGTGAAAGGGTTAATAGTTTAAATAGGTCAAATGTGATGACAGACAGATTCCCTTTAAGAGTGCACTGCTCACCATGTAGCCCCTGGCCTGCCTTGTGATTCTGTGTACCATACAGAATATATAGTTCCTGGGTCCATGTCATATATCGCTGTTCTGCTTCCCTGCTGCTAACTGCGCTGTCCTTCATAAATATTTGGTGTTGCACATCAAACAATGCTGAATTTTATACAGTACACAATATACAGTATATATGCAGAACAGTTGAGCTAAAGGCAGAGAAACAAGGAAGAAGAAGATTATATACTGTGGGAAGTTTTACCATCTACAAAGAATGGAGAGGTCTGTAATTTTTATCGTAGGTACACTTCAACTGTGAGAGACAGAATCTTAACACTAGAACTACTGATGGAGTCATTTTGACTCCTTTCGTTTTTTATTTCTCTTCTGTGACTACATTTTTCAGAATTCCGGCTTGAAACTCGGTGACTTTTCCTCAAATATGATGTGAAAAAAGATTTTGTGAGAATAAATAATTTTGGTGAAAAATGTGCGCGTTTTTTTCAAAATTTACCAAGAACTACTGAAGGGAGTCATTTTGACTCCCTACTATATTTTGAGGTCCTTTTGTCACTAAATGTTGCTATAAAGTTTTGTGCATAATTTTTTCACTCTGTCTTATTTACCCTGATGTTCATATAGATGTAGTTCAATTTACATGTCAACTTTTCACATTTTCCTTGTGTTTTACCTGCTTGTATTACTGTGTAATGCTGAACAAAATAGCTTGTTTACTCTAGGCCCTACAGGATACGCCAGAAGAAATATCATTATCGATAGTCCTTTGAGCGCATGGCGTTTATTTTTTGATTCATATATATTGACACATATAAAGAACTGTACGCTTGCAGAAGCATGCAGGAACAATAATTTACAGTTTACTCTATCTGATGAGGAGCTAGATGCATTCATTGCGATATTCTATGCTCGTGGAATATCTGGCACGAACCGTCACTCGATTAGCAGTATTTGGTGTAATGACTGGGGAATACCATTTTGCAAAGCGACAATGTCTAGGGACCGCTTTGTTGAAATTATGAGGTTTCTCAGATGAGAAATCTACTCGATCGGAGAGACTGCAAACGGACAAGTTTGCTCTATTTTCTACTGTGTGGGACAGGTTTATTGAAAATTGTATTGCGTGTTACAAACCTGGCCCATACATAACGGTGGATGAGCAACTTTTCCCAAGCAAAACTAGGTGTCCATTCACGCAGTACATGCCTTCCAAACCAGATAAATATGGCCACAAATATTGGCTAGCTGTTGATAAGGAGAGCAAATATCTGGCAAATGGCTTCCCTTATCTAGGCAAAGATGACACACGCCGTGCTGAGGACCGTTTAGCTGACCATGTGGTAATGAAGTTATTGGACCCGTTTTTGAAAAAAGGTCGCAATGTTACAACCGATAATTATTTTACTTCAGTAAAATTAGCTAAACAGCTAAAAAGCAAAAGAACAACCATCGTGGGAACACTGAACAAGATAAGGCGAGAAGTGCCTAAAGAAATAAAATCCATGAAAGAGGAATTGTACAACACTAAAGTGTTTAGAAATGAAGACAATTTTACACTTACAGTATATCAAGGAAAGCCCAACAAAAATGTTGTCATTTTGAGTTCCGTCCATCCAGATGTTGTTGTTGCGTCTGATTCCGCTAAAAAAACTCCAGAAACGGTAAAGTTTTACAATGAAACAAAATATGGAGTAGATGTAGTGGATCAGATGGCACGAAAATATACCACACGAACATGCACAAGGAGATGGCCTGTTCATGCATTTGAAAATGCCTTAGACTTTGCGGGTATAAATGCATGGATAATATTCAATGAGATAACCCACCAAAAAATGTCACGCAAGGCATTTTTGCAAACGCTTGTGAGAGAGTTGAGTGGTCCTTATGTCACAGATAGGGAAAAGGGTTCCACGTCCCAAGTTTCTACATGCTCAGAAGTGATGGTTCAAACTAAATTTTGCAAGATCAAAGAAAAGTGCAAGAAAAATAGATCTGTCGGCAATTGTAAGACTTGTGGTAAGTCTTTGTGTGGGCAATGTACTGCCATAAATCAAAGGCAATGCCTAAAATGCGAAACACCAAATGTTTAGAAGGTGAATTCTGCGCCATATTTTCATTTTTATGCTCCTCCACCTACATTTTCTCTGCTTTTTGTTCTTCAGTTGTTGTTTATATGTGTGCACTTGAATAAAAAAAAATGTTTGAAAAACGTCTATTATAATTATTGTTATTTTCTGTAGAAAAATAAGAAAAGCAGAAAAAAAACAATCAAAAGCATTACTGTTGGATCTCACAATAATAATACATTACAAAAAATATAATTATTAATAAATAACCACAAATGAAACTCTAAAAATAAACGAAAACAAGCAAGGAGTCAAAATGACTCCTTTCAGTAGTTCTAGGCGGGGTCACGAGTCCAGTAGTCCTAGTGTTAAAAAAATCCAGAAAATCACATTGTATAAATTTTACATAATTAATTTCCGTTTTATGCATGACATAAGTATTTGATACAATAGAAAAACAGAACTTAATATTTGGTACAGAAACTTTTGTTTGCAATTACAGAGATCAGACGTTTCCTGTAGTTCTTGACCAAGTTTACACACTGCAGCAGGGATTTTGGCCCACTCCTCCATATAGATCTTCTCCAGATCTTTCAGGTTTCAGGGCAGTCACTGGGCAATATTGAATTTCAGCTCCCTCCAAAGATTTTCTACTGGGTACAGGACTGGAGACTGGCTAGGCCACTCCAGGACCTTGAAATACTTCTTACAGAGCCACTCCTCAGCTGCTCTGGCTGTGTGTTTCGGTTCATTGTCATGCTGGAAGACCAAGCCACGACCCATCTTCAATGCTCATACTGAGGGAAGGAGGTTGTTGGCCAAAATCTCACAATAAATGATCCCTTCCATCCTCCCTTCTATACGGTGCAGTCGTTCTGTCCCCTTTGCAGAAAAGCACCCCAAAGTATGATGTTTCCCCGAGCTCCATGCTTCACCGTTGGGACAGTGTTCTTTGCGTTGTACTCATCCTTCTTCTTCCTCCAAACAGGGCAAGTGGAGTTGATACCAAAAAGTTGTATTTTGTTCTCATCTGACCACACTCCCATTCCTCCTCTGGATCATCCAGAAAGTACAACTCGTCCCGCAAAAAACAAGCACTTAGGCCTCTTTCACATTTCAGTCGTATGATGTCAATTAAAATCCGCCAAAGGGTGAAAAAAGCGGATCCATTGTAAAATGTGAAAAACGGATGCAAACGGATCAGTTTTCAGACGGATCCGCCATGTACTTTTCAACCCGGAAAATGCATTGTACGCATGTCTGGCACGGAGGAGAGAGAGAGAAAGAGACTCTCCAGAATGGATTTTCCTATTTTTGGCAGAGAAGAACGGTTCCACTGGCGGATTCCGCCACAAAATAACGGATACTGTCATGGTCGACGCACACAAAAAACGTTGCAGAGGACGTTTTCAGAAACCGACGGACGCCAAAATAATGGCGGATCCGTCATTTGACGGATCTAACGGACGACCATCCGTCAAAATTCATCACTAATACAAGTCAATGGGAAAAAAGCGGATCCGCCTAAAAAAATGGCGGATCCGTTTTTTTGACGCTTTGACGGATTTTGACTGATGTCGCACGACTGAAGTGTGAAAGAGGCCTTACATAACCATATTGACTGAAAAATATAAAGTTATGGCTCTGGGGAGAAGGGGAGCAAAAAAAAGAAAATAAAAATACCTCCGGTCATGAAGGGGTTAACCCCTTTCTGACATAGGGCGTAATAGCACGCTGATGTTAGACTCCCTCCCTTTGATGTGGGCTCCGGCGGTGAGCCAACATCTTTTCAGGATCTGTCAGCTGTTTTGAACTGCTGACATATGCCCGCAATAGCCACGGATGGAATCGCGATCCACCCGTGGCTATTAACCCGTTAAATGCCGCTGTCAAACGCTGACAGCGACATTTAACAAGCGCTTCTGGCAATCGCGCCGGAAATCTGACCTCTTTAGTTGTCAGTGCCAGCTTACTGTGAGCGCCACCCAGTGGTCCCCGCTCATAGCAAGTAGTAATTCTACTACATAGAGGCAAACTGATCATCGCCTGTATGTAGTAGAGCCGATCGGGTTATGGCAGCTTCTAGACTCCCATGGAGACTATTGAAGCATGCCAACAGTAAAAAAAATGTTTTTAAAAATATAAAATAATAATAAAAAAAAGTTCAAAGCACCCCCCTTTCACCCCATTCAAAATAAAACAATAAAAAAAATCAAACATACACATATTTGGTATCACCGTGTTCAGAATTGCCCGATCTATCAATAAAAAAAGGATTAATCTGATCGCTAAACGGCATAGTGAGAAAAAAAGTCAAAACTCCAGAATTAATTTTTTTGGATCACCGCGACATTGCATTAAAATGCAATAACGGGCGATCAAAAGATCGTATCTGCACCAAAATGGTATCATTAAAAATGTCATCTCGGCACGCAAAAAATAAGCTCTCACCCAACCCGAGATCACGAAAAATGGAGATGCTATGGGTATCGGAAAATGATGCATTTTTTAACAAAGTTTGAAATTTTTTTTCACCACTTAGATAAAAAAGAACCTAGACATGTTTGGTGTCTATGAACTCTTATTGACCTGGAAAATCATAATGGCTGGTCAGTTTTAGCATTTAATGAAAGTCGTAAAAAAGCCAAACAAAAAACAAGTGTGGGATTGCACTTTCTTGCAATTTCACCGCACTTGGAATTTTTTCCTGTTTTCTAGTACACGACATGGAAAAACCAATGCTGTTGTTCAAAATTACAACTCATCTCACAAAAAAACAAGCCCTCACATGGCCATATTGATGGAAAAATAAAAAAGGAATGGCTCTGTAAAGAAAGGGAGCGAAAAACGAAAACAAAAACGAAAAAAAGCTCCGGGGGTTAAGGCAGTGGTGGGATTCAGCCGGTTCTCCCCGGTTCGATGGAACCGCTTGTTCAAAAAGCAGCCGGTTCCCCGAACCGGGGAGAATCAGGGCGGCGATCCGGTACTATTTTTAGCCAGCTTGCAGCGCCGCAACACCGCCAGCCCCGGCCCCCGCGGACTGATCTCTGCAGCGCGCCGCTACCATCTTCTTTAGTCACAAGGCGGAGTGGAGAGGTACTGTGTGTGTGAGCTGAGCTGCGGCGCTGCCTGGGCCCTGGAGTGGAGAGTGTGTCTGTGCTGTGTGGACTGAGGTCGGTGGTCTGACCGCCCGGCGTCTATCTATGATAGATAGACGCCGGTCAGAGTGAGCTGAGCTGCGGCGCTGCCTGGGCCCTGGAGTGGAGACTCCACTCCAGGGCCCAGGCAGCGCCGCAGCTCAGCTCACTCTGACCGGCGTCTATCTATCGTAGATAGACGCCGGGCGGTCAGACAGACCACCTCAGTCCACACAGCACAGACACACTCTCCACTGTGGAGAGTGTGTCTGTGCTGTGGACTGAGGTGGTCTGACGCCCGTAGTCTATCTATGATAGATAGAGCCGGTCAGAGTAGTACAGGGATGGAGATGATGATAATGAGGACTAGGGATGATGATGATGACGACGACCAGGGATGATGATGATGATGACAATCAGGGTTGATGACGGCGACAACCAGGGATGATGATGATGACGATCAGGAATGATGATGATGATGACGACAACCAGGGATTTTGATGATGATGACCGTGGATCATGATGACCAGGGATGATGATGATGACCAAGGCTGATGACCAGGGATGAGGATGATGATGTTGACCAGGGATGATGATGAGGAGGAAGACCAGGAATGGAGATCATGATGATGAGGACCAGGGAATGGGATGGAGATCATAATGAGGACCAGGGATGGAGCTGACAAGGAGGACCAGTGATGGAGGATGCATGACGCAGCCTCCCCCTCATCC
This sequence comes from Oophaga sylvatica, assembly GCA_033576555.1. NCBI lineage: Eukaryota > Metazoa > Chordata > Amphibia > Anura > Dendrobatidae > Oophaga > Oophaga sylvatica. Next base: position 299,944,909 of record JARQOD010000002.1, read on the forward strand.
TCTCTCCTGCCACCTGCACCTTTTGCGCATCCTCTAGAAGAGCCAGTGGTGGGATTAAGCCGGTTCTCCCCGGTTTGATGGAACCGCTTGTTCAAAAAGCAGCCGGTTCCCCGAACCAGGGAGAATCAGAGCGGCGATCCGGTACTACTTTACTGCAGCGCCGGCGCGCCGCAACACCGCCAGGCCCTGGCCCCTGCGCACTGATCTCTGCAGTGCGGCGATTGGGTAGCGCCGCGGCCATCTTCTTTTAGTCACGAGGCGGAGCCGGAGTGTGTGGTGAGTACTGTGTGAGCTGCTGCTGAACTGCGGCTCGCAGGCAGCACTGCCTGGAGTGGAGCTGGAGGAGTGTGTGTGTGGACTGACGTGGTCTGACCGGCGTCTATCTATGATAGATAGATGCCGGTCAGACCACCTCAATCCACACCACCACGCACTCCACTCCAGAAATGTGTGACACTGGTTGTCCGAGCGCCATATTAGTTGTGGACCTTGTGGCGATTTCTCTCTTTCGATAACGAGCCCCTTTACTTGCTGTGAAGTTGTTATCTAATGTCTGTGTTTCCGGCTGCGTTATCATTTGGTGGCAGCACTGGCAGGTTCGGAGCAGTCGCCCCGTGAAGCAGTCGTGTTTGGGCTACCTATTTTGGCGGGTTTTTATGAGAGGCGGAGTAGGGAGGGACTGGGGCATGTTCGCCAGCGGGTCCGGTAATTGTGTGTGCAGTAGGTGTTGTATAACGCGGTGACATCTGGAGCATAACTGTGACTGGTGTGTTTAACCCTTGCCAAGCCGGCCCCAGTATAACGCCTGGTTTGGTCGTGGAGGACCCCCCTTCCCCAATGGCGCACACTGAAGGCAGCATACAGCCCCTTGTACTGTCCGACGTCATTATAGCGCCACTAATAACCGGACAATGTGAGGGCTGAGCCCTGCTGTGACCGCGACAGTCTTGGTGCTGTGTGAACTACACGTGCGCTCGCTGTATCTGGAGGTTCCCGACGCTTGTGCACTGTTCTGATCTCATTCCAATTTATTTTTATTCAACTGACTGCGCCCTTACTTGTATATGTTTGAGGAAAAGGTGTGTGTAAATGGGTGTGGCTTACAAATGGGTGTGGTTTTCCGACGCACAAACACAGAACCTGTTGTTAAATATTTGAATCCCACCCCTGGGTTAAGGGGTTAAAAATCATAGTATCATTTTCTGGATTTTTGTTTAAGATTCTGTCTCTCACAGTTGAAGTGTATCTTTGATAAAAATTACAGACCTCTATTCTTTTAGGTTGGAAAAGTTGCAAAATTGTCAGTGTATCAAATACGGTACTTATATTCCCCATTGTACAGTATGTACTTAGCACTGTGTAATGAAAGATCAGGATCTGATGTGCATTTATTTTTTCATATCAACTTCTCCCCTACAAGGGTATGCACATAAAAATTTTTTACTGACAGATTCCGCCTGAAACTCACCTGAAAAAGCGCTAATCACATTCTACAAAGAATAAACATAATGCACAGCAATATAAAAATGACTTGCTGTGCATATGTTCCATCTTTTGTCAACTCTTTTAACTGTTTCAGGCTTCAAGAACCTGGAAGCAACTAAAAGAAGTAGCACGATCATTCTTTGGCTATTTAAATTTGAAATCACAAATAAAGATGCCAACGGTGGAGCCGCTGAAAATATTACAGAAAAAATGTCAACAAAAATTCTTCAGGAAAAACACTGCTGGTGGTTTTCTGAAGCAGCTTGGCCTTGGAAAACTTGTGCTGTGTGTACATGCACTTAGTGGGTCTTTTGACCATTTTTATGTGCAGAACCCTTTTCATGGCAGAAGAGAACCATGTTTTTCAATTATGCTGTCCTCAGCTGGAGATAAGGGTCACATCTGACACCCTTAAAATCCCATAAATGTTGTAGGCTTAATACTAGTGGTGTACGTTATGCCCACGCTGGATTGCCATGCACACATGACAGTTTTCATAGCTGTCATACATTTTTTTTCCATCTAGGCACATTTTGAGGCATCCGAAAACCTGACATTTTTGAAAATATTGACTCGTTGCTACGATCAGCTGAGGTCTGCTGAAACTGCTAAGGAGAAAAAGAAATTCTTCTGTCTCATTTTACATAATTTATATTTGGTTTGGATACATTCAAGGTAAACCAGTTTTTTTCCTGCAGGTATTAATGAATCAGCTGTTTTTTTTCACTGCAGTTTCATTACTTCTATGTTAAATATGGTCATATCATGTGTGGTCGATCTGCTCTCTTGGCTGCACATAGAGGACACAGGAACGTTGTCTCTTTAAATCTTCAACTTGTTTATTAAAAACCATCTGGGGTGGAGATATGGTGAACAGCCTCCCACCCACTCTTCCGCTGTCCACTAAACCTAGCTCTTATTATGGCCAATTAACCCCTCTCAGCACTTAGTATGCTGGAGCATTTTCCTAGTTTCATATCAATGAAGCTAATTACCTCAGTGACACATATCTCTCCTCCAGTACTTTGAGAGTGACTTTGTCACATGTGCTTACACTATTAAAATAGCTTGGCTGCCCATTAAAGAAGCACTCCCATCAAAGTTGTTATCCTCTTAATATATTACAGTCATCATATTATATGTTACTGTGTACTTACAAGTGCTGATTTTGCCTTTCTACCCAGTTAATTCTTCTCTTTTTCATTAGGTCTATGACATCATATGATGAAAAATGACTGACTGAATCCTTCTAAGCTCTATGTAGAAACCGGAAGTCTATTTTCCCTGCATGAGTCTTGAGTCACTGCAAAAGTCCCTGGCAGGAGGAGGAGGGGGAAGCTGGGTCAGGAGTTGAAGAGGGGAATGATAAATGCTGGGACAAGAGACTTCCTGTTTCTACATCGAGCAAAGAAAAGAAAAGAATTATCTGGGTAGAAAGGCAAAATGAGCAATTGTAAGTACACCCAGTGCTATATAATATTATGAATGCAATATATTAACTCCTCTCTGACATCAGACGTACTATTTGGTCCATGTGCCCTGGGCCTGTCTGACCATGGACGGAATAGTACGTCATAGCGATTGGCCGCGCACACGGGTGGTGTGCGGCTGATTACGGCCAGGTGTCAGCTGATTCTCACAGCTGACACCCGGCACTAAGTGACAGGCGAGGTCACAGGTGCAGTGCATTCCAGGAAGTCTCTCAGGTCAGTGTGCACCGATTACAGCGCTGACAGCTTCTATAGCATTTCACATTTTTTAAATAATTGTAAAAATATTAAAAAAATAAAAAATAATAAAAAAAATCAATATTTATTCTATCATTAAATAAATATTTGAATAAAAAAAAAATCTAAACTATAAAAGTACACATATTTGGTATCACCGCGTCTGTAATGACCCGACCTATAAAACTGTCCCACTAGTTAACCCCTTTAGTGAATCCCTATAAAAAAACAATGCAAAAAACAATGCTTTATCATCATACCGCCGAACAAAAAGTGGAATAACACGCAATCAAAAAGACGGATATAAATAAACATGGTACCGCTGAAAACGTCATCTAGTCCTGCAAAAAACAAGCCCCCATACAGCTCCATCACTAGAAAAATAAAAGTTAAAGCTCTCAGAATAAAGCAATGCAAAAATAATTATTTTTTATATAAAATAGTTTTTATTGTATAAAAGCGTCAAAACATAAAAAAAATATAAATCAGATATCGCTGTAATTGTACTAACCCGAAGAATAAAACTGCCCTATCAATTTTACCACAGGCGGAAAGGTAGAAACGCCCCCCCCAAAAGAAATTCATGAATTGCTGGGTTTTGTTCTGCCTCCCAAAAATCGGAATTAAAAGCGATCAAAAAATGTCATGTGCCCGAAAATTGTACCAATAAAAACGTCAGCTTGTCCCGCAAGAAACAAAAGCTCACATGACTCTGTGGGCCAAAATATGAAAAAATTATAGCAGTTGAGCTCGCACATAGCCTCCTATATACAGCATGAGACTGCACATACCCTCCTATATGCAGTATGAGCCCTCCCATAGCCTTCTATATACAGTATGAGCCCGCACATAGCCTCCTTAATACAATATAAGCCCACACATAGCCTCCTATATACAACATGAGCCCGCATGCAGCCTCCTATATACAGCATAAACCCGCACATAGCCTCCTATATATAGTGTGAGTCTCTATATAGTGTCCTGTATATAGTGTGAGTCCCTATATAGCTTCCTGTATATACAGTTATATGAAAAAGTTTGGGCACCCCTATTAATCTTAAGCTTAATGTTTTATAAAAATTGGTGTTTTTGCAACAGCTATTTCAGTTTGATATATCTAATAACTATTGGACACAGTAATGTTTCTGCCTTGAAATGAGTTTTTTTTGTACTTACAGAAAATGTGTAATCTGCATCCAAACAAAATTTGACAGGTGCATAAGTATGGGCACCTCACCAGAAAAGTGACATTAATATTTAGTAGATCCTCCTTTTGCAAAAATAACAGCCTCTAGTCGCTTCCTGTAGCTTTTAATGAGTTCCTGGATCCTGGATGAAGGTATTTTTGACCATTCCTCTTCACAAAACAATTCCAGTCAGTTAAGTTTGATGTTCGCCGAGCATGGACAGCCCTCTTCAAATGATCCCACAGATGTTCAATGATATTCAGGTCTGGGGACTGGGATGGCCATTCCAGAACATTGTAATTGTTCCTCTGCATGAATGCCTGAGTAGATTTGGAGCGGTGTTTTGGATCATTGTATTGCTGAAAGATCCATCCCCTGTGTAACTTCAACTTTGTCACTGATTCTTGAACATTATTGTCAAGAATCTGCTGATACTGAGTGGAATCCATGCATCCCTCAACTTTAACAAGATTCCCGGTGCCGGCATTGGCCACACAGCCCCAAAGCATGATGGAACCTTCACTAAATTTTACTGTGGGTAGCAAGTGTTTTTCTTGGAATGCTGTGTTTTTTTTACGCCATGCATAACGCCTTTTTGTATGACCAAACAACTCAATCTTGGTTTCATCAGTCCACAGGACCTTCTTCCAAAAAGAAATTGGCTTCTCCAAATGTGCTTTTGCATACCTCAGCCGACTCTGTTTGTGGCGTGCTTGCAGAAGCGGCTTCTTTCGCATCACTCTCCCATACAGCTTCTCCTTGTGCAAAGTGCATTGTATAGTTGACCAATGCACAGTGACACCATCTGCAGCAAGTTGATGCTGCAGCTCTCTGGAGGTGGTCTGAGGATTGTCCTTGACTGATCTCACCATTCTTCTTCTCTGCCTTTCTGATGTTTTTCTTGGCCTGCCACTTCTGGCCTTAACAAGAACTGTCCCTGTGTTCTTCCATTTCCTTACTATGTTCCTCACAGTGGAAACTGACAGGTTAAATCTCTGAGACAGCTTTTTGTATCCTTGCCCTGAACAACTATGTTAAATAATCTTTGTTTTCAGATCATTTGACAGCTGTTTTGAGGAGCCCATGATGCCACTCTTCAGATGAGATTCAAACAGGAGAACAACTTGCAAGTGGCCACTTTAAGTAGCTTTTCTCATGATTGCATACACCTGGCTATGAAGTTCAAAGCTCAATGAGGTTACAAAACCAAAAAAAGTGCTTTAGTAAGTCAGTAAAAAGTAGGTAGGAGTATTTAAAACAAGAAAATGATAAGGTTGCCCATACTTATGCACCTGTCAAATTTTGTTTGAATGCAGATTGCACGTTTCTGCTAGTACAATAAACCTCATTTCAAGGCAGAAACATTACTGTGTCCAATAGTTATTAGATATAGCAAACTGAAATAGCTGTTGCAAAAACACCAATTTTTATCAAACATTAAGCTTAAGATTAATAGGGGTGCCAAACTTTTTCATATAACTGTAGTGTAAGCCTCCTGTATACAGTGTGAGCCCCTATATAGCCTCCTGTATACAGCGTGAGTCCCTACAAAGCCTCCTGTATATAATGTGAGCACCTCTATAGCCTCCTATGTACAGTCATGGACAAAAGTTTTGAGAATGACACAAATATTAATTTTTACAAAGTCTACTGCTTCACTTTTTCTAGTGGCAATTTGCATATACTCCAGAATGTTATAAAGAGTGATCAGCTTAACAGCAATTACTTGCAAAGTCAATATTTGGCTAGAAAATGAACTTTATCCCCCAAAACACATTTCAACATCATTGCAGCCCTGCCTTAAAAGGACCAACTAACCTCTTTTCAGTGATTGCTCCATTAACACAGGTGTGGGTGTTGATGAGGACATGGCTGGAGATCAATCTGTCATAATTAAGTAAGAATGACACCACTGGACACTTTTAAAGGAGGCTGGTGCTTGGCATCATTGTTTCTCTTCTGTTAACCATGGTTATCTCTAAAGAAACACGTGCAGTCATCATTGCAATGCACAAAAATGGCCTAACAGGGAAGAGTATCGCAGCTAGAAAGATTGCACCTCAGTCAACAATATATCGCATCATCAAGAACTTCAAGGAGAGAGGTTCCATTGTTGCCAAAAAGGCTCCAGGGCGCCCAAGAAAGACCAGCAAGCCCCAGGACCGTCTCTTAGAAGTGTTTCAGCTGCGGGATCGGGCTACCAGCAGTGCAGAGCTTGCTCAGGAATGGCAGCAGGCAGGTGTGAGTGCATCTGCACGCACTGTGAGGCGGAGACTCTTGGAGCAAGGCCTGGTCTCAAGGAGGGCAGGAAAGAAGCCACTTCTCTCCAGAAAAAACATCATGGACAGACTGATATTCTGCAAAAGGTACAGGCAGTGGACTGATGAGGACTGGGGTAAAGTTATTTTCTCTGATGAATCCCCTTTTCGATTGTTTGGGACATCAGGAAAACGCCTCATTCGGAGGAGACAAGGTGAGCGCTACCACCAGTCTTGTCTCATGCCAACTGTTAAGCATCCTGAAACCATTCATGTGTGGGGTTGCTTCTCAGCCAAGGGAATGGGCTGTCTCACAGTCTTGCCTAAAAACACAGCCATGAATAAAGAATGGTACCAGAATGTCCTCCAAGAGCAACTTCTCTCAACCCTCCAAGAGCAGTTTGGCGATCAACAATGCCTTTTCCAGCATGATGGAGCACCTTACCATAAAGCAAAGGTGATAACTAAATGGCTCAGGGAACAAAACATAGAGATTTTGGGTCCATGGCCTGGAAACTCCCCAGATCTTAATCCCATTGAGAACTTGTGGTCAATCATCAAGAGACGGGTGGACAAACAAAAACCTAAAAATTCTGACAAAATGAAAGCATTGATTGTGCAAGAATGGACTGCTATCAGTCAGGATTTGGTCCAGAAGTTGATTGAGAGCATGCCAGGGAGAATTGCAGAGGTCCTGAAGAAGAAGGGTCAACACTGCAAATATTGACTTGCTGCATTAACTCATTATAACTGTCAATATAAGCTTTTGTTCATATGTTTGCAATTATATTTCTGTCTGTGATAAAAACATCTGTCAAACACACACATAAAAACCAGAGGGCAGCAGATCATGTGAAAATATAATATTTGTGTGATTCTCAAAACTTTTGGCCATGACTCTACACTGTGAGCCCCTATATATCCTCCTATGTACATTGAGTCTCTATATAGCCTCCTGTATACAGTGAGTCCCTATACAGCCTCATGTATATAATGTGAGCACCTATATAGCCTCCTGTATACAGTATGAGTACCTATATAGCCTCCTGTGTACAGTGTGAGTCCCTATGTAGCCTCCTGTATACAGTGTGAGTCCCTATATAGCGTCCTGTATACAGTGTGAGCCCCTATATAGCCTTCTATACATGAGTCCCTATATAGCCTCCTGTATACAGTGTGAGCCCCTATATAGCCTCCTATACATGAGTCCCTATATAGCCTCCTGTAAACAGTGTGAGCTCCTTTATATCCTCCTATATACATCGAGTCCCTATATAGCCTCCTGTATACAGTGTGAGTCCCTATACAGCCCCTTGTATATAATGTGAGCACGTATATAGCCTCCTATATAAAGTGTGAGCCCCTATAGCCTCCTATATACATTGAGCTCCTATATAGCCTCTTGTAAACAGTATGAGCCCCTATATATCCTACTATATACATTGAGTCCCTATATAGCCTCCTGTATACAGTGTGAGTCCCTATATAGCGTCCTGTATACAGTGTGACCCCTATATAGCCTCCTATATACATTGAGTCCCTTTATAGCCTCCTATATACAGTGTGAGCCCCTACATAGCCTCCTATATATAGTGTGAGTTCCTATATAGCCTCCTATATACAGTGTGAGCCCCTATATAGCCTCCTATATACATTGAGTCCCTATATAGCCTCCTGTATACAGTGTGAGTACTTATATAGCCTCCTGTATATAATGTGAGCACCTATATAACCTCCTATATACAATGTGAGCCCCTATATAGCCTTCTACATAGTGTGAGTCCCTATATAGCCTCCTGTATGCAGTGTGAGAACCTATATAGTCTTGTGTATATAGTGTGAGCACCTATATAGCCTCATGTATACAGTGTGAACCGCTATATAGCCTCCTGTATACAATGTGAGTCCCAATACAGCCTCCTGTACACAGTGTGAGCCCACGTATAGCCTCCTATATACAGTATGAGTCCTCATGTCTCATACACATATTAATTAAAAACAAAAAGACATACAGCTATACTCACCTTGCTCCCATTTCCCTGGCATTCTACTGCGGTCCCCGAGGCTCGACTTCTGGTCTGGCCAGCCCGTACATGCTAGCGTGGTCACGTCAACGCGCCGGTGCAAGCTGATGACATCGCGCTGGCAGAAGAGAGGATACGGGAGCTACACTTAAGCTGCGCTGCTATTCTGCATCATCTGCAGCGCAGCACCAGGAAAAATCCCTGCTGGGATATGTGTGCCGCACAGAACATTATAATGAGGGTATGGGTCCCATGGAGCCTCGGGCGCTAGCCCAGATTGCCCTCATTATAATCTGCCTATGTTAACTTGAGATATATGACAGATTCTAGTCATCACAGAGATTGTAGAAAAACAAGTTTTCAGCCAGTCATATCAGATATAATCTCAATACATAGACTTTGAACAGACATTTGTGTCAAAGCCATTGTAATTTCTGGCCATTAACAAGTGTGCATGTGAGTATTAATTTTTGGCTTTACACAATTTAACAGGGCATCCTACATAACAGCTGATTCTCATTTTCTTTTCTTCCATACTACAGATATTATCATCAAAACCCAAAGTATTTCTAAATCTTCTACGGCTAATGTCTAATGAAGTGAGCGAGATAGCTAGGTGCCACTTGGGAACTAATATATTAGACAGACCACAGGTAAGAACTCAATGCACCTGTATTTGTGTAAAGATCAATAGTACCAGGTAAAATGCATAATTGTAGGAAATCGACTACATTTTACACCTATGGGTAAAGGGCTAGACTATCTCACTGAATAGGTGATAACTGCTAGATCAGTGCGGGCTTCTTCATGTTC
>JARQOD010000002.1:299954502-300082112 GCA_033576555.1 Oophaga sylvatica
GGAGAGGGAAGATACCGGAGGAGAGGGAGAGATTGAAGATTTTAGTTAGGTGAGTAGTGACAGCTGGAGAAAGAAACTGGAGTAGTTGTGAGGGAATGGGGCAAATAGTGCATGTAGTCGAGTGAGAAGAAGAGAAGAGCCTGGAGACTTATTCTTCTGTGACTGGGTCAAATGTGGAGTGTGAGTCAGATGAGATGAGGGCAGTGATGGGAGTCACAGCACTTGTGGCTGGGATTGGATTTACTGACGGATATTTTCTATTTACTCTGTAAAGTGAGAGGCCAGATTATTAGCACAAATGTCTGTGATAGAGGCCTGTGCTTTAGGACTGTGAGGAGTAAAATGTGTCAGAGTTTTTTTGGTTGTTGGATAGTGAGAGATCAGGGTGGTGAAGGATAAAGTTATAGCTCTTAACATGAATTTGTAGTGGATAAAATTTTCTGGTGTGCAATTTTTCCTCCATAGGCGTTCAGCAGTCCTAGAGCATCGCTGGAGAAATTGAGTTTGCTATGTGAGCCGGGGCTGTTTTACTCTGTGTTTGGAGGTTCTGAGGTTGAGGGCACTACTTTGTACAGGGTGCTTCTGAAAGTTTCTTTGTAGTGATTTACAGCCAGATGAGGACAGAAAAAGAGGAGATTGTGACAGTGTTGAGTGTGGGGTCTATAAGCGTATGAGGGGTAATGGCTTGTAGATTTCTGAATATGTGATAGGTAGAAGTATGCTGGAGTGGGCGAGTTTTTGAGAGCATGAAGGAGAGAATGTAGTGGTCAGATCGGGGAAAAGCTGAGTTAGGCCTCTTTCACACATCCGTCTTTTTGTATCAGGCATGATCCGTCCTATGCCTGAAGGGACGGATCCGGCGCTGAAACAAAAAAACTGATGCAACGGATCCAGTTTTTGCTGGATCCGACCTGAACTTTTGAACCCAGAAAAAGAGGGTTTCTGATGCCCGGAGACACTGGAAAATGTAGTAGTAGTAGTAGTAGTAGTAGTAGTAGTAGTAGACCTTGATTTCCAGAATCCGAATCAGACTTTTGCCGGATTGCACAAAAGTCGGATCCGGTTCCATTGAATTCTATTGTTTCCGGCCGCCTGATGCGCCGCTTCAGGCACATCAGGCAGCTCCGTCAAAAAAAAAAAACGTTACATGCTCCGTTTTGTCCGGCCGCCGGAATGTACATTTCCGCCGGATCCGGACAAAAACGGATACAACGCACTGACATCAGGCGCCATCCGGCGCTAATGAAAGTCAATGCAAAAAAACCCGCATCCGGCATTACATTTCGCCGGATGCAGTTGGACAAAAAAATGCCGGAGGGCGCCATCAGGCGCACAACGGATGTGTGAAAGAGGCCTTATCTAGGTAGGAGATTGAACAGAGCAGGACAAAGACCAGATCAATGGTGTTACCGTCTTTGTGTGTCTTAGAGGTTAAAAACTGTGAGAGGCCAAGAGAAGTGGTTAGAGATAGGAGTTGGGATACAGATGGGGAGGTAGGGCTGTTTATGGGGATGTTGAAGTCTCCCAGGATAAGGATTGGTAATTCTGAGGGGATTAAGTGGGCAGCCAGGCAGAAAAAAATGGTCAAGGAACTGAGTGGGTGAGCCTGGGGTATGGTATACAACCACTACTCTGAGGAAGAGGGGATGGAAGAACCTGAACCTAATCTATCTATCTATCTTTGAAGCATGGTTTGACATTCAGTATCATATTGGATGGCAAATATCAGACTAAAGTGTAAAGTGACTTGCGAAAGTATCCACCCATCTTGGCATTTTTTGTGTTTTGCTACCTCACAACCTGGAATTTTACTATGTTTTTGGAGGGTTTCCATCAGTTCATGTAAAGAAATACCTACAAGTGTGAACGTTTGGTATTTTTATTATGAAGGAAACAAAAAATAGGACAAAGTGACAACTTCTGTGTGCATAACTATTCACTACCCTAAAGTCAGTACTTTGTACAGCCTCCATTGTAGCAATTACAGCTGCAAGTCACTTTGGATAATCTCTCTGAGCTCATTACACCTCACTACTGGGATTTTTGCTTATTACTCAAGGCAAAACTGCTCTAGCTCCTTTAAGTTAGATGCTTTCCTCTGTTGAATAGCAATCTTCAAGTCTGACCACAGATTCTCAATTGGATTAAGGTCTGGCCACTCCAATACATTTACACATTTCCCCTTAAACCACGAGTGTTTGCTTTAGTAGTATGCTTTAGGTCATTGTCTTGTTGGAAAGTGAACCTCCGTCCCAATCTCAAATCACTAACATAACAGACTGAACCAGGTTTTGCTCAAGAATATCACGCCATCCATCTACCCTGCGACACAGACCATTTTTCCTGTCCTCATAGAATGATATTGCCACCATCATGTTTCACTGTGGGGATGGTGTTCTTGGGTGATGAGCTTTGTTTGTTTGGCAACATAGCATTTACTTTGGTGGACAAAAGGTTAAATTTTGGTCTCATCTGACCACATCACCTTCCTCCATACATTTGAGGAGTTTCCCACATGTCTTTTGGCAAACTCAAAATGAGCCTTACATTTTTTGTGTGTAAGTAAAGTTATTTTCTGCCCACGCTTCCATAAAGGCCACCTCTTTTAAGTGTACGACTTATTGTGCTCGTATGGACAGATACTTCAATCTCTGCTTGGGAATTCTCCAGCTCATTCAGGGTTACCTTTGGTCTTTGTGCTGCCTTTCTGATTAATACCCTCCTTGACTGGCCTGAGAGTTCTGATGGGCAATCCTCTCTTTGCAGGTTTGTTGTAGTACCATGTTCCATTTGATGATAATGGATTTGATGATGCATCGGGAGATCATCAGTGATTGTGATATTTTTTTATAATCCAACTCTGACTTGTACGTCGGAAATACTTAGTCCCTGACTTGTTTGGAGATCTCCTTGGTCTTCATGGTGTTGTTTTGTTGCTTGGTTAGTGCCTCTTTCTTAATGGTGTTACAGACTCTGTAGCCTTTCAGAAAAGGTGTGTATATACTGACAGACTGTCATGATCCCAGTGCAGGGTTGACCTGCACGCTAGGGGTTAAGGTTTTGATCCCAGTGCAAGCTCTTACCTGCACACCTGGGGCTTATTATTGTGGCCTCTCCTTGGTTCGAGGAGAGCTTCTTATAGCCCTAGGAAGCTCCAATCCCTGTCAGTTATACTTTCGCCCTTGGCAGAGTGTGTTGACCCCTGAGTGTGTTTGTGCTGTGTTCTGGTTTGCCTGATACTTTGGTTTTGACTCGGTCTATTCTCTGGATACTGCTTGTTGGATTCTGTTTCTGTACCTTCGCTGTCTGTTTGGTTTTGACCTCTGCCTGTCCCCGACTATCCGTTCTGTCTCATCCTTGGTACTATACTGTCTTCTCGTGCTTTGACCTTGGCTTGTTCAGATTTACGTCTCTGTCTGTGCCCCTGGGTAACTTTGTCCCGTAGTTACCTTTCTAGAGTTTTCCCTCAGCTTCTAGCTCCCTGGAGCTGAAGCCACGCCCCTCAACTGTCAGGTGAATTAGGCCCTGAAACCATCTCTCTCCTGCCTTGCTCACCCTGCGTTCCTAGGAGCCTGAAGCTTTCTTCTGCACTCGTCTTCCGGGAGATTGCACTGGTGAGTTCTCTTGCAATCCTCACCGTGATACAGACTATGTGAGACTTAGGTTGCACACAGTTGGACTTCCTGTCACTAAGCATGTGACTTATGAAAGGAATTGGTTGCACCAGACATTTTTTGAGGCTTCATAGCAAAAAGGGTGAATACATATGCACTAGAGTTGAACGAAACAGGTCGTCAGATTCAAAAGTCGCCGACTTTCGCCAAAGTTGGGTTTCGATCGGTGCAGACTGCTATTTACACAGCACTAATTTTTTTATTCTTTTTTTCGGCACAGTTACCGAGCGTTCATTTTTTCCCACACCGTATAGAGCTGTACGCTCCTCACACACTACCATGTACCGGCTGGTATAACGGACAAATACATGCTGACTATCTGTGTGTGACTCTGGAAATATATACGGAGGTTTACAATTACCCCTAGACTGTATACAGCTGTACGCTTGTGATACAGTACCCTTTTTCTTCTTTTTATTTCTGGTCTAATCCATACTGAGTCTGTGAGCGTCTGTGTCTGACTCCGGAAATATATACGGAGATTTACAATTACCCCTATACTGTATACAGCTGTACGCTTCTGATACAGTACCCTTTTTATGCTTTTTATATTCTGGTATAATCCATAATGAGCCTGTGAGCATCTGTGTCTGACTCCGGAAATATATACGGAGATTTGCAATTACCCCTAGACTGTATACAGCTGTACGCTTGTGATACAGTACCCTTTTTCTGCTTTTTATATTCTGTTCTAATCCATACTGAGCCTGTGAGCGTCTGTGTTTGACTCCGGAAATATATACGGAGATTTACAATTACTCCTACACTGTATACACCTGGTATCTTCTGATACAGTACCCTTTTCAGCTTTTTATATTCTGGTCTAATCCATACTGAGCCTGTGATTGTCTGTGTCTGACTCTGGAAATATATATGGAGATTTACAATTACCACTACACTGTATATACCTGGTATCTTCTGATACAGTACCCTTTTTCTGCTTTTTATATTCTTGTCTAATCCATACTGAGCCTGTGAGCGTCTGTGTCTGACTCCGGAAATATATATGGAAATTTACAATTACCCCTATACTGTATACAGCTGTACGCTTGTGATACAGTACCCTTTTTCTTCTTTTTATATTCTGGTCTAATCCATACCGAGTCTGTGAGCGTCTGTGTCTGACTCCGGAAATATATACGGAGATTTACAATTACCCCTATACCAGTGTTTCTCAACTCCAGTCCTCAGGACCCACCAACAGATCATGTTTTCAGGATTTTCTTAGTATTGCTCAGGTGATAATTGCATCACCTGCACAAGCATTAATTCCATCACCTTTGCAATACTAAGGAAATCCTGAAAACATGACCTGTTGGTGGGTCCTGAGGACTGGAGTTGAGAAAAACTGCCCTATACTGTATACAGCTGTATGCTTCTGATACAGTAATCTTTTTCTGCTTTTTATATTCTGGTATAATCCATAATGAGCCTGTGAGCGTCTGTGTCTGACTCCGGAAATATATACGGAGATTTACAATTACCCCTAGACTGTATACAGCTGTACGCTTGTGATACAGTACCCTTTTTATGCTTTTTATATTCTGGTCTAATCCATACTGAGCCTATGAGCGTCTGTGTCTGACTCCGGAAATATATACGGAGATTTACAATTACCCCTAGACTGTATACAGCTGTACGCTTGTGATATAGTACCCTTTTTCTGCTTTTTATATTCTGTTCTAATCCATATTGAGCCTGTGAGCGTCTGTGTTTGACTCCGGAAATATATACGGAGATTTACAATTACCCTACACTGTATACACCTGGTATCTTCTGATACAGTACCCTTTTTCTGCTTTTTATATTCTGTTCTAATCCATACTGAGCCTGTGAGCGTTTGTGTTTGACTCCGGAAATATATACGGAGATTTACAATTACCCCTACACTGTATACACCTGTATCTTCTGATACAGTACCCTTTATCAGCTTTTTATATTCTGGTCTAATCCATACTGAGCCTGTGATTGTCTGTGTCTGACTCTGGAAATATATACGGAGATTTACAATTACCACTACACTGTATACACCTGGTATCTTCTGATACAGTACCCTTTTTCTGCTTTTTATATTCTTGTCTAATCCATACTGAACCTGTGAGCATCTGTGTCTGACTCCGGAAATATATACGGAGATTTACAATTACCCCTACACTGTATACACCTAGTATCTTCTGATACAGTACCCTTTTTCTGCTTTTTATATTCTTGTCTAATCCTTTTTGAGCCTGTGAGCGTCTGTGTCTGACTCCGGAAATATATACGGAGATTTACAATTACCCCTACACTGTATACACCTGGTATCTTCTGATACAGTACCCTTTTTCTGCTTTTTATATTTTGGTCTAAACCATACTGAGCCTGTGAGCATCTGTGTGTGACTCCGGAAATATATACGGATTTACAATTTTCCCCTTCACCGTATACAGCTGTACGCTTCTGATACAGTACCATATATCTGCTGGTATTTTTGGTACTTTTTCCCAAACATGAGGAAGTATGGTGGAAGAGGCCGCGGACATGGGCGTGGGGGTCCAGCTGGTACTGATGGTGGTGGTGCATCTGCTGGTAGTGCCAAAAGCACAATAGTACCTAAGGCAGGAGGTGTTGAGCCTGCATCATCGTCTGGCTCCAGAAGGCCTGGAAGGCTCCCTTTTCTGGGAGTGGATAAACCGCTTTTAAAGCCGGAGCATCAGGAAAAGGTTTTGGCTTACATTGCCGAAACAGCCTCCAGCTCGATCGCCTCCTCTTCTGAAGTTTCAAAAAATGCAAGCACTGAGTCGTCAGTGCAGGCTCCTGGTCAGGAACAACACCTTTCCTTGTGTCCTTCACCCCACCAAAAGTGAAGGATGCGGCAGGCCACACTTCAGATTACTCCATGGAGCTCTTTTCACATACCATGCCTGGGTTATCAAGTCAATTCCTGAATTCCCCAGTCCAAGATGAATCTGACATGGAGTGCACTGATGCACATCCACTGCTAGATGATTCTGCTGGTACATTCTCCCAGAGCACTACATTGCCCTCGCAGTCTACTGAGCCAGATTCTGACCCTGATGAAACTCAGGTGCCCCTTCCCACATACTATACCACCTTACACGGTGACACAGAGGAAGGTGCAGATGAAATTGAAGAGGAGGTGATGGATGACCCAGTTGTTGACACGGATTGGTATCCATTGGGGGAAGAGCGTGCCGCTGGCAATAGCTCAGAAGAGGAGGAGGATCCGCAGCAGGCATCGACATCACAGCAGCGGTTATCTGGCAGGCCCGTAGCAGTCCAAAAACATGTTAAAAAAACAAAAAGAGTTACAGGACAGCTTGGCCAGATGGTCAAATTAGCACAGCGTTCAAGCCCTGAAAATTTATCCCATAGTAGGAAGAGTGCAGTGTGGCACTTTTTTGACCAAAATCCTATTGATAAGGCAAAGGTTATCTGTAAGAAGTGCGGCAGGACCTTTAGCCGAGGGAAAAATCTCCGAAATTTGAATACCAGTTGCATGCTTAGACAATTAATCACCATGCACTTGCAAGCATGTACGGACTACAAAACCTCAGATAGCACATGTGCACCTGTTCTGACTGAAGGTAGCCAGGAACGCTACATCGCTTTCCCCACTGTAAGCCCACCGGTTAGCACACCACCAGCAAGAAATGTTGAGGTGTCATCGCAAGGCCAAAGCAGTCAGGGAATCACAATGTTTTTGCAACGAAAGACTGAATCTAGGCCATCTCCACCACCACCACAATCACCATCACCAACCCCCTCTCAGTCCGTCATGTCTACCGCTAGTTCCCCCATATGCAGCTCTCAAGTCCAGCTCACCCTAGCAGACACTGAGTAGGACAAGAAAGTACTCATTCTCTCATCTGCATACACTGGCTTTGAACGCCTACATTGCGAAACTGATCTCATTAGAGATGATGCCCTTCCATTTGATTGAAAGCGCAGCGTTCCGAGAGCTCACGGACTACGCTGTCCCACGCTATGACCTACCCAGTCGGCACTTCTTTTCTAGAAAAGCCATCCCTGCCCTCCACCTGCATGTGAAAGACCGCATTGTCCATGCACTCAAACAACCTGTGAGTGGAAAGGTGCCCCTCACAACAGATGCATGGGCCAGTAGGCATGGCCAGGGCCGTTAGGTGTCCATCACTGCGCACTGGGTTAATGTGGTGGATGCAGGCTCCACAGGGGACAGCAGCGGTGGGACAGTGCTGCCTAGCCCACGGTATAGGCAACAGTTGGCTGTAGGCATTCGACCCTCCTCCTCCTCCAGAAGCGAAAGCGAGTCGACAGAGCGCAGTCACACGAGCACTCCATCCGCAGCTGCCAGTGTTGCACACGAGGTGTCCCACTATCGAATAGCTAGTGGTAAGCGTCAGCAGGCTGTTTTAAAGATGATGTCTTTGGGCGACAACAGACACACCGCGGAGGTACTGGCCGACTACTTGCAGTGAAGAAACTGAGTCATGGCTGGGCAGTCTACATCTTGCGCCAGGCAATGTAGTCAGTGATAACAGCCGTAATTTTGTGGCGGCCATAGCCCTGGCAAAACTCAGACACATACCTTGCTTTGTTCACACCTTGAACCTGGTGGTGCAGTGCTTCCTAAATAATTATCCGGAGTTAACAGCCCTGCTCCATAAGGTGCGAAGACTGTGCTCGCACATCCGTCGCTCGCGCGTAGACTCCAGTCGTATGCAGAGGCTGCAGCGATCGCTCCACCTCCCCAAGCACCACCTAATCATAGACATTGCAACAAGACGGAACTCCACCCTGCACATGGTTGAGAGGCTGTGCGAACAGAGGCAGGCTGTAATGCATTTGTGGGAGGATACACGGGCAGGCAGTTTGAGGGCAGACATAGAGTTGTTGGGTGTGCAGTGGTCAAAGCTGAAAGACCTCTGTAAACAGTAAAGATGTATATTTTTGTACCGTGTTAGCCAGTAGATAGAAAAATACTTAGAGTTGAGAGTCCTCAGAGGTTGATACCTTTTAATGGCTAACTGAAAAGATGGTAACAAATTGCAAGCTTTCGAGACTACTCAGGTCTCTTCATCAGGCTAGACTAATTTTGTATTAGTCTAGCCTGATGAAGAGACCTGAGTAGTCTCGAAAGCTTTCAATTTGTTACCATCTTTTCAGTTAGCCATCAACCACTGAGGACTCTTAACTCTAAATATTTTTTTAGACCTCTGTAAAGTCCTTCAGTGTTTTGAGGAATGCACACGGCTGGTAAGCGCAGATGACGCCATCATAAGCATGAGCATCCCACTTATGCGTCTGCTCATGCAAACTTTGACGCACATTAAGGATCAGGCGTCTGCAGCAGAGGAGGAAGAGGAGGAGGGAAGCCTTAATGACAGTGAGGCATTGCCTGCTCAAGGAACTGTCCTGGACGAGGTGGAGGAAGAAGAGGAAGAGGGGGATGATTATTTTGTGGAGGAGGATGCTTCTCAGGAGGCAAGAGAAAATGTTGGCTTGCCAAGGTCAGGTACAGGGTTTGTGCGTGACTGGAAGGATGTGGATTTGGCAGAAAGCGCTCCTCCACCCACCACTGGCAGTGCATCATTGACACCTGGAACATTGGCCCACATGTGTGATTATGTCTTGCGGATCCTAAAAAGGGACCCCCGCATTGCCAAAATGATGAAGGATGACGACTACTGGTTGGCCAGCATCCTCGATCCACGCTATAAAGGCAAATTACAGAACATCATGCCACAGGAGAACCTAGAGCTAATATTGGCGAACAAACAAGAAACTCTGGTAAACCGTTTGTTAGAGGCATTCCCAGCACACAGCAGTGGTGCAGGTTCTACCACGAGCCGTACTGGGCCAAATGGAAGAGGTGTTCTTGGTGCACAAAGCCGAAGTGGCATTGGAGACAGGGGTTTCATGACCATGTTGTGGACTGATTTCTCGAGTACCGCTCACACGACTGGTAATACTGAATCAATTGCAACAGACAGGAGACAGCAGTTGTCAACTATGGTTCAAAATTACCTCTCCTCCCCTATCGATGTTCTCCCTCACAGTTCGTTCCCCTTTGACTACTGGGCCTGTAAACTGGACAACTGGCCTGAATTGCCACAATATGCCTTACAGGAGCTCGCTTGCCCTGCTGGTAGTGTGCTATCAGAAAGAGTCAACATATGCCAGTTTTTCCACCTCCCTAACTGGGCTGTACCCCCCCAGGGCCGGCATCATCAACTGGCGCACCTGGGAAAGTGCCGGTGCCCTGTGCAGGTGGGGGGGGCCCACTCGTGGGCGACGGCACTGGCACAGGGCCCCTCATAGTACGCCGGTGTCTGACGGTGGGGGGGCCCACTCGCCGTCAGAGACACCGGCGTACTATGAGGGGCCCTGTGCCAGTGCCGTCGCCCACGAGTGGGCCACCCTGCTTGCTCAGGGCCCCAGCACTTGCAATACTTACCTCTCCCTGCTCCACCGCTGTGACGTCTTCCGCTTTTCCTGACAGTGACATTCAGGTCAGAGAGCTCGATGACGTCACGTCTGTACGCCCTCTGCCTGAACAGTCCAAATGCAGAGAGCTGAAAGATGGCGACACTGAGGAGTTCAGAGTAGACCAGTGCCCAGCGAGGAGAGGTATTTATTTTTTTTAAATGTTTGGAGCAATATATGGGGAGCATTATCCACTGAAGAATTATATATGGGGCCCATCATACACTTGAGCATCATAGATAGGGCCCATTATGCACTTGAGCGTTATAAATGTGGCCCATTATATATGGAGCATTATGTAGGCCCATCATACACTGGAGCATCATCCATGGGGCCCATCATACACTGTAGCATTATAAATGGGGCCCATCATATACTGGAGCATCATATACCGGGCCCATTATACACTGGAGCATCATATACGGGGCCCATTATACACCTGAGCATCATATGGGGCCCATTATATATGGAACATTATATAGGCCCATCATACACTGGAGCATCATCCATGGGGCCCATCATACACTGGAGCATTATAAATGGGGCCCATCATACACTGGAGCATCATATACGGGGCCCATTATACACTGGAGTTACATATTGGGCCCATTATATATGGAGCATTATATAGGCCCATCATACACTGGAGCATCATCCATGGGGCCCATCATACACTGGAGCATTACAAATGGGGCACATTATATATGGAGCATTATATAGGCCCATCATACACTGGAGCATCATCCATGGGGCCCATCATACACTGGAGCATTATAAATGGGGCCCATCATACACTGGAGCATCATATACGGGGCCCATTATACACTGGAGTTACATATTGGGCCCATTATATATGGAGCATTATATAGGCCCATCATACACTGGAGCATCATCCATGGGGCCCATCATACACTGGAGCATTACAAATGGGGCACATTATATATGGAGCATTATATAGGCCCATCATACACTGGAGCATCATCCATGGGGCCCATCATACACTGGAGCATTATAAATGGGGCCCATCATACACTGGAGCATCATATACTGGGCCTATTATGCACTGGAGCATTATAAATGGGGTCCATTATATATGGAGCATTATATGGGCCCATCATACACTGGAGCATCATCCATGGGGCCCATCATATATTGCAGAATCATATGGGCCCATTATATATTGATCATTATATAGGTCCATCATACACTGGAGCATCATCCATGGGGCCCATCATACACTGGAGCATTATAAATGGGGCCCATCATACACTGGAGCATCATATACGGGCCCATTATACACTGGAGTTACATATTGGGCCCATTATATATGGAGCATTATATAGGCCCATCATACACTGGAGCATCATCCATGGGGCCCATCATATACTGGAGCATCATATTGGGTTCATTATTTATGGGGCATCATATAGGGCATGGAGCATCATATGGAGCACATATGGGGCCTATTCTGTATGGAGCATTATATGGAGCCCATTCTGTATGGAGCAATATATGGGGCCCATCATATACTGTATTGAGCTTCATATGCGACTCATTATACTGTATGGAGCAATATGTGGGGCTCATTATACTCTATGGGGACCATCCTATACTGTATGTCACATTATATGGGGACCATCATACACTGTAGCATTATGTGGAGCTCATTATATACTGTATGGAACATTATATGGGACCAATTATTCTGTAGGAGCAATATATGGGGCTCATTCTGTATGGAGCTATATATGGGGCTCATTATTCTGTATGGCGCACTATGTGGTGCCCATAATACTGTATGGAGTACTATACTGTCCGTTTTTTGAGCTATTGTAGAATTTACAATAGATATCACTCATGTAATGTAAGAAGTGAAGTATTTGACATTGTACTATACCTATATTTCTCTGCCGTATCAGAGAATCATGAATTGTGGTATGTGTTAAAGGGGCCCACTGAGACTCTTTCACCCGGGGCCCACGAAAACCTGGAGCCAGCCCTACCCCCCACAACTTTAGCCAAATAACCCCCAGTTTTCAATGCGTTACTACAGTCATGGCCAAAAGTTTTGAGAATGACACAAATATTATATTTTCACATGATCTGCTGCCCTCTGGTTTTTATGTGTGTTTGACAGATGTTTTTATCACAGACAGAAATATAATTGCAAACATATGAGTAACAAAAGCTTATATTGACAGTTAGAATGAGTTAATGCAACGAGTCAATATTTGCAGTGTTGACCCTTCTTCTTCAGGACCTCTGCAATTCTCCCTGGCATGCTCTCAATCAACTTCTGGACCAAATCCTGACTAATAGCAGTCCATTCTTGCACAATCAATGCTTTCATTTTGTTAGAATTTTTAGGTTTTTGTTTGTCCACCCGTCTCTTGATGATTGAGCACAAGTTCTCAATGGGATTAAGATCTGGGGAGTTTCCAGGCCATGGACCCAAAATCTCTATGTTTTGTTCCCTGAGCCATTTAGTTATCACCTTTGCTTTATGGCAAGGTGCTCCATCATGCTGGAAAAGGCATTGTTGATCGCCAAACTGCTCTTGGAGGGTTGGGAGAAGTTGCTCTTGGAGGACATTCTGGTACCATTCTTCATTCATGGCTGTGTTTTTAGGCAAGACTGTGAGAGAGCCTATTCCCTTGGCTGAGAAGCAACCCCACACATGAATGGTTTCAGGATGCTTAACAGTTGGCATGAGACAAGACTGGTGGTAGCGCTCACCTTGTCTTCTCCGAATGAGGCGTTTTCCTGATGTCCCAAACAATCGAAAAGGGGATTCATCAGAGAAAATAACTTTACCCCAGTCCTCAGCAGTCCACTGCCTGTACCATTTGCAGAATATCAGTCTGTCCATGATGTTTTTTCTGGAGAGAAGTGGCTTCTTTGCTGCCCTCCTTGAGACCAGGCCTTGCTCCAAGAGTCTCCGCCTCACAGTGCGTGCAGATGCACTCACACTTGCCTGCTGCCATTCCTGAGCAAGCTCTGCACTGCTGGTAGCCCGATCCCGCAGCTGAAACACTTTTAAGAGACGGTCCTGGCGCTTGCTGGTCTTTCTTGGGCGCCCTGGAGCCTTTTTGGCAACAATGGAACCTTTCTCCTTGAAGTTCTTGATGATGCGATAGATTGTTGACTGAGGTGCAATCTTTCTAGCTTTGATACTCTTCCCTGTTAGGCTATTTTTGTGCATTGCAATGATGACTGCACATGTTTATTTAGAGATAACCATGGTTAACAGAAGAGAAACAATGATGCCAAGCACCAGCCTCCTTTTAAAGTGTCCAGTGGTGTCATTCTTACTTAATCATGACAGATTGATCTCCAGCCATGTCCTCATCAACACCCACACCTGTGTTAATGGAGCAATCACTGAAAAGAGGTTAGCTGGTCCTTTTAAGGCAGGGCTGCAATGATGTTGAAATGTGTTTTGGGGATAAAGTTCATTTTCTAGCCAAATATTGACTTTGCAAGTAATTGCTGTTAAGCTGATCACTCTTTATAACATTCTGGAGTATATGCAAATTGCCATTAGAAAAAGTGAAGCAGTAGACTTTGTAAAAATTAATATTTGTGTCATTCTCAAAACTTTTGTCCATGACTGTATTATTATAAAGTAAATTAAGGTTGACAAGCTTAAGTAATAAGAATTGATGTAGCTGGCATTGAAATAGGCACTATAGGTGTGTTTACTGTCCTCCACTCCCTGCCGACTTTGCTTCCCCATTGACTTGCATTGGGTTTCTTGTTTCAGTCGGACCTCCGACTTTTCCCGATAGTCGGCCAATTTCGTTCGACTCGACTTTTGAGAAAGTCGGGTTTCACGAAACCCGACTAGACCCTCCCGGAGGCAAAGTCGCTCATCTCTAGTATGCACATGACAATTTTTAGTTATTTGATCGCATAAATGTAATTTATTCTCTCTTCACTACACCAACTTAGACTATTTAGTGCTCATGCAATATTTAAACACAGGTTGTAATGTAACAAAAATAGGTAAAAAGCCAAGGGGGCGAATACTTTCACAAGCCACTGTAGATTAAACACGTCACATGTTTAGGTTTTTAATATACCTTGAAATTTTAAATGCCTAAATCATGCACAGCATAAGTGAGTACACACCCTTTGAAAATAAAGATTTTAACCCCGAGGGTGGTTTGCTCGTTATTGACCAGGCCAATTTTTACAATTCTAACCACTGTACCTTTATGAGGTTATAACTCTGGAACGCTTCAATGGATCTTGGCGATTCTGAGAATGTTTTTTTGTGACATATTGTACTTCATGTTAGTGGTAAAATTTCTTCAATATAACTTTATTTGTAAAAAAACGGAAATTTGGCGAAAATTTTTAAAATTTTGCAATTTTCAAAATTTTAGTTTTTATGCCCTTAAATCAGAGAGTTATATTGCACAAAATAGTTAATAAATAACATTTCCCACATGTCTACTTGACATCCGCACAATTTTAGAACCAAAATTTATTTTTGTTAGGTTAAAAGTTGACCAGCGATTTCTCATTTTTACAACACCATTTTTTTTTAGGGACCACATCACATTTGAAGTCTCTTTGAGGGTCTATATGATAGAAAAAACCCAAAAGTGACACCATTCTAAAAACTACACCCTTGAAGGTGCTCAAAACCACATTCAAGAAGTTTATTAACCCTTCAGGTTACTTCAGATCCAATTTTTTTTATTTTAGCAAGTGTAACAGGAGAATTTGGACCCCAAAAGTTGTTGTGCAACTTGTCCTGAGTACGCTGATACCTCATATGTGGAAGGAAACCACTGTTTGGGCGCACGGCTGAGCTCAGAAAGGAAGGAGAGCCGTTTGACTTTTTAATGCAAACTTGGCTGGAATTGAGATCGGACGCCATGTCGCATTTGGAGAGCCCCTGATGTGCCTAAACAGTGGAAACCCCCCACAAATGACACAATTTTTGAAACTAGATCCCCTAAGAAACTTATCTAGATGTGTGGTGAGCACTTTGAACCCCCAAGTGCTTCACAGAAGTTTATAACGTAGAGCCGTAAAAATAAAAAATCATATTTTTTCCACAAAATTGATCTTTTCACCCCCAATTTTTTATTTTCCCAAAGGTAACAGGAATAATTGGACACCAAAAGTTGTTGTGCAATTTGTCCTGAATATGTTGATACTCCATATGTGGGGGTAAACCACTGTTTGGGCGCATGACAGAGCTCGGAAGGGAAGGAGCCACATTTGACATTTTCAAATCAAAATTGGCTGGAATTGAGATAGGACGCCATATCGCGTTTGGAGAGCCCCTGATGTGCCTAAACAGTAGAAATCCCCCAAATATAACTCCAACCCTAACCATAACCCTAACACACCCCTAACCCTAATCCCAACCCTAACCATAACCCTAACCACAAACCTAACCCTAACACACCCCTAGCCCTAATTCCAACCCTAACCCTAATCCCAACCCTAACCATAATCCAAACCCTAACCCCAACTGTTGCCCCAACCCTAACACTAACTTTAGCCCCAACCCTAACCCTAATTTCAGCAGCAGAATGGAAGGAAAGGAGACACACTAGTAATGACTAGTGGGTAGGCGGAGCCCAGATAGGATTGACACCTCAGATTAAAAAGAGTGCTGACCGGCCCCTCCAGCTCGGGCTCCTCCTACTCCTGCTTCTTCAGTCTAAAATTTGAGGTCCAGAGGATGGTCGCTGCTGGAAGCAGCTCCTCAGAAAACTTTATTATTTTTATCGGACAAGAGGCTTGGATCACCAGAAGTGGTCTAGAGGTCTCAGGGGTCTCAGCACTGCTGGACCCCCACCTCTCCCTTGGCGATCTGTAATACCCTGTATGGTGGTCCCTGCAGTTTCACGCCGGCCCTGGGGGATGAGGATTGCTTCCCTGGCGGGGACGCAAACCGCACATCGGGGGTCACTGCGTTCCCGCCCGGGGGGGAAGCGATGGGCACAGCGCCACAAACCCCTGGGGGTCCCTGTGGCGCTCGGCTGGTGAGTACCGCATTTTTATGTGAATGTGTGTGCTCTCAGCGGCTGCTGCGGCAGCCGCTGGTACATGTATTAGATGACATGTTTGGTGACTGTATTTTATGTCCGCAGGCAGATACCTGCAGGACTGAGGAGAGCAGAGAGCGAGGAGTTCGCGCTCTTTTTTGAAGCCGGAGGGGGGCGTGGCTTCACGCTTCCCGCTCTTTTTGTGACAGGAATCGCTCTGAGGAGACTGCAGCTTCACTGTCCTTCTCTTCCGGCTTCTCTCAGCGCGGCGGCCATTACAAAGGCTCCGGGCTCCTCATGCTCCGCTCCTCCTGTTTAAGGTATACTTTCACCGAGGCCAGCTGGGTGAGTGAATATCATCACCCCACAGCGCAGAATCTATCTGTGTTCCAAGTGACAGATAGCGTTTATCTGCAGCCGCGTTCTCTTATAGAGACCTGGGACTCGCACACTCCTTTTATTTTATATAGGGAGTTGTGGGGAGTTGGCGGCATTAACCCCTATGAAGGGTTAACCCTTTCAGCAATAACCGCCGCAGGTTCTACCCGGTAGGGATCAGAACGCAGGAGGTTATTTATATACTGAGAGATAGCTGGGGTAACTCTCTTCTTTAAGAGCTTTAACCCTTCAGCGTACTTGCTCAGTCTGCTTAGTAACCACACTGTTTCCAGTTACTAACAGGGTTTTGACCTGCCATTTACTGCTGACATGTCGGTTCAGGGTCCGGAAGGTGCGGACCATCTGCCAGATCCGCTACAGGATCAGTCGCAAGTATCTGATACGCAGACTTCGACGGCATCAAGCGCTGCGATTTACAGCGATACCAAATTAGATGCCATCGCTCAGTCAATTAATGGCTTGTCTGACCTTTTAGGTCAGTGGGTGTCAGCTAGATCCTCTCATGACAGGAAGCGGCGCAGGCCGGTGCCATCTTTTCTGCGTAGCGAATCAGAGGTATCTGATATGGAATGCGGACAGGGTTCTCCTTCAAACTCAGAAGGGGAGTTATCCGATTCGGATAAGGAGGATCGACAGGGACATTCTTTCTCTCTTGTGAGCCGAACAGAGGCTTTAATTGAAGCTACGAGAGGGGCGTTACAGTTACCGGAGGAGGTAACTAAACGGCCTGGTAAGTGGGGCCACATGTACCAGGAGTACCATAAGTCGCGGTCAACATTACCGGCTCTGGAAGAGCTTAATACGGTAGTGGAGAAGGAACGTCTGTGTCCAGATAAACGTTTTCAAGGGACACGGTTCTTTGAAGCATTATATCCGTGTTCAACGGAATTGACGGATAATTGGATTCCTTCTCCTGAAGTGGATGTTCCTTTATCCCAGCTTAGTAAATCCTCATTGCTTCCGGTTAAAGGGAAAGCGAGTCTGCAAGAGCCGCTGGACAGAAAAACGGAGATGGCGGCGAAATCCATCTATGAAGCTGCAGGTCATGGATTCAGAGCAGTACTAGGATCCATGTGTGCTTCTAAGGCTTCCCTGTGCTGGTTGGTCCGTTTACGGAAGGCGTTGCAAAATAGATCTCCATTATCCGAGATAGATGGACTTCTCGATTTATTGGAGACTGCAGCCCGATATAGCTGTGATGCAGGTCTGGATACTGCGTCATTATTATCCAGGACGCAATCCTCAGCGGTCACAGTCAGAAGAGCACTGTGGCTTAGACAGTGGACCGGGGACGTGGTTTCCAAGCAGGGTTTACTGTCTTTAGCCTACAAGGGTGGTCAGTTATTTGGATCTGACCTCACAGAGCTGATTGCCAAGGCAAAGGCTAAAGAAGCGGCTTTACCACAGCGAAGGGCTATGGCTTCTACGTCTGGCAGACCTAGTGCCGGTAATGGTCGGCGGTATTTTCGGTCTAGGGGACGATCCGGTCAGTCTTTTTGGGGATCGGGTCGTCCCTCTTTTTCGGGAAAGAAGTCTTCTCAGAAATCCCGCACCCCTTGGAAACAAAGTTTCCGTCAAGACAAGCGGGAAACTGACAAGAAGCCCGCCAAGGCAGACTGACGCCAGGTCCTCACTCGAGGGCTCTCGAGTGGGGGGTCGCCTGCTCCAATTCAAGGCGAATTGGATTTCCCGCATTCCGGATTCCTGGGTAACGCGAGTTGTGTCGGCAGGCTATTTCATAGAGTTTTCTTCTCGACCCCCGGACAGTTTTTGCCAGTCTCGCATTCCGTCAGAGCCCGAGCTATTTGCCGCTCTGCTGCGAGAGGTGGAATTCCTTCTGCAGAAGGGTGTAGTAATACCGGTTCCGACAGAGGACCGGGGAAAAGGTTTTTATTCAAATCTCTTTGTGGTCCCCAAAAAAGAGGACAAATTTTGTCCTATTCTGGATCTCAAAAGATTGAATCAGCATGTCCACACCCAAAAATTCCGCATGGAGTCACTTCGCTCCGTTGTGGCAACCCTGTCGCAGAACGACTTTCTGGTGTCAATCGACATTCGCGACGCTTATTTGCATGTTCCCGTCGGAAGGGCTCACCAGCGCTTCCTTCGTTTTGCCATAGGTCAGGACCATTACCAATTTGTGGCCCTGCCATTCGGCTTGGCTTCAGCGCCCAGAGTTTTTACAAAAATTCTAGCGCCTCTCATGGCAATTCTTCGAAGACAGGGAGTCACGATTATTCCCTATCTGGACGACCTTTTGATTGTGGCGTCCTCAAAGGAGGAGGCGGTGACGGCTCGCAATCTATCCCTTCAGCTCCTGGAGGACTTCGGGTGGCTGGTCAATTGGGAGAAGTCGTCTCTGGAATCGTCGCAGTCAATCCTGTTTTTGGGGATGCATTTCGACACGGTACGGGCAGTGGTGTCCCTACCTCCAGACAAGCGGACATGTCTCCTTCGACATGTACAGACTATGAAGTCTTCGACAGCAATGTCCCTTCGGAAGTGTATGCGCCTTTTAGGTCTGATGGTGGCTTCCATGGAAGCACTTCCGTTTGCCCAGTTTCATTCCAGAGCCCTCCAAAGGCTCATTCTGAGTCATTGGGATCGATCGCAGATTGCACTGGATCGCAGTATCCTCATCTCTCGCAGGGTGCGAGAGTCCCTAAGTTGGTGGTCACGTCCAGGAACGTTATCACTGGGGAAGTCTTTCCTTCCTCCGAGGTGGTCGGTCATAACCACCGATGCCAGCCTGACGGGCTGGGGGGGTGTCTGGAACGATCTCTGGGTTCAGGGAGTATGGTCATCGGAAGAGTCTGTTCTACCGATCAACATCTTGGAATTGAGGGCAATTTTCCTTTGCCTCCAACACTGGACGGTCCCTTTGAGCGGTCTACCAGTCCGAGTGCAGACAGACAACGCAACGGCGGTCGCGTATATCAACCACCAAGGCGGGACGAGGAGTTCCAGGCTCATGGTGGAAGTGTCTCGGATCCTGAATTGGGCCGAGGACAGAGTACCAGCCATCTCTGCGATTCACATTCCAGGAGTTCAGAATACCACGGCGGACTTCCTCAGTCGAGAGAAGATGGATCCCGGAGAATGGAGTCTTCATCCGGAGATCTTTGCACTGCTGTGCTCCCTTTGGGGAGTTCCCCAAGTGGATTTGATGGCATCCAGGTCCAATGCCAAGTTGCCGACCTTTATGTCCAGGTACAAGGACCGAAGGCTGTGGCGGTGGATGCTCTGGTGGCCCCGTGGGACCGATTCGAGCTAATCTATGTGTTTCCGCCGATATCCTTACTTCCTCTGGTGCTGCGTCGGATCAGACTGGAGAGAATCCCGGCTATGTTGATAGCCCCAGATTGGCCAAGGAGGACGTGGTTCTCGACACTGGTGTCGCTTTTGGCAGCACCGCCATTTCCACTTCCTCTTCGCCCGGACTTGTTAACCCAGGGTCCTGTCCGTCATCCGGACTTGAAGTCTCTGTATTTGACGGCGTGGCTCTTGAGACCGAAATACTGACCCGTAGAGGTTTTTCAGCCGAAGTCATTGCCACTCTGCGAGCTGCCAGAGGTCCGGCTACTACTAGAATTTACCACAAGACCTGGGAAGCCTTCTTCTCGTGGTGTTTGGGTTCTTCAAGGAACCCGAGGATTTTTTCCATTCCCAATCTGTTGGCTTTTCTACAGTATGGGCTGGACAAGGGTTTGGCAGTTAGCACCCTGAGGGGTCAGGTTTCTGCCCTGTCCCTGTTGTTCCGGAAAGTTATCGCCTCGCGTAGGGACGTGCGCTCCTTTTTTCGCGGGGTAACCCGTCCGTTTCCGCCGCGGAAGGCACCTGTGTCTCCTTGGCGGCTCAACCTTGTCCTGGAGGCTCTTCAGCATGGGCCTTTTGAGCCAATGGATTCTGCTAACCTTTCTTTGCTTTCTTGGAAGGTTGCCTTCCTAGTCGCAGTCACTTCTTTGAGAAGGGTTTCTGAGTTGGCGGCTCTTTCTTGCTCGCCTCCTTTCCTGGAATTTTACCCGGATCGAGTAGTGCTTCGCACGCGGGGCGACTTTCTACCTAAGGTAGTGTCGCAATTCCATGTTAACCAGGATATTGTTTTGCCTTCACTTTGCCCGGGCCCGAGGAATGCAAAGGAACGGGTTTTGCACACATTGGATTTAGTGCGGGCCTTGAAGTTCTATTTGTCTGTTACTCAAGGTTTTAGGAAGTCAGACTCCTTGTTTGTGATTCCAGCAGGTCGTCGACGTGGTCAACGAGCTTCCAAGGACTCTATAGCTCGTTGGATTCGGTCAGCCATTTTGGAGGCTTACCGACTTAAAGGCGAACCTTGCCCGATTAAGATTCGTGCTCATTCCACGAGGGCTGTGGCCTCATCGTGGGCCTTTCATCAAGGGGCTTCGGCAGCTCAGCTCTGCCGAGCGGCGACTTGGCGCTCCGTCCACACGTTTACAAAGTTTTATAAGGTGGACGTCAGTGCTTCCGCTGATGCGGCCTTAGGACGCAGGGTCCTACAGGCGGCTGTAGTGTAAAGTTCTAGTTAACTTGTATTTGGCGCCTGTTGCGCATTTACCAAGGTTGTTGGGATTCTGCCTGTTTTTTCTTGGTTATATTCCCACCCTTAATTTTTGGACTGCTTTGGGACGTCCCACTAGTCATTACTAGTGTGTCTCCTTTCCTTCCATTCTGCTGCTGAAAGACGGATTTTGGTAAGAACTTACCTGCAAAATCCTTTTCAGCGAAGGAAGGAAAGGAGACACAGCACCCGCCCATGGCAGAAGTGTGTTGATGTGTTTTCAGATGCGGCGTGACCCTCTTCTGATAGCGATTATCTGGACTGAGGTTGACGCGCTACGGCTCCTTTCCAGCATTGCCAGCTCATCGCGGTGGTCAGGTCCAGTGAGTAGTACCTGGAACTGTGTGGTTTTTTGCCTACATGCATGCATAACCTGTATTCTTGCTTTTTCTCTGAAGTCCTTCAGAAGGGGTTATGTTGCTCCGCTGGTGATATTTGCTCTTCCCTAAGCTTTTGTACGACTGAAGAAGCAGGAGTAGGAGGAGCCCGAGCTGGAGGGGCCGGTCAACACTCTTTTTAATCTGAGGTGTCAATCCTATCTGGGCTCCGCCTACCCACTAGTCATTACTAGTGTGTCTCCTTTCCTTCCTTCGCTGAAAAGGATTTTACAGGTAAGTTCTTACCAAAATCCGTCTTTTAGCTCCAACCCTAACCCTAACTTTAGCCCCAACCCTAAACCTAACCCTAATGGGAAAATGGAAATAAATACATTTTTTAAATTTTATCATTTTTCCCTAACTAAGGAGGTGATAAAGGGGGGTTTGAGTTACTATTTATAGCGGGTTTTTATGTTTGGCAGCTGTCACACACAAAATGATGCTTTTCATTGCAAAAAATAGTTTTTGCATCACCATATTTTGAGAGCTATAATTTTTCCAGATTTTGGCCCACAGAGTCATGTGAGACTTGTTTTTTGCGGGACAAGTTGACGTTTTTATTGGTATCATTTTCGGGCACAAGATGTTTTTGATCACTTTTTATTCCGATTTTTGGGAGGCAGAATGAACAAAATCCAGCAATTCATGAATTTCTTTTGGGGGGCGTTTATACCATTCCACGTGTGGTAAAATTTATAAGGCAGTTTTATTCTTTTGGTCAGTACAATTACAGTGATACCTCATTTATATCATTTTTTTAATGTTTTGGCGCTTTTATACAATAAAAACAATTTGATAGAAAAAATAATTATTTTTGCATCGCTATATTCTGACAGCTATAACTTTTTATTTTTTCGCTGATGACGCTGTATGCTGGCTTGTTTTTGCGGGACATGATGACGTTTTCAGCGGTACTACATTTATTTATATCCGTTTTTTGATCGCGTATTATTCCACTTTTTGTTCGGCGGTATGATGATAAAGCATTGTTTTTTTTGCCTTGTTTTTTTTTTATGGTGTTCACTAAAGGGGTTAACTAGTGGTTCAGTTTTATAGGGCTGGTAGTTACGGATGCGGCGATATCAAATACGTGTACTTTTATTATTATTATTATTTTATTATGAGGCAAACACTATATCACACAACTGTATATAACTTTCATTACAAAATCTTCAATTTTACTCAAACTAGTTGATGCAAAAATAAATAAATCCCACATCAAAAACTACTACATCTAGTATTTTGTATGACCTACATCCGGCAAAATCTACCGCCGGATCCAGTTTTTTTCTCATTGACTTTTATTATCGCTGGATTGTGCCGCATGGCCGTGCGTTTCTTCCGTTTTTCTTCCGGCAAAAATGTTCATTCGGCGTTTTGAAAAAACGTCTCTAGCAACGTTTTTGGGTGCGGCAAAAAAACGGACAGCTCTCTCTCTCAGGCATGCTCAGAGTGCATTTCTCAAGGTTCAAAAGTTCATAACGCATCCGTCTAAAAACCTGATCTGTCGCATCAGTTTTTCACAATCTGCGCTGAATCCGTCTTTTTTAAACTTTGACGGATTGTGCCTGATTGTAAAAACCTGATGTGTGAAAGTAGCCTTAGTCTCATCACATCTATCCTGTGGAGATAAGAATACCTCTCTAATGATAGCACCACTAAACTATTGATTTTGCGTAGAAATCATTTAATTTGCTGTATTTATTTTACAGGCTTACAGTTTGCTTAAGGAAGCTTTAAAAACATGTGCAACTTTCCGTGGAAATTATCTTGACATAAAAATTAAGGCTGATGAATTCAATGTGAAGAAGAAGGAGGAAATTTCTTCTCTAAACAAG
This sequence comes from Oophaga sylvatica, assembly GCA_033576555.1. Taxonomy (NCBI): domain Eukaryota; kingdom Metazoa; phylum Chordata; class Amphibia; order Anura; family Dendrobatidae; genus Oophaga; species Oophaga sylvatica. The sequence goes on from JARQOD010000002.1 coordinate 299,977,849, forward strand.
TATAGTATTATTTATTACTTATTACGCTTTGATTATATAGCACCATCATACTCCACAGAGCTTTAGAGATATTATCATCACTACTCTTATTGGGGCTCACAATCTAAATTCCCTATCAGGATGTGTGGGATGAAACCGGAGAACCCAGAGGAAACCCACGCAGACACGGGGAGAACATACCAACTCCTTGTAGATGTTGTCCGTGGTGAGATTTGAATCCAGGACCTCAGAGATGCAAGGTTACAGTGCTAATAGCTGGCCTGTCATCTTAGATTTATATAGCTTCTATATCTACACAAAACAATTTAGCCACTTTACAGTCTTAAATAAGCTGAGTTTTTGAAAAATGGAAATTCTGAAATATGTTTTTCCAAACTTAGATTGGTCAGTGCTGTTAAGTAAAACTAAACCTTCCTCTCCAAAAATTATTGAAATTTTGGCCTAGTGTTTCAGTTCTTACATGCAAGTATAAAAATCTAAAAACTTCATTTAGTGTATTTATGATCATTGGTAATTAAAATCAGACAGTTTTCAAGACCTTATATCATATATATGTATGTACACCATCAGGGATGATTTTAGATTTTCTGTAGCCTGATGCGAATATTGAAATGGCGTCAACATCTGCCAATGATACCGCCAATTATTAAAACATCATTATCCATCTCCCCCACAGTAACTATAATGAGCACAGTATAGTGATCATCTCACCACCCATAAACATGTACAGTGTAAGGTTTCAACTCACTCGGCTGCTTCAGAGGTAATCAGGAGACACTTTTCTTATCCAAAAATCATCAGGTTTATTACATCATAAACCTCACAGTCACAGGCAATGCAAATCTTCAATGTTTCAGCTCCTGCCTGGAGCCTCACTCCTCTCAGACACAGAGACCTCTCTGTAATGTCCCGTCTAGACGCATGGTAGTCTGTCCACACTGGCAGACTCCCACAACACTCTGCAGACACAGAGACCTCTCTGTAATGTCCCCCTGGATGCATGGTAGTCTGTTCACACTCACAGACTCCCACAACACTCTCTTGACACAGAGTCCTTTCTGTAAAGTCCCATCTGGACACATGGAAGTCTGTCCACCCTGGCAGACTCCCACAACACTCTCTTCAGACACAGAGACCTCTCTGTAATGTCCCGCCTGGACACATGGTAGTCTGTTCACACTCACAGACTCCCACAACACTCTTCACAGGTGCCAAGCACACTAAGTTACATAGCTGTTACCCCACCCATAGGTGAGGTCAGGATCACATGGTTAGGTCACCTGATCATGACCTCATCACAGGTCCTTCAGACACACACAAACCATGCTTCCATGCATATCTCGAGGAGCATACACAGTGCCCCCTAGCTGCATCAGGGTCACTACACCACATACCTCCCCCCTCTGTTCAAACTTGTGGGGTTGAACACTTGTTATCCGACCAGAGATCCTTCTCAGTCGTCTCTGCCAGTCAAACCGTCTGGCTAAGTCGGGCCCTCTGTCAGACCACCCGCCTCCGCAGCGGTCAGTACGGCGTCGCAATTCCCCTGCACCCATACGTCCTGTCTGGTCTGAGTCCTTTTCAGCTCGTCCACCACAGGTTCTCCTGCTTAGGTCACTCATCACTGAGCTAACTGAGGCATCACTATTTCTACCTCTTCCATCAGGCGCTCTTCGCCTCTCAACACTACGGATTGAAGGTGGCGGCCATCTTCTTTCCATTTCCTGCAGCTCTCTGTTGACCTGCTCCCTTTCCAGTCGTAGCTGCTCTACTTCTCTCAAGTATGACACACGATACTCCAGGAGCATCCGGATATTCCCAAGGCTCTCCCTGGATCCGACAACGAGGAATGGAACCAACCCATCTTCACCCCTGACCTAGACTTCGTCATCAGCCGGAATCCTGACTCTCGTCACACCGGACTTATTCACCATCTCCTGCATCACTTTCCCAAGTCTTCCAATGACTTTCTTCACCAGACCTCTGGGCACTTGAATGATGTCTTCCACCAATCCAAGCTGATTTTGAGCCTTTCTTGCTTGCTCCAAACGTCGAGTGGCTTCTTTATTCCTCCACATGATCATCTGTTTCGTTCGGAGGCATTGTAGATGCATGTCTCTCAGGACAGCCACTCGCTTCAGTGTGACTTCCTTAGTCAACAGTATGACTAACTGTTTCATCTCTGGCACCCAGTTCACACTACATGCTTCTACCGCCTTTCTAAAGGCCTCATGCACCTCCTCACTGGCACACACTTCTCGCAGGTCTTCGGGTATCTCTATTACACACTTGAAACCCGACCCGTCACCTTCTTGGACAGACTGTTGGACCTCCTCGTCCTGAGCATTAGTACAGTTTTCCAAGACATCGCTCTCCCTTGTGTGCCCATCTGCATGGCACTTCCCTTGCTGGATTTCTTCTTCCATAGATTTCTGGAGCTGGGCACCAGTCTCCTCCTCCATCTTGAGCTCTCGGAGAACTTCATCTCGCTCTTCTGCCAAGCAGCGACACTCCTGCTGATGTTTCTCTTGGGCCTCTCTGAGCACCTCCGTCTCTCTCCATAGAGCCTTGTTCATACTCTTTCACGCTGACAGATGATCTCTGAGCCTAGAGACTTCCCTCTCCAGCTCCTCCACTCTGTGCTCAATCATTCGTCTCAGGACCCTTTCTCGCTCGACTGTCTCTTTCACTGTTTCTTTAAACAGCTCTCTCTCATGGTCCTGCTCTCTTTTAGCCAGCACATGTCGCACCATCACCTCTTTAATTACATTTTCAGCTGGGCACTCTTGCCTACACCCACTCTGCCTCTCCAGAGTTCCGCTCGTTCCTGTATCCGCAGTTTCCACTGTCTCACGACTCTCGGTAACCTCAGAGAGCTCCAGCTTACTGCACTCACTTTCCCTTGCGGTCGAGTCACAGTCTGCATTGAAGTCACTCCCACTCCCCCTGTCATCCTGGAACAACGCGTTCCCCCTTAGACAGGTCTTTGCCCCCTTTCCTGGAGCTATACCGTTTCTCACGGTCACACGTCTTGTCACGTCCAAGTCCCCGAGTTGGTCTGACCCACACTTTCTTCTGGTCACCTGGAACTCTAGACTATCGATATTAGGTGTTACCTTCTTTTCACACATCACACGACAAGGAACCACTACAGCCACCTGCTGTGATGGGGCTCCCTCCTCTGAACAACAACGCACTTTTGGAATCTCCACCCACTTTTGGGCCACCATCCCCTTTTGGGTTGCCACCCCCTTTTGGGACTCCGCCCCCTTTCGGGCCACCATCCCAATTTGGGTTACCGCCCCCTTTTGGGACTCCGCCCCCTTTTGGGCCACCATCCCAATTTGGGTTACCGCCCCCTTTTGGGCCACCATCCTAATTTGTGTTACCGCCCCCTTTTGGGACACCGCCCCCTTTTGGGCAACCATCCCTGTTTTGGGTTGCCGCCCCCCTTTTGGGACTCCTCTCCCTCTAGGGACACCACCCAACACTGGGGTACACATCATGGCTCTTACAGGCCCCAGTCCACACAGTACCCTTAGACAGTGACTTTCACTTAGGGCGTGTACTGGCCCTTTAAGAGTTCGTGTGCCTCGGTTCACACTGTCCTTTTTTCCCACACCAGCTCCTGCTGGTCCTGCCACCGCTTCCGTTGCAGCCACCAACAACCAGCACCTTCAGATGCTACTCCTAAGCTGCTGTGGCTGTTACTGCAGCTCCGGCTGCTGCAGAACTTCTTGCTGCAACAGTCACTGTAGCTCCTGCTACCACAAGTCTCTGCACGCTGCGCTGTCTTGCCGCTTGTCACCTTCATGACCCCACGAGTCACAGCCAGCCGCTTGTCACCTTCATGACTCCCCCGAGCCACAGCAAACACCTCACACGTGTTCCAGAAAAAAAAAACAGTTTCTCACTGACCCGTCAGCACAACACAGACTCCTGTCTGTTACACTCTCAGCCAGAGAGATTTTCCGGACACCTCCTCTCTCATAGAGGCATCCCACAAAGGAAAAAACAGTTTCTCACTGACCCGTCAGTACAACACAGACTCCTGTCTGTTACCTGTTGATCACTCAGGTTTCCGGATACCTCCTTTTCATAGAGGCATCCCACAAGGACAAAACAATCTCTCACTGACCCGTCAGTACACCACAGACTCCTGTCTGTTACCTGTTGATCACGCAGGTTTCCGGATACCTCCTTTTCATAGAGGCATCCCACAAAGACAAAACAATCTCTCACTGACCCGTCAGTACACCACAGACTCCTGTCACCTGTTGGCCACGCAGGTTTCCGGACACCTCCTCCTCAGAGGCATCCAACAAAAGAAAAAAAAACAGTCTTTCTCTCACGAACAGTTCCCTCTGGTCCCGACCAGCATAACACGGTTTTCAAGACCGTTACCTGTTGGCGTCAACCACACAAGTTCCTGGAGACCTCCTCTCAGGTATCCTATCAGCATGCTTTTTCTCCATTTTCAATGACCCCGGTCAACATAACACAGACTCCTGTCTGTCACCACTGCTTAACAGTTTCTTCAGATACCTCATATCAGAGGCACCACATAAACATAACCACAGTTTATTCGTGACCACTGGTCACACTCACGGTTTTCACAGACCGTCCGTTCCTCCTCTGATTCCTCATTCCCAGTCCTGGAACATGTGCTCCTTGGGCCGCTGCCAGCATTCCATCCACCAATTGTAAGGTTTCAACTCACTCGGCTGCTTCAGAGGTAATCAGGAGACACTTTTCTTATCCAAAAATCATCAGGTTTATTACATCATAAACCTCACAGTCACAGGCAATGCAAATCTTCAATGTTTCAGCTCCTGCCTGGAGCCTCACTCCTCTCAGACACAGAGACCTCTCTGTAATGTCCAGTCTAGACGCATGGAAGTCTGTCCACACTGGCAGACTCCCACAACACTCTGCAGACAAAGAGACCTCTCTGTAATGTCCCACCTGGACGCATGGTAGTCTGTTCACACTCACAGACTCCCACAACACTCTCTTGACACAGAGTCCTTTCTGTAAAGTCCCATCTGGACACATGGAAGTCTGTCCACCCTGGCAGACTCCCACAACACTCTCTTCAGACACAGAGACCTCTCTGTAATGTCCCGCCTGGACACATGGTAGTCTGTTCACACTCACAGACTCCCACAACACTCTTCACAGGTGCCAAGCACACTTCGTTACATAGCTGTAACCCCACCCATAGGTGAGGTCAGGATCACATGGTTAGGTCACCTGATCATGACCTCATCACAGGTCCTTCAGACACACACAAACCATGCTTCCATGCATATCTCGAGGAGCATACACAGTGCCCCCTAGCTGCATCAGGGGTCACTACACCACAACAGTCATGGACAAAAGTTTTGAGAATGACACAAATATTAATTTTTACAAAGTCTACTGCTTCACTTTTTCTAATGGCAATTTGCATATACTCCAGAATGTTATAAAGAGTGATCAGCTTAACAGCAATTACTTGCAAAGTCAATATTTGGCTAGGAAATGAACTTTATCCCCCAAAACACATTTCAACATCATTGCAGCCCTGCCTTAAAAGGACCAGCTAACCTCTTTTCAGTGATTGCTCCATTAACACAGGTGTGGGTGTTGATGAGGACATGGCTGGAGATCAATCTGTCATGATTAAGTAAGAATGACACCACTGGACACTTTAAAAGGAGGCTGGTGCTTGGCATCATTGTTTCTCTTCTGTTAACCATGGTTATCTCTAAAGAAACACGTGCAGTCATCATTGCAATGTGCAAAAATGGCCTAACAGGGAAGAGTATCGCAGCTAGAAAGATTGCACCTCAGTCAACAATCTATCGCATCATCAAGAACTTCAAGGAGAGAGGTTTCATTGTTGCCAAAAAGGCTCCAGGGCGCCCAAGAAAGACCAGCAAGCGCCAGGACCGTCTCTTAAAAGTGTTTCAGCTGCGGGATCGGGCTACCAGCAGTGCAGAGCTTGCTCAGGAATGGCAGCAGGCAGGTGTGAGTGCATCTGCACGCACTGTGAGGCGGAGACTCTTGGAGCAAGGCCTGGTCTCAAGGAGGGTAGCAAAGAAGCCACTTCTCTCCAGAAAAAACATCATGGACAGACTGATATTCTGCAAAAGGTACAGGCAGTGGACTGCTGAGGACTGGGGTAAAGTTATTTTCTCTGATGAATCCCCTTTTCGATTGTTTGGGACATCAGGAAAACGCCTCATTCGGAGAAGACAAGGTGAGCACTACCACCAGTCTTGTCTCATGCCAACTGTTAAGCATCCTGAAACCATTCATGTGTGGGGTTGCTTGTCAGCCAAGGGAATCTGCTCTCTCACAGTCTTGCCTAAAAACACAGCCATGAATAAAGAATGGTACCAGAATGTCCTCCAAGAGCAACTTCTCCCAACCCTCCAAGAGCAGTTTGGCGATCAACAATGCCTTTTCCAGCATGATGGAGCACCTTGCCATAAAGCAAAGGTGATAACTAAATGGCTCAGGGAACAAAACATAGAGATTTTGGGTCCATGGCCTGGAAACTCCCCAGATCTTAATCCCATTGAGAACTTGTGGTCAATCAACAAGAGACGGGTGGACAAACAAAAACCTAGAAATTCAGACAAAATGAAAGCATTGATTGTGCAAGAATGGACTGCTATCAGTCAGGATTTGGTCCAGAAGTTGATTGAGAGCATGCCAGGGAGAATTGCAGAGGTCCTGAAGAAGAAGGGTCAACACTGCAAATATTGACTTGCTGCATTAACTCATTCTAACTGTCAATATAAGCTTTTGTTACTCATATGTTTGCAATTATATTTCTGTCTGTGATAAAAACATCTGTCAAACAAACATAAAAACCAGAGGGCAGCAGATCATGTGAAAATATAATATTTGTGTCATTCTCAAAACTTTTGGCCATGACTGTAGGTCCCCAATAGGCAGCATAGGTCCCCAATACGCAGCATATGTCCTCAATAGGCAGCATAATCCCCCATAGGCAGCATAGTAGTCCCCAGTAGGCATCATAATCCCCCATAAGCAGCATAGTCCCCAATAGCCAGCATAATCCCTCATAGCCAGCATAATCCCACAATAGCCAGCATAATCCCCCATAGCCAGCATAATCCCCCATAGCCAGCATAATCCACCATAGCCAGCATAATCCCCCATAGCCAGCATAATCCCACAATAGCCAGCATAATCCCCCATAGCCAGGGCTTCCTATTTTCTTTGGGGATCTGCTCCGGGGCAGATAGCTTTCATCTTTCTGCCTTTAGGTGTAGTTATCTCTCAGGCTGTGACGAGGCGTCTAGGATCAACGTAGGAACGCTCCACGGCTACCTCTAGTTGTGTGGTTAGTTCAGGTTACTGCAATCCAATAGGTTCCAGCCTCTCTGGAGTATTACCGTTTTTGCTTTTTCTCCTCAGCTACCTAAACATAACAGTATCACCTGCCAGAAACTAAAATTATATGGTACTCACAGAAGGGAAAAATAGTGTGGAAAGAAAATAGGAAGTCCCCAAACATATAATGGCGGTTAGACAAGAAGGTAGCACGGACACAGACAGAAAATAGAATGAGCAAACGTTGGGGCCCAATCTGTCTAGACAGAAAAGTACAGGAAAGAATTCTGACTGCAATCCAACAAAAACCCTAAAAAATACCAGCACTTCTGATTGCCAAAAAACCTGAGATCACACAATCTCTACCACCTAAATCAGATCTCTGGTGTAACAAAACAAAGCCGCAGCCACTGAAAAAGCAGGAAAAAGCAAATGAACAAATAACAGTGGCTACAGATAAATTGAGAGGAGCCAGCCCCAGGAGGGGACCCGGCTGACCTCCACAAAAGTGCAGAAAACTATGAAAAAAGCAAGCACAAAAAGAAAAGCAGAAAATATCTTATCTGAAAGCAGCAGGTGCAGGCAAGACTCCAGCAACTTCCAAATGAACCAGGAACCACAATTGAGACAAGAACAATTGATCATCGGCGACCATCATGGAAGGGAACCTCCCTTATATCAGTCCAGTCAGCGATCCCAGATTACCATTCCTCGCTGAAAGGTTCAGTACTGTCTGTAACCACCAGAGGGAGCCTCTGCTCAGAAACCATCTCTAGCACATTCACAACAGTGCTCCATACAGTATTATAGGCCCTACATAGTGCTCCATGCAGTATAATGGACCCCCACATAGTTCTATATAGAGTTTAATGGCCTCAAATAGTGATCCATTCAGTATATTGGCACTACCTAGTTCTCTATACAGTATAATGGCCTCACATAGTGCTCCATACAGTATAAAGTCCCCACATAGTGCTCTATACAGTATAATGGCCTCACACAGTGCTCCATACTGTGTAATGGCTCAACATACTGCTCCACACAATATAATGGGCCCCATATAGTGTTCCATACAGTATGATGGCCCCACATAGTGCTCCATATAGTATAATGAGCCCATATTGTGCTCCATTCAGAATAATGCACCCCACGTAGTACTCCATACAGTATAATGGCCTCACATAGTGCTCCATACAGTATAATTGCATTGCATAGTGCTCAATACTTTATAAAGGCCCAACATAGTGTGCCATACAGTATAATGGGCCCCATATAGTGCTCCATTCAGAATAATATACCCCACATAGTTCTCTATACAGTATAATGGCCCCACATAGTGCTCCATACATTATAATATGCTCCACATTAAAAAAATAAATACTCACCTCTGCCCATTCCCCCGCTATTCAGTGTTCACATGGTGTCTTCAGATTCTCTGCACATATTGGTACATCGGGTTTGTTGTAATGATGTAATCGCATCCACTGCGCTGAATCGTCAGACGCAGAGGAGGAAATTGTATCGCATAATTTGTCCCACTTTCTATTCTTTAAAAGTTGTGAGGTATGCATCTAGTCCCCGTCCAGATTCCCACTAAGCTGTACTCACTTATACGATAATTCTTTAGTCACTTTTTCTGGATTTTTGTTCTGATAGAATCTGCTTCTGTCTGGCTGATGCTCACTGTGCTGTAACTACAGACACTCTGGTGTATTTGGCCTCTACAGTCCCTTATATAGTTAAAGCTTCTCCATGAGCTTTTCACTAATTGATAACCCTTTCCTGCCCAAAACTCCTGCCTTATAAATCACTGCAGCTGCTGAGAAATCCATCAACATGACACAATGAAATTATCATATGATCTTTGGGGGGTGATCATTCTTCCACTATTGCAAGCTATGCCAACTAACCAACCCACAAGGCTCTTACCTAAGAGTATGACCGCTGAAGAGTAAAGCACACAGTGTAAGCAGCTCAGAAATCATCAGTGGGGCAAGCAACTTTAACTGCAGGGACTATAAATATACTCTATATGATGTATATGTTAACCATTAGGTAATGTAATGCAATAGATATGTGGCCATACTACTTATATACTGTTTATATCTTTGCCAGGTTTGTTGTTAGCCCTTCATTGAGCTACTCTGTTTTTTAAATAAAATGGTATATTTAATAAAGTTGATATATTTTGTGCGATATTTTGTAGCACCATTTTAAGTTTTGGTTTATCTTGGGATACTTTGGTGCATCTCTCTTATTCAGCCAGATACTTTTTGGTTATAGGAATATTGGTTGGTCCTGAGCCGCTCATCTCTCCTCATGACAGATGCGGCCCAGTATATCATATACAGTATATGTAACCATATATAACAAATAATTATGTTTTTCACAGAAACAAACAGTCTTTGGAAATGTCCCAGAGGATTACCATGTATGAAATTCCAGCTCCATGGGTGTATGGAGGAGATCAATTCTTTGATGATAAGAGTCTGGAAAATGAGGAGTCAGTTTGGATAGACTCTCCATGGCCTCTGCATAATGCTTCCTGTTTCCAAAATATGAACATGTTTATGGAACGGTGAGATGGTCATAATTACAAAATAATAGTTCATTGTATACGTGCATGGGGGGGCCCCTGTCACATGATTGTCAGGGAGATAAGGATACTGAACATCCAATTTCAGACTGCAGATCCTTTTGTTCGCCCAAGAGTTAAGTCACCTAACCACCAGAGGTGTCTGGCAGCAGCTCTCTTATAGAGAACACAGTGAGCACTCCTGTGTATGAGAGAGTTTAGCAAAATAGCTGCTAGCCAAACAATTGGCTGACTGGTTTTGATTGACAGCTATCTAAAAAATATGGAGGCTTTAGTTAACCGCTCAAAAGGGAGTATAGCTGAACTAACAGCCGTAGGAATAGGAAAGCTGCAGCTACAGAGATGTTTATAAATAGGCAATGTTATCCAGCCACTGCTTGTTGGGGCAGGGAGCGCAGTGGTGGTCCTCTAAACCTGGAAGTGCTGACACACTCAAAATTTCATTTGTATTCACGTCTTAGTGACGTGAATACAATTAATGCAACCCCTTCCCTCCATAAAGATGCTGGTTTTGTTATTTTATCTGGTGGAGGTATAAGGAGATAGAAAAATAATATGTTTTTTTATTCCTGCCAGAACTGGCCTCTGCAACCTGAAGCTTTAGGCATTGGACGTGCAGTGCCTAGTAGCAAATAGGGCATGGGCGTACCCAGGATCAAAACTAGGGGGGGGCAAGCCATGGTTGTTCAGGTTGTAAAATTTTAGAACGAAAAAGGTGAATGAAACAAAAATTGACCAGCCCCTGTATACGTCACCAGCCCCAGCCCAGTACCTGTATATACTTAAGGCCCGGCCCAGCACCTTTATATACATCACTAGCCCAGAACCTGTGTATACATCACCAGCCCAGCACCTGTATATACATCACCAGCACCTGTATATACATCACCAGCCCAGCACCTGTATATACATCACCCAGCACCTGTATATCTGTATATACATCACCAGCCCAGCACCTGTATCCGTCACCAGCCCAGCACCTGTATACGTCACCAGCCTCCAGCCCAGCACCTGTATATACATCAGCCCCAGCCTCCAGCCCAGCACCTGTATATACATCAGCCCCAGCCTCCAGCCCAGCACCTGTATATACATCACCAGCCTCCAGCCCAGCACCTGTATATACATCACCAGCGTCCAGCCCAGCACCTGTATACGTCACCAGCCTCCAGCCCAGCACCTGTATACGTCACCAGCCTCCAGCCCAGCACCTGTATATATGTCACCAGCCTCCAGCCCAGCACCTGTATATACATCAGCCCCAGCCTCCAGCCCAGCACCTGTATATACATCACCAACCCCAGCCCAGCATCTGTATATACATCAGCCCCACTGTATTACAGGTGCTGGCCGCTGGGTTGATATATTTTACTTTAAACATCTTTCTGGATCAATTATTATTATTATACACTCAGTCTGGCAGTCTGAGTGAATCACCCAGTCCCAGAGAGACCGCCGTCACTGATGTGATGATACCCGCCACCAGACCTAATGCCACGTGATTGCAGCAGGCAGGCATTAGGCACGCGTGGGTAGGGAGTGTGTCCTGCCTGGACTCCCTGATGCCTGATACGTTGAGGCTGCAGCTCTCACAACCAACTGCTGCAGGCCTGCAGCCAGGGGCAGGAGAGCAGAGCGCACTCTCTCCGCCCACAAAGAATATCCTGACATATAACGTCAGGACGTTCTTAACCCCTATGTGCGTCGCAAGCACCTTTTAAAGAGCCGGCAGAAGAAAAAGGGGCTGGGTGGCCTCATCATGATAGGTGCGCGTGGGCGCCCCTGCTTCTAGGGGGGGGCAGCTGCCCCCCTGCCCCATGGTGGGTACGCCCATGAAATAGGGCCCTGTAAATAAATATCACTACATACTAACGTAACTTCAAAATGGTGGCTAAGATTCAAAGCTGGTTACACTCTGCTTATTAAATTCATACACTGCAAAATGAATCACAGTACAAAATAAAATAACCATCTGGACTGTCTGGCTACTAACCATGCACAATAAATTTGGGATTAAAAATCTGCTGACAGGTTCCCTTTAACATGTGTTCTAAAGGGGTGATGAGAAGAAACAAACCTTCTCAGAAGAAAACCATAAAACTCATCATAGTGGAAACTAAGTTTGGACTGTTTTAAGTACATTTCACCATCATATATGATCCCTGAAAGTTTATTCTGCCTCTCACAGAGGACTGAACTGAATGCCAGACCACTGCAGTGCGAATCGAGTTGTTCATCTCTAGTTGATTAGTTTATCTGAGCACATTGTGCTTGAGATATTTCTATCTGTTGAATGAAAAAATGTACAGTATGTGGTTGCTGTATTTGGGGCAAACCCATACATCGAGAAGATAAAGCATATAATGTAGTTTTGTTATCTTTGCACATTTCTTTTTAGGTGCAACGATGTTCTTGATGTGGTGGAAACAATGAAACATTTTGAGGCCTTAAATGACGTGGCTGTTATTGGTGGCGCTGGAACCCCAAGTTATGATGCTATGGTGCAAGAAATCTGGAGCTCATATTGCCAAGCCAAAGAATCTTTTATGAATCAAATCACAGATGTTTTAACTGCTGGTAAAAAAAGTAGTTTTCAGAAAGCTTTCTTTGACTTGAGAACTACAATAAAGGTACCTTAAAAATCAGTAACATTATTTCACAAATGTAAGAGTATTCAAGGATGCAGTGAATTGCATCTCTCCTCAGCATAACTTCTGTCACTTACTGGCCTTCTAGCATTTTGTTAATTTATCTTTTGGCAGAGTCTGGAACATCAGCTTGGAAATATTCTTAGAAATAGTCTGGATCAATGTCCTACTATAGCTTCCCACCTAAAGCTGCTGGAGGTGTTTGAAGGAGTCGCCAGAAGAGATGTTGTTAAGGTAATAGCTGCCGCTTAGTACCCGATGTCTGTTTTTTCCCATTACCATTTAGCTAAGTTTGATATTCTATATACCTTTAATTTTCAAGCAGTTGTTCTTCTAAGTACTGTATATATACTGTAATTGTTGCGTCTCCAGTTTAACATGTCTTTTTATATTGTGGGCTACAGTATCTGCAAATATTGTTACTATAATCATTTCCTGAAAATATGTATACGACATCTTTACTTAGATCAGGAGTGCACTAACCGTTCTGGTCACATTCTCAGACTAAACCAATAAAACTTAATGTGAGGAAGGAACAGCCAGCATCTTGGATACCAGCCTCCATTTATCTGTTCACAGAGCCACAGGCTGCTAACTGCACCTGGCCCCAGGGCCTGTGGGCATATTCAATATGACAGGGTTTTGTGTCCACTGTGAATAGAAAGGTCTTTTAGTAAGTAATTCAGGCCCAATGTTGAATAGCAAGGTCAGTTAGTATGATAATGAGATAAGGCCAAAACAAGACCTCAAAGCTTTAGCCTGAGCCATGGTAGCCTGGAGCCTGGGGGCTTCAATTAGATTATACCTGCCAGCTAGACACAGAAAACACATCTATTGTGTCTCACAGCCATGACGGCTCCGTTTTAGGATTATGAATTATGAGCACATCTTTCTAGGTACAAACTCATAAAAAATATCTGCGTGATCCTGCGGACCTCTGGCATCTTATGGTGCAACTCCCGAGTCGGTGATGGCTCCGGGGTCTGAGATATAGAGATTGGCACTCCAAAGAGACCCAATCGGGCCAGGTTTGATCTCCACTAGTGTTGAGCGATACTGCTCGATATCAAAAAATATCGGATCGGAATGGTATCGCCGATATCACTAAATATCGGCGATATCCGATTCCGATACCGGAAGTCCCATGTAAGTCTATGGGAACAAAATATCGCAACTAAAAAAAAACCTTTATTTCCTTGTAAACACTAAATATACACACATAGAATACATATATATATATATATACATGTCATTGTGACATATATATATATACATATATGTATAGTTTATACACTTCTACATAGTAAAATATCCTCTGATTCAATTGCCGGGTAAAGCCGGCTTCTGTGAAAAGACAGAAGCACCCGACATGAAATGACACTTGGTGTACATAGGGTTAACCATGTCTTTTCATGTTGTTTGCAATCTGATTTGCACAAACAATTACATCAGTCTATGTGTGCAAAATTTCACACCTGTAGGGGTTAATTAAAGGTGTAAATTCATTGTAAAAAAACGGACTTTTTTGCTACGAATTTACACCTTTAATTAACCCCTACAGGTGTGAAATTTTGCACACATAGACTGATGTAATTGTTTGTGCAAATCAGATAGCAAAGGACATGAAAAGACATGGTTAACCCTATGTACACCAAGTGTCATTTCATGTCGGGTTCTGCATTTTCACAAAAGCCGTCAATTGAATTAGCGGCTATTATACTATGTAGAAGTGTATGAACTATAAATATAAATATATATATATGTGTCACAAATTCAATGACATGTGTATATATATATATATTATATATATATATATATATATATATATATATATGAGGTGTAAAATTGTTTAAAAAAAATGCGTGGGCTCCCGCCCTATTTTCGCAACCAGACAGACAAAGCCAGCGAATGGGGGCAGATAATAATAGCCCAGAGAGGGACCATTATTTTTGGCCCCCCCTGGCTACTAACATCTGCCCCCAGACACCCCAGAAAATACAAATCTATAATTAGATTCGCCCTTTCTGGCACTTTGCCCGTCTATTCCCATTGCCCTGTAGCGGTGGCAAATGGGTTAATATGGGGTTAAAGCCACATTGCAATTGAAAGGTGACCTTAAGCCAGGTTAATAATTGAGAGCTGTCAATTAGACAACTATCAATTATTAATCCTATTGCATGAAATAAAAATAAAACACACACACTTTTCATTTTAATGAAATAAAGACACATGTTTTTGACCATCTTTTATTTGACTGCAAAAACCATTTCCTGTAATAAAAATAAAATAAAAAAGCAAAATTATTCTTACCTATCCCATGCACAGTCAGGTCCCACGGTGTAATCCTTCAGAAAGGGTTAATGTTTACTGCAGGGACCGCAGCTAATGCTGCAGCCTCACAGTAAACTCCCAAATGAATGAGTTCCTCTCCTGGCTGACAGGAGAGGAAGTGGAAAGCTTAATTGATTGCTTTCCACTTTCACTTCAGGTCAGCCAGGGACACAATCAGTGACGTCAGAGGGAACTGATTAACAAAAATAGGGGTTCCCTTCGAATAAAAAATGGCGTGGGGTCCCCCCTATTTTGTTGTTAACCAGCCTGATGAAGCAGACCGCTGAGGCCTGGATTTTCAGGCTGTTAAGGAGCCAAGATCCATGGACCTTGCCAGCCTGATAATACCAGGCCACAGCAGTCTGCATATCTTGGCTGATTAACAAAAATAGGGGATCCCCTCGAAAAAAATTGGCGTGGGGTCCCCCCTATTTTTGTTAACCAGCCAGATGAAGCAGACCGCTGAGGCCTGGTTTTTCAGGCTGGTAAGGATCCAATATCCATGGACCTTGCAAGCCTGATAATACCAGGCCACAGCAGTCTGCTTAGCTTGGCTGGTTAACAAAAATAGGGGATCCCCTCGAAAAAAAAATGGCGTAGGGGTCCCCCTATTTTTGTTAACCAGCCAAGTAAAATGCAGACTGCTGCGGCCTGGTATTAAAAGACTGTCAAGGCCCATGGATTTTGGCCCTCAACAGCCTGATAATACCAGGCTACAGCAGCCCCACATTTGGCGCATCAAAAGATGTGCCAATTGTGGCACTTTACCCGGCTCTTCCCACTGCCCTGTAGCGGTGGCAAGTGGGGTAATAAGGGGTTAATGTCACTGTTGATTGCACGGTGACAATAAGCCCGGTTAATAATGGAGAGGTGTCAATAAGACACCGATCCATTATTAATCCCAAAGTTATTAAATGTATAAAAAAAAGACAAAGCAAGAAAAAAGTCTTTTAATGAAATAAAAGAGACAACACAGTTTTCATTAATTTTATTAAACACTCATTCCTGCGACGCCATCGATCTCCTGTAAAAAAAGAAAAAAAACAAACCAACAGTATACCACCTGTCCGACGCAGTCCATAGTAACGACGATCCAGCTCTGCTACATCGCAATGACAGGCAGAGCCTGTCATCGCAACGCAGCACAGCTGATTACCTGCTTCCCCGGCGGTGACGTCATCGGACTGACTGCTTTACGGCCGGGATTACCCAGCAGTCACTGCAGTTATCGCGAGAAACTGCATGTGACCGCCGGGGAAAGATGATGGCGGCCATGAAGCAGTCCAGCCCGTGACCGCCGGGGAAAGATGATGGCGGCCATGAAGCAGTCCAGTCCGTGACCGCCGGAGATCTTCTGCCAGGTAAGTGCCGCTGACTCCTGACAGACCCGACCGACGGACACTCACAGTGACAGTGACAAATCCGATTCCGGTATCCGATATGACGAAAATATCGGTACTCGGAATCGAAAGCCCGATACAGCTAATATCGGCCGATACCCGATATTTGCAGTATCGTATCGCTCAACACTAATCTCCACATGACAGGCAAAACATACTGCATCCGCTGGTACCTCTCATGTCCTGATCCGATCGTCCTAGAGAAAGTTAACCTCTTTATTCGGTATTGGGAATAAATTCTGCAGGGGGCTAAGGGTGGAGATTATCATCCCACCCTCGGACACCGAGGTGAGGGACCTAGCAGGTTTAAGAACTGTGAGCTATGGGCAGACTGGATCCATTCTCACAGCAGCAAGACCATGAAAAACTAAGGACCAAGGGACAGATCTGCCAAGGGAGCAACGGCACACGTTTTGGGGGACTGTCCAGCAACTAAGATTTTCACCTGTGGATCGCAGAGCTCCCTGCCTCCACATGCCCCTACAACCTGGTAATATTGACCTCTAGCTAATACCTCTAAGCCTTGTACCATTATTGTTGTATTTTACTCTGACTGCAAATCCATTGTAATTCCGTTGTATAGCTTACTGTATATGTCTGTAATTATCTAGTGCGCCCTTAAGGCAATTAAACCATAAAATTAATCTTGGGCTGATGCTTTTACTCTGATCACGAATCTTAGAATACCCAGTGGGTAACAGGACACCCTCCCCGGCGGCCATTTGCTCTAGGTGCAGTTCCCTTACTGACCTGAGAGACAAAGGGGGCGCCGGAGAGCTGTGCCTGTGGAGTTACGTCACATTGGTGACGTGGAAGTACGGGGGTTGTCCTTCACACTTAATAAACTATCATTGCAACCTATCACTTCAGATAATGCCATTAAACTGCAGATATAGGGTTAATCTGCAGGTTAATACTGTTAGAAAGGTGCCCAGCTGCTGCACTGAAAGCGTAGCTACCTAGAAAAATGATCTTTATTCTTCCATGGAGCTGCTGCTTTCAGTCATACAAGCATCCTTGCTTGGCTACAGTTACAGAGCGGCAGCTCTAAGCTGGACCTCGGCAACTTAGCTGACAGCAGGTACTGTACTGATCTGATGCACCTCTTACAGCCATCACTCACTCTGTGCTGAATGGTGACTGCAGTTGTGGCAGCACACCTGTATGACTGAAAAAAAGGAAATTTACTTCCAATGTCCTAATATCATGATTATGTTCCCTCCTGCACTTCATCTAGCTCTGTCACGATTTCTACACTCAGTTAGTGATTGTTTTGCTGTAATATGGAAACTGGGTCATGCTGAGTTGTAAGAGTTTTGATTGACAGCTCGGCTGTCCAATCTTGTGATGGGCATGCTGAGCTGTTGGTACTTTGATTGACAGTGCAGCTGTCCAATCTGTGACTGGGAGGTCTTTTTCCAAGCGAGCTGAGCTGTTTGCCTCTGATCCCTGCCAGACATGGTTTGTGCTTGTTTGTCTGATTCTGTTTAGAGCTCTAATCTTCCGCTGCCTGTCCCTTGGACCATGTTCCGACTATCCCTTTGTCTTGTATTTTTGCTTTGATCTGCTATCTCCTGGTATTTTGACCCCGGACCGTGACCTGACTTACTCCTTCGCCTTTTCCCTTGGTTTTCTACGTGCTCTCTTGGTACTGACCCCAGAACATTTGACTTCTCTGCCTCATGGTCTGTCTGTGAGCAGTGACTAGAGTCACATTACTTCTGGCCATACACTTTGTCTTCCATCACCAAAGGATCCAGTTCGTGCCCTCTGTGACCCAGATGGTTCAGGATCTGGCCATGGATCACCAGAGGCTAGAATCATCCCAGTCCCAGCTGCAGGGTCAGTTTAGTACACCAGATGCTTCCTAAAGCTCTCTGCTATCGACAGCAGTTATGTCTTCTGCACCAGCTGACATGCAGTTTACCGCCCCCGAACCAGTTGTGGCACTTCCTGACAGATTTTTTTGGTTGAGGGATCAGTTTAGGGTATTCAAGGGAAGCTGTAAATTATTTTTTACTCTATGACTCCGTTCTTCTGGATCTTCTGGGGATGAGTCCCAGCAGGTAGGTATAATCATGTCCCTATTACGTGGGAGTCCTCAGACTTGGACATTCTCTTTGTCTCCACTAGACACAGAACGGTCTGTTGACGCCTTTTTTGATGCCTTAGGGATGATTTATGATGAACCTGACAGGGTTCAGATCACAGAGGCTAAGATCATGAACCTCACGTAGAGTTGGGAGTTCCGGCAATTGTCGTCTGAGTCTCTGTGGAATGATGCTGCTCTCAGTTTTCAGTTCCACCGTGGCCTCTGGATACTCTTAAGGATGCTCTGGCTTTGCATACTCCACCCGGTTCTTCGGGGCCATGACTCAGTCCATGTGTATGGATCGTAGAATTCAGGAGCAACAGGGGGTTTCAGTCATTCTTCCCAAGTCTGTTTCCTTACCTGAGACGGAACCAATGGAGGTTGGAGTAGGCAGCTCTCGGACCGTGGAGAGATAACATCGGTGCAATCTCTGAGTCTTCCTCTACTGTGGTAATGCTGGGCATTATCTCAAGGACTGCTCGATTCATCCTCAGGCAAACAAGCCATCAGGAAACGTCTAAGTCTAGGTGATTACCGAGGAGGTCAAATAGGCTTCCAGGTAGCTTTTTACTCCTCAGATAAACTACTATTCAACATGGCACTATGTTTTCAGATCCTGTGGTTATCTGCACTTGCTTTCATTGACTGTGGGCCTGTTGCAAACTTTATTGATTCTGGACTGGTTCTTAAATTATGATTAGGGACAGTCAGATTGGAAAGACCCATTCCTCTTCTCGTTTTTGACAAGACACCGTTACTCCAGAACTTTGTCCAGCTGGTAACGGTGGATTTCACACTAAGGTTTTGGGGTTTCCTTGGCTGCATATTCATAATCCTGTTATTGATTTGTGTAGAAAGGATATTGTTAAGCGGAGCTCCAAATGCCATAACAAATGTCTTCATCCTGTACAAATTTTCTCTGCTAGTTTGGAGGGTCTGTCGGTGTACAGGAAAGGCTTTGGAGATGTGTTCTCGGAAAAAGGGGCAGAAATACTACCTCCTCATCATCCTTGTGATTGTGCTATTGATCTTATGTTTAATGCCAAACTGCCTAAATCTCGCCTGTACAATTTGTCAGAACCTAAACAGACCGCTATGAAAGAATATGTAAACAAAAGTTTACAGAAGGGTCATATTTGTCCTTCCTCTTCGCCAGTAGCTGCTGTTTTTTTCTTTGTAAAAAAGAAGGATGGGGGGCTTCACCCTTGCTTAGATTTCTGTGAACTAAAAATTATGATTAAAAATACTTACCCACTTCCACTCATTCCTGACCTATATAATCAGCTTACTGGAGCTAAATGGTTTTCTAAACTTGATCTTAGAGGGTCTAATAATCTGATACGCATCAGGGAGGGTGATGAGCGGAAGACAGCATTTTTAACATCTGAGGATTTATTTATGAATCTGTTCATGGCTTTTGGTTTAACCACTCACTATTACCCTGCAGATGACCTCTATATACACATGTTATTAGCAGTAATAGCGTTATCCGACGTGACAGGCTCGCTTTAAAGAGGAATATTACAATCTAAGATAATTATTGCATGCAGAGAGTATATGGCACAAATGTGCTTCAGGAGTATTGGAGTCCCCTTCTTTCTGTTTTGTACTCCAATAAGTTCATGTGAGTTTCCCTACTTCTTCTTTACTATAAGGGCCAGTCAGATGGCTGTATTAGAGAAGATCGCATCACAATCTTCGGACTGGCCATCGACTCTCCTAACCTGAGTGGGACAGCTGCATAGAAATACATGAAACTGTCATGCTCAGGTCAGGATAGTCATCGGCCAGTCCAAAGATTGCGCTTCGATCACCGCGCGAGTATTACAGCAGTCTGACTGCGCCTTAATGAAGATAGATGTATGCATATATGGCCACTTACGCACCTTCTCTCTAAGGGTGTGTTTCCACGGTCAGGAAACACTCAGTAATTGCTGCGTGTTCTACGCTGTGCGCTGGCGCAGCGTCAAACACGCAGCGTCCAGATGTTACAGCATAGTGGAGGGGATTTCAAGAAATCCCGTCTCCACTATGCATAAAAACACGCAGGCGGCAGACCTGCGTTACCGGACATGCGGCGCGTCTTTTTAGATCGCAGCATGTCCTATTCCCTTGCGGCGACGCTCCGTCGCCGCAAGGGAAATAACACAGGCCTATGCAGCGCTGCGGTGATTCCGGATGTGTTCAATGAACACACCGGATTCACAGCGCGTTCACTAGGGGGCGGGGCTTTGGGCGGAGCGGACTTTCCGCTCCGTCCAAAGCACTGTGTTTCCTGATCATGGAAACACAGCCTTACATGCCAAATGCATGTGAGAACCACCAGACACAGACAAGCATGTAATTGCCCAGATGGTCGAGGGCCACACAGAATAGCATTTTAGACAACATGTGACCACAGAACCACAGGTTGTGCACCTCTGATTTAGATTCTTAGCTCACATGATGAGGTTTCTGCCATTTTAATCAGCTATGTTATTCATACTATGTTTATTTTTCATATACTAAAGATAAAGTTTTATTGACTAGATTTTTATTGGGAGTCAATATGAAAATATTAAATAAAATACAAGCACGTTTTCCCATAGCATTGCTTTTTTCTTCCATAGACCTCCTTTTTTTTCTCTGTTAAAAAACGCAGGTGTACCGTATATTTCGTTTTTGACATCACAGATCTAAGAGAAGTATGGGAATCAAATGATCTACTATTAATATGGATGTAAAGTTAAAAACATGACTAAAAATATTGCAGTAGAAAAACACAGGTAGTAAAACATTAATTTTTAAAAATACACCAAATATCGCTGGAAAAAGTAACAGAAAAATGCATGTAAAAACATTTATTGTTCAAAAAATTTGTATGAATGTAGCCGTATATTAGTTATATGGGGACAAGAAAGATACTTTTTATGAATTTCATTAAAATTCTTTTTGCTTTAATATTTTTAGGATCATTTGAAGGATAAAGAGGGCCACTTACTTAATATGTTTCTAGAAGAATTCAGTCAATTAAAAGACATGTTCCAAGTAATGGCAAGCCGTCCTCCTCTTCATGTGAATATGACTCCCACCATCAGTAAACTCTTTTGGATAAAAGGACTTCAAGCAAGAATCTCTGTAAGTAGATATATGCTGCTGTTAAAGCTATGTATATGGTAGTATATTAAATAACCATGATGCTGAGATGAATAATATTAATATATATAATATATACCGTATATAATATAATATAATATTTCTTGAAATCCCATCCACTATGCTGTAACAGCTGGATGCTGCAGGTTGGATGCTGCAGATGTACGCAGCATCCAACTCGCAGCGCTTACTGACCATGGGAACATACCCCAATATATCGGCAAACATGAAATCACTTTTTTTTCCTTCCAAGAAGCCAACTTTCAATTAGCTTTATTTCGAGTGAGAAAAAAATCTGCATACAATGAAAAACCATCAAAAGCGCATGCGGAAAAAAAACGCATCAAAAACGCATGTAAAAACACATAAAAAATGCAGGTGACCTGCCAGTGACCTCAGATGCAGATTTAGTACAGATTTTTGGTGCAGATTTCACCTGCGTCAAATCCTGAGCAAATACTGAGCCATTCCTCATCGTGTGCACATACCCTTAAACTTTTCCTCTGTCTGTTCCACTCCTGGTTTTGGCTTATGGATACTGATGTAAAATTCTGACCAATACGTGACAATGTGTCCTAAATATGCTACTTTCTGATTGGGTTCCAGGAGATGCACTGATTTAGATATATAATTATTGATGTCAGTTAAATAATTTTTTTAATCAAGGCTACGTGCAATACAATGATTGTCTTTCTTTATTGAGGATCCTATGTTGAAATTGAGGAGAGTGTCATCTTTAACTCTTGAAGGAGACAAGGGCTGGGAACTGAGGCATCTCTATACTGACCTAACAGAGGAACTAGAAAGGTACATCTGCTCTTAGAAAATGTCACTACAAACCTTGACATATACAGGACAGGTATTACTGTCCATAATCATGTCCTGTTCTCTGTGGATTATTATGGACTGTTCATTTATTGTGTGGAATGTCCCTTGGTAAAAACGTCATTTACTGATGAAATATTTGTGTAATTCTGTGTTCAGAGTGTGAGGTGGCCAGGGTCGTAGTCATGGCGAAGGGCTTACAATGTCCAAACTGCTGTGTGATATGTGTGCAATGCAAGTCACTCACTTTTAGGTTAGAGTCCTCCTCAGGTTGCAGGGTCCCGGTTCCAGACATTACCACACAATGACAGAGTCCAAGTTCATTTTTAACAAAACAAGTTTACTTAAAGGGAATCTGTCACCCCAATTTTGCCATATCAACTAAAGATATGGCTGAATAGTGTGTCCCATAACAAAGCTATCGGTAGGTATCATATATCCTGATACCCCGTTTTCATATCAAAATACCTTAGTAAACTTCGGTTTCTGCGCTGTCAATCAGGGTGGTCAGGTCAGGAGTGCGGCGTTTTCTCTCTCTCCCCCCCCCCGCTCCTCGGCATCACTTGCGTATCGCCATCTGTGAATCCCATAGACGGCGTTCGGCTTCCCGCAATTGCGCATTTCAAATTAGGTCCCGCACATGCGCAGTGTGCTTTGCCCAACAGTGGGCAAAGCATAAAATCAGTACAGCGCATGCGCTAATCTTTCCTTGCCCCGGAAATGACTGCTTGCCTTGGACGACTTCCGGGGCAAGGAAAGAGTAAAGCGGCATGTGTTTGCGACGTGCCGTCATTCAGTGACAAAGCCTCAGATGCGGGCAGCAGCGTCTGGGCTCCGTCACCGCTAGCGCAGAGGAATCATCTACTGATTCCTCTGCGCTAGCGGGTATAGCATAACGCGATCGCGTTATGCTATACCGTTATCAGCCCGTCAATGCTATGTGTTGAACGGGCTGGTAAAACGCAATATGAACCTAGCCTTAGGGTTAGGGTTATAATTAGGGTTAGGGTTACAATTAGGGTTAGGGTTACAATTCGAGTTAGGGTTACAATTAGAGTTAGGGTTACAATTAGGGTTAGAGTTAGAATTAGGGTTGGAATTAGGGTTGGTATTAGGGTTAGGGTTGGGATTAGGGTTAGGGGTGTGTTGGGGTTAGGGTTGGAGCTAGAATTGAGGGGTTTCCACTCTTTAGGCACATCAGGGGTTCTCCAAAAACGCCGTGGCCTTCAAAAAGTCAAATGGCGCTCCCTCCCTTCCGAGCCCTGCCGGTCGCCCAAACAGTGGTCCCCCCCACATATGGGGTATCAGCATACTCAGGACAAATTGGACAACAACTTTTGTGGTCTAATTTCTCCTGTTACCCTTGGGAAAATAAAAAATTGGGGACTAAACGATCAGGTTTGTGGAAAAAATATGATTTTTTATTTTCACGCCCGGGCGTTAGAAACTTCTGTGAAGCACTTTGGGGTTCAAAGTGCTCACCACACATCTAGATAAGTTCCTTAGGGGGTCTAGTTTCCAAAATGGGGTCACTTGTGGGGGTTTCCACTGTTTAGACACATCAGGGCCTCTACAAACGCGACATGGCGTCCAGCCAATTCTGCGTTGAAAAAAGTCAAACGGTGCTCCTTCCCTTCCAAGCTCTGCCATGCACCCAAACAGTGGTTTATCCCCACATATGGGGTATCAGCATGCTCAGGACAAATTGCACAAAAACTTTTGGGGTCTTGTTACCCTTGGGAAAATACGGATTTTTGTGTTACTCACCGTAAAATCCTTTTCTCCGAGACGCTCATTGGGGGACACAGGACTGTGGGTGTATGCTACTGCCGCTAGGAGGCTGACACTAAGTAAACATAAAAAAAGGTTAGCTCCTCCTCCGCCGTATACACCTCAGCACTGGCCGCAGGCAAACCCAGTTTAGTGCAAAAAGCAGTAGGAGGCTAAAAAATAAATCAAGAGTTAACACAGATACAGTATATCCAGAAGAAAAAACTGCTGATACCAACTTAAGGAGAATAGAGTTAACTCAATATAAAGCCAGTCGGCTATAAGGGAGGGTGCTGTGTCCCCCAATGAGCGTCTCGGAGAAAAGGATTTTACGGTGAGTAACACAAAAATCCGTATTTCTCCTTCGTCTCATTGGGGGACACAGGACTGTGGGACGTCCCAAAGCAGTCCCTTGGGTGGGAAATCGACTCCACAGTGTAATTTATAACAGGCATTGCCTATAGGTGCGCAACCGCGCCCTGAAGAATCCTTCTACCCAGACTGGCATCTGCAGAAGCCTGGGTATGGACATTATAATGCTTGGAAAAAGTATGCAGACTGGACCAGGTTGCTGCTTTACAAACCTGTTCCACCGAAGCCTGATGCCGAAGGGCCCAGGAGGCACCCACCGCTCGGGTGGAGTGAGCCTTGATCCCTGCGGGAACTACCGCGCCTCTGATGCGGTAAGCCTCCTGAATGGCTAACCGAATCCACCTAGCCAAGGTTGATTTAGAGGCAGCGAGTCCCTTCCTGCGACCCTCAGGGAGAACAAACAGCGTGTCCGTCTGCCGAAAGGACGCCGTCCGAGAAACATATCTCCTGAGTGCTCTCACCAGATCCAGCGTATGGAGAGCCTTCTCCACTCGGTGCGTCGGAGCTGGACAAAATGAGGGCAAAACAATGTCCTCATTAATATGAAAAGAGGACACGACTTTAGGCAAAAAAGGTGGTGTTGGTCTGAGCACCACCTTATCCTGATGGAAAAGCAAGTACGGAGCTCGACAAGACAGTGCGGCCAGCTCCGAAACCCGCCTTATGGATGTTATGGCTACCAAAAACACCACTTTCCAGGAAAGAAATGACAGAGAAACCTCCTGCAAAGGTTCAAAAGGAGACTCCTGCAGGACTCCCAGGACTAGATTGAGATCCCAAACATCTAAGGGAGCCTTGTAGGGGGGAACTATATGGACAACCCCTTGAATAAAGGTCCTAACCTGAAAATTAGACGCGATTCTTCGCTGAAAAAGCACTGATAAGGCTGATATCTGGCGTCTAAGCGTACTTGGTGCTAGACCTGAATCTAGGCCTGCCTGGAGAAATGACAGAATGTTTGGAATTGAAAACCGAAGCGGGGAACAACCATGTTCCCTGCACCAAACAAAAAAGACCTTCCAAGTACCGTGATAGATGCGAGCCGAAACGGGCTTTCGGGCGTTAGCCATCGTTGCGGCGACCTTTTTAGAGAAACCAGCCCTGGTCAGGATCCAAGATTCAACGGCCAGGCCGTCAAACACAGGACCGCTAAGTTCTGGTGGTAAACTGGGCCCTGGGAGAGAAGGTCCACGCGCTCTGGCAGTCGCCAGGGAGCGTCGGCGAGCAATTGTACCAGCTCCGCGTACCATGAGCGGCGCGGCCAATCCGGAGCGATTAATATCGCAGGAACCCCCTCTATCCTGATCTTTCTGATCACCCTTGGGAGAAGGGCTATTGGTGGAAACAAGTATGGAAGATGAAACTGATTCCATGGTAGGACCAGAGCGTCTACTGCAAATGCCTGCGGATCCCGGTACCGGGAGACGAAGTTGGGCACCTTGGCATTTATCTTGGAAGCCATCAGGTCCACATCTGGGGTTCCCCAGCGTCGGCATATCTGCTGAAAAATCTCGGGATGAAGTGACCATTCCCCTGACGCTATGCCGTGACGGCTGAGAAAATCCGCAGCCCAATTTTCCTCGCCCGGAATGTGGACCGCTGAAATCACAGAGTGATTTACCTCTGCCCAAGTCAGAATCTGTTTTACCTCGTGCATGGCCGCCCTGCTGCGGGTACCTCCCTGATGGTTTATGTATGCCACTGCCGTGGCATTGTCCGATTGAATTCTGACTGGGTGGCCCGCCAGATGCTGGTGAAAATGCCTCAGAGCCAGCCGAATAGCTCGGATCTCTAAAATATTGATCGGAAGGGTCGATTCCTGCTGAGACCAAGTTCCCTGGGCTGTGTGGTGACGAAACACTGCTCCCCATCCGAGCAGGCTGGCATCCGTTGTGACAACCAACCAGAAATTTGGAGGAAACAACCGACCCTGTCGAAGAGTGGTGCTCTTCATCCACCACATTAGAGTCTGTCTGACCTGCAGGGACAGACGACACCGAAGATTGAGGGAGTAAGGGCTCCCGTCCCATACTGCCAAGAGTGCATGTTGAAGGGGGCGAAGATGAAATTGGGCAAATGGAATTGCCTCGATTGCTGCCACCATCCTTCCTAGGACCCTCATGCAAAACCGGATGGTGTGAGGAATTGGTTGGCGAAGGATCCGTACCTCTTGACGGAGAACCAAGGCCTTGTCTTGAGGAAGAATTATCAACCCCTGAGCGGTGTCGAAATTCATCCCTAAAAAGGTAATCTTCCGAGATGGCACGGGAGATGACTTCTTCATATTCACCAGCCACCCCAGGCGAGCAAGGGTGTCTAACGTAATGCTGACACTTTCCTCGCAGGTCTGAAAAGACGGACCCTTGATGAGGAGGTCGTCTAAGTAAGGCAGGATGACTACCCCCCTGGAATGCAGAATGGATACAACAGCAGCCATAACCTTTGTGAACACCCTGGGGGCTGTGGCTAGCCCGAAAGGCAAGGCTGCGAACTGAAGATGAAGTTTGCCGACGGCAAACCGAAGAAATCTCTGATGAGGAGGAAATATGGGGATGTGAAGATAGGCATCCTGAATGTCTATTGATGCTAGAAATTCCCCTTTTTCCATGGCTGCAATGACAGAACGGAGAGACTCCATTCGGAAATGACGAATTCTGATAAACCGGTTCAGTCGCTTTAGATCCAGAATGGGTCTTACGGTACCGTCTTTTTTGGGTACGATGAACAGGTTGGAATAAAACCCTTGACCCTTTTCGATTTCCGGAACAGGTACAACAACCCCGCTGTGCCGAAGAGACTCGACCGCCCTGAATAAGGCGCGAACCCGAGATTCCTCCTTGGGAAGGCGCGAGGGAAAAAAACGATTTGAAGGAAGGCTGGTAAATTCTATCTTGTACCCCGAGGAGACTACTTCTCTGACCCACTCGTCGTGAGTAATTGATAGCCAAATGGGGCGAAACCAGAGTAAGCGGCCGCCTACTCTGGATAAATTGACCGGATTCTGCCTCCAGTCATTTGTCCGAATATTTCTGGAGTTTGCCTCTAGATCTTGGTTGTTGAGATCGCCCTCTTCCCAGAGGGTTGGTCTTGTAGGAGACCTGACGATCTCTGGCTTGATTAGGCCGACCTGAACCGCTGGAGGTAGCTGGCGCGGCCCAACCTGGGTTACGAAAGGCCCTAAAGCGAGGCTGAAGCTGTCGGCGAAAAGGCTGCTTAATCTTTTGCTGAGGAAGGAAACTGCTCTTCCCTCCCGTCGCATCAGATATGAGCTGATCCAACCTTTCGCCAAATAACCGACCACTCTGATATGGTAAAGATGTAAGCGATTTCTTTGAGATTGAGTCTGCTCGCCAGGTTCTCAGCCACAAAGATCTTCTGATGGCAATTGCATTAGCAGCAGCTAGGGCTGAGCAATTTGCCGCATCCATGGACGCATTAATTAAGAAGTCTCCTGCCAGCGCTATCTGATTAGAAATCTCGGTTACTTCAGACGGTACCTCTATACCATGAAGAGCTCTATTTAGAGACTCTGACCAGGAAATCATGGCCTTAGCAACCCAAGTCGCTGCAAAAGAAGGAGAGAGAGCAGAACCCGATGCTTCAAACACCGAGCGGGCCAAACTCTCAATCAGACGATCCGTAGGTTCCTTGATCGAGGAACCGTTAGGAAGGGAGAGGAGCGTCCTAGATGCCAAACGCGACACAGGAGGATCAACCGCAGGAGATTCCGCCCATTTTTTAAGAAGCTCAGGAGCAAAAGGATATCTAGTATTGAGAGCCTTTTGTCCTGCGAAGCGCTTGTCCGGTTTCTCTCGGTGGCGCTGCACTAGTTCCTCAAACTCAGGATGAGCCCCAAAAACCTTATGAGTTTGCCTGGCTCTTTTAAAGGACACCTTGTGACCGGAGGTCAAGGTGGACTCATCGTCTATCCCCAAAGTTTGATTGACAGCTTCAATCAAACTGTCAATTGTGTCCTGACAATTTGGTGCCTCAAAATTAAGGGACTCTTCTGAATCAGAATCCGAATACTGATCACTTGCCAGAGGTGAGGGAGAACGAGAGACGGAACTGAAAGATGCCGAGGCCCTGGACGGCAAAAGGCGACGCAGTGTGGGTTCGCTTCCCCTGCGTCTGCCTGGTGAGAGCGCGGCCCCTGCAGGCCGGAGGTTCATGAGACGTCGCCAAGACGGGTGAACCACTGTCCCTGCTCCTATCGGGAGCTTGAAGGGACTCGATCGCTCTTGTTAATGACGCCACAGATTGAGTCAGGGACAAGGCCCACTCAGGGGGACCTGACGCACTAGGCTCAGTTATAGGAGCGGGTTCCTGAGCCCGTTCAGAGTCACAGGCTTCGCAGACCCGAGAAGTCTGGGCGTGCGGAAAAGGGGACCTACAGGCAATGCATGCGGTATACAGCACTGTATGAACCTTAGATCTTCTGGACATTCTGGATCTGTCACAGAGTCCGCAATGAACTGGATGTGACGGTCAGTAGAGAGGCGAAAAAAGAGTGCGGAGTAAAGAGGAACAACCAGGCTGGAGGTAGTAGCAACCCCTGAGCGGTGTCGACTTACCCCAGTCCTGTATCCCTTGCGTCCTGAAAACAGCGTCCAAATAGCATTGGCGTAGGAAGACTTTTGTTAATGACGCCACAACAGAGCTCCAAAATTTTTCAAAAAGGAGCGCTCCTCTGTCAGGGAGGCGTGCTCATGTAGACAAGCCTCTCAAGAGGCGCCTCCCACCTACTTCCGGCCGCGGCCTAGTCTCCGGCAAAAGCCGGGGACTAAATTTGAAGCCGCGGCCTAGCGCCGGCCGAAGCCGCGGCCTAAATTTCCGGCTAAGGCCCTAAAGTCGGAGGGCGGACCACCGGAAGGAGACGCCGCCGGGGGCGGATCTCCCTTGCGATAGCGGCCCACCCCCCGGCTGACGCCGGAAACAGAATTCCGGCCCGCGGCCCAGTCCCCGGAAAAAGCTGGGGACTAAATTTTAAAACCGCGACCCAGAAGCCGGGCGAAAGGAGGTCCCCAAGTCAGAGGGCGGGTCCGCCGGAAGGAGACGCCGCCGGGGGCGGATCCCCCTCCCCCTTACGACCGCGGCCCACCCTCCGGCTAACACCGGACAGTAAACACCGGCCCGCGGCCTAGTCCCCGGGAAAAGCCGGGGACTAAATTTTGCAAAGGCCTAGCGCTGACCGCGACCCTCGCGGCAGTCCAGGCGGGAGGCGGACGCCGACTTCATCCCCTTGTGGAGAAGGGGGAAACGAACAGCTGGTTCCTACCCGCTCCAGATCTTGGCCACACGTCCTTGGAGGTAAGAGTCTTCTACCCGATCCTCAGGCGATGTGTGATCCCACAAGATTCCGTCATGTAAAAATGGGGGCTCCATAACAAACTAAGGTAGGACGGTGCAGGAACCCTAACTCCATCACCCCTTCAGAGGGTGAGGAGAGGGACCGTCCGCCTCCTTGCAGCACCGCAGTCTAGCATTGGTGGTGCAGTGGGGGCCGCACGGACTAACTCTTGCCTCTGTACAGCCTAGGGTTTCAATACCTTAGGGTGGTCAGGGCTGAGTCCGGCATTCATGTCCCACGTTGCGGGAGAGGATACGTTGGAGGCTTTACTCCACGTGCTCGCCCGTTGATGGTTTGGGGAGATCGGACCCTTTCAATAGGATCCGTCGCCCCTATCTCATCTTCGTGGGAAAGGAAAAAAAAAAAAAAGGTCTGGAAAAATAACCAGACGTGTGCCTCCATCAGACACTAAGCAAGAACTGGGTTTGCCTGCGGCCAGTGCTGAGGTGTATACGGCGGAGGAGGAGCTAACCTTTTTTTATGTTTACTTAGTGTCAGCCTCCTAGCGGCAGTAGCATACACCCACAGTCCTGTGTCCCCCAATGAGACGAAGGAGAAATAAAAATTGGGGTGAAAAGATCGTTTTTGTGGAAAAAATATGATTTTTTATTTTCATGGCTCTACGTTACAAACTTCTGTGAAGCACTTGGAGGTTCAAAGTGCTCACCACACATCTAGATAAGTTCCTTAAGGGGTCTAGTTTCCAAAATGGGGTCACTTGTTTGGGGGTTTCCACTGTTTAGGCACATCAGGGGCTCTCTAAACGCGACATGGCGTCCAGCCAATTCTGCATTGAAAAAGTCAAACGGCTCTCCTTCCCTTGCGACCTCTGCTGTGCGCCCAAAAAGTGGTTTACCCCCACATATGGGGTATCGGCGTATTCAGGAGAAATTGCACAACAAATTTTGTGGTTCATTTTTTCTTTTAACACTTGTGAAAATAAAAAAAATTGGTTCCGAAATAAAGTTTTTGCAAAAAAAGTTAAATGTTAATTTTTTCCTTCCACATTGCTTCAGCTCCTGTGAAGCACGTAAAGGGTTAATAAACTTCTTGAATGTGGTTTTGAGCACCTTGAGGGGTGCAGTTTTTAGAATGGTGTCCATTTTGGGTATTTTCTATCATATAGATCCCTCAAAGTGACTTCAAATGTGAGGTGGTCCCTAAAAAAAAATGGTGTTGTAAAAATGAGAAATTGCTGGTCAACTTTTAATCCTTATAACTTCGTAACAAAAAAAAATTTTGTTCCCAAAATTGTGCTGATGTAAAGTAGACATGTGGGAAATGTTATTTATTAAGAAATTTGTGTGACATATCTCTCTGATTTCAGGGCAAAAAATTGAAAATTTAAAAATTGCTAAATTTTCAAAATTTTCGCCATATTTCCGTTTTTTTCATAAATAAGTGCAAGTCATATAAAAAATTTTTTACCACTAATGTGAAGTACAATGTTACGAAAAAATAATCTCAGAATCAGCTGGATTCGTTAAAGCGTTCCAGAGTTATAACCTCATAAAGTGACAGTGGTCAGAATTGTAAAAATTGGCCCGGTCATTAAGCTGCAAAATGGCTCTGTCACTAAGGCGTTAAGAAAACAACTGTGTTGGGGAAGGAGCGTCCGCCTAGTGGATCCCTTTGGTTTCTTCATATTGGCCAAATTGCATATAGGAAGAGACTTGTCAATGATGTTGAGTTGGGTGGGCAGAGAGAGGAGGGAGCTGCCCAGTGGACTTTTTTTTTAAACTATGTTTTTTCTGAAATACTGCAGCATTTCTGAATAAACTACAGGTTTCTCTAATGAGCGAGCCTGCCAGTATTTGGTCAGGGTTGCATGAAATGACTGACGGGTTTGGCCTCTTTCACACATCCGTTTTTTGCCATCAGGCGCGATCCGGCGCTTTTTTAAAAAAACGGATCTGGTTTTTTAAACCGCCGGATGCGTTTTTTTGTCATTGACTATCATTAGCGTCGGATCGCGCTGCATCTCATTGCATTTAGTCCATTTTCTGGCGGATCCGTCATAGATTTTAATTCCGGCGGCTGGACAGAACGCATCATGTAACTTTTTTTTGTGCCGGAAACGTCTGACAGCGCCTGAAGCGGCGCATCAGGCGTCCGGAAACAATAGAAGTCTATGGTACCGGATCAGTCTTTTATGTAATCCGGCAAAAGACTGATCCAGATTCTGGGAAACTACTACTACTACTACTACAAAATTTTCCGGGCAAAAAAGGTCAGGATGGATCCAGCTAAAAAACGGATCCGTCACATCAGTTTTTTACAATCTACGCCGGATCCGTCTTTTAAACAATTCGCCAGATTGTACCTGATTGCAAAAAAACGGATGTGTGAAAGAGGCCTTTACTTCACACTTTCCTACCACTTAAACTATTTACTTCTCTGCTCATATCGATTGCCCTGCTTTACAGCATTCATCTTTTCCTCCTGACCATTTTTCTGTTGTTGTTAATTTTGCATAAATATGTAATAAGTGATACTACTTTATGTAAGGAAACAAAGGGAACGCTCTAAGGAAAAGAGCGTGCACACCCATAATAAAAAAATCTATGAATTTATTGAAAACAATATCAAATATATATATTAACACAAGCAGGATAAACACTTACAAATAATTAAAAAACATCTCAAAGGGGTGGATATAACAATCCAATTGAATATTACCCCTTCATCAGGCAGGTGCGGATGTAGCAGTTATGTGAGCCTTGCTAGAAAAGAAAACTGCATATCAATAAAAAAATAAATAATAAATATCAATTCCATGCAGAGGAAGTGAAATAACCAATGACATGAATGCTGGCAGAAAATAAAAAAAAATAAGGAGTATTAAATATACAATAAAGCAAAATAAAAACAACCAATAAGAGAAAAAATAATAATAGATAACTACTATGGAGAACAATATTTCCTGAAACTGGGAGTCCCCACACGTATCACTGCTATCTAGCAG
The DNA here is from genome assembly GCA_033576555.1 of Oophaga sylvatica. Lineage (NCBI taxonomy): Eukaryota > Metazoa > Chordata > Amphibia > Anura > Dendrobatidae > Oophaga > Oophaga sylvatica. Next base: position 300,010,683 of record JARQOD010000002.1, read on the forward strand.
CTATCGATGCTACTTTTTGAGACTGCTGATTAAGGATCATACTCACATGCGATAAACTCGGACGAGTCTCGCACGTCAATACCCGGCACTGCCGCCGGCACTCTGATCAGAGCGTTCAGCTGCATAGAAATACATGCAGCCGCACACTCCGGTCCGAGTGCCGGCGGCAGTGCCGGGTATTGACGTGCGAGACTCGTCCGAGTTTATCGCATGTGAGTATGAGCCCTTACAGTGGGAAAGCTGACATCTTTGTGATGTTACATGCTGAGACTGGTGCTAAGATGTAGAAAATTAGGTTTTTATACCTCAATGATGTTAAGTTCTGAAATTGCTGCTGGGACTGGGAAAGCTGGGTTACAGCTTAGTGATCATACAGTTTGACCCTGGCGCTGAGACTGCACACAAGGAGACTACTTATATAACCCCTGAGCTGCCGCATTAGGCATCATCATATTTCCTCTCTTTCTTCCAACAACCATATATTGTCTTTTTTCTGTCGACATAGCCATACAAGGGCTTGATTTTTGTTGGATGAGTTGTAATTTTGAAAGACTCTTTCCATTTTTACCGTATAATGCACTTAAAAATGGAAATAAAAGGGGTTAATATTATGAAGAAAATGCTATTCTGGCTTTTTTCTCTTACAGTGTTCAACGTGCAGTAAAAAATGTTTTTTTTATACATATATTTTTATAGTAAACAAAAGTTAATAAATTTGTAGAAAAAAAAAATTTCTATCATCATTTTCTGAGACCCATAATGTGTTGGTTTTTCCACCAATGGAGCATTGTGAGGAGCTCTGAGCTCTTGAGCTTGCTCCATACACCCACACCCGACATGCATTGTACATATGGATGTCTGAAAGGGGTTAGGCAAGTTTTGATATGAATTTTAAAAAAATTACATTACAATTGTTGTTTTCACATGTTCTCACGTACTATTCTACATTTTATTTTCTGTCAATATGAAAGGTTTGAGAACAGACTGGTAACATCATGGTTCTCAGCTGTGAACAAAGAACTAAGTGACTCGTTAAAGCTTCCATTATTGGTAAGTATGATGTCTTAAAAGGAATCTGTGACCAGATTTTTGCTACCATATCTGAGCGCAACATGAGGTAGGGCAGAAATCCTGATTCTAGTGATGTGTCACTTACTTGGCTGCTTGCTGTAGGCTTAATAAAATCAATGTTTTATCTGCTGCAGATCTACATGTGTACACTGTGCATAGCCAGAAAGTTGCCAATTATTGGTGGGAACATAGTTGGACTACCTGATAAAAGGCCAAGTAGTTCTCTAGTGATAGTCTCCTGCTTATAAAAGAGTTATTTGTTAAATCAGTGATGGGGAACACAGAATAAGCTGCCAATCAGTGGTGGGGGCTATACAGAGGTCATGAATACGGATGACTACCTGGCGGCAGGTTTACTGCCCAATCAGTGACACATATCTGGAATAAAGGTCTCTGTCTTTCTACATTATACTGATCTCAGATTATTTAGAAAAAAAATGGTGACAGATTCCTTTAAGAAACTATCTACTACTTATTCAGGTTTTCACATAAAATAATTATTTTAATGATTGATTCTTTCTGTAACTCCCAATCATGTCTGTGTGTTCCTCTTTACACCAGTGGAATTTTAGAACATCAATGTTTTAAACCTTTTATGGGAAAAATCTTTTTAAAGAATACAATGATTATACCTTTGGCTGGAACTTCATAAACTTAGTGACATTACAAATTATAAAGTTGCTCATTGTGAGCACAGGATATTATAACAACTAAACCTTTTTTCTAAAAATATTTTGTTGTTTTAAACTTACCAAACTTTAAAGGGGTGGAGGAATCATGAAAACCCAGTTTTATTTAAGTCATTCATGAGTTTGGCTCCTGAAGTCATACATTGGCTATTCCTTGGTAAACGTTCAGGAGTAATATATTGGCAACTATTGACATGAATTTTGTGTAGTATATGTTTTATGTGTTACAGTGATACCTTGACTAACGAGTGCATCTACTTAAAGGGAACCTGTCAGAATAATTGTGCACAGTAACCTAACGACACTGTCAGGTCGGCGCCATTATACTGATTAAAATTATACCTTGGTTGATGAAATCTGTTTTGTGGTTGTTGTTTAATCTTTATTTTCAGCTTTGAGTTAGAGATTCTCGTGCTCCGGGGAGTGTCTTTTGGGGGTCTATATGTGGTGCTCTGATTAGGTATTAACCAGTATGACTTCTGACAGGTCACTGATCCCTCAGTGACCTGCCACTAGTTTGCATTATGAATATAATATATATCTTGAAAAAAAATCCCCTTCTTCAGGCAGGCTCCTTAAATTCCTAAAAAAAAAAAAAATCAGTTTAAAAATGGCACCAGCGGCTCTTGCCCAGTAGCAGCTATTGGGTGATCCGATAGCTGCTACTACGCAGTCGCCAGCGGCACCATCTTGTGGAGGAAATTTTTTTTTCTGTAGCAAGATGATGCTGCCGGCGACTGCGCAGTAGTTTTTTTTTAATTAATTTTTCATGTATTCTTCCAGCCGGGGCTGTGGTTCCCTAACCTGGTATCCTGTAGAATGACAAATCTGTGTCCTTCGTGATGGAGCCATGGTGTCTTGACTGCTGTCCTGTAGAGAGTCTCTGGTGCTTTGGATGTTTGGATGTCTGGATGTCTTGGCTGAATCTGTTTGTCTCATGTTACAGAGGCATATAATCTTTGTTTATAGTTAACAAATGTTCTTCATCCAGCATTCACAGGTAAAGGGGAAGAATGGAGATAAGACCAACTTGCATTGTTTGATTAGTAATCTATTTGCATAGTTTTTCCTCCTCTACTATAAGTCAACAAACTCGCTGGCTTGGACAATGTGTAATCAACATATCAGCAAACATAATTTTTCCGTGACCCTGTATCACTAGTCATCCAGGATAAGAGCACAATATGTTTCAACAAATTGTCAACTTTCAAGTCAGTATTACAGGCTTACACAAACAAAAGTCTGTTTTCTTGACTAATCAGAAAGAAACACATAAATTCAAAAGTCATCATATAGATAACAGTCTATTCTTTCTGGCTTGCTGAAAATAGATGTCTGCCTAATTAAAATAAAATGATGTGTCGTCAGAATATATTACAATGTTTCTTACTTTCATATCTACTATTGATTTATGAAAAAAAATATTAAAACGACGGATTCCCTTTACTATGTGCACTAATTATTTATTTTTTTCTTTTGTGTTCCAGAAACCCTCTGCTTCAAATCATGTTCCTGAAGAGTATTTGTGCCCAATAGAGATCAATCTTAACCCTGATCTGCTGGTTCATCTACGTGAAGCAGAGTACTTTTTCAAACCTCCCTTCACATTGAAGGTAGTGAATTATATTGATCTCATCTAGGCAATCATTACTCTACATACCATTGTATCCAGACAACAGGAATTAGGTTGAAAATAACTGGCAATTTTGACTAAATTTGTCAATTGCGGTATGATCAGTCAACAATCACCAATCCCTTGTTCCTGCTAGAAAATCAGTTGTCTGGCACCAGCTTCTTCTAGTCTTGGTCATGTTCACGTTTATGTGAATTTCGAAAGAGATAGCAATTTAGCTGAATCTTTGAAAATAGGAAACTTATTATTTACTAATCTGCTCATATTGATTGTCCTGCTTTACACAACTTATCTTTTTCACCATACTATTTTATGTTTTTTTTTTTTAATTACAAAATGTCAAATATACTGCTTACAAGCATTATAAACTATGTAGGCATATCCAACATTAGATAGCAGAACACTAAATTAGATTTTAAACATTAAGGAAAAGTAGACAAGTAATTCTTGTCATTCAGTCCGCGATGTCCAAATTCTTTTAGTAATCATCTCCACTTTGCAGGGTATTTGGGTGGTATGCCTATCTAATCTAGCTCTAGGTGCTTACACATGTTAAAGAGCAATATTACTATGCGTCTCTTTCACAGTGGACCTGTCACTTGCTCTAAAAAATTACTTAAATCACTTTTTAAAATCCCTGATTCTGACACTTTTATTCCTGATTTTCACTGCATCTCTCCATTGCAAAGATAATCATTTATTTTTCTTCTATACTACACTATATGAAATCTATGGTTGAAGACCAATATGATGTTTCTTCAGAGTATTTTGTAGGGTTATGTGCTTTCACACCTGTTTCCTAGATGCTGGCAATGACAGCTCGGCATTGTCTCAAACTGCTAGACCAGCTGCCAAGCTGTGATAGGAGGCAACTGGGAGGGAAGAGTGAAAGCACGTGCTTCCAGAGAAGACTGTGAAGAGATGCCCGTTGGACTGCAAGTAGAGATTTCACATACTGTGCTCCAAAAGCAAGAAATGTGAATATCTCTGCAATAGAGTGTCACAGTGCAAAACAGAAAAGAGCAGCAGAATCGGGGAAGCCCCCAAATGGATTGTTTTCTCTGTACTTATGAACTAATAGATTAAACAGTGCCCACATCTATGATTCCCCATGGAATTTGGGATTTGATAAAACCCTTTAACCAGCTCATTGGTCAAATTTCATCTTTTGAAAGGGACAGGAGGTGAAAGTTTTATTCACTTATCCAGATACTCATCCAACTGTGAATGTATAATAAATGATCAGTCTAGGCGGAGAAAGAAGGAGACTACTCTGAAATACATATCAAAAATCTTCACTAGTATTATTGATTAAAGAAAATTATGGTTACTGTAGGGATCCGCTCTGGTAGGCAGGGGCCGGGCCGCAGTAATGAGGAAACACACAGGCTTTCAATTCAAAGTTCAGTGGTTTTAATAACGGGTTCCAAAGTCCAGATAACAAAAATCAAAAATAGAACATAACATACTCCAGTTTGGAGAACCACTGGTCCCAGACTCACCCTTGTTGGGACGGGCTTAACTAAGCAGCTGCAGGCCAGCAGGGACCGCCAGGTGCCATTCCGGGTGGTCTGGTACTTGCTTCCTTGTGCACACTGACACACTGTAACAGAAATCACTTCTTCCAGGCTGACTCCAGCCAAACTCCTTCCTTCCACACACACATACTACAACAGCTCCTTCTTAAATAGGCCTAGTCCACACCCTCAGGTGAGGTACACATCAGCTGACCTGATCACGTGACTATGACCTCATCACAGGTCCTTGTGATTAGGGAAAATCCTGACCAAACTTCAGTCTGCTAGGAGAAATATATCTTCCATCCAGCAAGACTCCCTTTGGTGTACCACATACCTCCCCCCTTTGTTCAACCTTAGGAGGGTGGACACATGACATACAGTGAACTCTGGACAGTGCATCTGCGTTACCCTGTAATTTGCCTGCCCGATGTTCTACTGAAAATTTGAAATTTTGCAGGGACAGAAACCACCTGGTGACTCGTGCATTTCTCTCTTTGGCTTGACTCATCCAAGTCAGAGGGGAATGATCAGTTACCAACCGAAACGTTCTCCCCAACAGATAGTAGCGCAATAACTCCAGTGCCCATTTGATGGTTAGGCACTCTCTCTCTACAATGCTGTATCTGGTTTCAGCTGGAGTAAGCTTTCGACTCAGGAAACTAATGGGATGCTCCTCCCCGTTAACCTCCTGAGACAGCACGGCACCCAGACCTACCTCTGACGCATCAGTCTGGACAATGAATTTTCTTTTGAAGTCGGGTGTGATCAGAACTGGTGACCCACACAGTGCCCCTTTTAGTTTTACAAACGCTTCTTCAATCTGATCATTCCAGCGCACCATTACTGACTTCCTTTCAGGCAGTCAGTTAACGGCGCCGACAGGGTTGCAAAATTGGGAATAAACCGCTGGTAATATCCCACTAACCCCAAAAACCCTTTCACTTGTTTTGTGGTGAGGGGACGGGGCCAGTTTTGGATTGCCTCCACTTTGTTTACTTGAGGTTTGATAACTCCTCTCCCAATCACATACCCCAGGTACCGAGCTTCCTCCAACCCTATGGAACACTACTTTGGGTTGGCAGTTAGCCCTGCTTGTCTCAGAGAATCTATCACCGCCTGTACCTTGGCTATGTGACTTTCCCAGTCTGTACTGTACACCACAATATCGTCCAGATAGGCCGCGGCATATCGGCGATGAGGACGAAGAACAACGTCCATTAACCTCTGGAATGTCGCTGGAGCGCCATGCAACCCGAAGGGTAGGACTATATACTGGAACAGTCCCTCGGGTGTTACAAAAGCCGGTTTCTCTCTTGCTGCTTTTGTTAGGGGCACCTGCAAATAACCTTTTGTGAGGTCAATGACTGAAAAATACCGGGCCTGCCCAAACCGCTCTATTAACTCATCGACCTGGGTCATGGGGTAGGCGTCAAATTTAGAAATTTCATTCAGTTTTCTGAAGTCATTACAGAACCTTAGTGTCCCATCTGGTTTTGATATTAGGACTATTGGGCTGGCCCACTCACTCTGGGATTCTTCAATGACCCCCTAACTGCAGCATCTTTTTTACCTTTTCCGAGATGGCTTGTCGCCGGGCCTCAGGCACCCGATATGGCTTTAATCGGACTTTGGCCTGTGACTCCGTGACAATGTCATGTTGGATTAGGGCGGTACGGCCAGGGAGCTCCGAAAAAACATTGGTATTTCGGCTAACAAACTCTCGGTCTTCCTGAACTTGTCTAGGAGACAAAGTGTCTGCTATTTTGACGGCGGAGAGGACTTCTCTTGCCTTCTCCTGAGGTAAGGGAGCCTTCTCTACAGGAAATGCAGGCCGTGGACAATCCTCACCAAGAGGGTCTCTGTCTTTCCATGGTTTGAGCAGATTCACATGGTATACCTGTTCTGGCTTTCTCCGCCCTGGTTGGTGTACTTTATAGTTTACGGGACCCACCTTCTCCATATTCTCGTAGGGTCCCTGCCACCTTGCAAGGAACTTACTATCCACTGTAGGCACAAGTACCAACACCCGATCCCCAGGGTTAAAGGACCTTACCCGTGCCTCCCGGTTATAGACCTGCCTCTGTGACCTTTGTGCTGCTTCCATATGTTCTCGGACTAATGGTAGGACTGTCTCCATTCTCTCTTGCATTTTGGCCACATGTTCTATCACACTTTTGTGGGGAGTTGGTTGGTTCTCCCAGGCCTCTTTAGCTATATCGAGTAAGCCACGGGGATGTCTGCCATATAATAGTTCGAAGGGCGAGAACCCTGTAGATGCCTGGGGCACCTCCCGCACTGCAAACATCAGGTATGGCAACAAGAGGTCCCAGTCCTTACCATCTTTAGAGACTGCTTTTTTCAACATATTCTTCAGTGTCTTATTGAACCTTTCTACCAAACCGTCTGTTTGGGGATGATAGACCGATTTGCGCAACTGTTTAACACTTAACAAGTGGCAGAGTTCCTTCATGATTTTTTACATAAAGGGGGTCCCCTGGTCTGTTAAGATTTCTTGAGGGATTCCCACCCGAGAGAACATACCCATGAGTTCTTTTGCGATCAGTTTGGCAGAGGTGTGGCGCAGGGAATAGCCTCAGGATACCTGGTAGCGTAATCTAGAACTACGAGGATGTGTTGGTGACCCCTTGCTGATTTATTAACAAGCCTCACCAGATCCATGGCTATTCTCTCAAACGGGACCTCTATAATTGGTAATGGCACCAAGGGACTCCGAAAATGAGGCTGCGGACTGGTTACCTGGCACACGGGACAAGAGTTACAATACCGTTTAACTTCTTCATAGACCCCTAGCCAGTAAAACCGTTGTAGAATTCTGTCTAGGGTTTTCTTTTGGCCCAAATGACCCCCTAGTACATGCGCATGCGCTAAGTCCATTACCAACCTCCGATAGGACTGCGGTACCAGCAATTGCTCGACAATTTCCCCATGTATTTTCTCAACCCGATACAGCAAATCTTGGTTCAGCTCGAATCGGGGAAATACTGTAGCTGCCCCGGGGTGTTGGGGTTCCCCATTGACAACCAGTACATTTTTCCGGGCTCGAGCCAACGTAGGGTCCTGGAGTTGCGCCTTACCAAAATTGTCACCTGCCACATTTAAGTCTGACAATTCTGGTCCCGGTGGCAAGTCTTCCACCTCCCCAGCTAACACTTCTCTAGAAGAGGGGTTTTCCTCCTCCACCGAAGGCACAGGTACTCCTACCGCCAGCACATCTTCCTCTGGGCCCCCAGGTTCATGCCCGATCTCTGGAGAATGTAACCTGGTTGCCACTGGTGCAGACGACTGTTCCGTAGGAGGGGTAATTACAGGCCAAAGCACAGAAAACAATGGAAAATCTCTCCCCATTATTACCTCATAATGCAAATTAACCACCACCCCCACCTCGTGGCACCTCTTCCCCGCTGGTGTGTTTATCATCACCAGGGTGGTAGGATAATGTTTTAGGTCCCCATGTATACACAACACACCCATTTTCCGACCAGTATACTCGCTGATTTGGACATGGCTGGCTCGTATTAGGGTCACGAGACTCCCTGAGTCCAGTAGAGCCACCGCAGGGTTACCCTCCACCTCCACTTTACACAAATGGTTCATACTGGGTCCCGCTGGTTTGCTCACTGCACACATTTGTTCGGCATAGTGAGACTGATACTACCCAAAGTTTGTGTCCATGGGCTCAGTCAGGTGGGGGCAATCAGCTCTCACATGTCCTGGTTCTTGGCACCGCCAACAGATTATGGGGCCCCTTTCGTCCCCCGACCCGTCCTGGGCGGCCTTACGGGTCTCTGCTCGCCGAGCGGCAGGTGAAGGTTTGGGGAATTTACTCATTACCTTCCGGGTAGTCTCTCCCTGTATCTCCTTGGTATCCCCATATCTTTCAATGAGGTCTACCATCTGGAGACCATCAGTAGGGGCTGCCTGTCCAACCCATGTTTGCAGGGTGTGGGGCAAAGTTCTCCAGAATTTATCAGTTACTATACGATCCAGCATAGCGCTGGGTGACAACACCTCCGGCTGCAACCATTTTTCTACCAGGTGTATCAAATCATAGTACTGGGACCGAGCTGGCTCGAAAGGGGAAAACTTCCACTGGTGTACCCGCTGGGCCCAGACCAAAACATTTACCCCAAGACGTGCAAGTATCTCAGCCTTGACGATCTCATAATCTCTCTGTTGCTCGGGGGTAGGTCCCTATAGGCTTTCGCGGGTCCTGGAGCCAAAAACGGAGCCACGATTTCTGCCCACTGGTCCCGGGGTAGTCTCTCCCTCTCAGCCACGCCTTCAAACATTTCCAGGTACACCTCAACGTCATCTGATTTTTCCATTTTAGGAATCGCTGTGCGTACCGCTTTCCAGACATCCTGATGTCCCAGGGCAGCTCCTGCTGTCTGCGGTGCTGTAATGTGCTGCATCAGAAGACTGTTGGTTTCCTGTTGCTGTCGACTCAATATCTGCTGCTGCTCCATAGCCTGCTGCTGTATAGCCTGCTGCTGCATAGCCTGCTGTTGCTGCAGGATAGCCTGCTGCTGCATAGCCTGCTGTTGTCGCATGGCCTCCGCCAGCATCTTTACTGTGCTCTCCATCTCCGGACAGTTCTCCACCGGGTTTTGCGTTACTTTTTTCACCCAGTACATCGACTGTCATGCAAAGGAAAAAAAAACCACAGCCTGACTTCACTGCGTGTGCCCGCTTTCAAGCCACCAATTGTAGGGATCCGCTCTGGTAGGCAGGGGCCGGGCCGCAGTAATGAGGCAAACACACAGGCTTTCAATTCAAAGTTCAGTGGTTTTAATAACGGGTTCAAAAGTCCAGATAACAAAAATCAAAAATAGAACATAACATACTCCAGTTTGGAGAACCACTGGTCCCAGACTCACCCTTGTTGGGACGAGCTTAACTAAGCGGCTGCAGGCCAGCAGGGACCGCCAGGTGCCATTCCGGGTGATCTGGTACTCGCTTCCTGGTGCACACTGACACACTGTAACAGAAATCACTTCTTCCAGGCTGACTCCAGCCAAACTCCTTCCTTCCACACCCACATACAACAGCTCCTTGTTTTATAGGCCTAGTCCACACCCTCAGGTGAGGTACACATCAGCTGACCTGATCACGTGACTATGACCTCATCACAGGTCCTTGTGATCAGGGAAAATCCTGACCAAACTTCAGTCTGCTAGGAGAAATATATCTCCCATCCAGCAAGACCCCCTTTGGTGTACCACATTACTGTTTGAATTAAATTTTATATTACTATAGAAAAAATATACAAGTTCAGCTATTGTTGCAGCGTGATGTGTGCTGCAATCGAGTTGGCGCTGGACCCAGGAGTGGTAAGTACCATGTGGTTTTATTATTTTTACATAGAGCTGACCAACAAGGAAAAAAACCATGAAAATGGAAAAACCCTTTAATTTGAATTACACTTTTTGGGCTCATTTTCACATGCGAGGAAAGCGTCCGATGCTCGCATGTGAAATTCCAGCTCTGGCGCCGGCACTCGGGAGTGGAGCGAGCAGCTGCATATAAATACATGCAGCCGCGCACTCCACTCCCGAGTGCCGGCGCCAGAGCTGAGAGTTCACATGCGAGCGTCGGACGATTTCCTCGCATGTGAATATGAGCCCTTAAAGGGAATCTATCAGCAGGTTTTTGCTATGTAATCTGAAGACAGCATGAGGTAGGGGTTAAAACACAGATTTCAGCAATGCCAATCCAGGTTTTGTTTGCCTGCAATGATTGTTTTAGCATTAGGAGCTTATCATTGCTGTTACACAGCAGCTGGTGCTGTGCTGACATGTGCATCTCCATGACATTATAGACGACACACATATAATGTGATGCGAGAAACTCGCACGTATCTCTCGCATCAACACCCGGCACTCGGACCGGAGCATGTGGCTACATGTATTTCTATGCAGCCGCCCACTCCGGTCCGAGTGCATGCAGCAGGGCCGGGTGTTGATGCGAAAGACTCGTGCGAGTTTCTCGCATCACACACGCAAGTGTGACACCGGCCTTATTTGTAAAGTCTAAACTTGCAGTTGTATGTTACTCTTTTCCATCTGAACTGCTGCTTTATAATACATTAGCACATGTGTAGGTTCCAATCTGCTCATGTGGTCAATGCCAGCTATGTTATATAGCATCAGTCTCTAACAGAAGCAGCCAGAGCTGAGCTCTGATTGCTGCTATTACCCATATAGATGATGCTGTCAATTTCTGAGATAGAAATAGAATAGTTGCTCGCTCCTATCGGCCCCATGCAATAAGATTGCGGTTCACTGATGGGATATCATGGCAGTTGAGGGTCTGCTGAAGGTCCAATTGGTACTTCCTAGGACCTAGGCTGTTTCTTTGGAGACTGATTCTTCTTCTACACTTCAATACTAAGGTACTGCAGTGTATATAGGACAAAAGATTGGTTGAAGTCTCCTAAGGTTACAAAAAATAATCTAAAATATAAAAAGCATTTAAAAGTAAAACGAAATGTAAATATAAAGATTTGAAATTGTCTCCCTCCTCCCCCATTAAAAATAAATAAACAAATTAAAATAAAGATATCTGGTATTACCACATTCTTTAAACTTTAGTCTATGAAAACATCTAAAATTATTTAACTGATATGGTCAAGGCCGTAAAGAGAAAAGTAAATAATTGAAACGCCAGAATTTTTTTTTTTCTGGTAACCCGCGCTTACTCACCCCTCCCCCACTTTTTTACAAACTTGTGATTTTTTTTTCTCAAGTTTGGTTTTGCCGTAATCATACAGACTTGGAGAATCATGTTATTGTGTCATTTTTTACCATACAGTGAAAGAATAAAACCCAAAAAACAAGGATCCATTTTTTTTCCACTTTCATCCCACTTGGATTTTTTTCTGTTTTCCAGTGCATTGCATTTTAAAATGAATAGTGTCATTCAAAAAAATAACTTGTCCTAAAGAAAACAAGCCCTCATACAGCTATGACGACAGAAAAGTATAAAACAGTTATGATTCTTGGAAGAAGAGGAGGAAATAGGAAAGAACAAATAGAAAAACTGCCACGTCATTAAGGGGTTATCTTACAGACAGTAGAAAGGGGGAACAGTAATAAGGAACAACAGTTGATGTCTGTTGGCACTAAAAGCTTAGATAATTTAAATAACATTTAACATTTTTTTGCACTAAGTAACATTAGTTATTTTTTCACTTTTTAGCTCCCAGAATCAATTGGATGTCTCATAGACCATATGAATAAGAACAGGTTTAAAGTGCTTTGTACCCGTTTGGAAGTGATAGCATCCAAATACAATGAAGTTGTAAAAACAATCTCATCCAACAGAGGGCGCTGTTCGAGAAGAAATTATTGAAGATCTCTGAGGTATTGTGTGTATGCGATTGTATGAATTCAAATTAGGAAACAGGGAAAGTGAGTCCGCACACCACATCGTTGCAGCATTGATCCTGCTGAAAACACGCACGGAGAAGCCCGGGATCTGGTTGTATACGAAGAGTCAAAGAAGATATCCAGTGTGGTAGCAGGTATGTAGAATAAAATCCAGAGTTTATTGTAGAAAATATCAATAAAAAACATAGTGACAGGCGGCTCCAACCAGTGTGAATAGAGACCAACCTGTTTCAGCTCTTAAGAGCCTTAATCATGGTTCATGATTAAGCAATGTCCAGAAAAGAAAAAAGGTGGCACTCACTCACCGGATAAAAGAATAATTTATTCAGTCTTGTAAGTACAGCACACGAGCACAGGACCCAAACACAGGACCTGTTGAAGCACAACTAGCACAAAACGGCCATTGTCCTAAGAAGTTTTCCACCATTCTGAACCTGTTTGACAAGGTTTAATAAAGGATTATTTTACCTGGAGGGTGAGTGCCACCTTTTTCTCTTCTGGACATTGTATATACATTTGTTTTTGGTGTTCACATGTACTCCTTAAGTTGACCGGTGTTTGCATACAGGCTGATGAGGTACAATGTAGCTGTATGCAACAAAGGATCTGGTAACCTGTCTAGCTCTGCGGTTCGCACACAAATAGTTCATGATTAAGGCTCTTAGGAGCTGAAATGCGTTGGTCTCTATTCACACTGGTTGGAGCCGCCTGTCACTATGATTTTATATTAATATTTTCTGCAATAAACTTTGGATTTCATTCTACATACCTTCTACCACGCTGGATTTCTTCTTTGACTCTTACTATGCGATTGTATGAGCACAACAAATATTTAATGTGTTTTAACTAATTAGGAAGTTGTTGGATTGACTTTCCAGCAGGCTAATAGGGTATTTTTTGTCTTTAGTATGCACTGTGCAGTACTCTAGGTAAGTAATCATTACTTTATGTTTTGAAAATGATGACCTTTTAACACATTAATTTACCTTTTACTGCTCTATAAGTGAATCAATTTCACAGTCATTGCTTTTTCCCAGCAGATTTTGAAAGATGGAATGAACGTGTTCACTTGGAGCATAGACGAAAGCATGGATTATACTGAGCTTGCTGCTTCCTACATTTGCACAGACCTCTATAACAACTTCAGTATGGTTACAAATAATTACAAAGCCATTAGTGAGATCACAGCGGCATGGTGCACAGCACATCTTGATATTTTTACAAGCCGGGAATCCCAAAGGAGCTATTCCATCAGTGAACTACTATCAGAGCAAAAGTATGGTTACCTTTATAGACCAAATATCTATCTATGATATATGCTGATTCTGTAAGGAATGACTAGAGTTCTAGACTTGTAGGATTGCTACTTCCAACAGGTGGCGTTATAGAGTTCAAATCCTCTTTCTCTCTGAAGAGGCAATTTGCATATTACATTTTCCAGAGGAGCATTGCACAGTGTGGTAGATCGGCTTACTCGGCTGCACATGGAGGTAGACACGGGTACACTGCGGCTTTAAGAACTTCCTTGGGTTTATTTGTAGGCAGCATAAACCCCGGTGTGGTAAAGAAAACACAGCCCTCTGGGCAAAACAGAAAAACAAAACAAAATAGTGGCAGAACAAACACAGTCTTGTTGAACCTCTCCACCAGCCTGTCTGTCTGCGGATAGTACACTGACGTGCGGAGTTGTGTAACCTGAAGAGCCTTACACAACTCCTTCATCACTTTGGATTTAAACGGTGTGCCTTGGTCAGGATCTCTTTCGGCGGGCCCGTCCGAGAAAAATTATGGACTAACTCTAGCGGAGGGGTTTCTAAGGGGTATGGCCTCCAGGTACTGTGTTGCATAGTAGAATGTATTGGTGCCCTCTGGCTGATTTAACCAGGGGCCCCACAAGGTCCATTGCAATCGTGTCAAATGGGACCTCTATAATGGGCAATGGCACTGTGGCACCCCTGAGGGTTCAGTCACCACAAAGGTACTGCACCTCATCCAGAGGTGTGGTATCCCTTTCTCAGGTAAGGAGGGGGCACTACCAATGACTCTTTACACTCACACCCAGCACACACCAGTTCAGTTGGGGCATCTGGGTGTACCTTTTGGGAGGATGACCTCATCCCAGGCTGGGTAGGAAAGGGTGTTTGGGAGTGGGTGGAGAAAGAGAGTAGGGAGGAGTCAGAGAGGGTGACTGTGGTCTGAGAAGCTTCTGGAAGGAGTCTGCTGGAGGGAGAGGAGGAGAGGAGCAGAGAGTAGCTCCTGAAGGACAGACAGACAGAGAAAGAGTCTACAGGGGGGCTGAAGCTGAGAGCAGCTTGTCCGCAGACGACAGAGCGAGAGAGAGAGAAGCTCCAGAGGAGGAGAGGAAGAAGAGGTCTCAGGGGCATGGATAGTGAGGAATCCATCCATGTGTCCCGTATCCACCGGACCATGTCAGAGTTAGGGAACCAGCCTCAAAACTAGTGGAGAAACTAAGGACTCATCTAGAATACCAGAGGCTGCAGTATCTACATGTGCTGCAGCCACATCCAACACATTCGCTGAAAAGGCAGACACATAGGATCCAGGGGTCTGACCAACGTCGCCCGACAAGATCTGAGTCTACTGGCTCAGGACACTGTGTGTGAAGACGCAGGGCAGAGAGAGGGTAGGCAGCGTAGTGAGACGGCCAGGAAAGGAACATCTAAGGGAGTCCTGGCAACGTGTACCCCAAGCTACCTGACAGCTGACTGAACCACAGACCCTGAGGGCACAGGACCCTGGCTGGGGATTGTAACATCAGAACTGTGAGTAAAACCTGTGAAGACTGCACACTGCTGTGTCCTCCTGTTGCTGCGTTACCTCAGCCCTGCACTACAACAATCATCATCATCATTTTACACTTCCACTGCCCTGGGGAATAGCTTTGCCTGTGGAGAGCTGAACCAACTCTGCTGCATTAACAACTGCCCTAGTGGACTGAATCTGCAGCGTCGGCTAACACCTTATTTGCCAAATACCATAGGTAGTGTCACAAACTAATTCCTTTTTAAATCATCCCCTATAAACTTTATTCAACATTTTCATTGGAAGCCCAGGGCCACAGACCGGGTCACCGATGCCATGACACATCCCCTTAAGAACCGGCGCGGTACCGAGTACCCCACGGCCCTGGCAGGCGCTTCAGCACTAGGGGGCTTTGGAAATGGGACATGGGGGCTGTAAGTTGACAAGTATGGCAGAACCGTCAATAGTTAACAATTTCCTCTGGTGACACCCAGGCCAGTTGAACCTCCTAAGACCCGCTCTTGTGTTTTGTCAACTCCCAGATGTACACCCAAGATATTGGAATGGGCCAGGTCTTATACCCTACACCTATAGGTATCCGGTACTAACAACTGCTCTACCACTTCTTCTCTTAGTTTAGTGACCCGATACAGCAGTTCTCCATTTAATGCAAAATGTGGAAACCTGGTGTCAGCCTCCGGCTCTTGGGCAACCCCATTTATCACGGTCACATTTTCTCTTTTAGGATAAGATCCCGCATTTGCGCAGTCCAAAATTTCCACCAGAAACCCCCAGTTCAGGAATCTTGACCTCTCTGGTCACCGTCCTGTCCTTGTCATCAGCCAGGACACACAAGGGAACTCATCCACCTCTAACTGCGATGGGGTTTCCTCAGGGTTGAGCTGGCTTCTGTCTGGGACCCCTAGTATCCCCAACATCACCCACAAGTCCCAGAACAGGCTAAAGTCCCGCCTTATTATCACCAGTTGTAGCAAGTCCCTAACCACCCCGACCTCATGCAACTTAACCCCACAGTTAGTTTTTATAGTCACTCTGGCAACGGGATAGTCCTTGGCATCCCTGTGGATGCAGTGGACACCCACGTTTTTCCCTGGAACGAACTGGTGGGGAAGCCTGGCCCTTATCAGGGTCATCAAGCTCCCTGAGCCTAACAGTCCTGACACCAGCACTCCATTTATGGTCACAGGACATGACTGCGGCACCTCTCCAACTGATAGTCTACAATGCAGGAAGGATATGCATAGTAGGAGCAGCGCCTCCCTAGGCTGCAGTCCATGTCTTCGGGGACAAGGGACAACGTCCTGGACCGCGACGTCTCCAGCAAAGCAAGTCTTTCCCCGTGGCCTTTGACAACCCCTCAGCGACTCCTGGGGATCTAGGACTCTTCCCCCCCCCCGTGGTGGCTCTACTACCCCTCTTTTGGGGCTCAGGTTCCCGCTGGGTATCCCAGTATGGGGATGCACCACCCCCTGGTTTCCCTAGGGACCTTTCGACCACCTGGAACCATTCCACTAAGCCCACCAATTTGTCTGCATTTTGGGGTTCTCCCTGGGCAACCCAGGTCTGCACCGGCCTAGGAAGGGAGTGCATGAATCTTTCCATGACAATCTGCTTGGCCATCTGGGCTGGAGTGGAGGATTCGGGCTGCTGCCATTTTTGTACCAGATGCAGTAGGTCAAACAATTGGGACCGAGACAGTTTATCCCCACAAATATGCCCAGTGGTGAACCCTTTGTGCTCTCACTGACATAGTCACTCCTGCATGTGCCAAAATTTAAATTTTTAACTTGTCTGCATTTTGGGGATCTCCCTGGGCAACCCAGGTCTGCACCGGCCTAGGAAGGGAGTGCATGAATCTTTCCATGACAACCTGCTTGGCCATCTGGGCTGGAGTGGAGGATTCGGGCTGCTGCCATTTTTGTACCAGATGCAGTAGGTCAAACAATTGGGACCGAGACAGTTTATCCCCACAAATATGCCCAGTGGTGAACCCTTTGTGCTCTCACTGACATAGTCACTCCTGCATGTGCCAAAATTTCAATTTTTAACTTTGCATACTCTTGCGCATCCTGTAATGCCAGATGATAATTGGCCTTCTGGGGCTCACCAGTCAAATAGGCAGCCAGCACCTCCGCCCACTGCTCTGGTGGTAGCTTCTCACGCTCTGCCACCCACTCAAATACAGTCAAAAATGCCTCCACATCATCACCCGGGGTCATTTTTTGCAAAGCTCGTCTTACCACCTTTCGGACGTACGTGTCATCACCTGACTTGGGGAAGAAGCTGCTGGTCTTCCACTAACTGCCTCTGCCAGAAAGTCAATCTGCTGCTGGTGCTGCTCGTGCTGTTGCTGCATCTGCTGCATAAGTAGCTTACTTGTCTCTTGCTGAGCCATTTGTTGCTGTTGTAATTGCTGCTGGTGCTGTAGCTGTTGTTGCTGCTGTGCTTGTAGCAGATGTTTCAGCAGGTCCTCCATCTTGCCTGACATCGTATTTTGGCTAGTGTCTGTCCAACGTGTTCACTGGAAACGCTGCCCGCACTTCTAACACCACCTGAGGTAGATCGGCTCACTCGGCTGCACATGGAGATAGACACGGTACACTGCGGCTTTAAGGACTTCCTTGGGTTTATTTGTGGGCAGCATAAACCCCAGTGTGGTAAAGAAAACACAGCCCTCTGGGCAAAACAGGAAAACAAAACAAAATGGTGGCAGAACAAACACAGTCCTTTGAGAGAGATCCGTCCCGCTCACAGCTGGCAGAACACACACTGTTCAGTTTCTCAAGTCCATGCAGCACTTTTCTGGCATGCGCCTTCTCCAGGTGAACACACTGCACACTGAGAGCTTTTCCCTTCAGCCATTTAAGCCCAGACCCTGTGACTCCTCCACCATGTGACTGATCACCTGACTGTGACCTCACCAAGGTCTTGTCAGCACACAGTGGTGCTAGCTCTGTAGGGGGAGATATGGGGGGACAGTCTTCCAATCACTCAATTAATGTCCCCCAAAAAAACAGCCCATAACATAACTTAATCCTCGCAATACTTATTGTGCTGGAGGAAATACATTTCTAGACTTTATATCACTGAGGCCATTAGGCGTAGTGAAACATATCTCCTCTCTATTACATTACCAATGACTATGTCACAACGGCGAATAAGCCTCCTTATATTGGCATTCCAGAGCCGGTATGTCACTTTCCACAAAGAAAAACCTTACCCCTTAGATCCCAGTCCAGAGCCTCTCACCTAGCCAAATCAGTTCTCTTATTTTACACTGATGAGGGCCGATAGCCGAAACACCATGTCTGCAAATTGAGATTCTGATTTGGCTTTTATCCTAAGCCATAATGCAAGACACATTAAAGGGTTGACAGTGACTTGTAGGATCGCCACTACCAACACTTGGCGCTATAGAGTTCAAGTCCTCTTTCTCTCTGAAGAAGCAATTTGCATATACAGTCCTAGCAAAATCACAAATCTGTCTGTGTCTACAAGAGCGGGCACAGAAAGGCAGCTGCTTGCTGCTTGGGAGTGTCAGAGGACCACCTTACCCCTTGAATTCCTGTGCTGTGAGCATCAACTCCTGTTTTCACTGCTTACAGCTGGGCAACTGTTTTCATTTCACTGAGGCCCATGTGCCTTGTCTACATTGTTCCACCACAGTCTGTTCTGTCTAGCAGTACAAAGAATATGCACATACACATTGAACCTTGTTCCAATAGCACAAGAAGTATATTTTCCCTTCTGAAAGACCCATTAGCCCCGATTCATCAAATTGTTTATGCTTGAATCCTGGTGTAAAACACTTTAAAAAGTTCCACAATTTTTGCACATCTCAAAGTTGCGCAAAAAAATTGACTTTTGTCATTTTCACAATACTGTAGTCCAGCTCTGCCAAAGTGGGCAAGGCTGGGGAGGAGCTAGGGTGGAACAGGGCATGAAAACTCCCACCCAACAAATTAATAAAAAGTGATGGTATACATTACACCAGAAATTTTACTGTAGTCCCTGACTGGAGTAATATTTCTGGCGAGGTGCACACCACTGGTATGATGTCTCTGCATTTATTAGATGGCGTGCTCCTCTTAATGAATTAGGTGCATCTCATTCCTGCATGCACCTCATTAAGAATGGCATATGAAATGTCAGGCTAAATGAGTCGGGGTCAAAAATTCTCTCTAAAGCCGTGTGCCCATGGTTGTATTAGCGCTCTTATTTACATGAAGTCATGATACAGCAGCAGCTTCCATAGAGGTGCCTGGAGCTTTACTCTACCTCTCTATATCTTTGATTTCATACATAAAGAGGCATAATGAAGCCGCTTCTGTCAAATTCTGTATATATTCATATACCATATCCAATGGTACTGTTTCCTAGATGCATCTCCCCCATATGGTTCCCCACAGAGCATTATACAGCAAGACATGAAGGCTGAGCGGCTCTACACCAAAGAACTACAGTTGAAACCAGAAGTTTACATATACTACAGTCATGGCCAAAAGTTTTGAGAATGACACAAATATTATATTTTCACATGATCTGCTGCCCTCTGGTTTTTATGTGTGTTTAACAGATGTTTTTATCACAGACAGAAATATAATAATTGCAAACATATGAGTAACAAAAGCTTATATTGACAGTTAGAATGAGTTAATGCAGCAAGTCAATATTTGCAGTGTTGACCCTTCTTCTTCAGGACCTCTGCAATTCTCCCTGGCATGCTCTCAATCAACTTCTGGACCAAATCCTGACTGATAGCAGTCCATTCTTGCACAATCAATGCTTTCATTTTGTCAGAATTTTTAGGTTTTGTTTGTCCACCTGTCTCTTGATGATTGACCACAAGTTATCAATGGGATTAAGATCTGGGGAGTTTCCAGGCCATGGACCCAAAATCTCTATGTTTTGTTCCCTGATCCATTTAGTTATCACCTTTGCTTTATGGCAAGGTGCTCCATCATGCTGGAAAAGGCATTGTTGATCGCCAAACTGCTCTTGGAGGGTTGGAGAAGTTGCTCTTGGAGGACATTCTGGTACCATTCTTTATTCATGGCTGTGTTTTTAGGCAAGACTGTGAGAGAGCCGATTCCCTTGGCTGAGAAGCAACCCCACACATGAATGGTTTCAGGATGCTTAACAGTTGGCATGAGACAAGATTGGTGGTAGCGCTCACCTTGTCTTCTCCGAATGAGGCATTTTCCTGATGTCCCAAACAATCGAAAAGGGGATTCATCAGAGAAAATAACTTTACCCCAGTCCTCAGCAGTCCACTGCCTGTACCTTTTGCAGAATATCAGTCTGTCCATGATGTTTTTTTCTGGAGAGAAGTGGCTTCTTTGCTGCCCTCCTTGAGACCAGGCCTTGCTCCAAGAGTCTCCGCCTCACAGTGCGTGCAGATGCACTCACACCTGCCTGCTGCCATTCTTGAGCAAGCTCTGCACTGCTGGTAGCCAGATCCCGCAGCTGAAACACTTTTAAGAGACGGTCCTGGCGCTTGCTGGTCTTTCTTGGGCACCCTGAAGCCTTTTTGGCAACAATGGAACCTCTCTCCTTGAAGTTCTTGATGATGCGATAGATTGTTGACTGAGGTGCAATCTTTCTAGCTGCGATACTCTTCCCTGTTAGGCCATTTTTGTGCATTGCAATGATGACTGCACGTGTTTCTTTAGAGATAACCATGGTTAACAGAAGAGAAACAATGATGCCAAGCACCAGCCTCCTTTTAAAGTATCCAGTGGTGTCATTCTTACTTAATCATGACAGATTGATCTCCAGCCATGTCCTCATCAACACCCACACCTGTGTTAATGGAGCAATCACTGAAAAGAGGTTAGCTGGTCCTTTTAAGGCAGGGCTGCAATGATGTTGACATGTGTTTTGGGGGATAAAGTTCATTTTCTAGCCAAATATTGACTTTGCAAGTAATTGCTGTTAAGCTGATCACTCTTTATAACATTCTGGAGTATATGCAAATTGCCATTAGAAAAAGTGAAGCAGTAGACTTTGTAAAAATTAATATTTGTGTCATTCTCAAAACTTTTGGCCATGACTGTAAAAAAAGACACATGCATGTTTTTCTCAATATTTGACATGAAATCAGATTAAACCTCCCAATTTAGGTCAATTAGGTTTATCATAATTATTAATATTTAACAAATGCCAGAATAATGAGAGAGAGAATGTTTTAAGGCATTTTTTTTATTACTTACTGCAAAGTCAAAAGTTTACATACACTAAGATTGCTACGCATTTAAACCATTCTGGACTGCCCATATGATGATTTCATGTGTTTGGAAGCTTCTGTTTTTGGCAACATCAGAGTTAATTAGAGACACACCTGTGAATGTATTTTAATGCACATCAGAAAAACACTACTTCTTTGTGTAGCATCATGGGAAAGTCTCAAGAAATCAGCCAAGATATCCGAAGGAGAACTGTGGACTTGCACAAGTCTGGCTCATCCTTGGGTACAATTTCAAGATACCTGAAGGTGCCTCCTTCATCTGTACAGTTATATGCAAGTACAAACGAGATGGGAATGTCCAACCATCATACCACTCAGGAAGGATTCTGTGTCCCAGAGATGAACGTGCTTTGGTCTGACTTGTGCATATCAACCCTAGGACAAAAGCAAAAGACCTTGTGAAGATGATGGCGAAAACTGGTAAGATTGTGTCAATATTCACAGTGAAAAGAGTACTGTATCAACATTGACTGAAAGGGAACTCTGCCAGGAAGAAGCCATTACTCCAAAAGAAACATAAAAAACCCAAATTAATGTTTGCAAATGCACAGAGGAACAAAGACCTTAATTTTTGGAGACATGTCCTGTGGTCTGATGAAACTTTGAACTTTTTGGGCATAATGACCATCGTTACATTTGCAGGAAAAAAGGGAAGCTTGGAAGCCTAAGAACTCCATCCCAACTGTGAAACACGGGGGTGGCAGGATCATGTTGTGGGGTTGCTTTTCTGCAGGAGGGACTGGTGCACTTCACAAAATAGATGGCATCATGAGAAAAGAAGATTATGTGGCAATACTGAATCAACATCTCAAGACATCAGCCAGGAAGTTAAAGCTTGGGTGGAAGTGGGTCATCCAAATGGACAATTATCCAAAGCATACTGCCAAAATAGTAACAAAGTGGCTTAAGGATAACAAAGTTAATGTTTTGGAGTGGCCATAACAAAGCTCTTGTCGCGACTTATTGGAGTCATGACAGTTCTGGTTCTGCTTTAACTTAAACATGGTTTTTACATTTGGCCAGCAAGGGTTTATGTCAGTTTCCTTGCTGGCAGCTGTTGTGTTGCTGGTCAGCTGATGTAGGTGGTGACTACTCCCACCATCCTTTAAATAGTCACCTGACACATTAGCTGACAGTTGGTGATAGAGTTATTCTATTTTAGATCGGCCTTGGAGTTTGCAGCTCTCTGGTGTCAGTGCTGAATCTGCTACTTCTGTGGAGTTCAGGGTGCTGTTTCTGTATCCTCTGCGGTGTGGAGCTTGGCAGTTGAGCCTGGAACTAAGTTTCTTGTTTCCTTACCTTGTCTGTCTCGTACTTGTCACTATCCCCTGTGTTTGTACCATCTGCATTGGTGGGGCTAGCGTCTTTGCCGTCCAGTGCACTAGCCAGGGTATTGTGAGGTGACAGCTAGGGACTACACACGTGATGGCGATGGGGGGAGGACCCGCATAGGACATTAGGGGAGCTTAGGGATAGGCACAGGTTGTTGCTTAGGAAGTGCCCCATCCCTCATTAACTATTGTTAGTGCCTTCCTCTCCCTGTTCCCAGCCCGCGCGTGGCAGCCCTGATCTTAATCCTATTGAAAACTTATGGGCAAAGCTGAAAAGGCAGGTGCGAGCAAGGCGCCCTAAAAACCTGGATCAGTTACAGCAGTTTTTGTCAGGAGGAATGGGCCCAAATTCCAGCCAACTATTGTGAGAAGCTTGTGGAGGAATATTCCAAACGTTTGACCCAAGTCATTCAGTTTAAGGGCAATGTTATCAAATACTAATGAAATGTATGTAAACTTTTGACTATACAGTAAGTAATAAAATTGCCTTAAAACATTCTCTCTCATTATTCTGGCATTTTTCAAATATTAATAATTATGGTAATCCTAATAGATCTAAACAGGAAAGATTTATTCTGATTTTATGCCAGATATTGAGAAAAACATGCATATGTGTCTTTTATATAGCGTATATAAACTTCTGGTTTCAACTGTAAATGAGTGGAAGAGATCTCGGAAAGTCCCTAGTGCAGGATGTAATTAGGATACAACAATGCAGACATTAGAAATAATTATCCATTGTTAGTTGATTTTAATAATACATTTGCTATTTTGTTGATAAACAAGCTTTTATTTGTAATTTATTTGCTTTTAGGAAAATTGAACATGAGCTGGAAGCTTTACTTGTTCCCGATGGAGTAAAAATACACAACCTTGTTCAACAGTGTTTTGCAGCATGTGGTATTAGTGAAGCATCACCGGCATGGCAGGACTTCATTATGCATATCGATGCTATCATTCTACAAGGTCTGAAGAAAGTTACTATATCCAGCCTGGCTGCCCTGCTAAATATATTGCTGGACTATCATGTAAGAAGAGTTAATAGATTCCAGTTCTTGGGCCCCTGAGTCCTTAAACATATTGCTACCTCCTTGCCTTAGTTACTTTTATTTTAAATGTTTACATTTAAACATTCTCCCCTGGAAGCATTCTAGGCCTAAAAGTGTTATTCATTGAAGGGAATTACTGGATAGTGTTTGGAGTTGAGAGTCCTCAGTGGTTGATACCTTTTAATGGCTAACTGAAAAGATGGTAACAAATTGCAAGCTTTCGAGACTACTCAGGTCTCTTCATCAGGCATAGACTAATACAAAATCTGAAGAATCACATATTTGTACACAAAGCAGCACAGAAAAAATGCAATAGGTAAGACAAGTGACGTGAAGCAGAATAGTCATTATGGCAGAGGGATGAGCATAAATATTGGAGCAGTTCATAGATAAGGAGTGTGAAAGTTTTATTACCCTCTGATTGGGGTCTGGTAATGTTTTGTGATGTTTTCACAGGGTATTTGGAGTAAATTCCTTAATTGATATAGAGCGTCATAAATCCGTGTGACAGGTTCATTCCAGCATTAAGAGTGTCAAAGGTCACCATCAATTTGTATTAGAAAATTCTTCTTTGTCTCCGAGATGTGAAATTGCCTCTCAGTACAAGTATTTTCATATCTAACATGTTATGATCAGGGGAGCAAAAATGTTTTGCCACAGGTAGATCCATTCTTTTTTCTCTTATTGTGTGGCGATGAGAATTCATCCTTGTTCTCAGTTTTTGCCCGGTCTCCCCCACATACAGACCCCCAGTTGGACATTTAGTACATATAATTAGGTACACCACATTAGATGTGATGCAGCTGAAAGTACCTGGTATCTTGTAGTCCCGATGGGAGTTGGGGATCTTTATCTTGTCCGTGGTCATTATAAATGGACAAGTTTTGCATTTCTTCTGGTTGCAAGGAGAGGTTCCTGCAGCTGTTGGGGAGGACAGGGAACTTCTGACAATGATGCTTCTTAGATTTGGGGGCTGCCTAAAACACAGTAGAGGGGGATCTGGAAATATGGATTGTAATCGGGCATCTTTTTGTAGTAAAGGTTGTAGTTTCCGTGCAGCTCCCCTTAGCACCTCCAGATTTGGATTGTAGGTGACCACTAGAGGCACCCGGTTATTTTCTTCTTTAGTTTTGTAATGTAGCAGGTGATTCCTTGATATTCTGGTGGCTCTTGTAATTTGGTTTTCAATTGTTCTTGGATGGTAGCCCTGATTTAAAAAGGTCTTTCTAAGGCGACCAAGGTGTTCATCTCTATCCATGGGGTTGGAACATATACGGTTGTATCTGATGGCTTGGCTGTAGACATTAGAGTTTTTTATGTGTTTTGGATGGAAACTGTCCCATTTAAGGTATGTTGGACGGTTGGTTGGCTTCTGATACAGGGATGTCTCTATTTCATTGTTCTTTAGCTTAATGATGGTGTCCAAAAAGTTAATTTCAGTGCTGGAGTAGTTGAGTGTTAAGTTGATGGTGGGATGAAATTGATTGAACTGTTCATGGAACGTCTTTAGCTGTTGCTCAGACTCCGTCCAGATGATTAAGATATCATCAATGTAGCGGTAGTAGGCCCGAGGCTTGATGGGACATGAGGACAGAAAGTCGCTTTCAAGCTTGGCCATGAAAAGATTTGCATACTGAGGAGCCATTTTACTTCCCATAGCTGTGCCAGTCTCCTGTAAATAGATCTTGTTGTCAAATTCAAAGTAATTGTGGGTGAGGATGAATTTTGTGAGTTTCACCACAGAATCAGCATCATTCGCGGTGTTTTTCATGAAGTCTTTGCAGGCATTTAATCCATCCTGGTGTGGGATATTAGAGTACAAGGATTCCACATCCATGGTGGCCAGGATGGTTCCTTCTGGTAGAGGACCTATTGCTGCTAGTTTATTCAGTAGGTCAGTTGTGTCCTGAATGTAGCTGGGTGTATCCTTTACCAGGGGTTTAAGAATGCCCTCTACCCATTCAGATACCTGCTCAGTAAGGGTGTCCACACATGAAATAATCAGCCTCCCTGGATTTCCGGCTTTGTGGATTTTGGGAAGCATGTAGAATGTCCCTGTTCTTGGACTCTCTGGTATCAGGTCATCGGCTCTTATGGATTTGTCAGACAGACAAGATACCAACTTGCTTAGTTCCTTGTAATAGTCCTGTGTAGGGTCCGACTCCAGTTTTCTGTAGTAGCGTGTTGTCTGTTTGCTTCCTTCATATAGTCTGATGTGTTCATCATGACTATTGCACCTCCCTTGTCAGCAGGTTTAATGATGATTTCTTTGTTGGTTTTCAGAGACTGTATAGCCTTTCTCTCCTGGGCACTGATGTTGGATGCTTGTCTCCTGTTGGTGTCTATGATGGTGGATTTTATCAAATATCTGAATGAGTCTATATATTTATCCAAATGAGGGTTGCGTCCAGGAGGAGGTGTCCAGTCTGACCTCTTCTTGGTTGTTGGGATACCTTTTCCTTCAGTCCGAGTGTTTTCTGAATCTTCTGTATCATTGAAGTATTCCCTCAGGCGCAGTCTCCTGAAAAAATGTTCCATATCACTGTAGAGTTCAGTTTTATCCAGGGCCTTAGTGGGACAAAATGAGAGTCCTCTAGAAAGCACGGCCAGTTCCACCTTGTTGGGTTTGTAATCCGAGAGATTGATGACACAGTTAGATGCTTTTGTGTCTGGAATGGAGTGGTTGTCAGAGTTGTCAGGTTTTGCCTTTGTTTTGGATCTGCTTAGAAAGACCTTTTTAAATCAGGGCTACCATCCAAGAACAATTGAAAACCAAATTACAAGAGCCACCAGAATATCAAGGAATCACCTGCTACATTACAAAACTAAAGAAGAAAATAACCGGGTGCCTCTAGTGGTCACCTACAATCCAAATCTGGAGGTGCTAAGGGGAGCTGCACGGAAACTACAACCTTTACTACAAAAAGATGCCCGATTACAATCCATATTTCCAGATCCCCCTCTACTGTGTTTTAGGCAGCCCCCAAATCTAAGAAGCATCATTGTCAGAAGTTCCCTGTCCTCCCCAACAGCTGCAGGAACCTCTCCTTGCAACCAGAAGAAATGCAAAACTTGTCCATTTATAATGACCACGGACAAGATAAAGATCCCCAACTCCCATCGGGACTACAAGATACCAGGTACTTTCAGCTGCATCACATCTAATGTGGTGTACCTAATTATATGTACTAAATGTCCAACTGGGGGTCTGTATGTGGGGGAGACCGGGCAAAAACTGAGAACAAGGATGAATTCTCATCGCCACACAATAAGAGAAAAAAGAATGGATCTACCTGTGGCAAAACATTTTTGCTCCCCTGATCATAACATGTTAGATATGAAAATACTTGTACTGAGAGGCAATTTCACATCTCGGAGACAAAGAAGAATTTTCTAATACAAATTGATGGTGACCTTTGACACTCTTAATGCTGGAATGAACCTGTCACACGGATTTATGACGCTCTATATCAATTAAGGAATTTACTCCAAATACCCTGTGAAAACATCACAAAACATTACCAGACCCCAATCAGAGGGTAATAAAACTTTCACACTCCTTATCTATGAACTGCTCCAATATTTATGCTCATCCCTCTGCCATAATGACTATTCTGCTTCACGTCACTTGTCTTACCTATTGCATTTTTTCTGTGCTGCTTTGTGTACAAATATGTGATTCTTCAGATTTTGTATTAGTCTATGCCTGATGAAGAGACCTGAGTAGTCTCGAAAGCTTGCAATTTGTTACCATCTTTTCAGTTAGCCATTAAAAGGTATCAACCACTGAGGACTCTCAACTCTAATTATTTTTCTATCTACTGGCTAACACGGTACAAAGATATACATCTTTACTGGATAGTGTTTGTAAATATAAGCATTTTTCTGGTTCTGGTTGCAGAGGCAAAGCTGCCTCATGTACTGTAACAGCATCGGGAATACATTGCTTGGGCCATTGGCACAACAATGCTGCTGGTCCGAACTGACAGTCATGCAGGAGGACCTACCCCTATTAGAAACAAAGAAGCAGACTGGTCAGGAAGCAGAGCGCTCTTGCTGAATATGAATTTTCAGAATATGCCATTTTTACTTTTTATTTTATTAAAATAGTTATGCGTCTTTTCTGTGATGAAAAGGACAATATTTTACAATTTTTTTGCAAAAAAACGATTGTTTTTTTAGCAATATTGATTTTTACAATCGTAAAAGAAAAAGTATAACGTAAAACATTATTAAGAACTGAGGTATGTAAACTTTTGATCAGGGTCATTTGGATGTTTTGGGTTGTCATTATGATTTAAAAAGAGAAAACACAGTAGTTTGACAATAAATGGCTTCACCCAACCACTAACCATGAGTGGAGAAAAAGTTTTGGTGTTATCATTCAAATTCTCTGAAGAAAGGTCAAGAAAGCAAAAATTCTGCAGAGGTATGTAAACTTTTGAGTACAACTGTATTAGGACAGCAGAGTTAAGGATGGATTTTAGCACTGGCGGACACAGATAGACAAGGACCGCTGTGCAGTAACAATATATGGGCACTTTGCAGCCCAAAGGCTCATCATAATGCGCAATTCCAACTGCTTTGGAGATGGTAGATGCCCTCTTATCTCATTAAACAAGACACATATCGCATCATGAGGACTAAAAAAATATAAAAGTAGACATGATTTGCTAGATTCTCATTAGATGATTATGTACCTACCTACATGCTTTTTTCTTCCATAGTTTTCACCTGCTCTTCGCATTGACGTTGAATTGATTAATGGTGAAGTTGCCTTTAATCCACCACTTGATAAGAGCACTTCTGATATGAGTGTAATGGAGAATATAGAAGAATGGCTTAAAATGTTTCTCCTTAGAGGCTCACATATAAAGGGGCTTTCTTCTACAGTGAAGGTATGTACAAAAGACTGGAAAAGATATTCTTATGGCCACTTCTAGCTGTATATAGTAAATTTAATCATAATGAAATGGTTTTGTTTTAGAACGAAATCTAATCCATTCTTGGCATTAACCCGTTTGCCACTGAGGGTGGATTGCACGTTAATGACCGGGCCAATTTTTGCAATTCTGACCCCTGTCAATTTATGATTTTAGAACTCTAGAACGCTTCAACAGATCCCAGTGATTCTGAGGTTGTTTTTTCGTGACATATTGTACTTCATGATAGTGGTAAACTTTCTTCGGTATGACTTGTGTTTATTTGTGAAAAAAACAAAAATGTTACAAAAATTTCGCAATTTCAAACTTTGAATTTTCATGCCCTTAAATCACAGAGATATGTCACACAAAATAGTTAATAAATAACATTTCCCACATGTCTACTTTACATCAGCACAATTTTGGAACAAATTTTTTTTGTTGTTAGGCCGGGATCACATATGCGAGGAAATCGTCCGACACTCGCATGTGAAATCCCAGCTCTGGCGCCGGCACTTTGGAGTGGAGCGAGCGGCTGCATGTATATACATGCAAATACATGCAGCCGCGCACTCCACTCCTGAGTGCCGGCGCCAGAGCTGGGATTTCACATGCGAGTGTCGGACGATTTCCTCGCATATGTGATCCCGGCCTTAGGAAGTTATAAGGGTTAAAAGTTGACCAGCGATTTTTCATTTTTCCAACAAAATTTACAAAACCATTTTTTTAGGGACCACCTCACAAAGGTGATACCATTCTAAAAACTACACCCCTCAAGATGCTCAAAACCACATTCAAGAAGTTTATTAACCCTTCAGGTGCTTCACAGGAATTTTTTTGAAAAAAAAATAACATTTATCTTTTTTCCACAAAAAGTTGACTTCAGATCCAATTTTTTTATTTTCACAAGGGTAACAGCAAAAAATGGACTCCAAAATTTGTTGTGTAATTTCTCCTGAGCATCCCAATACCCCATATGAGTGAGAAAACCACTGTTTGGGAGCACGGCAGAGCTCAGAAGGGAAGGAGCACCATTTGACTTTTTGAATGCAAAATTTGTTGGGACAATTAGCGGACGCCATGTCGTGATTGGAGAGCCACTGATGTGCCTAAACAGTGGAAATCCCCTACAAGTGACACCATTTTGGAAACTAGACCCATCAGAAAACTGATCTAGATGTGTGGTGAGCACATTGCACCCTTAGGGGCTTCACAGAAGTTTATAACGTTGAGCTGTAAAAATAAAAAAAATCAAGTTTTCCCCACAAATATGTTTTTAGCACAAAATATTGCATTTTCATAAGGGTAACAGAAGAAATTGCACCATAAAATTTGTTGTGCAATTTCTCCTGAATATGCCGATACCCCATATGTGGGAAAATACTACTTTCGAGGTACAGTGCAAAGCTTAGAAGGGAAGAGGCGCCATATTGGAGTCTGGATTTTGCTGGAATGGTTTGAAGGTGCCATGTCACATTGGCAGAGCCCCTGATGTGCCAGAACAACAGAAACCCCTATATGTGAACTCATTTTACAAACTACACTCCCCAATGAATTCATCTAGGGGTGCAGAGATCATATTGACACCACATGTGCCTCACAGAGTTTTATACCACTAAGCAGTGAAGAAACAATAAATTACATTTTTACCACTAAAATGTTGCTTTAGCCCCAAGTTTTAAATTTTTCTAAGGGCTATTAGGACATTTTTTTTACAACAAACTGAGGTCCATTTTTTTCTTGAGTACGCCAATACCCTACATGTAATCGGGAAATATTTTTCAGGCACAGTGCAAAGCTCAGAAGGCAAGGAGCGCCAGATTTTACTGTTATGGTTTACCGGTGACCCCTTGTGTGGTGTAAGTAATTAGGCGACTTTATTCTTCGGGTTGGTGCGATTACAGCGATACCAAATTTATATCAGATTTTTATGTTTGGTTGCAGTCACACACTAAAAGATGCTTTTTATTGCAATAAATAGTTTGGCCCACAGAGTCATGTGAGGTCTTGTTTTTGGCGGGATGAGTTGACATTTTTATTGGGCACATGACATTTTTTGATCGCTTTCTATTCTGATTTTTGTGAGGCAGAACAAACAAAAACCAGCAATTCAGGAATTTCTTTTGGGTTTTTTTTGCTGTTCCATGCGTGGTAAAATTGATAAGGCGGTTTTCAAGTCAGTATGATTACAGCGATACCTTATTTGTATCTTTTTTTATGTTTTGGCGCTTTTATGCAGTAAAAGCTATTTTATAGAAAAAATAATTTATTTTTGCATCGCTTTATTGTGAGAGCTATAACTTTATTTTTCCACTAATAGAGCTGTATGATGGCTTGTTTTTTGCGGGACAAAATGCCTTTTTAAGCAGTATCATGTTTATTTATATCCGTCTTTTTGATCGCGTTTTATTCCACATTTTGTTTGTTTTGTTTGTAAATAATTTTTACAATTATTTAAACATTTTTTTTTTACTTTTTTCTAACTTTTTTACTTTGTCCCAATATGGGACTATCATTTTTTGCAGGCTGATCGATTCTGCAGCATGAAGATGAAGCAGGGTCCCCATGCTGCAGAAACTGTCAGCTCTGCCCTGACAAACTTGCTCACCATGCACTGGGCATGATCAGCAAGTTTTCTATGTCTGGTGACCCGGATGTCATCATGACGACATCGGGTCACCATAGCAACGA
Source organism: Oophaga sylvatica (assembly GCA_033576555.1). NCBI lineage: Eukaryota > Metazoa > Chordata > Amphibia > Anura > Dendrobatidae > Oophaga > Oophaga sylvatica. The sequence goes on from JARQOD010000002.1 coordinate 300,042,029, forward strand.
TCGGGACCCTGCGTCACGCCGTGCGGTCTCCAATCCGAAGGCAGAGGGGCTACCTGTCAACCCTCTACCGGATTCTGGAATGCTGAGATCGTGTTCTATCTCTGCATTTCGGGGGTTAAAATACCCGAAGCGGTCTGTGACAGCTCCTGGCACTTAGTGCCGGGTGTCAGCTGTCAGAATCAGCTGACATCTGTGGTGATCGCCCGCACCCCCCCCGTGTTTTTGCAGGCAATCGCGATGACGTAATATTCCTGTCCTGGTCAAATAGACCCAGGACTCAGGGACGTAATATTACGCCTGATGTCATAAAGGGGTTAAATATTCCCCTCCAAAACAGAGATACTCTGATGTTGCCTGAAAGAGGTTGATGAAGATGTTTTAAAACCAGATAGATATTAAGCTGTTAAAGGCTCACTTAGTGAGGAGGATTATTTAAGCCATAGATCTGGATGAGCAGCAAAGACCAGAAGTAATGGTGCAATGAAGTGGATCTTGCCAAACAACATATGGATCAGCAAGGACCAAGGCAGCAGGGTATGCAGGACAGCAGACAACATGTGGAGTAGCTAGCATCAGATGACGCTGAACCAGGTGTGCAGATACACACAAGAATATTAACTGTGTAGGAAACTGTTATCTTCCAATAGTGATGCAGTTATTCACAGGAATACGGAGTTGTTATCTTTCAGCAAGGACGCAATTAATCACAGGAATGACAGAGGAGAAAATCTAGTAATAGGCAGTGGTTAATAGCAGTAATATATGCAAACTAACTTGTAGCAAGGAAATGGTTAACCACAGGATACCAGTGAGGTATAGGCAAACTGGAGGCTCATGTGAAGAGATGCATTATCTTGAGTGTAGACTCTTAGTGTGAACAGCACCAAGAACTGTTTTGAAAGTTGGTAACTTGTTTGCCGTGTGGTAGATGGGAACAACACCTAGTAAGTGATAATCAGCTTGGAAATAATGCAGGTTGTAGCATGAAAGTCAGGCTTAGCAGAGGTAGTGATAAGCATCAGGTGGGATCTGAGACAAGTTAATGAGAAGCAAATTCTAGAATTCAAACTCAAAACTTAAGTCAACTGTGGACAATGCTACTTAACACCCAAGCATTTGAGCTTTGCTTGAGTTGACCTTGAAAGGTCTAGTGTGATAATATTAGAGGAGCTTGTTGGATGTAATGCTAGTGGGTGTGGACCCACGGCACTACGGGCCGGGCTTATCCTAGAGGGGCATAACTAAGTGACTACCTGGTATTCACTCGAGCCTCTAAGGGTGAGGATAGGCTTGGTTGTTGGTAGTCACAAGGTACCACTCTGGGGCAGTCCCTTTGTCTGCTGCAGCTGACCGGAGGGTCAGAGCCATGGGTACAATATATGGGAGGGTGAGACAGAAGTGTAGTCAGACTGTCCAAGATTGGGTCAGGCAGCACAGGTTGAGAATACAAAGCTGAGGTCAGACAGAACAGGTAAACGAGCTGGGTCGATAACAGGTGAGATGAGACAAAATAACACTGGACTGATTGCTGAGACTGACAGGAACCTACATTCAGGCAAAGAATGGAGGATGGAGTTGCCTGATATATCACCTTCTGGCAAGTGATAGGACGGGGAAGCATATCTCTGCAGTACAGAGTGGATACAAATTCCAGCAGAGTTTGGCCGCATCTCCCAATAGACTTACAGCAACAGGCAGAAACAGCAGAGCTGGAAGTGTAGCACAGGTCAGCTCAGAGTGATGGTCAGGTATCGGGTGGAGCAGAGCAGGACACGCAGTGAGTAGGGCGGCACTTAAAAAGCATGTGAGTCACTGATGTAACAGTACTCCCTTCTGCCCCGTCATTTTTTGGCCAGACCGATGGAGAAATCTTTCAAGGATGATAGGGGCGCAGACGTTCTCCGCAGGCTCCCAAGAACTCTCCTCTGGAAAAAAACCCCCTTCCAATTTACTAAATAGAATGTGCTTGGGATCCAGACCTGCTTGGGATCCAGACCTGCTTGGAATCCAGAATGCCTTTAATCTCAAACACGTCCAAAGGCCCCTCAGGAATTGAAATAGAGGCAGGAGTATGGATCTTGGTGAAGCTATTCAGGATCACTGGCTTCAAGAGCAAGATGTGGAAGGAGTTCTGGATCTGTAGATTTGGCTGAAGTAAAAGACTGTAGATTATCTGATTGATTTATCTGATGATCTTGAACTGACCAAGATACCCAGGCTCCTTCAGGTAAACATTCTGTGAAGACAACCAAACCTTTTCTCCAGGTACGTAGTGAGACGCCGAACCTCTCTCATTTTTGTCCGCATGAGTCTCCATCTGAGACATGGCCTTAAGGAGGGAGGCCCGAGCTTACTGCCACTTCTGGAGGAAGTCGGCAAATTAAGAATCAGCAGCTCTTGCCTGGAAAGAAGCAGACATAGGAGAAGGCACTTGAGGATGCTGAAAGAAAGCACATCATTCTACTGTTAACTGAAAATGGAATGAGGACCACAAAGAAAGAATACAGTACTTACAGTCAAATATGGTGGAGGTTCCAAGATGTTTTGTGGTTGCTTTGCTGCCTCTGGAACTGGGTGCCTTGACTGTGTGCAAAGCATCATGAAATCTGAAGACTACCAAAGGATTTTAGGTCACAATATAGTGCCCAGTGTAAGAAACCAGGGTTTGTGTCTTAGGTCATGAGTCTTCCAGCAGGACAATGACATGTTGTGAATGGGTTTGAGATGAGTTCTGAGCAGAGGCTTCCTCTGGTGGTTACAAGCGGTGCTGGTCTGTCCAGTGAGGACTGGGAATCAGGTGTTACTGACTGGTCTTATATAAGGGAGTCACCTTCCCATCAGGGTTGCCGGTGATCAATTGTTCTGGTCTGAATCCTTCATTCCTGTTTCCCTTGTAGCCTGCTGTGTCGTGTCTGCATCTCCTGCTAACAGATAAGACATTTTCTTCTTTTTGTTTTTGTTCTATATTTTTGCATTTTGTCCTGCACTTCTGTGGGGGCCTTCTGGGCCCCCTCAGGGGGCTTTTGCCCTCTCAGTTTAGTTCAGCCACTGATGTTTTGTACTTTTGCTTTTTCCAGTTTTTTCAGTGGCTGCTGTTTTGATTTTGTTACACCAGAGAACTAATTTAGGTGGAAGAGGTCGTGTGATCTCAGGTGTATTTGAAATTAGTAGAGTTGGTGCTTTTCAAGGTTTTGTGGGATTGCAGTGAGTACCCTTCCTGTCCTTTTCTATTTAGTTAGTTTGGGCCCCAGCGTTTGCTCATACTATTTTCTTTCTGTGTCAGTATTTCTTCTTGTCTAACCGCCATTACTTGTTTGGGGGCTTTTCTATTATCTTTGGGGTTCTGCTCCGGGGCAGATAGCTTTCCTATTTCTATCTTTAGGTGTAGTTAGTTTCTCAGGCTGTGACGAGGCGTCTAGGACCAACGTAGGAACGCTCCACGGCTGCCTCTAGTTGTGGTGGTTAGTCAGGGTACTGCAATCTCATAGATTCCAACTGCTCTGGTGTATTGCCGTTTTTTACCTGCACTCCTCAGCTACCGAAACATAACAGTATCACCGGCCAAAAAATTGAAAATTGTATGGTACTCACAGAAGGGAAAAAATATTGTGAAAGAAAAAAGGTTGTCAGAGTTGTCAGAGATATTTTTCTGTTTGTTGCATTTTTTTTTTCCCTCTGTATCTCTGGGTGCTGGGGAGGATCTTTTCTCTCAATGGAGTTTGCACGGTTGTCTGGCCGTGTGGATCAGCTTGCCACTGAGGTTCAGAGTATTGCTGCATATCTTGCTAGGTTGCCTGTTGTGGAACCTAGGATCCCCATGCCAGATTTGTTTTTGGGGGATCGAGCTAAGTTTCAGAATTTCAAAAATAATTGTAAATTGTTTTTTGCCTTAAAATCTAAGTCCTCAGGGAACGCATTGCAGCAGGTTCAGATTATCATCTCTCTCCTGCGCGGCGATCCTCAGGATTGGGCTTTTTCCCTGACACCTGGGGATCCTGTTTTGAGTGATGTTGATGCATTTTTTCAGGCTTTGGGGTTATTGTACGATGAGCCTAATGTCACTGATCAAGCTGAAAAAGCCTTGTTGGCATTAAATCAGGGGCTTGATGACGCTGAGTTATACTGTCAGAGATTCCGTAGGTGGGCAGTCCGGACCAAATGGAATGACGACGCTTTGGCAGCCCTTTTCCGGAAGGGTCTGTCAGATAATGTAAGGGATGTTATGGTGGGATTCCCTGTCCCCTCTGGTCTCAATGATTCTATGTCATTAGCGATTCAAATTGACAGACGTTTGCGTGATCGGAGAAGTATGCGTGGAATGGTGTTGTCTTGTGAACCAGCTTCTGAACCCATGCAGTGTGATAGAGTGGTGTCTGGGGCACAGCGTCATGAGTTTCGAAAGCGCAATGGGTTATGTTTCTACTGTGGTGATGCCTCTCATGCTATTTCAGTCTGCCCTAAGCGGGGAAGACGTTTTGCACGCTCAGTTGTCTTGGGTAGTGTTCAGACTAAGTTTTTATTAACTGTCACTCTGATGTGCTCTCTGTCCTCATTTTCTGCTCAGGCTTTCGTTGATTCTGGAGCAGCTATTAACCTGATGGATTATGATTTTGCTAAACGTTGTGGGTTTCCCTTGATACCCCTACAGAAGTCTATTCCCCTACTGGGGATCGATTCTACCCCTTTGGCTGAGAATAAACCCCAGTTTTCTACTCAGGTGATAATGAGGGTTGAACCTGATCACCAGGAGTGCTGCAAATTTTTGGTTCTGTATAATCTGCATGACATTATCGTGCTGGGTTTCCCTTGGTTACAGTCTCATAATCCTGTTTTGGATTGGAAATCTGTGTCTGTAACCAGTTGGGGCTGCCAATGTGTTAATACCAACACTCCTGTTTTTTCTGCCTCCCCCCAGGCTCAGGATGTTCCTGACTTTTTGATTGATTTTTCTGATGTGTTTAGCGAAAGTAAATCTGCATCCTTGCCTCCCCATAGGAGCTATGACTGCGCTATTGAATTAGTGCCGGGTAGTAAATTCCCTAAAGGTCGCCTTTTTAACTTGTCTATACCTGAACATGACGCTATGCGGTCTTATATCAAGGAATCATTGGAGAAGGGTCATATCAGACCATCCTCTTCACCCTTAGGTGCCGGTTTTTTCTTTGTGGCCAAAAAAGATGGTTCATTAAGGCCGTGTATTGATTATCGTCTCTTGAACAATATTACTGTGAAATATCAATACCCGTTACCCTTGATTTCTGACCTGTTTTCCAGGGTGAAAAGTGCTAGTTGGTTTACCAAGCTTGACCTCAGGGGGGCGTATAACCTTATTCGCATTAAGCACGGGGATGAATGGAAGACGGCATTCAATACCCTGAAGGGCATTTTGAGTACCTAGTGATGCCCTTTGGGCTCACTAATGCTCCTTCCGTCTTCCAGTCCTTCATGAATGACATTTTCAGGGATTTTGTGGACAAATTTCTGATTGTTTATTTGGATGATATCTTGATTTTTTCTAATGACTGGGACTCTCATGTGAAACATGTTCGAACTGTTTTCCAGATTTTGAGAGAGAATGCTCTGTATGTGAAGGGATCAAAGTGTCTTTTTGGCGTACAGAGGATCTCATTTCTGGGATTCATTTTGTCCCCATCTGTTATTGAAATGGACCCGGTCAAGGTTCAGGCCATCTGTGATTGGGTCCAACTTACTTCATTAAAGGCTCTTCAGAGATTTTTGGGTTTTGCCAATTTTTATCGTAAATTTATTGGTAATTTCTCGGTTATTGTTAAACCATTAACTGATTTGACCAGAAAGGGTTCTGATGTGGTGAATTGGCCTCCTGAGGCAGTCTCTGCATATCAGGAACTTAAGCAGAGATTCACTTCTGCTCCTGTTCTACGGCAGCCTGATGTTTCTCTGCCATTTCAGGTGGAGGTTGATGCCTCTGAAATTGGGGCAGGTGCCGTTTTGTCCCAAAAAGATCCAGAGACCTCTAAAAGTAACCCTTGTGCCTTTTTCTCTCGAAAATTTTCTCCTACTGAACGTAATTATGACGTGGGTAATCGGGAGTTATTGGCCATGAAGTGGGCTTTTGAAGAGTGGAGACATTGGCTGGAGGGAGCCAAACATCAGGTGGTGGTCCTTACGGACCATAAGAATCTGGTCTATCTGGAATCTGCCAAGCGACTCAATCCTAGACAGGCCAGGTGGGCCTTGTTTTTCACACGTTTTAATTTTGTGGTTTCCTTTCTTCCTGGCACTAAGAATGTTAAGGCGGATGCCCTCTCGAGGAGTTTCCTGGCGGACTCTCCTGAGTTATCTGATCCTTCTGTTATTTTGAAAGAGGGTGTAGTTCTTTCCGCCATCTCGCCCAATTTGAGACTTGCTCTGGAGGGGTGTCAGGAGGATAGGCCCGAGTGCTGCCCTGTTGGAAAATTGTTTGTCCCGGACCAGTGGAAAAAGAGTGTGATGTCTGAGATTCATTGTTCCGCATTGGCTGGACATCCCGGAATTTTTGGTACCAGAGACTTGGTTAGTCGGTCCTTTTGGTGGCCTACCTTGTCTCGTGATGTCAGGGAATTTGTGCAGTCCTGCGGGACTTGCTCTCGCTCCAAGCCTTGCTCTCGCTCTAGTGGTTTGTTGATGCCATTGCCTGTGCCCAAGAGACCATGGACCCATATCTCTATGGATTTCATTTCCGACCTTCCTGTTTCTCAGAGAATGACCACCATCTGGGTAATTTGTGATAGGTTTTCCAAAATGATACATCTTGTGCCATTACCTAAGTTGCCTTCCTCCTCTGAATTGGTGCCGTTGTTCCTTCAGCACGTGGTTCGTTTACACGGCATTCCTGAGAACATTGTGTCTGACAGAGGAATCCAGTTTGTTTCCAGATTTTGGAGGACTTTTTGTTCTAAACTGGGTGTTCAATTGTCTTTCTCCTCGGCATTTCATCCTCAGACCAATGGTCAAACTGAGAGAACAAACCAGACATTGGAGACTTATCTAAGATGCTTTGTGTCTGCTGATCAGGATGACTGGGTCTCTTTTTTGCCTTTGGCTGAGTTTGCTCTTAATAATAGGGCTAGCTCTGCCACTTTGATGTCTCCGTTTTTCTGTAATTCTGGGTTTCACCCTCGATTTTCTTCAGGACAGACGGAGGCTTCTGTCTGTCCAGGTGTTGACTCTGTTGTGGAGCGTATGCAACAGATTTGGGACCAGGTAGTGGAGAGGTTGTCCCTCTCTCAGGAGAAGGCCCAGCGGTTTGCTAACCGGCATAGGACTGATGGTCCTCGGTTTAAAGTGGGGGACTTGGTCTGGTTGTCCTCAAAGAATATTCCTATGAGAGTAGCATCTCCTAAATTTAAGCCTAGGTTCATTGGACCTTATAAGATCATGGAGATTCTTTATCCTGTTTCTTTTCTTTTGCTTCTTCCAGGGACATTTAAGATCCATAACGTGTTCCACAAGTCCTTGTTGAAGAGGTTTGTTGAGCCAGTGGTTCCTGCTGCTGTGCCTCCTGACCCTGTTTTGGTTGAGGGCAATCTGGAGTATGTGGTTGAGAAAATATTAGATTCTCGTTTTTCTAGACGGAAACTCCAGTATTTGGTTAAATGGAGAGGTTATGGTCAGGAAGACAATTCTTGGGTGTTTGCTTCGGACATCCATGCTAGGAGACTTATCCGTGCGTATCATAGAACTCATCCTGACCGACCTGGTTGCTCAAATGAGGGTTCGGTGACCCCTCCTCAAGGGGGGGGTACTGTTGTGAATGGGTTTGAGATGAGTTCTGAGCAGAGGCTTCCTCTGGTGGTTACAAGCGGTGCTGGTCTGTCCAGTGAAGATTGTGAGGACTGGGAATCAGGTGTTACTGACTGGTCTTATATAAGGGAGTCACCTTCCCATCAGGGTTGCCGGTGATCAATTGTTCTGGTCTGAATCCTTCATTCCTGTTTCCCTTGTAGCCTGCTGTGTCGTGTCTGCATCTCCTGCTAACAGATAAGACATTTTCTTCTTTTTGTTTTTGTTCTATATTTTTGCATTTTGTCCTGCACTTCTGTGGGGGCCTTCTGGGTCCCCTCAGGGGCTTTTGCCCTCTCAGTTTAGTTCAGCCACTGATGTTTTGTACTTTTGCTTTTTCCAGTTTTTTCAGTGGCTGCTGTTTTGATTTTGTTACACCAGAGAACTAATTTAGGTGGAAGAGGTCGTGTGATCTCAGGTGTTTTTGAAATTAGTAGAGTTGGTGCTTTTCAGGGTTTTCTGGGATTGCAGTGAGTACCCTTCCTGTCCTTTTCTATTTAGTTAGTTTGGGCCCCAGCGTTTGCTCATACTATTTTCTTTCTGTGTCAGTATTTCTTCTTGTCTAACCGCCATTACTTGTTTGGGGGCTTTTCTATTATCTTTGGGGTTCTGCTCCGGGGCAGATAGCTTTCCTATTTCTATCTTTAGGTGTAGTTAGTTTCTCAGGCTGTGACGAGGCGTCTAGGACCAACGTAGGAACGCTCCACGGCTGCCTCTAGTTGTGGTGGTTAGTCAGGGTACTGCAATCTCATAGATTCCAACTGCTCTGGTGTATTGCCTTTTTTTACCTGCACTCCTCAGCTACCGAAACATAACAATGACCCCAAACATACTTCAAGAAGCACCCAGAAATTGATGAAAACAAAGCGCTGGAGAGATCTGAAGTGGCCAGCAATGAGTCCGAATCTAAATCCCACTGAACACCTGTGGAGAGATCTTAAAATTGCAGTTGGGTGAAGGCACCCTGCAAATATGAGAGACCTGGAGTAGTTTGCAAAGGAAGAGTGGGCAAAAATTCCAGTTGAGAGGTGTAAGACGCTTGTTGAAGGCTATAGGAAGTGATTGATTGCAGTTATTTATTCCAAAGGGTGTGCAGCTAATTATTAGGTTGAGGGTGCCAACAATGTTATCCTGCCAATTTTGGGGGTTTTGTGTGAAATTATGATCAATTTGCCATTTTTTGTATTGTTCCGAAATAAACATGTGTATAACAAAACATGTTTAACCCCTTAACGACCAAGCCATTTTGTAGGTTAAAGACCAGGCCAATTTTTACATTTCTGACCACTGTCTCTTTATGAGGTTATAACTCTGGAACGCTTCAACGGATCTTGACGATTCTGAGATTGTTTTCTCGAGACATATTGTACTTCATGATAGTGGTAAAATTTCTTCAATATAACTTGCGTTTATTTATGAAAAAAACGGAAATATGGCAAAAATTTTGAAAATTTTGCAATTTTAAACTTTTAATTTTTATGCCATTAAATCAGAGAGATATGTCACAAAAATTAGTTAATAAATAACATTTCCCACATGTCTACTTTACATCAGCACAATTTTGGAACCAAAATTTTTTTTGTTAGGAAGTTATAAGTGTTAAAAGTTGACCAGCAATTTCTCATTTTTCCAACAAAATTTACAAAATCATTTTTTTTAGGGGCCACCTCACATTTGAAATGAATTTGAGGGGTCAATATGACAGAAAATACCCAAAAGTGACACCATTCTAAAAACTGCACCCCTCAACGTGTTCAAAGCCACATTCAAGAAGTTTATTAACCCTTTAGGTACTTCACAAGAATTGAAGCAATGTGGAAGGAAAAAATTAACATTTAACTTTTTTTCCCAAAATTTTTCTTTCGACACAATTTTTTAAAATTTTGTCAAGGGTATCAGTAGAAAATGAACCACAATATTTGTTGTACAATTTCTCCTGAGTACATCGATACCCCATGTGTGGGGGTAAACCACTATTTGGGTGCATGGCAGAGCTCGGAAGGGAAGCAGCGCCATTTGACTTTTTTGGCTGGAATTGAGATTGGACGCCATGTCGCATTTGGAGAGTCCCTGTGTGCCTAAACAGTGAAAACCCCCACAAGTGACCCCATTTTGGAAACTAGACCCCCCAAGTAACTTATCTAAATGTGTTGTGAGAGCTTTTAACCCCCAAGGGCTTCACAGAAGGTTATAACGTAGAGCCGTAAAATTAAAAAATCATGTTTTTTCCACAAAAATTATCTTTTCATCCCAATTTTTATTTTCCAAAGGATAAAAGGACCCCAAAAGTTTTGTGCAATTAAGTCCTGAGTACGCTGATACCCCATATGTGGGGGTAAACCACTATTTGGGTGCATGGCAGAGCTCGGAAGGGAAGCAGCGCCATTTGACTTTTTTGGCTGGAATTGAGATTGGACGCCATGTCGTATTTGGAGAGCCCCTGTGTGCCTAAACAGTGGATACCCCCCACAAGTGACCCCATTTTGGAAACTAGACCCCCCAAGGAACTTATCTAGATGTGTGGTGAGAGCTTTGAACCCCCAAGGGCTTCACAGAAGGTTATAACGTAGAGCTGTAAAATTAAAAAATCATATCTTTTCCACTAAAATGATCTTTCCACCCCCAATTTTTATTTCCCAAAGGGTAAAAGGACCCCAAAAGTTATTGTGAAATTTGTCCTGAGTACGCTGATACCCCATATGTGGGGGTAAACCACTATTTGGGCGCATGGCAGAGCTTGGAAGGGAAGCAGCGCCATTTGACTTTTTTGGCTGGAATTGAGATTGGACGCCATGTCGCATTTGGAGAGTCCCTGTGTGCCTAAACAGTGGAAACCCCCCACAAGTGACCCCATTTTGGAAACTAGACCCCCCAAGGAACTTATCTAGATGTGTGGTGAAAGCTTTGAACCCCCAAGGGCTTCACAGAAGGTTATAACGTAGAGCAGTAAAATTAAAAATCATATCTTTTCCACAAAAATGATCTTTCCACCCCCAATTGTTATTTTCCAAAGGGTAATAGGACCCCAAAAGTTATTGTGCAATTTGTCCTGAGTATGCTGATACCCCATATGTGGGGGTAAACCACTATTTTGACGCATGGCAGAGCTGGAAAGGGAAGGAGCGCCTTTTTCAAATGCAGATTTTGATGGAATGGTCTGCGGGTGTCATGTCACGTTTGGAGAGCCCTGATGTGCCTAAACAGTAGAAACCCCCCACAAGTGACTCCATTTTGGAAACTAGACCCCCCAAGGAACTTATCTAGATGTGTGGTGAGCACTTTGAACCCCCAAGTGCTTCACAGAAGTTTATAACGTAGAGCCGTGAAAATAAAAATATATTTTTTCCCCACAAAAATAATCTTTTTGCCCCCAAATTTTTATTTTTCTAAGGGTAACAGGAGAAATAGGACCCCAAAAGCTATTGTGCAATTTGTCCTGAGTACGCTGATATCCCATATGTGGGGGGGAACCACTATTTTGACGCATGGTAGAGCTCGGAAGGGAAGGAGCACCGTTTTTAAATGCAGACTTTGATGGAATGGTCTGCGGGTGTCATGTCGCGCTTGGAGAGCCCCTGATGTGCCTAAACAGTAGAAACCCCCCACAAATGACCCCATTTTGCAAACTAGACCCCCAAGGAACTTATCTAGATGTGTGGTCAGCACTTTGAACCCCCAAGGGCTTCACAGAAGTTTATAATGTAGAGCCGTGAAAATAAAAAAATCATATTTTTTTCCACAAAAATTACCTTTTTGCCCCAAATTTTTATTTTTCTAAGGGTAACAGGAGAAATAGGACCCCAAAAGCTATTGTGCATTTTGTCCTGAGTACGCTGATACCCCATATGTGGGGGGGAACCACTGTGATCGCCTTACTGCGATCTTTGGGAGGCACAATGAACAAATCCACAAAAGGTGAAGAATTGGTTTTCTTTTTTACGCCGTTCCTCGTGCGGTATTAGTGATTAGGCGACTTTATTCCTCGGATCGGTGCGATTACATCGATACCAGATTTACACCCTTTTTTCATGTTTAGCTTCTGTCACACACTAAAAGATGCTTTTTCTTGGAATAATTTTTGTAAGAAATTTTTGCATCGCCGTATTTTGAGAGCTATAATTTTTCCATATTTCGGCCGACAGAGTTATCTGTGGGCTGATTTTTGCGGGAGAGCTGACGTTTTTATTGGTACCATATTCAAGCACATAATGTTTTTTGATCGTTTCCTATTCTGATTTTTGTGGAATCAGAATGAACAAAAACCAGCAATTCAGGAATTGTTTTTTTTTTTTTTTTTCCCTCCGTTCCGTGTGTGGTAAAATTGATAAAGCAGCTTTATTCTTCGGGTCACTACGGTTACGGCGATTCCTCATTTATATATTTTTTTTATGTTTTGGCGTTTTTTACACAATAAAAATTTTATAGAAAAAATAATTATTTTTGCATCAGTTTATTCCGCGAGCTATAACTTTTTTATTTTTTTGCTGATGATGCTGTATAGCAGCTTGTTTTTTGCGGGACAAGATGACGTTTTCAGCAGTACCATGATTATTTATATCTGACTTTTTGATCGCGTGTTATTGCACTTTTTCCAAGCGGTATAATGATACCGCTTGGAAAAAGTATAATTTACTACTTTTTTGTGTTTTTTTTTTACGGCTTTCACTGAAGGGGTTAACTAGGGTTACGCTTTTATAGATGGGATTTTTACGGACGTGGCGATACCTAACATGTGTATGTTTTTTGTTTTTTATTTTTTTTATTACATAAAAATGTGTATTTTTTAGGGGATTTTTTTTAAATTATTTTTTAATATTTTTTTTACAATTTTTTTAAAAAAATGATTTTTTTTAACTTGTCCCTTTATGGGACTTTCACTTTTTTTTACTTTTTATTGCAGTTACAATGCATTGCAATGCTCTGGCATTGCAATGCATTGCAACTATAGTGGAAGCTGCTGTGACCATGATCACAGCAGCTTCCCGTAGCTAAATGACCCGGAGGTTGTCATGACAACCCCCGGGTCATCAAGGCAGAGATCGGCCCCTGCAAATACATTGCAGGGTGCCGATCTGAGGCAGAGGGAGCTCCCGACCCTCTGCCTCCCCCCCTGAGCTCTGCGATCGCGCTCGATCGCAGCAGTCAGGGGGTTAACAGCCAGGGGCGGTGGGGGCTCCGCTCCTGGCTGTCAGTGCAGGAAGCCTGGCCACTGCAGCGCCGGCTCCTGCACTGATCGCGCTGGGGAAGCTGAAATTTCAGCTTCTCCTGCACGATCGCTGCTGTGTTTGGTCAGTCAGATTGACTGACCAAGCACAGCGCTGTAGGTGCGAGGACCGACGGCAAAGGTCCCCGCACCGCTTGCCGTGCCTGTCAGCTGTCTGTGACAGCTGTCGGCACTGATCTACCACTGCGTGTTTACACGCATTGGTAAATCAAAGCCATGACGTGCAGAGTCCGTCCTGGTGCCGGAACTGACACCTTGCCATGACGGACTCTGCACGTCAGTGGACATTAAGGGGTTAATTGCAATAATTTTCTGGGAGAAATACTTCATTTTCTAGATCAATTTCAAGGGTGCCAACACTTTTGGTCATGACTGTATTATCTTTTTCATAACAATCCCTATAATTTCAAATGCACTATGCTATTTTATTGTAAAATTATTTATTTTACTCACTTACATAGCACCATTAACCCTTTAACGACCGCCGATACGCCTTTTAACGGCGGTCATTAAGGGTACTTAAACCATCAGAGAACATGATTCGGGTCGGTTTTTACCGACCCCGCTTTTGCTATCGCCGTTATTAACCCTGTAACGGCGATCGCAAAAAAAAGCTATTTTCCCTTTAATTTCTCTCTCCTCTGATGTGATCGCACATCACAGGGGAGAGAAATGGGGTCCCCGGTACCCCCGATCAGCCCCCCGTGCCTCCCGGTGTCCCCCCAGTCCTCCTGTGGCTCCCGCAGCTCCCGGCGTCTTTTTCCGGTAAAGAAAATGGTGGGCGCATGCGCAGTCCGCCCGCCGAGCCGGATTTTCTCCAGAGAACATAATTAGGGTCCCCCCAGTCCCATCGCTTTTGCGATCGCCGTTATTAACCCTATAACGGCGATCGCAAAAGAAAAAAAAAGACGCGATCTTGCCTGCAATTTCTCTCCCCTCTGATGTGATCGCCCATGGCCCCTCTGCGCTCCTGCAGCGCCCCCTGTCCTCTGATCCTCCGTCCTCTTCATCCTGTAAAAAAAAATGGCGGCAGATTCAAAAAATGAATGACTCCATTCATTCTCTAAAAGTACATTTTGATCACTGTGATAAAATATTACAGTGATCAAAATAAAAAAACAGTACATAAACCCCCCCTTTATCAGCCCCTTTGTTAGTGACATATAATAAAATAAAGAAATTTTATTTATTTTTATTTTTCCATTAGGGTTAGGGTTATAATTTGGGTTAGGGTTACAATTAGGGTTAGGCTGGGTTCATACTGCGTTATGGCAGTCCGTTAACGCTGCCATTCACCCCCATTTGAGGGCGCATCGCCCGGGCGTTATAAACTTCTGTGAAGCACTTGGGGGTGCAAAGTGCTCACCACACATCTAGATAAGTTCCTTAGGGGGTCTAGTTTCCAAAATGGGGTCACTTGTGGGGGGTTTCCACTGTTTAGACACATCAGGGCCTCTACAAACGCGACATGGCGTCCAGCCAATTCTGCGTTGAAAAGTCAGACGGCGCTCCTTCCCTTCCAAGCTCTGCCATGAACCCAAACAGTGGTTAACCCCCACATATGGGGTATCAGCATGCTCAGGACAAATTGCACAAAAACTTTTGGGGTCTTGTTACCCTTGGAAAAATAAAAATTGGGGTGAAAAGATTGTTTTTGTGGAAAAAATATGATTTTTTTATTTTCACGGTTCTATGTTATAAACTTCTGTGAAGCACTTGAAGGTTCAAAGTGCTCACCACACATCTAGATAAGTTCCTTAGGGGGTCTAGTTTCCAAAATGGGGTCACTTGTGGGGGGTTTCCACTGTTTAGACACATCAGGGCCTCTACAAACGCGACATGGCGTCCAGCCAATTCTGCGCTCAAAAAGTCAAACGGCGCTCTTTCCCTTGCGACCTCTGCCGTGCGCCCAAAAAGTGGTTTACCCCCACATGTGGGGTATCGGCGTATTCAGGAGAAATTGCACAACAAATTTTGTGGTTCATTTTTTTTTTTAACACTTGTGAAAATAAAAAAATTGGTTCCGAATTAAAGTTTTTGCAAAAAAAGTTAAATGTTAATTTTTTTCCTTCCACATTGCTTCAGTTCCGTGTAGCACGTAAATGGTTAATAAACTTCTTGAATGTGGTTTTGAGCACCTTGAGGGGTGCAGTTTTTAGAATGGTGTCACTTTTGGGTATTTTCTATAATATAGACCCCTCAAAGTGACTTCAAATGTGATGTGGTCCCTAAAAAAAAATGGTGTTGTAAAAATGAGAAATCGCTGCTCAACTTTTAACCCTTATAACTTCATAACAAAAAAAACTTTGTTCCCAAAATTGTGCTGATGTAAAGTAGACATGTGGGAAATGTTATTTATTAAGAAATTTTTGTGACATATCTCTCTGATTTAAGGGCATAAAAATTTAAAGTTTGAAAATTGCTAAATTTTCAAAATTTTCGCCATATTTCTGTTTCTTTCATAAATAAACACGTCATATCAAAGAAATTTTACCACTAACGTGAAGTACAATTTGTCACGAAAAAACATTCTTAGAATCAGCGGGATTCATTAAAGCGTTCCAGAGTTATAACCTCATAAAGTGACAGTGGTCAGAATTGTAAAAATTGGACTGGTCATTAAGCTGCAAAATGGCTCTGTCACTAAGGGGTTAATACCACAGCACTTCTAAATTCCCTATCTTTGGAGTGTGGGAGGAAACCCACACAGACACGAGGAAAACATAAAAATTCCTCGCAGATATTGTTTTTGGTAGGATTTGAACCTAGGATCCCAGAACTGCAAGGCTACGGTGCTAACCACTGAGCCACCATATTATATATTTATCAAAATCAATCTTCAATGTATTTCAGGTAGGATATCAAGAGTATGTGTCAGAAGATGATGAATCTTTGGAATTAGTCGGCCACATCCTGCAGCAGGTGGAGAATTGTGTTATTGAATGTCAGGTGAGAAAAAGTATTCTGTAGAAATATAAGCAAAAAAAATATGCACATACCATCCATGTTTGCAGCACTAGATGGCAGTATTGCTCCATGAACTGAACCCTTTCCATCTGGTTAGAAATAGCAAGGTAATTATTTTTACATAAATAAAAATATGATGTTCACCAAAAAAATATGTATTCTGATACATTATCTAAACTGTGTATCCCATGACAGTAAACTACTGCTAAGCTCTCTATTCTTGATGAAATTTGTCTTTTTTTTAGCCAAATCCATCAAAAAGATTTCTGTTTCCACCTTGTCAACACATCCTATGAAAATCTTAAAGGGAATCTGTCAGTAGAATCAACAGGGTATTCCAATTCAAGTATGATCCGTGTTTCACAGACATGTGAAACCAGCTTTAGGCATCATTCAGATGTACATGTTGCACATACGTGTTCTATCCCGCTTTTTTTCTCAGATACAACATTCACCCATTATAATCTATAGTCCTACTCATATGTCTGGATTTTGTCATGAACGTGTGTCCGTGCAAAACACACAGAGACATGTCCGTTTTTTTGGGTTTTCCATGGGCTAATACAAGTTTTTGGGTCCATGAAAAACCAGTACAGCATAAGGATGGCATCAGTGTGTTGTTCGTGTGCTGTCTGTGTAATTTATTTATTTTTGTTATCATCCATGAAATACACTGATGACCACACTGATGATAGAAACAGACACACTGATGACACACTAATGGTAAAAATGGACAAAACTGATGACACATTAATGGTAAAAATGGACAAAACTGATGACACATTGTTAGTGTTGGCTGAATGCACCAAATGAAATATATATAATAATAATAAGGTGCGTTTGCAACACGGGGTCCACCATGCATAGATGGAACCTGCTGCTAAGCAATGGCGGAACAAGGCGGCGGTTGAACGCCAACACCATGCAGGTTAGATGTAACCCGGTATAAACAGCGGCGAACTCTGTTACTTTACAGAACTGCCGCAACAAAGTAATAGAGCGCTGTTCCCTGTTACACGTCACAGGACACAGCTGATATGTTGCGAGTGAAGTCAGTAGGCTCAACCCCTAGAATGCGGAGACGGTCATACACGCCGACAGTGCGGCAGGTTCTCGGCCCAAACACCTGTGCATACACAGAGTTGTAGCATATCCACTCGCTCACACACCATATGGATTACACTAGCGCACAGCCGTGCGATCCTTTTATAACTGAAACCTTCCAGGACCTTGCTGATGGCCCAATCCGAACTGCTTGAGGACCTGAGCATGTGACCGACCACCAATGAGCGGTTGTCTCACGGGCATGCTCAGATGGAGAAAAGCAGGACTAAGTCTCAGGAACGTCTGCTCGCAGCTGACTAATGCTAGTTGCTATAGCTGAATCTGGGGCGGCAGCAGCGACCAAACGCATAGCATTAGCCTTAGCAAGACGCTGGGATTGACGTCTCCACTGAGCAGGATTCTCTGCAGCTGAAGAAGAATGGGAGACTGCAGAGGACATGGCTTGAGATTCCACCTGTGCAGCGTCGGGATCACGACGCCTAACTAACATTACCCTCCCTCCTAGAGCCCCCCTTTGGGCCTCGCTACACTCAAATGCTGTAATGAGCTGAGGAACCTGAATGTGCTCAATAGGTTCCTAGGTCCTGTCCTCTGGGCCATTACCTGTCATGTGTGCATCGCCACGAAGATCGTCGCGGTTGCACATTCTGACTTCTCACAGCTGAGTTGCTGTTTCTTTGTGTTTGGCAGTTAGGGAGTTAATTCTGTCTGTGCTCAGTTCTGGGACTGGGTGCAGTTTCTCCCGGCTGCAATTAATTATTTGTTGATTGGTTTCCTTTAAATCTCTGGTTGTCTGTGTTGGGAGTTGTCAGTGAAATTCTTCATGCAGACCACAGATAGGATTGTATCTGTATAGACTTAAGTTAAAGAGCTCCTTAGTTGTTTTAAGCTCACCTTGCTTAGAGTTTAATATCCCAGATCATTTATGTTCCTTCTGTGTTTGAGTGTGTATGCAAGTCTGTGTTTTCTCCAGTCTGTCTTATATGTCTAATCTGTGTATTTAGCAGAGATCAGCCCATATCCCTTTGGTGGTAATCAGAATCCTTCTTAGGACTGATTACAGGGTTCAGGGACTGATAGGAGACAGGGTTAGGCTGGAGACTTGGACCTCTGAACCATTATCAGTACCTCCAAGGTGAGGGATTAGTTAGGACCCCAGTTTAGGGTCAGGTTAGACCCCCGGTCCTCCTCTTTCCTGTGACAGTGTATCAAGTCCTCAAGATTAACCCTGAGTTCAACGGATATCGTGTCAGGTAAATCTATTCTATATTTACATGCTGATGTTGCTAATCTATATGTTGTATAGAGTGTTGTTCTTTTAAGAATAGTTTACTGACATCGTACACATATCATAAGACCGCGTGACATTTTCACTGGCCTATAAAATTATTCCCAGTTGCCATGGATCCAGTAGCCCAGCTGGCTCTGCAGTTGCAGGGATTATCCATGGAGCTGACGGACATTAAGTCCAAAGTTTTGTCTCCCTCGGAGCAAACCAGATTTGAACCTAAAGTAGCTCTCCCGGACAGGTTCACTGGTGGGCGAGACAAATTTTTTACCTTCAGGGAAGCATGTAAATTGTATTTTCGGCTTCGGCCTCGATCATCAGGGAGTGAAGAGCAGAGAGTGGGAATTGTTATCTCGCTCCTACAAGGGGACCCTCAATCCTGGGCATTTTCCCTTCCTCCGGGATCCCCGGCTCTACAGTCAGTAGATCGATTTTTTACTGCCCTGGGTTTGGTATATGATGACCCAGATCGGGTCTCTCTTGCTGAGACAAAATTACGTAAGATACAGCAGGGAGATCGTCCGGCGGAGGAATTTGCTTCTGAGTTCCGTAGATGGGCCACAGATACTCAGTGGAATGACCCAGCTCTTAGAAGCCAGTTTTGTCATGGGCTTTCTGACAAATTAAAGGATGTTTTGGCTCAGTATGATTCTCCTCCATCACTGGAGGCTGCTATGGCCCTAGCTATCCGTACTGATAGACGGCTCCGGGAGAGGTGCGAGGTAACTCCGCCCCCTGTTGTTACTCCACCTACTACTAAAGTCCCTTATGTTGAGGTTCCCCTTGTCTGTTCGGAGGAGCCTATGCAGTTGGGAGGGACATCATTTCGTAGGAGGGGATTGGCGGTACGCCGCAGGACTAGAAGGTGTTTCTTCTGCGGGAAAGAGGGACATTTTGTTGGGGGATGTCCATCCCGTGCCTTGTTGAGCAAAAAGTCGCCGGAAAACTGTTAATCCCAGGTTGTGTGGTGGATGACAACCTGGGAGTATGTATTTCGTCCGCTAGTTCTTCTCAGTTCCTTGTACCAGTGGAGGTGGTGGTTGGTACGAGAGTGGAGAGATTTTCTGTTCTTCTTGATAGTGGGTCCGGGGCTTTCTGGTTGACGCTCAGTTTGCTCAGGCTCAAGGTATGCATCTGAGTGTATTGGTCAAACCGATCCCTATATTCTCCATTGACCTTCGGGTAGGGGCAATACATAGGGAACTATTATCTTGTTATGTGTTGGAGGGTCTACCTACTCCTATTGTGTTGGGACTTCCTTGGTTGGTTAAACATAACCCTGTGATTAATTGGCAGTCCAGAGATATAAGCCAATGGGGTGAGTTTTGCAAAAGTAACTGCATGAACACAGTCATCAGTGCGGTCGTGCCTAGTACTTTGCCTCCTTTTTTGGAGGACTTTGGGGATGTGTTCTCTGAGGAGGGGTGTCAGGAGTTGCCTCCTCATCGCGTGTATGACTGCTCTATTAATTTACTTCCTGATGCTAAGTTACCTAAAGCTAGGTTATATAACCTTTCTGGTCCTGAGAGGCAGGCTATGAAAGATTATATTTCGGAAAGTCTGGCCAAAGGGCATATTAGACCTTCATCTTCCCCAGTGGCCGCGGGGTTCTTCTTTGTGAAGAAAAAAGATGGAGGCCTACGCCCTTGCTTGGATTTCCGCGAACTTAATCGGATTACTGTTCGAGATCCGTATCCACTCCCTCTGATTCCTGATCTCTTCAATCAAATTGTTGGCGCCAAATGGTTCTCTAAATTGGATCTCAGGGGGGCGTATAATCTGATTAGGATAAAAGAGGGGGATGAGTGGAAAACGGCGTTTAACACGCCGGAGGGACATTATGAGAACCTTGTCATGCCTTTTGGTCTGACTACTGCACCAGCAGTATTCCAACATTTTGTTAATGACATTTTTCGTCATCTGGTGGGGCTGTTTGTGGTCGTATATTTGGATGACATTTTAATTTACTCACCAGATCTTGTGTCTCACCAGGAGCATGTGAGACAGGTGTTGCAGATCTTGCGAGACAATAAACTATACGCCAAACTGGAAAAGTGTGTATTCGCCGTACAGGAACTTCAGTTTTTGGGTTTCTTGGTGTCAGCCTCCGGTTTCCGTATGGACCCTGAAAAGGTGAGAGCAGTGCTTGAATGGGATCAGCCAGAGGATCTTAAGGCTCTGCAGCGTTTTCTGGGGTTTGCTAACTACTACCGGAAATTTATTTGTAATTTCTCATCTGTTGTCAAACCTCTCACTGACATGACAAGAAAGGGACGGATTTTTCTAAATGGTCGGACAAAGCTTGCCAAGCTTTTTCCTCTTTGAAAAAATGTTTTGCTTCGGCACCCGTTCTCATCCAACCAGATGCATCACAGCCGTTCGTTGTGGAGGTGGACGCGTCTGACGTAGGGGTGGGTGCAATATTGTCCCAGGGTCCGTCCCTGGTAAATGGCATCCGTGCGCTTTCTTTTCTAAAAAATTGTCGTCCGCCGAAAGGAATTATGATATCGGCAATAGGGAACTTTTGGCCATTAAGTTGGCTTTTGAAGAATGGCGTCACTTTTTGGAGGGGGCAGTCCACCCGGTCACCGTCATTACTGATCACAAGAACCTGCTGTATTTGGAATCTGCTAAGCGTCTGAATTCCAGACAAGCTCGATGGTCGTTGTTTTTTACCAGGTTTAATTTTGTTGTCACTTATCGCCCTGGATCTAAGAATGTTAAGGCGGATGCCTTGTCTCGCAGTTTCCCAGGGGCCGGGAAAATGGATGACCCGATTCCTATCCTTCAGGAGGGGGTGGTAGTGTCGGCTGTATGTTCTGAGCTTGAGGAGGAGGTGTTAGAGGCTCAGGGGGACGCCCCTGCAGGACCTCCAGGGAGACTGTTTGTCCCAAATCAGTTGAGACAAAAGGTTATTGAGGCACATCATAATTCTGCTTTAGCAGGACATCCAGGGAGTAAGGCTACTTTAGATCTCCTTTCTCGCCGGTTTTGGTGGCCTAACGTTAATAAAGATGTTTTAACTTTTGTCGCGTCCTGTGGGGTTTGTGCTCGCTCTAAGACCCCTCATACCCGTCCGTCTGGGACCCTCTTACCCTTGAAACTTCCGGAGCGTCCATGGACTCATTTGTCTATGGACTTCATCACGGACCTTCCTCAGTCGTCAGGGAAGACTGTCATACTGGTGGTTGTTGACAGGTTCAGTAAGATGGCACATTTCATTGCTCTTCCTGCCCTCCCTAATGCTAAAACTCTGGCGCAGGTGTTCATTGGGGAGATTGTGAGACTTCATGGGTTGCCTTCTGATGTGGTGTCAGATAGGGGGTCTCAGTTTGTGTCCAAGTTTTGGAGGGCATTTTGTTTACGTCGGGGGATGCAATTGTCATTTTCCTCGGCTTTTCATCCGCAGACCAATGGTCAGACAGAGCGTCTGAATCAAAGCTTAGAGACTTATCTTCGGTGTTTTGTCTCAGAGAACCAGGAGGACTGGTCTTCTTTCTTGCCTCTGGCAGAGTTCGCTCTTAACAACAGGCGGAGCGAGTCCACTGGTAAGTCCCCGTTTTTTGGGGCATATGGTTTTCATCCCCAGTTTTGTACATTCAATGGGGGGGGCCCTTCTGGGGTTCCTGAGGAGGAGCGTTTCTCGTCGTCACTTGCTTCAGTGTGGAGAGGTGTATTGAATAATCTGAGTGCTATGGGGAACCGTTATAAACGTATGGCTGATAGGAGGAGAGTTTCTGGTCCAGATCTTAATGTGAACGATCTGGTATGGTTGTCTACCAGGAATATAAAACTTAAAGTTCCCTCCTGGAAGCTGGGTCCCAGATTCATCGGGCCGTACAGGATCAGTTCCATAATTAATCCTGTGGCATTTCGTCTGGACCTCCCTCCTACGTTTAAAATCCACAATGTGTTCCACAAGTCATTACTTAAGAGGTACGTGGCACCAGTCATACCATCACCTCTACCTCCTCCTCCAGTGGTGGTCAATGGTAACTTGGAGTTTCAAGTGTCAAAGATCATTGACTCACGTCTGAATCGCCGGTCCCTTCAGTACTTGGTGCATTGGAAGGGGTATGGTCCAGAGGAGAGGACGTGGGTTCCTGCGTCTGACATTAACGCAGATCGTTTGGTGCGGACCTTCCACAGAACTCACCCGGGCAAACCTGGCCCTGAGGGTCCGGAGGCCCCTCGTAGAAGGGGGGGTACTGTCATGTGTGCATCGCCACGAAGATCGTCGCGGTTGCACATTCTGACTTCTCACAGCTGAGTTGCTGTTTCTTTGTGTTTGGCAGTTAGGGAGTTAATTCTGTCTGTGCTCAGTTCTGGGACTGGGTGCAGTTTCTCCCGGCTGCAATTAATTATTTGTTGATTGGTTTCCTTTAAATCTCTGGTTGTCTGTGTTGGGAGTTGTCAGTGAAATTCTTCATGCAGACCACAGATAGGATTGTATCTGTATAGACTTAAGTTAAAGAGCTCCTTAGTTGTTTTAAGCTCACCTTGCTTAGAGTTTAATATCCCAGATCATTTATGTTCCTTCTGTGTTTGAGTGTGTATGCAAGTCTGTGTTTTCTCCAGTCTGTCTTATATGTCTAATCTGTGTATTTAGCAGAGATCAGCCCATATCCCTTTGGTGGTAATCAGAATCCTTCTTAGGACTGATTACAGGGTTCAGGGACTGATAGGAGACAGGGTTAGGCTGGAGACTTGGACCTCTGAACCATTATCAGTACCTCCAAGGTGAGGGATTAGTTAGGACCCCAGTTTAGGGTCAGGTTAGACCCCCGGTCCTCCTCTTTCCTGTGACAGTGTATCAAGTCCTCAAGATTAACCCTGAGTTCAACGGATATCGTGTCAGGTAAATCTATTCTATATTTACATGCTGATGTTGCTAATCTATATGTTGTATAGAGTGTTGTTCTTTTAAGAATAGTTTACTGACATCGTACACATATCATAAGACCGCGTGACATTACCCTTCCTGTCCACCAGATAGAACTTTTTGCCACGTACCACCTTGAACCCAACAATGGCATTCACCTCATACTTATCTGCGGACGGACCTGATGTCCCGGCACATGACTCAGAAAACCGGAACATGTGAACGCGTTATAGGAGGGACACATGAAAGGTGTCGGTGATACCTAGGTGTGATGGAAGAGCCAGGCGATAGACCACAGGGTTGACCTGTTCCAGGACCTTGAAGGGACCTTTGTAGCAAGGAGCAAACTTAGCCACTCGCAGCCTGATGTTACGGGCGGAGAGCCACACTAAATCACCAGGGACAAAAGTCGGAGCGGGGCGCCGATGCGGGACACCGATGCGCATCACGGAGACCCTCATTCTCTCCTTGGAGGCCTGGATGCCATCCTGTGTGCAGACCCATATGTCACATGCCTTCACTGCCAAGTCTGCCACCCTAGAGTCGGTGGATGACACGGGCATAGGCACAGGGACACACGGATGCTGGGAGGAGCTTGGTCTGCCCAGTTGAGTCGGCTACAGCATTATTCAGCGCAAATTTCACCAACTGTAGCAAGGATGCACAGTCATCCTGCCTGGCGGAAACGAAATGTCGCAGATATGTTACCAGGGTCTGGTTGGCCCTCTCTACCAACTCGTTTGTCTTGGGATGGTAAGCTGAAGAGAGATTTAGCTCTATACGAGGTTTTTATGGTCAGTGAATACTTGGAAGGGGTAACGGGCCCCCTCCAGGAGATGTCTCCACTCAGAAAAGGCCAATTTCATTGCTAGCAACTCCCTGTCCCCGATGGAATATTTTTTCTCTGCCGGTGAGAAGGTCTTGGAGAAAAAGAAGCAAGGATGCTTCCGACCTTGAGCATCCTTATGAAAGAGGACAGCTCCAGCACTGACGGAAGAAGCATCCACCTCCATGATAAAGGGTTTATCAACATCGGGGCGATATAAAATGGGAGCGCTAGCGAAATGTGACTTTATAGACAGAAAGGCCTTGGAGATCTCCTCTGACCATAATTTGGGGTTAGCTCCCTTCTTGGTGAGGGCAACCAGGAAGGCTTCCAAAGTAGAAGTGGGGAATGAACTGGCGATAGTAATTGATGAACCCCATAAAGCGCTGCACCGCTTTAAGAGAATGGGGTTCTTGCCAGTCCATCACAGCCTGTAGCTTGGCAGGATCCATGGCCAATCCCTGGGCCGAGATGAGATAGCCCAGGAAAGGCAAGGACTCCTGCTCAAACACACACTTCTCCAACTTGGAATAGAGGGAGTTTGCCTGTAGGAGGTCGAAGACTTTGCAAACATCTCTCCAGTGGGAGTCTATGTGGAGCCCAGCTGCGACTGGATTCATATCTCCCAGAAGGGTGCGCAGGAGGAATTCACCACTAGAGGTCATATACATGCACACACCTTCACCCATCCCTAAGACCACCAGAGGGAGCTGTATAGACATATAAAAGGAGGGTGAAGACAGGAAAGTGAGTTCAGTGCAGCTCTGAGTTCAGTCAGCTCAGTAGCCGAGTTCAGCCAGACTGAAGTCTGCAGCCTGCAGTTCAGTAGAGTGGAGGCTAGTAAGGTGGAGTAAAATCCACTCCAGTCTAGTCAGAGCTGAGAGGAGTGAGTGCAGCTCAGAGAGAGAGCGTGCCGACGCTTAGAGAGCAGCGAAGAGGCAGCCCACCAACTGCCAGTGTGTGATCGTGTGAGGGCCCGGTAGGCCGAAGGCGAGTGGAAAGAGAAGTGAATGAGGCAGAGGAGCCTTCATAGCTCACCTCAACAAGTATTTACCGGACGCCAGAGTCCGAGCCTAGAGGGATCTCCACGGCCCATTAGGAGAACACCGGAGTTCATGGAGGACTACAAATCCCAGGAGTACCACAGAGCTGATACGTAGCAGGATCAGGAGGACGGAGTCTGGCAGGATCCGCCATCAAGGACCCTGTCCTTTCAGAGAAGGTCCAATCACAAGGTCAGCCAGGTGCAGGACGGAGACCAAGTTAGGCCCAGCTACACGCAGGCCAGGACTTTATCACAAAAAGGCAAGGAACAGGAGGCCACACACCTACTCAGTGGAGGAATCTGGATGTGCACCCTTCACCCTACAGTGCTCCGGGGGGTGCCTGCAACATCTTCAGTAAAGGTACCCAAAGTGACTTGTGTGTGTGTCTACCTTATTACCCTTACTGCCGGGATCCCCTCTGTCCTGCATCCCTACCCCTTTATCTGCCCTGAAGGACTCAGCCTCACCTGTGGGAGGCTTAACACCTATAGCTGCACAACACCAACCCTTCAGTGGATCTGCACTGCAGCGCTGGTCACCCTGACCAGGTACCACAGGTGGCGTCATGAACTTTCATATAAACATCTACTCCCCTGTAGATATCCCCTTTATCAGTGAGCGCCAAGGGCCACGGACCGAGCTGCAGCTACTGTGACATCCCCCATAGAAATCAACGGGCTCGGTGCCGAGTACCCCAAGGCCCTGGCGGGTGGCTCATTTCTGGTGTCACGAACAGGATTGCGTGCCCTGCAGCAACGGAGTAATTTGTGCCCATTGCCACCGGGTACTGTGTGAGTTAATGAAAGACTGTGGTTTGTGTTGTGGTGAAGATTTCCCACCATCGCCCTCCATTGCCCGCCATTTACAGTGCCATGGCGCGAAAAACTAGTGGGCGTACCTGCAAAAGCGCGCTGAGTCTTGGACACGCCCCCAGCACTGACGCGGCGGCAAGTCCTGCGGAGAGCTTCAGTGAACGCTCTGACGTCAGAGCGCCGGCGACGCAGGTCCTTGTAGCAGCTGTGCCTGGAGGAAGCTGCGGCCTACAGGAGAAGGTAGGCCATGTTTAACTAGGGGGGCGCAGAGATGTCGCAGCAGCAAGCCGACAGCGCGGCCCAGGTCGACAGCCCCAATGATTTACCCACCGG
Source organism: Oophaga sylvatica (assembly GCA_033576555.1). Lineage (NCBI taxonomy): Eukaryota > Metazoa > Chordata > Amphibia > Anura > Dendrobatidae > Oophaga > Oophaga sylvatica. The sequence goes on from JARQOD010000002.1 coordinate 300,068,275, forward strand.
CGCTGCTGTGCAGGATGGAAACTCTGGCCCCTCACCTGGTCCTGTGACCCGATAGTACCGCTGACGCTGCCATACATGCCGGGATTTAAGTGCAAAATATGCAGTATAATGGACATGTACCCGATGTCAGAAAAGCAGAGAGCTGCAGTGGTAGTGGGACAATTGACTGGTCCTGCAGAGAGAGAAGTAGAGACTTGGTCGGCTGCAGACCAGGAATCAGTGCTCGCAATTTTCTTAAAGTTACAGACTATCTTTGAGGATCGCACTGAGACAGACCTCCGGATGAGGTTTTACCAATGCTCCCAGAAACCAGATGACAGTATTCGGGACTACGCCTGCCGACTGCAAGGAGCCCTGCGAGCACTCAAACAGGTTAACCCTATGAGTGTCGCCAAAGAGAATAAAATGTTAAAAGAACAATTTGTACGGGGACTGAGTTTCCAAGCAGAAAGCAGGACTGTGCATTGGTGGTCCTTGGATCATCCTGACGCTACCTTTGATGCCCTTAAGGATATAGCTATAAAAGGACTGCGACCCCTGGAAACACCCGAGATGGCAACCCAGCGTCACCCGGGTGAGACCACTCTAATGCCCGCAGCATCCACCTTCTCCCCATTGGTTGCTGAAGCCAAAACGCAGGTGGCGCCCCCTACTGAGCTGGACTGTCTATGCTCGGAAGTGCGTCAGCTGACCAAAAACCTGGCCACTGTAATGAGTGCCCTGCAGCTGCCGACGGAGGAAGAAGGAAAGATCTTGCTAGCTGACTGCCCAGAGGGTGTCCCCTGGATGAACCGGAGGAGAAGGATGACGTCGCCCCACCGGAGGAGGACAACGCCACCCCCTGGAAGGACCCGCGACCAGCATCATCCTCGCCGAGAGATCGTCTGCTACCGCTGCCACAGAGAAGGTCACCCAGCAATTCGGTGTCCTTTAAACGAGCAAATCCTGGGTCCGAGGGCCAACACCCAGGAATAGACTCATCCGGCCCCTCAGACTGGAACCGCAGGTTTGTGGGAGGAAGACCATACCTGTCCATCATACTGGATGGGATCGCAATCCCTGCCCTGCTGGACACCGGATCCCAGGTAACCATCATACCTGATGTTCTTTATAATAGATACTGTCCATGGACGGTCTCCAACCCCCAAACCCTGACTTTGCAGTATACGCCTCTAATGGCCTCCCTCTTGACTTATTGGTGGCTAAAAATGTAGACGTAAAAGTGGGGAGAGTGGAGCTAAAGGATCAGGGACTTCTTGTAGTAAAGACTGTTAATGAGGAAAATGGGTTGAATGTGGTTTTAGGCACTAACATTATTAGTAACTGTTTGGAGGAGGTTGTGTTATTACTCCAACAGCTCGCCGATGTTGCCAGACCAAAGCAAAAGGGAGCGATCCAGAAAGAGATCCGGGCCCTGATGTGTCAGCAGCAAGTGAAACTGACTGGTGGTGAGATTGGTAATGTATGGGTAACAGACCCGAACCCCTATGTGATACCCCCAATGAGTGAAATGCTTATTTGGTGTAGAGCAGCAATAGGTCTGAGAGGACAGAACTACCAAGCAGTAGTTCAGAACACAGACCTACACTCTTGACTGCCAGAGGGGTAGTGGAGGTACATAATGGGAGGGTGCCAGTGCGTCTTCTCAACTGGGGAGAGGATGAAGTCAAATTACCACGTTATGCCACTGTTGCTAAGTTACATGCTGTGGATAATAACTCCATTCACCCGACGGAGCCCTTAACCTCCCTACAACCAGAGGAGGATAATGGCCCGGCAACCAAGTGGAGAATTGGTGTCAGCAGCTCCATGTCGGGACAGACACCACTCCAGCCCACCAGAAACAGGGAGTACATCGAGTAGTTCAGGAGTACGCACAGGTATTCAGCAAACACCAACTTGACTTTGGGAAGATAAAAGGGGTCCAACATCACATCCTCACAGGCAATCATCCCCCCATTAAAGAACGGTACAGGCCTATACCACCAGCACACTACCAGAAAGCCAAGGAGATGTTGCGTGATATGAAGGAAGCAGGGGTGATAAGGGATAGTTGTAGTCCCTGGGCAGCACCCCTAGTCCTAGTCAGGAAAAAGGATGGAAGCATGAGAATGTGTGTAGATTACAGACAAATAAATCGCATTACACATAAAGATGCATACCCTTTACCACGCATTGAGGAATCCTTAGCTGCCTTAAAGACTGCTAATTACTTTTCCACCCTTGACTTCACTAGTGGGTACTGGCAAGTAGCTGTGGCTGAGAAGGATCGGGAGAATACGGCTTTCACCACCCCGATGGGACTCTGTGAGTTCGACAGAATGCCGTTTGGACTCAGCAGTGCCCCTGGGACGTTCCAGAGAGTGATGGAGAGCTGCCTGGGACATCTCAACTTCGAGACTGTGTTACTGTACCTGGACGACGTAATTGTGTACTCCAAGACGTATGAAGATCACTTGAAGCACCTGGCGGAGGTATTCGAGTCACTGTCCAAGTATAGGATGAAACTGAAGTCTTCAAAGTGCCACCTGCTCAAACAAAAGGTACAATATCTGGGACATATTGTCAGCTCAGAAGGAGTAGCGCCGGACCCGAGAAGGTCACCGCCATCCATAAATGGCTGGAGCCGAAGAACCTCAAAGAGGTGCGACAGTTCCTGGGACTGACAGGATACTACCGGAGGTTTGTAAAGGACTACACTAAGAAAGCAGCGCATCTGCAAGACCTCCTGGTGGGACAGTCCCTCAAGAGCAGAAATTCTCCATTCCACGGGGGTAAAGAACAGGCTGAAGCATTCAAAGAAATGAAGGAGATCCTGACAGGTGACGAGATCTTAGCCTATCCTGACTACAGCCAACCGTTCCTGCTGTATGCGGATGCTAGCAATGAAGAAGTGGGAGCTGTCCTCAGTCAGAAGCAAAATGGCCTGGAGAAAGTCATCGCCTATGCAAGCAGGAAGCTCCGCCCGACCGAGAGGAACCCCGAGAACTATAGCAGCTTCAAGTTGGAGTTCCTGGCACTGGTCTGGGCCATCACAGAGAGGTTTAAGCACTACCTAGCCTCCAGCAAGTTCACTGCCTACACTGATAACAACCCCCTGACGCATCTTGAAACAGCTAAGCTGTGAGCTATGGAACAACGCTGGATTGCTCGGCTGTCAAACTACCAATTCACAATCAAGTACCGAGCGGGCCGCAAGAATGCCAACGCTGATGCCCTGTCCAGGATGCCTCATGAGTCGGACACAGAGGAAGAAGTGGATGATCTGGAAGAGATTGAACTACCTGCCTTTCACAGGAATGGGATGATCCACGAGCAACAAGCCTGCAGGAGGCAGCGTGATAAGACGTTAAATCCTTTACCTCACCACAGCTGGAAGGAGACTCAGGACAGCGATCCAGTTGTCAGCCGTATCAAGGAGCTGATAACTCAAGAAGGTTCCTCCTTGGAGAAGGGAGCGTCTCTACAAGCAAAGCAGCTGTGGAATGAGAGAAGCCGACTGTTTATCTACCGTGAGAAGCTGTGCCGGATGTACGTCAATCCAAAGACCCATGAGATGGTATGGCAGATAGTAGTCCCCAGAACGGACGTCCAGATGGTGTTGAAAGCCTACCATGATCAAGCGAGGCACTTTGGCTGGAAGAAGCTGGAAACCCCTGTTGAAGTGTCGTTTCTACTGGGTGGGAATGCGCAGCTCCATTGAGAGGTGGTGCCAGAACTGTGGACCCTGTGGCCTCAGAAGAAAAGACTACAGCAGCCAGAAGGCACCCCTGCAACCCATCAAGACGACTCGTCCCTTGGAGATCGTGGCCCTGGACCATGTCAAGTTGTCACCCAGCCGGTCAGGATACTCCTATGCCCTGACCATGGTGGATCACTACTCCAGGTTCCTGGTGGTCACCCCTGTCAGAGATCTGACGGCAGAGACAGCAGCAAAGACGTTCCAAGCGTATTTCTTCAGATCACATGGATATCCTGAGCAGGAGCTAACTGACCAAGGCCCAGCCTTCGAGGCCGAATTGTTCAAAGAGTTTTGCCATCTGTACGGATGTAAGAAGATAAGAACCACACCGTACCACCCCCAAACCAATGGTCTCTGTGAAAAGATGAATCACATCGTCATTGACCTGCTGAAGACTGTACCACTTGAAGAGAGGAATCGGTGGCCAGACTTACTACCTGATCTGGTAGATCTGTACAATCACATACCTGTGAGTTCCACCAATTGACCCCAGCCTATCTCATGCGGGCAAGACCAGGAAAGCTGCCCATGGATCTGGAGCTTGGTGTTGTGGAGCCAGAAGCGAATGTGCTACTGAAGACTGGGACACAAACAGACAGGAACAGTACAGAAAAGTACAGACCTGCGTTGAAGATAGTCTCAATCGAGTGAGGGACAAATAAGAGGATCACTACAACAAAAGTGCGCCAGCAGAACCTTTCGCACCTGGTGAATTCTTGCTGAAAAGAAAGAGGAGGATGCACAAACTCGACGATCAATGGGAAAGAGAGCCCTACGTTGTACAGAATTCAAGGTTTGACAACAAGAACGTGTATAATTAGTAAAGATGGAGGAAGAACGACTACAACTGTATCAGAGATCACCTAAAGTTGTGTCTGGATCCGTTAAAGCTTCAGGAGGAAGAACGTGTTGTCAACAAGGAAGAGCTTGATGAAGCAGTCATACATACAGACTTAGGAGATTTCCCAGCGGATTGGCCCTGAATTGGAGAAGCCGTCATCATTCTCGTACTCCAATTCTATCAACCACAAGGAAAACCTCTACATCCAGTTGAGCCAGTTGTTGCAGTAGAGTCAGTTCCAGAGGAACCTGCTCCAGCAGAACCCCAAGAAGTGGAATCCCAAGAAGCAGATTCTCAAGAAGCTGAATCTCAGGAAGAAGGATCCCCTGTCGAGACAGAACCGGTTCACCCAGTTCACAGTATACTTGCCAGCCCAGTGGGGAGGTTAAGGCAATTCTACAATTCTCTTGCACGTAGAACAGATAGATTAACTGACACCTCACCTATCACTGCACTGCGTAGGTCAGTATGCATAACAAGGGGACAATTACCTGTAAGGTACAGAGAATAGATACCTAATAAATGTAAATAATTGTCTAGAGCCATTGTATATAAATGTAAATGTATTATTATTTCTTTATGCCTTACTAATTTGTTTTCTTTTTTGATACCAAAACAAGTAAATGGACATTATTTTTACTTGTTCCCATAACCCCTCAGAGCAATCTTTTCCAAAAGAGACTAGGACTTTTCAGATTGCTCATTCCTAATTGTTATTATATATGTATATAGTTATTTATTATTTCTGCAACGGTTCAAGATCCTCACCTCCCGTAAGGGAAGAGTTAAATTGTGCAATGTTTATTGTTATATGTTTTGTATTTCAGCCCCGGAGTGCTGAGTTCTACTAGGGGGGAATGTGGAGCCTAGCTGTGACTGGATTCATATCTCCCAGAAGGGTGCGCAGAAGGAATTCACCACTAGAGGTCACTATATACATGCACACACCTTCACCCATCCCTAAGACCACCAGAGGGAGCTGTATAGACATATAAAAGGAGGGTGAAGACAGGAAAGTGAGTTCAGTGCAGCTCTGAGTTCAGTCAGCTCAGTAGCCGAGTTCAGCTAGACTGAAGTCTGCAGCCTGCAGTTCAGTAGAGTGGAGGCTAGTAAGGTGGAGTAAAATCCACTCCAGTCTAGTCAGAGCTGAGAGGAGTGAGTGCAGCTCAGAGAGAGCGTGCCGACGCTTAGAGAGCGGCGAAGAGGCAGCCCACCAACTGCCAGTGTGTGATCGTGTGAGGGCCCGGGTAGGCCGAAGGCGAGTGGAAAGAGAAGTGAATGAGGCAGAGGAGCCTTCATAGCTCACCTCAACAAGTATTTACCGGACGCCGGGGTCCGAGCCTATAGGGATCTCCACGGCCCATTAGGAGAACACCGGAGTTCCTGGAGGACTACAAATCCCAGGAGTACCACAGAGCTGATACGTAGTAGGATCAGGAGGACGGAGTCCGGCAGGATCCGCCATCAAGGACCCTGTCCTTTCAGAGAAGGTCCAATCACAAGGTCAGCCAGGTGCAGGACGGAGACCAAGTTAGGCCCAGCTACACGCAGGCCAGGACTTTATCACAAAAAGGCAAGGAACAGGAGGCCACACACCTACTCAGTGGAGGAATCTGGATGTGCACCCTTCACCCTACAGTGCTCCGGGGGGTGCCTGCAACATCTTCAGTAAAGGTACCCAAAGTGACTTGTGTGTGTGTTCTACCTTATTACCCTTACTGCCGGGATCCCCTCTGTCCTGCATCCCTACCCCTTTATCTGCCCTGAAGGACTCAGCCTCACCTGTGGGAGGCTTAACACCTATAGCTGCACAACACCAACCCTTCAGTGGATCTGCACTGCAGCGCTGGTCAACCTGACCAGGTACCACAGGTGGCATCACGAACTTTCATATAAACATCTACTCCCCTGTAAATATCCCCTTTATCAGTGAGCGCCAAGGGCCACGGACCGAGCTGCAGCTACCGTGACATCCCCCATAGAAATCAACGGGCTCGGTGCCGAGTACCCCAAGGCCCTGGCGGGTGGCTCATCTATATCTGGAGAGTAGAAGAGAATATCATCCATATAGACTACGACCGAGGTTGTTAGGATATCCCAGAAGATATCGTTCACAAAGTCTAGGAAAACGGCAGGGGCATTACAGAGCCCGAAGGGCATCACCAGGTATTCATAGTGGCCATCTCCGCTGTTAAATGCCGTCTTCCACTCATCCCCCTATCTTGCTTGGTTGCCTGTTGTGGAACCTAGGATTCCCATGCCAGATTTGTTTTTAGGGGATCGAGCTAAGTTTCTGAATTTCAAAAATAACTGTAAATTGTTTTTTGCCTTAAAATCTAAGTCCTCAGGGAACGCAGCGCAGCAGGTTCAAATTGTCATCTCTCTCCTGCGCGGCGACCCTCAGGATTGGGCTTTTTCCCTGACACCTGGGGATCCTGTTTTGAGTGATGTTGATGCGTTTTTTCAGGCTTTGGGGTTATTGTACGATGAGCCTAATGTCACTGATCAAGCTGAAAAAACTTTGTTGGCATTAAGTCAGGGGCTTGAGGACGCTGAGTTATACTGTCAGAGATTCCGTAGGTGGGCAGTCCTGACCAAATGGAATGACGACGCTTTGGCAGCTCTTTTTCGGAAGGGACTGTCAGATAATGTAAAGGATGTTATGGTGGGATTCCCTGTTCCCTCTGGTCTCAATGATTCTATGTCATTAGCGATTCAAATTGACAGACGTTTGCGTGAGCGGAAAGGTATGCGTGGAATAATGTTGCCTTGTGAACCTGCTTCTGAATCCATGCAGTGTGATAGAGTGGTTTCTGGGGCACAGCGTCTTGAATTTCGAAAGCGCAATGGGTTATGTTTCTACTGTGGTGATGCCTCTCATGCTATTTCAGTCTGCCCTAAGCGGGGAAGACGTTTTGCTCGCTCAGTTGTCTTGGGTAGTGTTCAGACTAAGTTTTTATTAACTGTTACCCTGATATGCTCTCTGTCCTCATTTTCTGCTCAGGCTTTTGTTGATTCTGGAGCAGCTATTAACCTGATGGATTTTGATTTTGCTAAACGTTGTGGGTTTCCCTTGATACCCCTACGGAAGTCTATTCCCTACTGGGGATCGATTCTACCCTTTGGCTGAGAATAAACCTCAGTTCTCTACTCAGGTGATAATGAGGGTAGAACCTGATCATCAGGAGAGTTGCAAATTTTTGGTTCTGTATAATCTGCATGACATTATCGTACTGGGTTTCCCTTGGTTACAGTCTCATAATCCTGTTTTGGATTGGAAATCTGTGTCCGTTACCAGTTGGGGCTGCCAATGTGTTAATACCAACACTCCTGTTTTTTCTGCCTCCCCCCAGGCTCAGGAAGTTCCTGACTTTTTGATTGATTTTTCTGATGTGTTTAGCGAAAGTAAATCTGCATCCTTACCTCCCCATAGGAGCTATGACTGCGCTATTGAATTAGTGCCTGGTAGTAAATTCCCTAAAGGTCGCCTTTTTAACTTGTCTGTACCTGAACATGACGCTATGCGGTCTTATATCAAGGAGTCATTGGAGAAGGGTCATATCAGACCATCCTCTTCACCCTTAGGTGCCGGTTTTTTCTTTGTGGCCAAAAAGGATGGTTCATTAAGGCCGTGTATTGATTATCGTCTCTTGAACAATATTACTGTGAAATATCAATATCCTTTACCCTTGATCTCTGATCTGTTTTCCAGGGTGAAAAACGCTACTTGGTTTACCAAGCTTGATCTCAGGGGGGCATATAACCTTATTCGCATTAAGCACGGGGATGAATGGAAGACGGCATTTAATACCCCTGAAGGGCATTTTGAGTACCTTGTGATGCCCTTTGGGCTCACTAATGCTCCTTCTGTCTTCCAGTCCTTCATGAATGACATTTTCAGGGATTTTGTGGATAAATTTCTGATTGTTTATTTGGATGATATCTTGATTTTTTCCAATGACTGGGACTCTCATGTAAAACATGTTCGGACTGTGTTCCAGATTTTGAGAGAGAATGCTCTGTATGTGAAGGGATCAAAGTGTCTTTTTGGCGTTCAGAGGATCTCATTTCTGGGATTCATTTTGTCCCCATCTGTTATTGAAATGGACCCGGTCAAAGTTCAGGCCATCTGTGATTGGGTCCAACCTACTTCATTAAAGGCTCTTCAAAGATTCTTGGGTTTTGCCAATTTTTATCGTAAATTTATTGGTAATTTCTCTGTTATTGTTAAACCATTAACTGATTTGACCAAGAAGGGTTCTGATGTGGTGAATTGGCCTCCTGAGGCAGTCTCTGCATTTCAGGAACTTAAGCAGAGATTCACTTCTGCTCCTGTTCTACAGCAGCCTGATGTTTCTCTACCATTTCAGGTGGAGGTTGATGCCTCTGAAATTGGGGCAGGTGCCGTTTTGTCCCAAAGAGATCCAGAGACCTCTAAAAGTAACCCTTGTGCCTTTTTCTCTCGAAAATTTTCTCCCACTGAACGTAATTATGACGTGGGTAATCGGGAGTTATTAGCCATGAAGTGGGCTGTTGAAGAGTGGAGACATTGGCTGGAGGGAGCCAAACATCAGGTGGTGGTCCTTACGGACCATAAGAATCTAGTTTATCTGGAATCTGCCAAGCGACTTAATCCTAGACAGGCCAGGTGGGCCTTGTTTTTCACACGTTTTAATTTTGTAGTTTCATTTCTTCCTGGCACTAAAAATGTTAAGGCGGATGCCCTCTCGAGGAGTTTCCTGGCGGACTCTCCTGAGTTATCTGATCCTTCTGTTATTTTGAAAGAGGGTGTAGTTCTTTCCGCCATCTCGCCCAATTTGAGACTGGCTCTGGAGGGGTGTCAGGAGGATAAGCCCGAGCGCTGCCCTGTTGGGATATTGTTTGTCCCTGACCAGTGGAAAAAGAGTGTAATGTCTGAGATTCATTGTTCCGCGTTGGCCGGTCATCCCGGAATTTTTGGTACCAGAGACTTGGTTAGTCGGTCCTTTTGGTGGTCTACCTTGTCTCGTGATGTCAGGGAGTTTGTGCAGTCCTGTGGGACTTGCTCTCGCTCCAAACCTTGCTCTCGTTCTAGTGGTTTGTTGATGCCATTACCTGTGCCCAAGAGACCATGGACCCATATCTCTATGGATTTCATTTCCGACCTCCCTGTTTCTCAGAGAATGACCGTCATCTGGGTGATTTGCGATAGGTTTTCCAAGATGATACATCTTGTGCCATTACCTAAGTTGCCTTCCTCCTCTGAATTGGTGCCTTTGTTCCTTCAGCACGTGGTTCGTTTACACGGCATTCCTGAGAACATTGTGTCTGACAGAGGAGTCCAGTTTGTTTCCAGATTTTGGAGGACCTTTTGTTCTAAAATTGGTGTTCAATTGTCTTTCTCCTCGGCGTTTCATCCTCAGACCAATGGTCAAACTGAGAGAACAAACCAGGCATTGGAGACTTATCTAAGATGCTTTGTGTCTGCTGATCAGGATGACTGGGTCTCTTTTTTGCCTTTGGCTGAGTTTGCTCTTAATAATAGGGCTAGCTCTGCCACTTTGATGTCTCCATTTTTCTGTAATTCTGGGTTTCACCCTCGATTTTCTTCAGGACAGATGGAGGCTTCTGTCTGTCCAGGTGTTGACTCTGTTGTGGAGCGTATGCAACAGATTTGGGACCAGGTAGTGGAGAGGTTGTCCCTCTCTCAGGAGAGGGCCCAGCGGTTTACTAACCGGCATAGGACTGATGGTCATCGGTTTAAAGTGGGGGACTTGGTCTGGTTGTCCTCAAGAAATATTCCTATGAGAGTGGCATCTCCTAAATTTAAGCCTAGGTTCATTGGACCTTATAAGATCATGGAGATTCTTAATCCTGTTTCTTTTCGTTTGCTTCTTCCAGGGACATTTAAGATCCATAACGTGTTCCACAAGTCCTTGTTGAAGAGGTTTGTTGAGCCAGTGGTTCCTACTACTGTGCCTCCTGACCCTGTTTTGGTTGAGGGCAATCTGGAGTATGTGGTTGAGAAAATATTGAATTCTCGTTTTTCTAGACGGAAACTCCAGTATTTGGTTAAATGGAGAGGTTATGGTCAGGAAGACAATTCTTGGGTGTTTGCTTCGGACATCCATGCTAGGAGACTCATCCGTGCGTATCATAGAACTCATCCTGACCGACCTGGTTGTTCAAATGAGGGTTCGGTGACCCCTCCTCAAGGGGGGGGTACTGTTGTGAATAGGCTGGAAATGAGTTCTGAGCAGAAGCTCCCTCTGGTGGTTACAAACGGTACTGGACTGTCCAGTGAAGATTGTGAGGATTGGGAATCAGGTGTTACTGACTGGTCTTATATAAGGGAGTCGCCTTCCCATCAGGGTTGCCGGTGATCAATTGTTCTGGTCTCAATCCTTGATTCCTGTTTCCTTGTAGCCTGCTGTGTCGTGTCTGAATCTCCTGCTAACAGATAAGACATTTTCTTCTTTTTGTTTTTGTGCTTGATTTTTGCATTTTGTCCTGCACTTCTTTGGGGGCCTTCAGGGTCCCCTCGGGGGGCTTTTGCCCTCTCAGTTCAGTTCAGCCACTGATGTTTGTACATTTGCTTTTTCCAGTTTTTTCAGTGGCTGCTGTTTTGTTTTTGGTTACACCAGAGAACTAATTTAGGTGGTAGAGGTCGTGTGATCTCAGGTGTTTTTGAAATTAGTAGAGTTGGTGCTTTTCAGGGTTTTTTGAGATTGCAGTAAGTGCCCTTCCTATCCTTTTCTATTTAGTAAGTTTGGGCCCCAACGTTTGCTCATACTATTTTCTGTCTGTGTCAGTATTTCTTCTTGTCTAACCGCCATTACATGTTTGGGGGCTTTCTATGTTCTTTGGGGATCTGCTCCGGGGCAGATAGCTTTCCTCTTTCTATCTTTAGGTGTAGTTAGTTTCTCAGGCTGTGACGAGGCGTCTAGGACCAACGTAGGAACGCTCCACGGCTGCCTCTAGTTGTGGTGGTTAGTCAGGGTACTGCAATCTCATAGTTTCCAACTGCTCTGGTGTATTTCCTTTTTTGCCTGCTCTCCTCAGCTACCAAATCATAACAGAGAATGGTAGCGTAATCAAGGTACCCCTAATAAGACTTCATCAAACCCTCGGGTATGACTAATAGGGAGATTATATCCTGGTGGGCTGGAGACATGGTGAGAGTAAGTGGGATGGTCTGGTGTGTGATCTGTGAGGGCAGTGTCGACCCATTCACCACTCGGACGGTCACTGGCTTGGTGATCATCACCAGAGGTATAACGTGCCGTTGGATGAAGGCTGAAGACATGAAATTGCCCTCCGCCCCAGAATCCACACAAACCTTTACCGCATGAGTGGATGGGCCTATCATGAGTGTCCTCTTGAAGGACAATTTGGAAGAAAACGCCACTGTGTCTAATGAGCCTCCTACTATGGCCTGTAGATGCGGTCATTTTCCCGACTGCTGGGGACATTTGGTGGCAAAAGTCCTGACTGTCGGCAGACATGACAGACCATGGGTGTACGAGCGATCCGTGACTTGGATCCCGCTCGAGAAACCTCCACGGCCTCTTGGGACTCAGACGCCTGAACCGGAGATTCCAGAGGTCTGGCGAAGTTAGGAGCCAGCCGAAACCTCTGCCACACTGGGCTCGTTCCAACCTTCCCTCTAAGAAACAAAGGTTGATGCGAGTAGAGACAGATATTAGCCTCTGACCTGGAATCTCCCTAGTGGCCAGAGCGTCTTTCACATGGTCAGCCAGCGGCCTCCAAAAGACCGGGATGAGGACTTTATCCGGCCACTCCAGGTCAGAAGCTAAAGTCCGGAAGTGGATGGCAAATTGACTGACCACGGTTGAGCCCTGAGTCCATGCCAGCAGTTGGAGCGCCGTATCATGGGTGACTCGTGGTCGCAAGAAGACCTGCTTCAGAGTGCTCAAAAAGCACTGAGCACTCTGCACCACATGATCGTCACGCTCCCACAGCGGCGTAGCCCACTCCCAACGCCCTGTCTGACAGCAGGGAAATAATAAACCCTAATTTAGCCCACTCTAAGGGGAAACGTGCAGCCAGTAGCTCCAGGTAGATCGCACACTGGTTCACGAATCCCTTACACGACTTGCTATCACATGAGAACCTCTCAGGCAGTGGGAGGCGGGATAAGGTCGGAACAGGGGTGGCAGCGGACATACGGGCTGCAGCCTCACTAGCTGCTTGAACAGCTACTGTAGTCACATCCACAGCTGAGGTTGTACGCTCGAGAGCCAACAACCTGCCCTCCAGCTGCTGGATGTACCGCTGCAGTCACTGTTCGTCCGCCATTACTAGCCAGATCCTGGCAGTAGTATAATGTTAGGGTTGGTGGAACGCACCAAATGAAATATATGTAATAATAATAAGGTGCGTTTGCAATACGGGGTCCACCGTGCAGAGATGGAACCTGCTGATAAGCAATGGCGGAATAAAGCGGCGGTTGAACACCGAAAACACACGGGTTAGATGTCACCCGGTATGAACAGCAGCGAACTCTGTTACTTCACAGAGCCACCACAAGTAATAAAATGCTGTTCCCTGCTACACGTCACAAGACACAGCTGATATGGTGCGAGTGAAGTCTCTAGGCTCAACCCCAAAAACGCGGAAACTTGAGTCTGACCAGACCCACAATGTGCACGGCGTCGCACTAGCGATGCCACTACTTGGCGCTCAGTGGTAGCAAACACAGCTAGCTAAAAATCAAGAGCAAAAAGCTCAACTGACCACAGAGCGGTATTAAAAGGTGTGTGCCAGAGCACGTGGATTGACTGTGCCCTGTAAACAGTCCGTGCTAAGCAGCACACGTGGTCGAGACAGGCGCTAGGTCAAGCCGAGTAAAAACCTGCCTGACTAAGGAACACTAGACAGTCATACACGCCGACAGTGCGGCAGGTTCTCGGCCCAAACACCCATGCATACACATAGTGGTAGCGTATCCACTCCCTCACACACTACATGGTTTAATGGTTTATACGGCCGTGCGATCCTTTTATAACTGTAGCCTTCCAGGACCTTGCTGATGGCCCAATCCAAACTGCTTGAGGACCTGAGCATGTGACCTCCAACCACCAATGAGTGGTCTTCTCATGGGCATGCTCAGATGGGGAAAAGCAGGACTTAGTCTGAGGAACGTCTGCTCGCAGCTGACTAATGCTGGTTGCTATAGCTGAACCTGGGGCGGCAGCAGCAACCAAACGCATAGCATTAGCTTGAGCAAGACACTGGGACTGACGTCTCCACTGA